>CM042814.1:7897184-8633648 GCA_009982885.2 Hyles vespertilio | reverse complement strand
TGAATGTTTTGTGGGGAGAGATGTAGTACGTACCTGGTGAGGGCGAGGGACGCAGCGACGCCGGCGGGGAGGCGGCGGGGTTGCGGTGCACGGGGGACGCGAGCGGCGACGCCAGCGGCGAGCGCGTCTCCTCCTCCGCTTTCATCGCACACGCCGGCGACTCGGGGGTTGAAGAACGACGCTTACTTTTATCCCAGTCCTCACTGTATTCCACTGTTTCGTACGCATCGTCTACGCTGACACTGTCCGGCTTAGGCGAAGAATCTCGAGATTCGGGACTTTTGGGAACGGTGACAATTATTTCAGAATAAAAATCTTCACTATCCTTTTGAGACTCCGGTGGCTCCGCTTCGTGTGAGTGAGTATTGTGATCAGACTTATAGGTGGGAGCTACAATGTCGGGAATATTTTCTGTAATGGGACTGCAGATATTTTCCTCGGGCGTCGGTGACAATGAACACTCACGATTCGAATAAGAGTTATTGTCTTCATATGGTGAAACGGGAGATTTTAACGACCGCGTTGACGGTGACGGTGACTTTAGGGCTCTAGGTGTTGAAACAGGTTCTGGCCCTGATAAAGCTATAGGAGAAGGTGGTCCTGGTGATATCCTTTCCAATGGTTTTGGAATTAAGTTAGAAGACTGTAACGGATCCACCCTATACGACGATATCTCGGATTCACTTTGAGGTGATAATGATGACCTAGTTCTGGGATGTAATCTTTCTGTAGATCCGCTCTGATACGAATCTCCCTCGTTACTAGGTTTATTTGGGGAGCCCAGATTTTCTCTTCTCGACGAAGGTGAAATAAAGCTTTCGGACCTAGGAACTGGGGATACTATATTTGTAGCCGACGGGATATTTTTTATTGGACTTGGCGATTTGGCGTTGGTTATACCACGATTTATAAGCGCAGAGGGAAGAGTTGTGGGACGTTCCACCTGCGAGTCGCCTGCGCACGGCGACGGCGGTGGCGAATACACACGCGACGGTATCATACATCGTTCCGCCACTTCCGGAGACTTCCTGTCTTGGGAAACACTAGTATATTTATTAGAGTCCACTCTCGTTTCATTTTCGCTACGAATTTGTCGAGATTTATTAAAGTGTGCAGTCCAATTCCTTTGCTTTTCAATTAATTCTTTGTTAAATCGTCTATCTGGTTTTTCCGGTTTAGGCAAAACACTGGGCTTCACTGGTTTAGGCGGGGGTTGTGAGGCGCCATTGGCGAGCTTGTCTCCGTTGACGGCCGGCGGAGCGACGGGCGTGGGCGTCACGATGCGCCGCGGCGGACTCACCGAGCCCGCGGAACTGGACCGCGACCGCGCGGGCGCCGCCGGCGGTATTCCACGAGTGCCGGCAAAGCTAGCTGCTGCAGACGGCGACTTTTCGATTCGAAATCCACGATTCTCTTCACCCAACTTCTCAAATAGTGCTCGGGCGTTGTTGAACCGCGCCAGATGGCTCTCGGTTCGGACGACAGTCACGTCACTGCCGCGCATCTCTTCTTCGTCCCTTGACGGCATACCTTGAAATATGTTGGCTATTTTAGAAACTTTAGTGCCCGAATGTCTCTTCTTGCACTCCTCCATACTAGCCGGGTACACCCGCTTCAATCCGATCTGAAAAGATATTTTTCAAAATGAACGCCTTATCGGTTTCATGGAGTAAAAATAATAAATAGGCCGCTGTCGCACGACGTTGATAACATGAGATAAGCGCGATGCGAAATGTGTAAGAGCGCAGGTAGTCGACGCTCGCGACGAGTACCGGCGCGCGACTTGCGAGCTCGTGCCGCCTGCACTGGCTTCATTGTTTTCCCAGTAATTCTACTTAGATAGCGATAACGCTGATAACGCCATGCTCTCTTATTCAATCCTTCAAAAACTTGACAATACACAGGTGATGTCGCACGAATGTCAATATAAACGATACTTAATTTAATTTTAAAATATAAACTTCTTATCAGTTACATATTTTGATTTTCAAAGTAATTAACCGTTTTATACGAAAAAAAAATTATTTTTCTTTGTGTACAGAGAATTTCATGCATGTACGTAAACGCGTGGAACACATCATACAATGAATCACTCGGCCAACAAATTCCTATAATTGGTTCCACGCTGAGATAAGATAGGATAACTATATTGATAAGATGTATAACGATTTCGAATAATTAGTTATTTATTGTTGAAGCATCGAGGACAAAACATGAATAAACAATTAAATATAAAAAACGCAATTAAAAGAAGTAGTTGGATAGTGGCATTATTTTGCTTGCTTTTCGATAGAGTTTCGTCGATATGTGAGATAGCGCAAGTGTGTGTGACGGATGTAACTGTGGCCGACTGCGCCCCGGGACAGATTCTGGCACCCAACGTAACTGTATTTGGCTGTTGCCCAGGCTGTGCATTTCTCGATGGTATGTATCATTGAAATAACGATCGACAATACTGCGTTCATACCTACTTTTTTATAAATATAAAGCCTTCAAAAAGTTGCATGCTAAACTGTTCCATATAGCTGGCTGGATATTGAATTTCACTAACGCTGACCGGTCGGAAGTTACTCGAGTCAGCCATTACAATCGCCGACCGCAGTCTCCGGGAAAGAACTTGTTACCTTGGTGAAAATGTCCGGTGGCTGGCAGGGATTTAATGCAATTACCAAACAACTCTGCGAAACCAGTGCATTTGCCAATATTGAAATTTGAATTTTTACATTCATAACACAAGAATGATTTGATTATATTAACTACCGATGACATCGATATATTTCAAGGTTAACCACTAGCCTTAGTAAAGTAATGTAGGTAACATTTGTTTGCTTTTTATAATTTCGTAAAATATTTTAGCTTCCAATGTGATATATGAAATCTTTGAATACATCACTTGCGTAGCAAATGTTGCAACCATTACAAAATGCTATTTTATTTTCACCTTTGTTATTTATATTTACACGCTGGGTTAGTCGAAATTTTCAACATTAAACTTACTTGCAATCACCTAATCAAATTGTATAAAACAATAAAAACTAACAACTACTAATGGAGACATTTACTATGTCTTAATATGTAAACGAAATCTGGTTTTAATGAATTTCTTACACCAACTTGATATCATAAGTGCTGACACCGCGCGTTTCACTTGTATTTATGAAGTGATCGGGCAACGCAATCATCTACTGCTTGTTTACTAGACAATTATCATTAGAAAACATAAACATCGAAACATTCAATTACTGCATTCGACACTACAAATTATATTTGGCAACACAATTTCACAACACATACAACTTGGCTAAATCTTTCTATTTATAAATTGACTAACATCAATTATATTAAACGGTGAACTGGCAACTTTAGGTGTTATTCGTAAAATGATGAAAGAAATTGTTGAAGATCGATTAGACAAACTTTGAGAAGAATCTCTTTGGCCACTTTTTACAAGCAATAAACAATACAAATCAATAACTACAAAATAAAAGGCATGGTGAAGACAGCGTTCAATAAACTAATAATTACGTTCAGATAATGGGGGCGTTATAACCGACGAGGGGTGTCAACCCCCATCCAATTGCTTGCCAGATGGACGGTACGCGCCCGTGCAGTGCAAGGGTGACATGTTCACAGGAAGGTAAACTCATTTTTGTTATCTTACCATGTTTCTGTTCAATTTAGTAAACTATTTAGTCTAAATAAAAATATATTTAAAAGGTATCGTTTTTAACCAATAAGCTAGTCTAAATTCATTTATGGTTTTTACTTAAATTTATTTCTATCTCATCGTAATACAGAGATAATTAACAAATTGGGGACTGGTTTAGTATCTATGAAGTTTTGATAATTGGAATTTACCTTATAATCGAACGACCATCGAGAGCACTTCTACCACAACCAAAATCTAAAAGTTCCTTTGGGATATTTCAACCACTTGGAATACACAAAGAAACATCAATAACTTAGAAGCATTACGCAATGACACCCCATATATTAATGATCAAATAAGCGACATAAACGAAAGCTGAACTTAATAATTTCATTTTGTAGTGTTCATAAAAGCCTCAGCATTGCATTTAACGTGTACTGTACACTCGCGCAGTTTTATTTACATTCTTATGTCACACACAGGTGTTTCTGTTCAGATGAAAATGGACACAGAATATTTGGACAAATGTGGAGGAAAGATGCAAGTGAAATGACTTGTGGTAAGCACCATTAAATTTGTGTACGACATTTTTCCAAATATTACAGGAAGAAAGTATAAACCACGCGGCCTATGCATTATTTCATTATTATTTCCTACATTTATAACAGCACACTCCTACCTTATTTATATATTGGTTCGTGATCGAAATAATAATATTAAATCTACTCTGTATAAATGGGAATAAAATAAAGAACTTATTGAAACGTGTCGCCCCTTTGTATGCAATGCACCTAGTGCGTTCAGAAGTATTGTTAACACGGTGCAAGGGTGCGAACACGTTCATTATTTCACCAGAATCACTTGACAGATGGGATTAGCAACGTTCCATTAATTATTAAACTGCAAGCCAACTTTAAGCTTATAAATTAATATACCTTCGGCATAGTTCTCAAGTACAATATATCATCACGGTTCATAGTTTCCTTTGAATCTTTAAATCAGCATTACACGAGTTGCTATAAAGAAGTCACAACTTAAATTTTCTGAATTCTTTAACGTAGCCAAATCGATATTTTTTGTTAAATATCACATAATGAAACAATAATTTATTGATAGGTGTTGACAAAACGTCAGAGTGATAGACCAAATGTTTTTTTTTTTAAGTTTGTTTCTTGTTTATTTTAGCTTGCAGCCGAAAAAGGGCCGAGCTTGAGAAGTCTGGTAGGTCAGTGGTGACTCTCCACTGCACCGTACACGGAGACTATGAGCCCTTACAATGCGACAGCGGCATATGCTGGTGTGCAGAACCCAAAACTGGTCAACCGACTGTCACACCAGTAATGGAAGAGGACATGAGAACATTGCCTTGTTGTAAGTTGTTATTTTTACGATATTGATATTACCGTATCAATATCGTAAAAATATTGGTGTAATATTCTTTTGTTTCTGACTGAAATGTAAATCAAAACCGTCGCAAAAAATAAGCTGATTCGCGGTAAAGATTCTCTGTAAGATACTATCGACAGGTAGCGAGCGATAACGACTTATGTATTTATCAAGAGCGAAATACCGCAAGCAGGACATACACAGTATTACACCTCGCATGTGATTCAGTGTCGCGTCACTCGCGACTCAAGAGATGTACCAACCAGACAATTGTAATCAAAGCCACAAAGCAACATGTTACACTTGCGTAAATATGCTTTAATCTAACAGGTGCCAGCGAATCGACAATACCCTTTTTATATGCATCATTTCCATTTATACATTTCTTTCGTAGCTGATATAATATGTATTCACAATTTACGGTCACGTTCAAATACACAAAACACAAACGTGGCATCTATAGCAAATGGATGATCCAGTTAGTAACAAACCCAAGCACCAGTATTGCAATATTTGTATATAAAGTAAAACAGGTGCAACCGACACATCCACTGGAGCGGTAATGACGTCATAGGAGACAGCGCTACAACATTTAAAGGTCGCCTTCTCTATGTTTATCGAACTAACGCACAATGTGAATAAATTCATCAATGAATCATTCAACACTAACCCAATGAGGTATATCACAAAGGATTTTAATACTATTGTTTCTTATCAAAGTGCTAAATTATCTATAAATCATTTCACATAGAAGCTATTAAGCAGGGATTTTTAGAGTAAAATTATAGTATTTGTATGTATTATGAACAGTAATAAACAAATGTGTAAATGATTATTTTTACTGTAGACAGCACATCACTAATTGGAGAACAATATTTGAGAAGATGCGAAAGCTTAGTAAAATCCATGGCCATGATACATGAGGAGCAATCGGCACATGGCACCAATTTCCTTGGTGACCCTACGACTTTCTGCGACTACGACGGTAGCTATGGACCGTATCAGATTAGAAATGGAATGTAAGCATTTTACCACACACTTTGATATGATTTTCTTCGCAAGAATTTCCTTCATATGTAGCAATATTCAAACGATTTTAAATGACACCTCATCGAGTACAATTGAGTTAGAAAGTAAAGGCCTTTAGCAAAACAGTCTATTGCTTCGTCTTGAGCTAATAGAAACTGTTATTTCCGAAAGAGACATTATTGTCATTATTTTGAGACCAAAGGCCCCTACTCCCTACTACCCCTACTACGGAATTAACCGTGTCTAGGTACTTGTATCACTGCCTCACAAGAAAATGTCGTGAATACGAGTAAAAAGTTCACTATTATATCGAATAGTGAGTTAGATTGCCGGAAACCCAAAAATCGGTATTTTTCACCACTTTGTTCGATATTTCTTTCAAACGCCGAAAATAGGTAATTGTCCATAATTTCTTATGTAACGAAATAGGATTTACCATCACAAAAGCCGTTTGCTCGCTATGAGGACTCGTAAAAAATCAGCATATCCAAACAGGAATTGAATAGTAGAAGTTGTTCAATAAAGCATTTTAACACATTTTCATTGATTTTCAGCGCATACTGCACGGGCCGAGACGGCGAGATCCTTGGCGCATGGCAAGTTATGGCAAGCGAAATGGCCGGAATGAATTGCAGTAAGTTTTATTGTTATTTTAACGTTTGTTAATTTATAAGTTGTGAAAATAACCATCAAACCAACAAAATGTTTATTGGCGCTATTTTATCCATTTGCAGTGTAGTTATTATTTCACAAGAGACAAATATGAATGACATAATTATAAACGTAAGAGACCAAGTTATTTGGTGAATAGTGTTGATAGTTAATAATGATATAAGAGCAGGGAACGTTTGATCAGAATGTTGTTCTAACGCAACGCGGTTAGGAAGCATCACGGCTGTACCGTTAGCATGGCACATTCGCATTGTGGCACGAGGACCGGTTGGCGGCCGTGACCCTGTTCCCGATATGTTGCGCGGTTCCACCCATCCCAACGTGCGTCTGGAATGCGGAGACACTGTCACTTGACCGCATAATTATTCAACCAAATCAAGGATATTAGTAAAAACACTCAAAATTTTAGTCCAAGCCAACACTTTTAAATCTACTATTAAATCTAGAATTTATAACGATGTTAATACAACATTGCGTAATACATTTAATGCGACGTTTTTGGCTTCGTAATAAATTTGAAGTTGGCAGGGAAGAATATTGTTAGGTCCCTTTATTATAATATTTTATTCGATAAAACATAATCTATAGGAAAGTTTATTTAGTATAACAAAATGAATACAGAAAGCAAGACATGATTTTAATCTTGGTCACAAATCCCTATTCAAATTTAAATTAACCTTATGCGCGAACGCGTAATGGAGCCTTTTTGGGTAGCGTGGGATTTTTCTGATTCACTCAAATTAAAACTCACAGTGCGAGTGTTTATAACGAAAATATGTAACTACAAGACAATACTTTAGCTTATAAGTCCAAAACTATACAACGATTCTCACATTGACTAAACCTTCAAATAGAAACCTTGACGGTGTTTTCTTACGCGGCGGATTACTTATCTAGAATATATCGCGTTTCAATTACTTCATAACTTTATTCATCATCCGGTGACTGATCTCAATTCACAGCGCATTTCTCGTGCGTTTTGCATGTTAAAGACCTTCAACTTTCTCAACTTACCCTATTTTCCGACAGATTGTGCTCGTGACAGAATGATATACTTCCCGGAGCAAGGCATGAGCGTCACCGAGACCTGTCTGGCGAATGGCAACTACCAACCCAACCAGAATGTCGGAGACGTGTACTACTGTGTGGACAGAGATGGATACCCAATCGCACTACTGGACGCGTGGCCTGCCGACAGATGCGCCAGCTACGCTTAACACTTTTTGAACAAATATGCAAAATCTACCGTTAAATATTTTAAATTGAACGTTTTCTTAATTTAGTTTTTCACAAATTTAGATTGTTATAAATCATTAGAAGCACGTAGTGAATCCGACAGGTGTTAATGGTGAAACGATGTTACTGTCAAGATGTGTATGCAGTAAAGTTGACAGTAGGAGGCGTAAAGGAACAGAGATGGCATACATACCGCACAGACTGGTGCTCATCGGAGTTCCCGAGTGGCTGGTGCGTGTGAGTGTTGCCCGCCGCCGCGCCGCTCACTCTCCGCGAGTGTTCTTCCATCTACAACATACGCCTTTAGTTACCACTGCTTCACCCGCCACTTCCATTAGAGTGAGGTGCACCTCGTGTGCCTCTAGCCAAGATACGTGTCGACGACGCTCAACAACCATAACGTCACCACATTAGAGATAATATTTACATATTATGCTGTTAGAATTAGCAATGATGCAGATTTAATTTAGATTATTAAAAACAAATAACAACATCTCATAAATGCTCAAATTTATATTTTTCCACTTCCTGCAGCTGTACCAAATATTTCAACATTTACGTATTTGATTATTAGTACCTAAATAATATCGGCTGAATCGTGTGGAATAAAGGCCTTCCTGCCCCACCCGTGCATTCTTAAATAATACAAGCTATTGTTACCGGCGCCTCAGCGCGCCTGATTATAGATTTCCCTAGGGAACGTTTCACTTTCCCAGGATCAAATTCTGCTGTGTCTCTAGTCTCCACATCACATTTAACTATAGACAAGGCACATTTAGAAACGAATTGTTGGTCAAGGCATAAACATACTAACCAATCTATACATATAAATAAAATTGAAGTGTCTGTTTTAAAAGTGAAATAAAAAACCAACTGCATATCATTATATACACGATACCTGTGCCGAAAATGATATTTAAAAATTTTTTGTCTGTCTGTCTGTCTGTTTGTTCCGGCTAATCTCTGAAATGGCTGGACCGATTTTGACGGGACTTTTTTTGTCAGGTAGCTGATATAACAAAGAGTAACTTAGGCTACATTTATTTTAGAAAAATTAAGTAACGTTGCAATGCACAGTGCCGCGCGCAGCTCACGCGCATGCCACCACTGGGCCGTCACGTCGGGCGCCTCCCACCAACGAATCAATATCACAATTACAAAATATTGTATATAAAGAAAATTTTCAATAAAGCTAATACAAAAAACTGATAATAAATGATAATTAAAATTTCATCATGGGACTGAATGAGACGGGACATAAACTGGATAAAATGGGACGGGAAATAAAGTCGACGGCGCGCGGGAAATATAGTTAGTACGCGAAATAATATGTTGTTGCCAAATCAATACTGGACTCAAAAGCTATCTGCACCCGGGCGAAGCCGGGTCCGACCGCTAGTTTAGTATAAATAAGTATTCAAACACATTTTAGGAATATCTATTTTTGGTTGAGTTTGAGGTAAAATGATTGAAGTTCCCGACTAGTTTTAATGTAAACTGAAAGTTTTATCTAAAAATTAAACATACATTCGCATGTGAAGTTGATTACGGGTTGCGTAACAAACGACATTCTTCTCGTCCTTAGTATTTATTCACCGAAAGGCTGAATATACAAATTACAAACTCATATTTACCTCCTACAGGTACTGCCTATTTCTCTGGTAACTATTGTTTGTATACAGATATGAGGTCTTCAAATATTTTATAAATAGCATTATACAATTTATTGGCAAGTTACGTTCTTATCTGCACGGATATACACATAAATAATATACAATGTTAAATAAAACCCTCTAAATCTATTAAGGTTTTCTAAGTGTTTGACGTTCCAAAATCCACAAGTGAACATTAAATTTCAAGCGGACCGTCATATTTATGTCAACTAGTAAGATATTGTGATAATCTCTCGCCGGTCGTTGATCTATCTGGGATGGCACTGCGATTACCATCACGTGCAGTTTAGTCACTGCTTTGTGGGTATAAAAAGTGGAATCTAAGTTTTTCCAAAATGGGCGACTTAAATACTGAAGGAAAGAATATTACTTTCGTACATGAGGACCACGGAAGGCAAATTTACCTGATAATACATTATTATGACTTCTTAATTCGGGGTAATTAGGGTTTTAGCCGCCGTTACAGATTATTGCGTCAGAGTCTAGATATATATTCAACATTTTTAAGTCTTCATACGGCCATTTCTGGAGCGGCTTAATGATTGTTGCCTACACAAAATGTCAACAACCGAGACCGACACGACGCGGGCGTCTTGACGTGCTCGTTGAGACACCGAGGGGCTTGAGGTTTTCACTAAAGATAGTCGCTACTATCTTAGATTCGAACCCAACCTATGTATATAATATAATAATAATAGTGCGCAGCGCAAAGATATTCGCTATTTGCTTGATTGCTATTTAGGATGTGATTTTAGAACTTAAGTTTAATATTTACGTTGAAAAACTATATGTATGGATAATTTTATTATCATCATCATCACCATCATCATATCAGCCACAGTAAGTCCACTGCTGAACATAGGCCTCCCCCAAGGATCTCCACAATGACCTGTTGGAAGCGGCCTGCATCCAGCGACTTCCTGCAACCTTAGTTAGATCGTCCGTCCACCTTGTAGGCGGGCGTCCGACATTTCGCTTGCCTGTACGTGGCCTCCACTCAAGAACCTTTCGGCCCCAACGGCCATCGGTTCTACGAGCTATGTGCCCGGCCCATTGCCACTTCAACTTGCCAATCCTATGGGCTATGTCGGTAACCTTGGTTCTCCTACAAATCTCCTTTTTATGATTCGATCTCGAAGGGAAACACCGAGCATAGCCCGCTCCATGGCTCGCTGAGTGACTTAGAGCCGTTTAATGAGGCCCACAATGCGAGGCCACGTCTTGGTGCCGTATGTCATCACTGGTAACACATAACTATCGAAGACTTTCGATTTTAGGCACTGAGGTATTTTGGAAGAGAAGATGTCGCAAAGTTTCCCGAATGCTGCTTGTGCTATGTTTATTATACTTCGTTAAATATAAGTATCGCTTATAACATGTAAATCAAATAAATAAGTTACCGTCGTTACAAAGAACTTGTCGATTATTGTCCATTTACATTTTACGTCAATAAGCGATATAAGAAAGATTTACTAAGACTGATAGACATAGTCTGTAAAGATAGACGTATTTATCTATGAAAGCAAATATGGTGACTGAAAAAATAAACTTTATCTGGTACGTGTATCACTTGGCATGTTGTTGATTGCGATTAAATATTTCGAAGACAAAGATAACCTGTTCGCTGACACAAGTTGTATAAAATGACACAAGTTGTATAAAATTATTCAAGCTTATGCGAGTATGACGTTACAGCAGGTCTTTACACATGACATTATCTCCGAGATATTAAAATTTACAAACACCTCGCATTTCCTACCAAAAAAATATTGTGTTCTGACAAAAATACTCAATGTGGATTATTAAAAATACTTAACATTCTATTTTGGCGATGTCGCATTTTAGTATGGTTTCATTAACTATTTGTTTTATGGTTTATGCTATACGTATATTGAGTTGTTTTTGTATTATCCATTTTTAATAAGTATTGCCGACATATCTCCGTGCACATTGCATGTTTAGCGTTAAAAGTGACCAAGTTAAACTTACAAAATTTTTAGCAAGGCGCATAAACACTTTTAGAAGTTATGTATAAACATTAATATTACAAAATTATTGAATTTGATATGTAGCAGATGGAGTTAAAAAGAGGATTCCAGTGTGTCGAATTCATTTAGGACAGATTATGAATTCAGCCAGTTTAATACTAAGCGTACTGCAGGAAATATGTTGAACAAGTTTCTCCCCGGGGTGTGACGCGTTTAACCGACGGTTATGATAAGTGCATTGTTCATGTCAAATCCATGACAGTACAAAATTGCTAACAAGCATTCATACTCGTAAACTTTAAGAAAAAATATTATGTTCTATGTAATAAAATGTGAAGACAGAAAAAGTAAATTTATAATTTTAACAACATCGTATTCGGAAGCCAGAATATCCTAGAGGAACGAATTCAAGAACTTAATAAATCTTTGCGATACCCATCATCTACTAATAACGCAAATGCCCGTAAAAGATAAACAACCTGACTCAAGGATTCACATTAAACATGTTATCATGGGGCTAATTAGAAAGTGTACCCCAATTTTGTGTTGTTTTATTTAAAGCAGCACTCACTCATGATTAAAAATACCCCAAATCAAAATATTTGATCAATCAATTATTTTGTTGGATATTGAAATAAATTATTTCAGACAGCATGCATTCTAGACTAACTACTATGTGCATAATATGGGCGTCTGTGCATATAACCTTAACAAGCAAGTAACAAGGCCGGCCGACCACATCGAGTTCAATAGACAAACCTTATATAATCAGAGACAATACATAACAAATATAGGTACGAACTAATTAACCACATACAGGTAACTAGACAAGGGCCGAAAATAAACTTTAAAGCGGCATCATGTGGTAAAGTTTACGAAGTGGAAAGAGGTCAGTGGCTTCTTAATTCACAGGCTCGTGAGCCAGTACCCTAAACATGCGATCACATTAAATATCAGTCGGCCGTAAGCACGTCGCACGCTACATTAATTAAAAAGAATAATTGTCCATGTAGTAAATAGAGTTCGTCGAATAGAACATGCACGACGTTTCGATTTCCGTGGCTTTTGCGGTTTTCGTAGACACGTTATTTATTTACAACAGGAAGTCATTAAGCAAGTAAACTCATCATCTCTACCCCTTGACCTTTATTTAGGTGCGATATAATATCAGTAGTTTTCGTTCACGAGTTAAATTCTATTATTCGCTTTTGCGCTGCGTTTATTGCCTGTCCGATGCCAAAATGTCTTCACAATGTTTGTTATGTTATGGGTATGCTGTCGCGGTCGTTACAGGGTTTAGGCCATGCGCGAGCTAGGAAGCATTGCTACCTACCTTGCGACTTCCCTCTTCCCCAAGGTCGACTTTCATCATACCAAATATAATCTATCCTATGTTTAATTCCTTAAATAATTATTTTTTTATTTTCATATTGCATTTGAGGATTTAGCTGTGTAAATTTGGCCGTATTTGTCAATCACAAATCGATTTAATTAGTCGTCAATCATCATTGTCACTTACTTTACTTTTTAAACTTAACATCTCCATGAAACGCATCTAAATTATCTTACTTAGATTTTTGTATTAATGTAGGTGTACACAAACAAAATTCATTAACCATTAATTTAAACCACATCGTCAACGTGTAGAGTAGGGTGGTGGTGTTAAACTTGTTCAATTTAAGCAATAAGCGCCCACATGTCCACAACTAAAATATTTATATCTAAATCCCAAAATAAAACATTACAAACGAAGTGTACAAAAACCGCAAGGCCTCTTGTACACACACGGTTTTTCGCCGTGAAAATCTACGGTTAATTCGCCGTGTGTAGGCACGGTCGTCAGTGTTGTATGGATTACTATGAAAGCTTGTAGACGCGCACGGTGGCGCCACGGCACGGCGCCGCGGCCGTATGCGCCGTGACTGCCCCTCGGAGCGCAGCGTCTACGCACGGCGTGATTTTCATCAGTGTTGTATGGCATTCTATGGGAGTGTGTCGACGGCGCCGGACGTATGCACGGATTCGTGACGGTTTACATACGCTGATTCCCGATTTTGTTATAAAATGAGCATAAATCAAGAATTATTAATTTCATTATCATTATTTTTATCATTATTTCATTTTTAATGAAGCTCGGTTTCAATACCGGAAATGAATGAAACATACAAGCCTAAGCCAGGTATGTATCATTAGTAAATTCTAGATATTTAATGGTTCTCATCTATTTGTAAAAACTTCCTACATGTATTTAATATAACTGCTTTTTGTAATGATCTATAAATGAATTTTGGTAATTGTAGGGTTTTAACGGATTCATGGAGCTGTAGTGGAATTACACCAGTGGTTGAAAGGACTATTGGTACTATCGTTACTTTATTGAGGCGCCACATTCGAGTTATTTCTTCTTTGAGGTCTGTATACTTCGACATTTTTTCTGATATTGTATTTTGGAGATTATGTGTGTTAGGAACTGCTATATCAATTAACACCGCGGTTTTATTAGATTTGTCAACTAAATTAATATCTGGTCTATTATAGTGAGTAGTTCGGTCGGTGAGTATTGCCCTGTCGAAATAAAGTTTGTGAGTCTGGTTTTCTAGTACGGAATCTGGAGTGTACTTGTAATAAAGGACTGAAGAGGTTTTTTTTTTGTTTTGTATCAGCCCATATACGTCCCACTGCAGGGCACGGGCCTACTCTACAATTGTAATCGATTGAGAGTGGTTAGGCCATATAGTCCACCACGCTGGCCTAGTGCGGGTTGGCGGACTTACATACCATAGAAATTTTTATAAATCGCTATGGTATGCAGGTTTCCTCACGATGTTTTCCTTCACCGTATTAGTGCGTGGTGATTGACTGTCAATACACACATGGCTTCGAAAAGTCAGAGGTGTGCCCTGGGATTCGAACCCGCGACCACCGTGAACATGTTGGCAGTCGCGTCTAGTCCGTTTACCAACAGGCCACCACGCACTTACTGAAGAGGTTACGAGGCTGTATTTAACGGCTAATTTTTGGTGGATAATGTATGCTACCTGGTCATGTCTATGTTTATTGTCGGTTTGTACTATGGATTTACAGGCTCCTGTTATGTGTTGAATTGTTTCAGATGCGCTATTGCAACGGCGACATGTATCCGTAGGTAAATTGCGGTTTTTAATTATAAACTTCTGGTAATTCCGGGTTTCAATTATCTGGTCTTGTATCGCGATCATGAACCCTTCCGTCTCTGGAAACAGTTCACCTTGGACGAGCCAGTCGTTCGACGCAGTTTTGTCGACGTTAGTTTGGCTAATATCCTGTCGGTGCCTGCCATGCAGAGACTTCCGGGTCCACTCGGTGATTTTTGCTGCTATGCTTATCTGTGCTTCATTAGGCTGTGTGTTTTAGATTTAAGGGGGTCAAATGCGGATCGTTCTGAGTAATAGCTAGGTGCAGTTTAGAGTTAACAGCTTTTTCATGGAAGAAAGACCTTAAATTACTTATTTGTGTGTTGTGGAGGTTCACGACATCAATGATACCTCTTGCTCCCTCTTTCCTTGGGAGTGTCTGCCGCTGTATGCAGGCTCGCGGGTGGTGCTTACGATTTTTAGTCTTTGTGACATTGATTATGCGTTGAAAATTTTTTAATTCAGTTTTGGACCAGTTCAAGATGCCGAAAGAGTAAGTAAGGACAGGGATAGCGAAGGTATTTATTGCTTTGGTTATATTTCTGGAATTCAACTGTGATTTTAATATTGTATTTAATCTATGTTTAAATTCTGCAGTTAGTTTATTTTTTGTATCTTTAGAGTGTATCTGCCTGGATTGATTTAAACCCAAGTATTTATAGGTTTCGTGGTCAGCCAACGATTCAATAGTTTCGCCATTTTGCAATGGATGTCAGTGGTATTAATTTTCCTGCTGTAAAAGAATTTATTTTGCACTTGTCAATCCGGAATTCCATGTGGACATCTCTTGAAAATTGTGCGCTAAGATCGATTAGTTTATTCAGTTCTATTTCAGTGTTTGCATATAATTTAATGTCGTCCATATAAAGCAAATGGCTTAACTTGTATTCTTTATTACTGCTTGATTGTTCAGTTTCTAGGTATTTGAGTGGGTATCCGGAGTTCACTGAATTTAATATGTTGGATAACGGATTTAATGCCAAGCAAAACCACAATGGACTTAAAGCGTCGCCTTGAAAAATGCCTCGTTGGATTTTAATTATTCCAGATGTTATTGTGCTGTTATTAGTTTTTAAGTTTAATTGTGTGGCCCATTTAGTAATCGTTGTTGTTAAAAAGTTAATTATATCCGGATGAATTTTATATATGTCTAATATTTGTAGAAGGTATGAGTGTGGGACTGAGTCAAATGCTTTTTTGTAATCAATATACATGCTATATAAACTATTTTTGGTTTTCTTAACTTGCCCTAATATAACTGAGTCTATTGTGATTTGTTCCTTACAACCTCTGCTAAACTTTCTACAACCTTTTTGTTGTTCTGTTAATATATTATTACTTTGAATGTGGGTGTAAATAAGGTCTGCCAAACATGCTGTTATTATCTTGTATATGGTTTGTAAACAGGTTATGGGTCGGTAGTTTGCTGGGTTGGTAGAGTCAGACTCGCCCTTACGCAGTATATATGTGGTTCCGGTAGTAATGTAGTCAGGGATCTGTTGCGGGTTCTTTATAAAATTATTTATGTGGTGATATAAATAGGGGTGGATGGTTGTGAGCTTTTTGTACCAGTAGTTATGTATACGATCAGATCCAGGTGTTTTCCAGTTATGTATGTTAGTTATTATTTTCTTAAAAATGTCAATAGGTATGTATTCAAAAGACATTGGTGTTGTGCTTGCTGATTTATCTATCTCAAGTTTTATCCATTCTGCGTTACTATTGTGTGTAATAGGGTTTTCCCATATATTAGACCAAAAGTCTTTTAGTTGTTCTGGTTCTGGTGCTGCAATATGAGACGTGGTATGTGTGTGATTAGTGGTATTCAATTTAAGGTTTTGATAAAATTTTCTCTCATTTGAAACAAAACTATTATTCTGTGTTTTTTTAAGTGTGCATTTTAAATATCTGTGTAACCGACTGCTAGTGACCGATAACTTCTGCTTTAATGTGTCTAAAAACTCAACGACATGTGTGTTAGTGTCTTCATGTATAGTGTGAATTTTATAGGATTTGAATATATCTTGAACATATTTCACTAGTTTTCTATTTCTATTACCTTGTATGTACTGCGTTAGCCTTCCGATTTTAGCGCGTAAGTCAATTATTTTATTTTCTAATCGCCTTTGCCATCTAGGTTTTATAGTACTCTGCGTGTTATGGTGTGGATCTCTCGGAGGTATTGTTAGTTTCGAGCCGTTTATTTTAGAGGCAGTCCATGCTGTGCAATATATTAAAGTCTGCAAGGTATTAAAATCAATATCATCAGCCATATTCTTCGGGAGAACAATATTATTAAGGTAACGTACAGTTTTTGAAAATTTCTTGGAAGGCTTTTGTCTTGGGACATAGGGCCTATTAGTTGCGTCAGTGTTTATGAAATATTCAAAAGCTGTAGCAAAAGTGAGGTCAATCTCATCAATTGCTACTTCATCTGTTATATTTGCATGCAGATCATTATTTAAGACTTCAATATTATCAGGTAATCCAGCTTCTGTAGTATTATTAATATTGTGAGTTGTTTCTACTTGTGTATCTATCGGTGGCTGATTGGAGTTAAGGAGTTCTTCTGCTACCTGCTGCTTTATAGCATCTAGTCTATTTTTGTTAATAAGGGAATTATTTACTATTATACGGCGTTGATCTGCTACCCTTTGTTCCGTTATATGTGCAAGATGTGGAAATTTGTTTACAAAATACTCGTGTAACTGTTTGCGGTAAGCTGTTTAATTGGTCTCTAACTGGGTAATAGTATAATAGGCTTTCATAATAGTTTCGTTCAGGTCATTAGTCCATCTCATTCGTTGACCTGCAGTAACTTCTGTTTGTGAACGGTTCTGTTCTATTACTGTACTTATTATTTGGAGTTGTTGCCGGGCCTCTCGATAGATTTTATCTATTGTTTCTTGTGGTAATAAATTATTCTGAATTATGGCTCTTCACTGGTCTCCTAGTCTCTGCCTACTTACTTGCATTTCTGGGTACTTTTCAGAAAATTTTGTGTGGAGCGGTGATAAATAAGATTTGGTATCTGTTTCCATTAATGTTAAGGTGAGATAGGTGCGTAGAATGAATTCATTCATATCAGTAGTCCATTTTCTACGCTTTCTTATGGCACTGGGGGTGGGCACAGAGTCAGAGACGTGTATCGCCTCCTGTGCAGCATCCTCCGAGTGTATCGAGATTGATGAAGAATGAATACCCGACATTCGGTATGAGGGGGTGATTGATGATGATGATGGAAATAGAGAGGGAACGAAATCCGTCTCTGAGAGCGCATCGGCTGTAGCATTATTATGTTGCGCGGGAGCCAGCCTACTAGTACTCCCGCCGCCGGTGTTCGCATTACTGAGACACCCAGCGCCGGCACCGGGTGTGCCCCGACGACATCCGGGAAGCGACCGTAAATTATATTTGCAATTACTACTTTTCTCCATATTGTTGGGGTTACCATTGCCACGTTAGCCACATCGGTAAATAAACATTGTGTTGCCCGCCCCCTACGTGATCAGATGTTCGATCAAGACGTGTGGTTGGCTTTTATTGGCTTTTAGGGGGCTCATTATTTCATTATTATTATTAATTTCATTATATAAATCCAAAACCATCTTTCCCTTTTTATTTCTATTTTCCGTTTCCTATATGTGTAATAAACAACGATAATCTTTTTTTTCGTAAGAAAATTCATGACGCAGCACGTCCTACACAGCCCCTGATAAAAACGCTACTAGCCCGTACCTGGCCAATGTCTCGCCTGGTGATTTTGCCGTGCCATGTACAAGCTCGCACGTTTTTTCAAACGTACGGCTAACACGCCGTACGGTTGAACAACCGTGACGTGGAAAACAAGCCTAAGGCGTGCTCGGCGTTGTAACGAGTGCAACCGTGAATCGAGTCGAGGGTTGTTAATGCAGGGTGGACGGAGGGCCCGGCCGTGCCCCGCCACTTGGACACGTCACCGCCACTCTTTATAGCTTTCGAAAGACAAAGATCTCCGCACACATTACACAGGTACACTAGGTACTCATTGATATTCACCTGTCACAATACGTCTTTACAATACGCGATATTATTAATATAAGTAATATAAACGTTACGATAACTTATTAACTTACACTGTCTTATTACAGATTATAGAGGGAGCGCTGGTACTTCAAAAACGTAGATAAAAATTGTGATGCCGGGTGTTATACTACTCGTATTTTTGTATAACTAGCCGGAGCGTATCTATGTACTGTGGCCTTTTCAGAAGCCAGTTTGCTCGGAAGGCTGGTAGTCAACAAATCTGTGTTCCAGATATTTGTGGTAATCTTTGAAAATACTTTGTAAACATGGCTCAAGAGTGGGATGGGCCTATTATTGTTTAATATGGCGTTAGGACCCTTTTTGAAGAAAAGTACCACCTCTCTCCTGCTCTGTGCCTCTGGCGTTGTGCCCTCGAGAAGAACTAAATTAAAGAGCCTCCGAAGAACTTCCAGTAACGGCGTTCCGCTCGCTTTCAGAAAGTCTGCTGTATTTCCGGACGGCAGCTCTTTCTATTTAAGTGTCTTCACTGTAGTGCCAAATCAACTCCGGTTCCCAGCTGAACTAATGACAAACTTGGTAACCGAGCTATAAAGCTGCTGTAGAATCTCTCAATTTCCATCAAATTCTATCTATTAAATATAGGCTTGATCGATACTACGCTACCGCTGCCTGTCTTCAGCTTGGATATATGACTTTGCTCAATAGAGAAGTCCTTAACGAACAACTTGAAGACCGTATTCCGCTCAATCGTCAGTTTGATGCTTAAAGTATTGTAAGAACAGACATCGATTTGCTTTTACTTGGATATTTGTTTATTGAGCCGTCTGCTAAAGAGTCCCTCTGTGTCCAGAAAGTCAGCCAAACTGGGCTCTGCGGTTTCACTGTCCTAATACAAATTACACCACTTTCTTCATCGCTAGCTCTGTCGAGCTTTGCATAGAGACTCCCCATTACAACATTGCACTAGGTTTCCGAGGTACGTATGGCCCGACTTATGGCCTTTATACATAATATATTTTGGATATTCTGAGCCAATGACACACTTAAAATGGTGACGATATCCTTATTCACTATAAGAAATTTAAAAGAAACAGAAAATGTTGAAAAAATACCGACGTTTTTTTTTTGTTGCTATCGCGTCGTATTTGGATGGTAAATTCATTTTTTTCCTAAAATAATAGTGTTTATATACCGTTTTATTTATAAGGACTCTAAGGTATAAAAGAGTTTAAATTACCACCCAAAAATTACGATATTAAAAAAATCATAAAATAAAATTGACGCTTTTTTTGCGAAAATTTTAGTTGCATTGTGTTTGTACTCACTAAAACTACCACCTGGCTTCGTTTTCGGTAGCAGTCTTGATATACCCACAATGTATGTATAAAAGGCAAATGTTACATCAGTATCCACTAGACTTTTCTCATATATTTAGGTACTTAATGTATATTAATTCGAAGGTTGCATTTTTAATTCCATAAAATCAGAATGGAAGGCACATCTGTATTCCATTGGGACTGAGGTAAAGCAAAACTTCTGTGAAAGAGGAACAAATGTGTAGGTCATATAATTATGTTTATGTTTAATGTGTTTAAAATTAAGTAATACTATTGATAAACAATATAAACATGAAATACTTACTTAAGTTATTTGAGAAAAAAAAAGATATATTTTTTTAAAGTTGTAAATCCCATCAAAAACAACCTGTAAAAAAAATCCAAGTCTCGCAGCTCAAGTTTTCTACCGCAAAAAGTTGTGAGATGCATGTAATACCAAGTCGATTAATTTATTTAGTCCTTAAGGGACCTTCTATATAAAGTTATTACGTTAGTTATTACCATATCAATATTAAAAATTCTTTACGTTTTAAATAAATGGATCGACTTGGCCATCGCATGAAAACATAATGTATCGTACAATTTATACATAATGCTGCTGGCCAAGTCGATCTATTTATTTAAAACGTAAAGAATTTTTAATATTGATATGGTAATAACTAACGTAATAACTTTATATAGAAGGTCCCTTAAGGACTAAATAAATTAATCGACTTGGTATTACATGCATCTCACAACTTTTTGCGGTAGAAAACTTGAGCTGCGAGACTTGGATTTTTTTTACAGGTTGTTTTTGATGGGATCTCACGTCTTTTTGTAGAGTCCTACTTTTTTCCTTTTCGGTACTTCTTACTTCTAGAATATCACTAACGATTTTTCTTAAAGCCTCTGTCTTATGGATTTTTCTTATTTTTGTAGGTATCAATTTATCACAAATATAGCGGATTTGATTATTAATGTTCTTTCTTTCATTGTAATTGATTGTTATTTTCGAGTTATTTAATCTATTTATTTGCAAGTTTTTCTTCGTCATGTTTTTCTAGAGGAATGTTGTACAGTTTCATGGGCTGAATACACCATTACCCTCTCTATATCCCCTCCTGTTATGCCTCATGTATATAGATATCTATCTACAACTATTATTCCATTATATACGGGTACAATGATTCATTAACTGCAAATGTAACTTTGTAATCCAATACATTTATATGGGATTACAAAGTTATTCACGCAGTTGGTCTATCTAGAAAACTAGACACAAATTATGAAATGTTTGAATTTTCCCTTACTTTAGACACTAAACACTAATTATATTCTAAATTTGACGGTTCTATGTCTGCTAGAAGTGCCTTAGACTTTTGATGATCGGTCAGTCAGTCAGTGAGTGACAAAATTACGAAAGTTTGACAAGTTATAATTCTTAAACTACTGGTTCAAATTAAATGAAATCTTAAATATACCGTGTTTACACAATGCCTGCTTAGTAACTGAAAATTCAGGCTTCATGCTTTAGCCACAACGAAGTTATAGGGGGTTGAAAATGGTCTGAATTGCTTCGAGAAAAGGATGTTACGGCCTATAGCTCGACTTGGAGGGGGCTCGGCCGCGCCCCCAGATATATGCACATTGTGGTTGTTTTTTATATTTGCTTGAAATAGTGATATTGTTTTTTTATTATTATAATATATCATGATGAGTTATACAACTGCTCATAAACAGAATCAAAACCAAACAACACCATGAATTACAAAGCAATACTTGACATTCTACCATGCTCACCATCCTGAGACATAAAATGTTAAGTCTTAATATGTCTAATAGTTATTCTGGCTACAGTGTCCTAAGAACCAGAACACAACAGTGCATTTACACTACTGTTTGGCAGGAGAAAAAGACATTGCAGTGGTGCCTACACACATGGTCTCTCACATATGAAAGACCCACCAGTAAGTTGTTTAAATTTAGTTTGTGTTTTTTACTGTAAAAAATCATAATAAGATTTTAAATAGTATGTAAGAATTGTTTATGTATAATATAAATTATGTTGATGATTTACAGGCTATTTAAATATTTAAACATCATGTAGGTACAAAAAAAAATTAGTATGCTGCATTTGCTTGACAGACCTTTCTAACACCACATACAATCCATTTTGTCCATTAGAACATAATCATTCTGTACTTAGTTGTGTGTATTGTATGGCTTCCAAGACAGTTGAGGGCATATAAACTGTTTAATATATTTTTTATTTATATTTTTTACTTCATCAATATATTAAAATTGATTAAAAACCAATACATATGTAATGAACTCATTATTTAAAACCAGGTACCATATCTCATTTAAATAATAAGGTATGTTGTAAAATATGTAAGTATGAATATAATAAATATATAATTTACTGGTGGTAGGTCTCTCATATGTGAGAGACCATCTGGGTAGGTACCACCGCAATGTCTATTTCTCCCGTGAAACAACATTGCTTAAATGCACTGTTGTGTTTCGGATTGAAGGGCATTGTAGCCAGAGCAACTACTGGACATATTGAGACTTAACATCTTATGTCACAGGATAGCGAGCACAGTGGAATGTTGCTACTGTTTATGAGCGGTCGTATCGCTTACCATCAGGCGAACGGCTTGCTCGTCTCGCCATTCAATGCTATAAAAAAAAAATATATATATATATAAATATATAATATATACTAAATTACTACAAAAAATTGTACCACATATTCAAATTTACCTAACAATGTGTTTTTAAATATTTATTTCATACTAGTAATAATGTTATTGTAATTTATATTGATGAACCTTAATAAATAAATAAATTCTATAAAATTATGATGGCCAACAAATTGTTATTTCTTTCACAAGCCCGCACACAAGTACACTTGGGAGAGAAATAGAAATCTATATTTGGTTATTAGAACTTATTGTAATCAGTTCTATTTGATTGTAACATTTGTTGGCCTAATTGAAATCAGTGGGCTATTTTGATATCTACAGGGAGGTCAGGGTGTTGTTTGCAATAGTATAAAGAGTTTTTAAAGAAAATAAATGATTTCATTTTTCCGTGCGTAAATTCATAGGTTTACTAAATACATTTAATACCGATAAGTGCATAACTTACCCTCTTTATTTATAATAAAATAGTAGGTAGGAATCATAGAAAAATGTCAGATAAAAGCGCCTTTTTTTCTAGTCGTTAAAGTTATAAAGCATGACAAAATCGAAGGCCGCTATTTAAGCGATAATAATATTCTTATAAGATTCCGAACAGCGGTAAGGAAAACATTGGCTGGCGTGTTAATTTTCACCGACGGTTAGTCTATTTTTTATTTAATAGGAATACCATATTTAACAGTAATAACGACAAATTCTGACCTTATAAAAGAATCACGTTTTCTCCAACTTGGTGCAATCCGGTTTGCCACATCAATGCCAATTTGTAACACATTTCCGTATGATTTATCACAATTTCACTTTTCACAATGTTCAATATTCTTTTACTATTGTACACCTACTTACGCCACACGCCCACAACTAGCGTACACAAACAGCTTTCGGAAGCTAAATTTCTATGTAGATACTTATAATAAACGTCAATAACCCGGGCCAAGCGGCTACGATGATGAGATTAAGTATCTCCCTCTCTTTCACTGTATATGAAAAAAACTGAAATATATTGTTCGTTTTTATGAGTATATTAAGATGATCAGTTGTAATCGATATTATAAAATATCATGCACATAATTTCATTCATATAGAAAATAAAACCACTTTGATCTCTCCCGTCCTAGTCCACGGCCCGAAGTAACAGTGTTACCAGTTAAATATTGTTACTGTGATTGTTACAAAATACCAAAAAAGAATTAGTAAAAAGATGAATGATAAGATAACGATTACATTTAGGAAATATAAAAAAATACACCTGTATTGCTTCCACTTTAAATCTACAACTATATTTGTATCATCATTCAAACAAAAGCCACTTCTTTCAACAATATAAATTCACAGCGTAAGAAGCAAGTTTTAAAACCATACAATAGATACGGTTTAATTTTTTAATTGCAATAGCTATATACATTATTTATATTAAGTATTATAAAATAAAATCAAATTCTTAAATCTGTATTCACAAATGCGGATAAAACTAAGATGCATTGGTAAAGTGATACAAATCATAAAAAAACACGACATCTCTCGTGGTAGCTATAAAAACTTTAAGTTTACTCATATTACTAATTCTCACTAGATGGCGCAAAAGAAACTTCCATTTATAATATTTTCTTCGTACACTAAGGATATATTAATATTTGTTTAATTCGTCCATAGGTACGTATCATATCAAGGAACTTACACTGGAACATATATATATTAGATTATTATTATATAAAGTAAAAGAAGCATACTTGGATCGGCCAACCGGTCGACGGCCGGTGGGTCGGTCCAGGTATCGCTGGAGCGATTCCGTGGAAGGTGACCTGCGCCAACTTCGAGTCAATAATTGGCGAGAGGTGGCGGAGAATAGAGATAGGTGGAAAGCTCTCATTTTGGAAGCCAAGACCCACTTCGGGTCGCTGAGCCAGCGGAGTTAGTTAGTTATTATTATATAAAAGAGTATATATTCTTTGTATCTTATACTGGGTATATCAAGACTGCTACCGAAAACGAAGCCGGGTGGTAGTTTTAGTGAGTACAAACACAATGCAACTAAAATTTTCGCAATAAAACGCGACAATTTTTTTTATGATTTTTTAAATATCGTAGTTTTTGGGTGGTAAATCCATAGTTTTTGCTAAAATAATTATTTAAACTCTTTTATACCTTAGAGTCCTTATAAATAAAATGGTATACACTATTTTTTTAGGAAAAAAATGAATTTACCATCCAAATACGACCATAGGAAAAAAATAACAAAAAAAAATCGTCGCTTTTTTTTTCAACATTTTCTGTTGCATTGTGTCTGAAGTCACTAAAACTACCACCCGGCTTCGTTTTCGGTAGCAGTCTTGAGATACCCTGTATAGGTATCCTTAATCAAGGCCCAGGGTAGATCCAGGGGGGAGGTCATGGGGGTCATGACCCCATTCTCTGAGCTGGCCCCAGATTGACAAAATTTATAAGCACATTTAATTCTTTGTATGTCGATAAATAAAGTAAAAAAGTATTTGTGTTTTCCAGTGGCGTAACAAATAACAATAGGTTGGCAGAGTGCGCAAAATGCTACGGGCCCCCGGCCTAAGGGGCCCCGACCCGGTAGGGCCCTGGGGCCCTACTATATTCATCCGAACGAACGAACGAACGAACGAACGAACGAAGTTCGAAACTTCGGACAAATGAAGTTTTTTATACGATACGAATGTATATATATAACGTACACCGTAACTATACATAAGTCTATGGTTACGACCATAAATCAATAACGACCATAAGTTTTATGTAGGTACATTCGTATCGTATATAAACTTTGATCATCCGAAGTTTCGAACTTCGTTTCGTTGAATATAGTAGGGTCCTTCGTTCGTTCGTTCGTTCGTTCGTTCGATGAATATAGTAGGGCCCCTGGTCCGACAGGGTCTCAGGCCCGATAGGGCCCTGGCTCGATAGGGCCTCGACCTTAAACGGAGAACCGAGAACCAAAATCCTTATAAATTATAATTTATGAATTTTAAATTCATATTTTCTAAATAAATTTGTACATGCTTGTTCTAGAAATTATTTAAGAGGTAGGAGAAAAACGAAAGGGAAAGAGGGAGTCGGCGATGAATGAAAAGTTATCTTAAACTACCTGTGCCCGCGACTTTGTCTGCGTGGAATTTAACACAAAAGTTAATTAGTTGACATAGTTTTTTTTTGGTTTTTGCGATCAACTTTGTAACGAAACCATACCACGATCTAATTCTACGGTGGCGCCATCTCTTAGCGAGCGGCGGTAAACTCCCGTTACACATTTATTATCAATTTTTTGTATTAACTTTATTGAAAAATTTCTTTATACAATATAGCTGTACCCGCGACTTCGTCCGCGTGGAATTTAACAAAAACTTAATCTTTCACACAGTACAGAGAAACGAGGTAACAAACATAAAAAAAAGGCTACATACAGTCGAATTGAGAACCTCCTCCTTTTTTTGAAGTCGGTTAAAAAGCATTATTATTGAAAAATCAACCAACCATCTCTTAGCAAGCGGCGGTAAACTTCCGTTACACATTTATTTTCAATTTTTCGTATTAGCTTTATTGAAAAATTTCTTTATATACAATAGTTTGTAAATGTGATATTGATTCGTAGGTGACAGAAGTGGTGGGAGGCGCCCGACGTGACGGCCCAGTGGTGGCATGCGCGTGAGCTGCGCGCGGGCATTGCAACATTACTTTATTTTCTAAAATAAAAGATTTTTTCTAAAATAAATGTAGCCTAAGTTACTCCTTGTTATATCATCTACCTGACAAAAAAAGTCCCGTCAAAATCGGTCTAGCCATTTCAGAGATTAGCCGGAACAAACAGACAGACATACAGACAAAAAAAAATTAAATATTCTTTTTCGGCACACGTATCGTGTATATATAACGATATGCAGTTGGACATTTTTTTATTTTTACTTTTAAAACAGACACTTCAATTTTATTTATATGCATAGATAAGTCAGTTCTTTCGGATGCGTCTCGGAAATGATCAAATCAACGAAACTAAAAATTCCATAATAGCAAATCCCGACGATAGAGAATATTCAGACCCAAAACAGCCACAAGTACGAGCAAACATGAAATTGAACCATATTTAGGAGTGTAAGCTCGGTAGTTCCTTCTTAAGAAACAGTGGCAATAAATAATAAAATAAAAAAACTAATAAATTTATATAAATTTATAACACCCAACAGTCACATACATAGTCCTGACCCCACACTAAGATCGAGTCTTGTGTCGTGGGTATCAGGAACTACGAGAGACTTTTCGGTCTCACAAACACCCAGACCCGGAAGAAATATTTGTGGGCCACACAAACATTTCTCTCGTTGCGGGGATCGAACCCGCGGCCTCTCGTTTCACAGGCGGCGTCTAACCAACTGCGCCACGGAGGCTGTCAGAAATAAACAAATGCCCCCCTTCTACGTTTTTCTGACTATATTGTCTTGATGGCGGAATTGCTGGAGGAGCTGCAATAGATGCGGCCGGTCTAGATTCAGCCTCACAGCGAATAGGTCTTAACATTAACTCCGACAAAACCAAACTGATCAGCCACAACCGCAGACCTGTCGCTCATGGGCGTAGCCACGGTGGGGCAGGGTGGGGCACTTGCCCCACCCTGGCTCTGGCTTCTAAGGTACCTACCTAAACAAATAAAAAAAATATTTATCTAAATAAAGTACTATCTAGAGATAGATATAAACCTATAAATTGACTGATTAACAAATTGGCATATTTTTAGATGGTTGATTTCGTGGTGTAGGAAGGAGAGCAATAAAAAAATATTTTGGTCAATTCGAATTATACATAACAGAATATATCAAGACTGCGACCGAAAACGAAGCCGAGTGCTAGTTTTAGTGACTTTAAACACATCTATCAGCCAAAGGAAGTCCACTGCTGAACATAGGCCTCCCCCAATGATTTCCACAGTGACCTGTTGAGGCAGGCTGCATCCAGCGACGTCCCGCGATCTTTACCAAGTCTTCTGACCACCTTGTAAGTGGCCGTCCTAAGCTGCGCTTTCCGCTACGTGGCCTCGTTTCAAGAACTTTTTGTCCCCATCGGCCATCAGTTCTTCGCACTATGTGCCTCGCCGCTTGGGCCACTCCGGTTACTTTAGTTCTCCTACAAATCTCGTCATTTCTGATTCGATCACGTAGGGAAACCCCAAGCATAGCCCTCTCCATAGCTCGTTGAGTGACTTTGAGCTTCCTAATAAGGTCCATAGTGAGAGACCGCGTCTCGGTGCCGTATGTCATCACAACTATCGGAGACTTTCGATTTAAAGCAGTGAGGTACTTTGGACGAGAAGACGTCGCGTAGTTTTCCAAACTCTGTCCAACCGAGTTGGATCGGACGATTGACCTCTCCCTAGAAGTTGTACCTGCCTAACTGGACCACTTGTCCTAAATTGACATATTCGTCTACAAATTCAAGAGTCAAGCCCCCAACTCCGATGGGGGTGGGCACAACATTGACATTCGACATGATCTTCATTTTGTTTAAATTCATTTTAGGACTCTCCTGTTGGGAGGCTCGGTTGAGGTCTTCGAGCATAGTGCTAAGTTATTCCAGCGATTCTACCAAGACTACAATATCTTCGGCAAATCGAAGGGGAGTGATATACTCACCGTTGATGTTGATGCCAAATCCTTTCCACTGCAAGAGCTTGGAGGTGTTTTCCAGCGCGGCAGTGAACAGTTTCGAAGATATGACATGTCGCTGTTTCACGCCTCGCTGTGGTGGAATAGCCATCGTGCTCTGATCTTGTACTCAGACCGACATGGTGGCGTTGTTGTATATAGACTTCAACACATCGATGTATCGATAGTCGATGTGGGACCGCTGGAGAGACCATAGCAAAACCCAGGTCTCGATCGATTCAAAGGCTTTCTCATAATTCACAAACGCTAAACAAAGCGGCAAGTTATATACCTCGGTTTTTTGTATAACTTGCCGAAGCTTATGGATGTGGTCTATAGGTACTAAAGCCTTTTCGGAAACCGGCTTGTTCGGGAGGCAGGAAGTCATCAAACTTGTGTTCGAGACGATTTGTGATGACCCTCGAAAACAACTTATAGACATGGCTCAGAAGCAGAAATGGGCAAAATGTATCCCTGACAAGAAAAGAGTGACCCCATCAAAAACATCCTGGAAAAAAAATTCCAAGTCTCGCAGCTCAGGTTTTCTACCGCAAAAAGTTGTGAGATGCATGTAATACCAAGTCGATGAATTTATTTAGTCCTTGCTGAAGGGACCTTCTGTATAAAGTTATTACGTAAGTTATTATCATATCAATATTAAAAATTCTTTACGTTTCAAATAAATGGATCCACCACGGCCATCGCATGAAAATATAATGTATCGTACAATTTATACATAATGCCGCTGGCCAAGTCGATCTATTTATTTAACACGTAAAGAATTTTTAATATTGATATTTTAGGACCTTAGGACTTAGGAATTTTTAATATTGATATTGGAGACCCATCTACAAGGTGGACGGACGACCTGGCTAAAGTTGCAGGAAGTCGCTGGATGCAGGCCGCTTCCAACAGGTCAATGTGGAGATCCTTGCGGGAGGCCTATGTTCAGCAGTGGATTTCCTGTGGCTGAGATGATGATGATGATGACGATTCAATGAGCCTCTAACCTTTCGGTGATCACTACTAGTTTTCACCCTGTTGATCACAGAGACATCACTGAACATCCGTCTATTCGCCGTTAAAATGAAATCTATCTCGTTTCTCGTAGAACCCTTAGGACTCAACCAGGACATTTCCTGTGAGGCCGCTTCTGGATAAAAGAGATCATCGCAAGGAGTCCTTCTTTCTCGAGAAAGTCGGCCAGCCTCTAACCCCTGGGGTTAGAGGCTGCCCATGTCCAAATTGCCCTATTTTCAACTCTGCATCGCTTCTCATGCCCAACTTTGCGTTTGAAATCGAACCCATTGAAAGAAGTAACTGAACAGTTAACTTTGTATGTGTTATTTTGGATATGAAAAATGGTTATAATATATGGTCAGTTCTTTTCGTTTGATAAAAAAAATAACGAAAATGAAAATCTATTATTAAAAAAACAAATCCTGTGGGAGGCATTTAGCAATAGCAGAAATATAGAGCATGCTAAGACTTCAAAAATAACAAGGTGGTGATGTTAATTTGAAATAGGAATAATACCCATTGTTAGATAGGAGCATCCCTGACCACACTATAAACACTTTGCAACTAAAATTTTCGCAAAAATGTGACAACTTTTTTGTGATTTTTTAAATATCGTCGTGTTTAGATGGTTACTGGTAAATCTATAGTTTTTGCTAAAAAAATAACTTAAATTCCTTGCGTACCATAGCGCCTTTATAAATGAAAGAGTGTACGTCGCTTTTTTTTTTGCAAAATTTTTAGTTGCATTGAGTCTGAAGTCACTTAAACTGCCACCCGGCTTCGATTTCAGTAGCACATATTATACCGGGTATATCGAGACTGCTACCGAAAACGAAGCCGGGTGATAGTTTAAGCAACTTCAGACACAATGCAACAGAAAAAGTTGCAAAAAAAAGCGACAATTTTTTTTTTGTTATTTTTTTCCTATGGCCATATTTGGGTGGTAAATACATTTTTTCCTAAAATAATAGTGTATATCCTTTTATTTATAAATACTCTAAGGTATAAAAGAGTTTAAATTATTACTTTAGCAAAAACTATGGATTTACCACCCAAAATTGACGATATTTAAAAAATCATAAAAAATAATTGTCGCGTTTCTATGCGAAATTTTTAATTGCATTGTGTTTGTAGCCACTAAAACTACCACCCGGCTTCGTTTTCGGTAGCAGTCTTGAGATACCCTGTATAGGGTAGATACATAGTGCTATAGTGTGTAACTTTTTTGCATGAAAAAATAACCAGGGTGAGACAACAGGTATACTTTGCTATTTAAATATTATTTTAGATTTCTGCCCCACCCTGAGACCGTGGCTGGCTACGCCCATGCTGTCGCTGTATGTTGCAACCAGCTTGAAGTTATTTCTGATTTATCTGGCTGGGGCAGACCCTTTAACTACGTAGAAAAATCTTTGAGAAAGATGCTACAAGTCTTTTCGTCACCTTTGCCAAAAAGCTTGAAAACGATAGCTTTCAACCAGTGCGACTTGGCCACTTACAGCACTACTGATCCACTAGTTTATAGTCGCTTAGCGAGCTATGGAGCGTGCTATGCTCGGAGTCCCATTGGAAGATAAGATCCGTAATGATCTTATCAGACAGAGAACCAAAGTTATAGACATAGCACACAGGATTAGCAAGCTGAGTTGGCAGTGCGCTGGCCACATCTGTCGAAGAACCGATAACCATTGGAGTAAACGTGTGCTTGAGAGGCCGCGTGTTGGCTAACGTGGTGTAGGACGCCTACCAGCTAAGTGACGAGTGAAGATTTGCAAAAGCTCGCTACCACATGCTGGATGTAACGAGCTGACAACAGGGTGAAATGGCGTAATTTGGAGGTGGCCCATATCCATATAACAATGGCGATTACATAGGACATAAGAAGAGGAGCAACAATCGATATAAAAAAATAAACATTGTTTTTTACGCCAAGAGCTTACTATACTCCACGAAGTTACTAATTTAGTTTTCGTGGACATAGATAATGCCCTGATAGCCGTAATAAAGCAGTTACTAGCAAAATGTGATCCTGATTTAGAGGAATGGGTAAATAAGTCCAGGGGCCAGATAAAATACTTAAGTAAATTCGAAAATGCAGAATGAGCTAATTCCTGTTTTGGACCTAAAACTCCATTATATTTAATACAACTTAAGATTTTTCTAAAATAGACCTTTTATGTAAAGTAAAGTTTATCGCTACTGTGTGATAGAAAGAAATGATAATGGAATCCAAAAGCCCTCGTTTATCGTTACTACAGAAACCTTTTTAGATTTCAGGAAATGAGTTATGTTCATAATCCGATGAGAAATATGAGGTCATGTCATTAAAAGATTTTGTGATGTACTGAATCAGCCCATATAAGTTCCATTGCAGGGCATGGGCCTCCCCTACTATCGAAAATATGATTAAGATTGATTAGATCATAATATAGTCCACCACGCTGACCTATTGCGGGTTGGCGAACTTTACATACACGAACATACACCGTGAGGTTTCCTCACGGTGTTTTCATTCATCGTCATAGTGCTTGATGATTGACTATCAATACACATGGCTCCGAAAAGTCAGAGGAGTGCACTGGGATTGAAACCCGCGACCACCATGAATATGCTGGCGGCTGCGTCTGGTCCGTTTATCAACAGGCCAGCACGAAACTTTAAAAAATATCCATAAAAACGAAACTACAATATTAATTTTTTACATCTATGAAGGGCCTCATTTGATGATCTTTGCCACGGGCCCCCGATGGTGTAGTTACGCCACTGGTGTGTTCACAAATTGGATTGGAGTCATTGACGTAAAATATATGGACGGGGCGGAGAGCAAGAAAAGTGTTGTCACGAAAGTGGTCCCCAGCACCAGTGCAGCGGTTGTGACGTCGCAGCGCACCAGTCTGTAAGTCGTCTACAAATGCCTAATTGTATCGTGCGTGGGTGCAATAAAGATGACCGGAAGTTCACAAAAAAGATAACATTTTTTATCACCGCAAAGTAAAAATTATATTACTTTAAGTCAATATAACATGTAATTTAACAGTATTGCAAAACGATTTCATGGCCGCCATTGACGTAAAATTCTGACAGATGGCGCGATTTTCACAGCCATCTTTTTGACGTACCCAATGTACTGAAGGGCCTATCCTTAGTTTTTAAATCAATGATTGGAGTATTGAAATCGGACCCAGTGTTCTGACATGACCTATATGACACCCCCCCCCCCCCCCTGGCGTAAAAGCTGGATTCGCCCTTGTCCTTAATGCATCTACGTGATATCCAGTATCGTAACAATAGGGTGGCAGTATGCAAAATGTCCTCACAGGGCCCAGTTTCGGACCGAAAGGTGTAAGCAGAGAAAGAACCTAGAACACTGATTGAGATAGAGATAAATATAGCGAGTATTTAAAAAAAAAAATGCAGTTATATGATTTTTCCCATGTTTTTCCCAATAAGGGGGTCTTAGGCTGCGGGCACGAAAATGGCGATGGCGGAGCGGTGGCGAGGCGATGCGGCGGCGGAGCGGCGGCGATGCATTCAAAAGCATGGACAGTATAGGTGACGCGCATGAAACGCGCGACAGCGGGGCGGGGCGATCGAGCGTTGCACAGGCGGCAGGAGGGCGACAGCGGCGCGGGTGCGACGAATAAGATTAATGTTATGGACAAATAGGTAAAAATCGAAGTTTTCGTTTATTTACATACATTGGGAATTGTAAATATATGTTTAAATCAACCATATTTTTTAAATATTAATAATTTTATAATCTAATAGCGTGGTGGAATATACTTATAGCCTAACCACTCTCAATCGTACTGTCCAATAGCCCGTACCCTGCAGTGGGACGTACATGGACTGATGCAGATATTCTAGTAGAATACATCAATTATAGGTACTGTTGTTTTTAAAATATATCTAATATTGTAGCCTTAGAAGTAATTAAAAATTTATAAGTAGTTAAACATACATTATCATATTGTGTTTTCATATTTTCTGTATCTGTATCAGCCCATATACGTCCCACTGCAGGGCACGGGCCTCCTCTACAATCGACTACCGATTGAGAGTGGTTAGGCCATATAGTCCACCACGCTGGCCTAGTGCGGGTTGGTGGACTTACATACCATAGAATTTTTATAAATCGCTATGGTAGGCAGGTTTCCTCACGATGTTTTCCTTCACCGTTTTAGTGCGTGGTGATTGACTATCAATACACACATGACTCCGAAAAGTCAGAGGTGTGCCCTGGGATTCGAACCCGCGACCACCGTGAACATGTTGGCAGTCGCGTCTAGTCCGTTTACCAACAGGCCACAACGCACTTTTTATTTTCATATTTTATTTTACATTATTCTGAAACAGTAGGTAGAAATGTAACAAATATGCTATATGATGTGTAGTATCTGCAGCAATGCCGACTTGATCTATATTTCCCTGTCATAACTAAGCGACTGATCGACCGTCATGTTTCGTGCCCACGCGAAATACTACTCTTCATCGCCCCGCTCCGCCACCGCATCGCCTCGCCACCGCTCGGCCATCGCTAGTTTCGTGCCCGCAGCCTTACTGTGTTTGAGCAATGGCCACGTAGTCAGGGCAAAACGTCGAGTAGGTCTCTTATTGGGCTTTCAAAAATCTAAGGCCATTTGTACCTCGAAGAAGACCAGTGTATGGTCATACCATGTGTTTTACTAGTAAAAAAATCGTAGCTAGGTAAAATAAGAAATTCAAGTTGTGCCAGATGTATTTATTGCCAGGAAACGAGAATACTTAAGTTATAAAATAACACAACACTTCCGTTGCCGGCGCCAACGCGATTCACTAGAACGTTGTTTATAAGCCTTGCGTATTCTTTTCTTGTGGGTCCTATTAGTTTTCTTATTACTAACTCTAGAATCCTTGGATTGGACTCTTGCGCATTCGCAAGGAGAGCCAGCTCGTGTAACAGTGTCCATAGCGCTGGGACACTTTTTTTTTCTGTTTTATACATTTTTTGTAACACTTATCAGGCTCTGGGCAGGGAGCGGGTCTCGGCCTATGCCGATGGACACTGCATGTCGGGGCCGACACACACGGTTTTATACTTTTAGTAGAATAAACAGCTGAAAATAATATATTAATTAGTACATGCTTAGTAAAAGTATTACAAGTACTTACTAGCAAATCAAAGCTTCTACTTTTTTTCTTTTTATCTTTTACCTAATCTCATATTGTTCCTATTGTTTTGTTTTAGCAAAAATCCGGACTCGTTTCGAACCTTCTAAGAAGAACCAAGATTGCTCCCCGTTTTCTATAGTAACCAATAAACATGGGGACTCACGTTATAATTCCTACTTAGCTACTCTTGAGCTATGATCTCTTAAAAATCAAGTATTACCAAATTATAAATTAACTAAATATCTACGGATACACAATGATAAACAAAATAAATTAACATTAAATTTAACAATACGACACAACTTATGGTGCTTGCGAAATAAAAATTAAAGGGACGTCTAAACCCTCATTCACGAAAATCATTTTGATGCTAACATAGCCCAATACTATTATGGATAGTTGCGGGATAATACATTATAAGGATAAATAAATATGAAAAAAATACGTTGCGAGGAAGATTGTCACCCGGTGATTCTTTTTGATGCTAAATGGTGTCGTAGATAACACCACAGTCGGAGTTAAAATTTATGGGTCAGATATATTTTAAAATAAAAGGTTTCGTTAAGTATGTGTCTTTATTTATTTGTAATCACAATTTAACAAGCTAGAAAATAATAAGAAAACATTTTTATCATGCATATTTTTACACATTACACGATATTCTTTTTTAGAGCGGACTATCACTCTATAGGTTGAGATTTTTCGTTAACGTGTTTTACGGTTATCACGATGTTTTCTTAGTTACAGCACAACACAATTTTGTTTCCGTCTGACTCTTCCTCTATGTCCTTTGCCTGAACAGCACTGCGCTTTGCTTCTTACCCTTGCCTTTTTCCGCATATATCGTGCATAATATTGGGTCCCCGATTCAGCGTCAATCTCTTTTAATCTTTCTTGTTTTCGCTTTTCTCGAAGAAACCTTTCTACAGCACCTATGCTCCTAGAGCTGCTGGATTTTCTTGCAGATCTGTGGCAGTCAAAACATTTAGCTTTGGAGCGTGTTTCCATAATCGATACGGCACTTGGGCATGGCTTGACTCTTCTAGCATGGCTCCGTTTAAGACATCTTTCGGGGTTTGGACAAGGAGGTCCGGTGGGATGACATCTGTGTCGCTCATGGGACAAGCAAGCGGCGGGCGGCGAGCACGGTGGATGAATAGATGGAGCCATTTAACTAAAAGCAATACAAATGTTATTTCACAATTACACTGCAATTTGCAACAACCAATAATATAAATAATATAGCTATTAACCATTCAGAAAGCCAGCCTCGAAAAATTAATAAGTGATCAAACTAATTTACCTTGCACACAGCCAGCCGCACTATATGTGCAGTATCACCGATATTCTATTAAATAAGGTAGATAAGTATACCCAAAAACGCCATGATCATTTCTAGTACAATAAAGTTCTAGTACCTATAGAATGAATAAAAAAAGAGTTCACATACACTTTATAATTCGGCAAAACTTGAATTGTATCATAAAGCAAAATATGCAGTAAGGATTAGATAGTTATTTTACAATATTTCACACTTTTTTTTCTTTAATCGGCCCCTATGACCTTTTCCGGCGCAACACTCAGTGTTCGACCTGGTGGATCCTTTCTGTCGAGTATACTTCAAGAAACTATGGCTTCCAGTCAATCTGTCTTTTTTTCTCATCTGTGCTTCTTTCGATTTTCGTTTTAAAAACTTCTCTACATTAGAAATATTGCGAGGATTCGCGGCGCCTTTAAATTTGCCACAACTGCTGCATTTCACTTTGGATCTAGTTGACATTATTGAAACAGCGCTCCGACAGGGTTTTATGCCCTTTGAAATCGTTTTCTTCAGACATTTTTCTGGATTTTGGCACGGCGGTGGCGTAGGATGGCATCGCATTGGCTGGCACGATGCCGATGGAGTACACGGAGGGTGGGACAGGGGCGCCATAATTATTTAGTTTACTCTGTAAACAAAGATAACAAATGTGAAACAATACGAAAAATAATGTGCACATTAGAAGCCAGCTTCATTAAAGATATGTTTCTGCCACGCAATTTATAATATTAAGAATAAAGTGATCCACTTACCTAATATAAAACACTTGACAACAACACATACGGTGTATCGCGAAAAACGTCTAAAACCTTACATTTTAAAACGCGCAAAACTATAGTTAGAACAGTAATAATATAACATGCAAGTCATACTCACAATACTTGTTCATGTTATAATGATACTTCGGGTGTTACCCAGTCCCTCCTTCGGCTTCAAAATTTTACACTAAAGTTAAAAGAAAAAAATATTTTTAGAATCATTTTGAAGGTGGAAACAAAAGCCGAAAAAGAACTTCTTGTTGTTATCGATAAAACGTTTGTAATACACAAAAAGAGAACCATATCTTTTAATGTTATAGCTTTCGTTCTGCACCTACTTGTTGCAAATCCACAACTTTGTACAAAAGTTCAATGCCTGTTTCATAATAAGATTTGGTAATGTAGTGCATACTTTGCGAACTCAATATGATTGCAATTGAACTTTTGTATGGAACGTATTACCACACTAGAACATTAGAATAGGTGGCAGATGATAATTCAACGAGGCTGGCTTCTTTGTACAAAGCTGTTAATATACATTTCTACTTTATTACACAATTTGTACACCAAACAATATAAAAACTCACCCATACTAGTTTACGACTAAATGGGGAATGTGGATGTCTTTATTGCTTCATTTTGGGATATTTTATTATATTTCCTATGTTTCTATTGATTTTCGGTCTGACACATAACGTTTTACTTTATTGATCTTCTATTTTTAATAATGACGTTTGATGGTCTTCTTTCAGATTTCTTTAAGTGGACAGTTGTTTGAAAATTATAAACTCATTTTTAAGCGTGAAAATATTAAGTGCTGTAGAGCGTAATAATTCTACGTTTATAGTGCTTTTATAGAAGTGGCTTCGTGTGTTTTAATTCGCATGCATTCGACATTTTCGAAGTGATTTTGAGCATAGATGAGCAGGTTTTCTCCCGATGTTTGCTTCACGGTTAAATAGAACTATTACAATTATTATTCAACTATGAATATGCACGTGACTGAAAATGGAAAGCGTTGAACCTCAATTATGAGCTTCCGACTCGATAGCTCAATTTATAGTCGTTTATGCTAATATTAAAGTGCAGTAGGTATATAAATAAAATGCATAAAATATAAGCTAAGCTTTTATTGAAACATAATAATCAATTTACATTTTAACACTTACAAAGCCACGTTAAATATATAAATGTAGCTTAAATACTTTTAATTTTATACTTTTAAATAACAAAGTGGTGAAGTGTCAATCATAATATATCACAATTCATACTATACATACCTACATTTTCTTATATGAAAATAATGATTTCACTGAATAATACTTTAATATTACACCTTTCGTAATTTATAACTAAAAGTATTGAAATAAAACTATTATTTACGGATACTACCGCGGATTTGTATTTTCTAAAAGTATTTGTTGGATATAAATAATATAACTGTAAATACAATTTTTATTTATTTTTTAAAGGTGTTCTCAATTTCAAAGCCAGTAATAGATATTTTAGCTAAGCAACATCCACAATTTAATTACCATTATTGTTCCTCCAACGTTCTGAGCGTTGATAATTTAATATTTTTCATTGATAAAGGAATGTAAAGAAAAGATAGTTAAACAAACTACAAAAACTAATATCTACAGTTTAATCAATGTGGTCTATATTTTGCTTTATTGAATGTGCCAAATATGACGTTGTAGTCATGTGGTAGTGTGGACAGTGCATTAGTTTTCTTTCTTCGACGTTGATTCTTGATAGCTCGGCGGCTGGTCCTGAAAAATAATGTTAATATTTTAATAAAATATCCGAAAAAAATATGAAAATAGCAATATGTCGTTGAATGGAATTGACATCTAAAGATAGTTCTGTAGAATGTTTGTTACTCATACGATCATAACCAAGTTTTATCCATTAATGCTGCAACCATTGCGATTAGTATACAGGGAGCGCAAATAAATGGCGCACTTGCTCAGTTGGGTACAAGGGCATAATATTAATATCGTAATAAAAAAATAATATTTGGAAAATACCTATCCGTTTTGAAGTTATGACCGTTTAAAGTTTTAAGTTTAATCACCACTTTTTCGCATAAAATCAGTTGGAATGGATGAAGAACAAGATTTAAACACATACGTATTTTTTCGTTTCGTCGTTAATTGAACGGTTAACGAAATATACCACGAAAACCATTTTTAACAGCATCAAAACTTTCTTAAACTTCGCTTTAACAGCTGTTTACACATGAGTAAGGTCATGAACTCTTAGCTGTATAATTTATCCTTCTCTAACTTCATAAAAGGATATTTTTTGTTTCATTTCAAATAAATCAATCAGTTAAACAGGGACGTACTTAGATTTAAGCGTCAATAAATTAACAACATAATAACTTTAGGTGCAGTTGCATCGTGAATGGATTGACTATTTTGTTTGTCATTATTTTCCTTAGTGTCACAAATCCAAACTGAAAGATACCAAGAAATCACACTGGTCATCGCTTAAATCATGTAAGATTGCGAATTTAATTATAATTAGAAAAGTTTTGGTAATACCTACATAACATTTAAATTTTCTAAATAATTTAGATTCATTGAAAAAATAATCTGATGACACTGATTAATAAAAAATAATATTTTTAAAATGATGGCCCAATTCGGCCCTATTAGTCAAAGGAAGCCGCCGGTCATAGTGTACTTTGTCGGATCCAACGCGGCTCGATTATTCTTCCTTTGAGGTCGCCGCCGCCGTTTGTGAGTGCGTGCCGAAAGGCGGCAATTTCTTTGTCGGTAACTTTTAGCATTTTGCAAAAGAAGACCGACATCTTGAGGTGTGTTCACACTACACACTTGATATAACTTAATTGGATTAAGTACTCCGATATAAAAGTTACGTTAAAAAAAAGATCTTATTGGACTGATACTGATACTTGCTCAAGAGCTTATAATGTTATTTAAATATGTCATCAGCCGATCCAGTCAATTACAAATTGCCTATTTACTTTGCTTATTATTGTATTTAACATTATTTTAATGTATTTTGAAAATAATGTTACTTTAAAGTGATAAAATTTCTTCTAAATTCTTATACCTAGAGAAATGTCGTCTACCATTATAGCATAGAATTTACATATGAGACTTATTTGAGATAAAATTAGTGAAATCAATAAACACTAGCTACTAATTTACTGCACTGGAGACCCCGTGCCCTGCAGTGGCACGTATATGGTCTGATACAGTAGTAATACTAATTGTTCAGATGAATTATTATGAACTCAAATAGGAAAACTTTGTATCTAATGTGAACAGGCCTTTATCTTTCAAGAATCAAAATAATAATTTATTTTTATTAGTTGAATTCGGATTGCGATCGCGTGTGCATGTATTAGTCGTGTGCATATTATTGTAAATTTGTTTTCAGTTATTTTGAGTAAATTTTATTAATTTCACTATGCTTCGAACATTACCCAATTTGATAGCTTTTGATGTAACTTGTGTTATGTGAAATGTAAAAGAAAAAGTGATTTGTGCTACCAAACTGTGACAGTGTTTTCGTGCGGGTTTTGGCGGATCCTGCGCTTCCAGCTTTGCCTATCAAGGTCATTACGGTTTACATTACAAGGATCAGTTAACTATTTTGGTGGTCATTAATGACAACTAACCAGCCCATATGAGTCACCGACGGCCTCCGTGGCGCAGTTGGTAAGAACCGCCTGTGAAATGAGAGACCGCGGGTTCGGTTCCCGCCCCGAGACAAATAATTTCCGTGAACCATAATTATTTTTCTAATACCCGCGACACAAGATTTGTATCTTAGTGTGGGGTTAGTACCCATATATGTGACTGTTGGCAGTATTAATTTAATATCTTTTTTATGTACCCTGAGCGTGATGTACACAATCGACTTATAAGTAAATAATGAGCTCTGCTTATTTATTGTTGAATGTCTACCGTTCAGTTGTAAGGTTCAATCACTTTAGCTTAACATGTTAAGGGGTAGCATGTGTAACGTTAGTTTTTTTTTTTCTCGGCATCTTTCTTAATATTCGCTAACGCCATACAAATCCGTCTTAATTAAGATTCCTTCACCATATACTATAATGTATATTGGCAGGTGCGCCGTTTTCTTGTCCACCCTGTAGAATATAGATCATAGAACCACCAGTGTATCGATTTTTTTGTTTCGTTTTTTCGCCTTGATGATATACCGTTGCTAATAACGAGATGTATGGCGTAGACGTTATTGAATGTAAAACATGACTGTATGGAGGTACTTACATTGTAAGGCGGAGGCACATAAGCGGTCTGAGGTCTGTTTGGATCATAGTACGCACTCTGCGCGGCTTCCGCGGCCTTCGCGTCTGTAAAGTAAAATGGATCTACTGCAACCACTACATAAAATACACTAACATTGTACAACGTTAGATAACTAAATGAGTTATTAATGATGTAGACAATATCAAAGTAATGAGATTTTCACAACATGATACAATCACACTATACTAATAATAAAATACATTCCTAATAATTTTTATGTTTTTGGAATAGTTTGTTACCTGCCGCAGACATGCCAGTGGGTGGCGGTGGTCCGAAGCCCCCGGGGTAGCCGGGCGGCGCGCTGGGCGACCCCGCCGCGCCCCCCGCCGCGCCCGCCGCGCCCCCCGCCGCGCCCCCGCCGCGCCCCCGCCGCCGCGCCCCCGCGCCCGCCGCGCCTGAGTACCCCGGCCCCGCGGGGTAGCCCGCGCCCATCACGCCTGGGTATGGCGGCGGGTTGTTCGACACGAACACTGAGTTTGGTGGCGGTTGGTCGGGGAAGGCCTGCAATATATAGTACACATACAAACGTTCCATCCTAATTGCAATCCCGAAGGCGCAAAAGAATTATTATTGGGTGCCACATTTTATTAGGGTATCTAGATGTTATAAAGAAAAGTTTTGGTATGCACACTCGAATTCCAATATAAAATCAAATCAAATTATATAGATATTTATAAAATGTAACAAATAATGCAGCAGGAAAGCAATTAACTTTTCTTGCTGGATGAACGCTATCTATCTATAAGTCGACTATGGATATTTCTTCATGTGTCAGACATGATTTATATGCACGTTTAGATTTTTAAAAAACACCTAAGCTATACTAGACTAATAATATGAAAATGATTTTTAAAGGTTGTGTAAATACATTGAGATATTATACTAGAGCGGACATAGGGAACAAAATTTGTGCGTATGGTGCGTGCACACGGGTACACAGTGAAGCTAGAGAAAAGATAATGTTACTTCGTAGGCGTGACAGAGACAGAAATAGAAGGCACCCTTCATTTTGTTACAAGCATTTAGTTTGTGTCCTCTATAGTATATTATCTCAATATGTTAATATGACTAACCGAGTACGGCGGCACCCATCCGTAATAGCCCTGTGGAGGCGGAGCATACGCGGGCGGCGGCGCGGCGTGCCACGGGCCCGTCGGCGGCGTGTACGGCGGCGGCGGGGCGTTCGGAGACATGTGCCGAGACGCTGGAACAATATTACTAGTCTATAAACCACGAGAGCTTTACATATCATATCACATTCACCCGATTTCTGTATTAGAAGACTACAAATAAAAGATAACTGATTTTCTAAATAGTGTCTACATTTTTATAATATTGGAACAGACTGGTCCTATTTTACTGTATTGTTATTTAGCATTTGTTTGTCTAGGTTAGTCTCTTCTTCGATATTTTGTTAGTCAAAAGGCAAAATATGGTTTCAATTATAACTAAAGCTTTTGTCAGGGCTAAGGTATGACTAGAGAGACCTAAATACGTGATTCTTTTACAATTTGGAAATTATTCTATGAAATCCAAAATGGGTAACAATTGCATGGGTTATATTGTATCTCCAGCAGCATATATGACGTTTGCTAGTCAAAATTGATACAATACTATATTTGTAGATTGGCATAATGCATGCAGAAATTAATTGCTGTAGATGGATATATGTAATTATAATAATGTACTCACTATACTATATATGTATATTGCTACCTGCAGATTGCAGATAAAACAAAATGACATTGAGAACATCACAAAATAGTGTACAATGTGCATGATAACAACTATTTATAACAATCATACTGATAACTGTCTTGTTGTATGTGAGAGTAAAATTTTCTAGAAAGCCATTTGCAACTTTCCTTAACCTCACACAGAAGTAGAAAATAAAACTTTTTTAGATTTTTATATTAAATGTACCTGGAATTTATTAAAAAAAGAGTGAATCTGATCAATGACTTCCAACATTGAAATCGTAATCAATATGAAGATTCGAAAAAACTGTTATATTCCTATTCACACAATATATTTCTTTTAAGAGTGCACAATTTCCATAAATACCTAAATTTGGCATAAGACTGACCACAAAATTTATTAAACTTACCAAGATGTGCAGCCTTTAACATGGCTTGTCCATACTCAATAGCTCCACCAGACTTGAATGTAAGCTTGAACTTAACTTCACCAATAAAGTTTCCATTAGGCTGGGCACGCACTTTACCTTTGATGTAATTTGCAGAGAACATTGGCTGCTCTACTGTAACCTGCCATACAGAAAATAAGTTTTAGAACATAAAAAACAATACCGGGACCCACCCATACTAATAGCATAGAATCTCAGAAAATCCTACATCATACTAACAAGCATTAACCACATAGTATTTTCAAGAATTTAATTTAAAATCCTACTATTGATATTTAGGAAATGTTTTTATACTACTGTAAGTGATATTCTTAGGTATCAATAACATTAGGTATTATCTAATACTTTGTTATGTAAATTAAATATAATATGATCTGATGTGAAAAGAGGATACACAGATAATATCATATCTGTTATATAAACAGAAATTGAGGATATCCTCTTTCAGTTCAGACATACAATTTATGACTAATCTACAATTGTGTACCTTTTCACTCTGATCTATTCCTACTTAAGGTATTGTAAAATGCCACTATCAATTTCTACCAACTATCTTTAATCTCTTTGTACATCCCTATCATCTATCACTGTACCATCAATGGTATAAGGTCCTAAACAAATAAACAAACAGTGTAAATCAGCATTCTCATTAATATATGCATATTGTTGTGAGCTGAATCAGTTTAAAAATATATAAAGTCAGAGCATACTCACATCTTGAAGAGCAATGAAAGGAAAACTGAAAGATCTCATTGCATCAGAATTATTTTTCGAATTATAAATCATCCTGTGAGTGGTTAGGTACATGCGACCTGTTTTAGGCCCTTTAAATTCTGGTGTCTCATTTCCATAGAATTCCACTGTGACATTGTCAGAAAACAAAATAATACTGAAAAAATAAAAATATATTGTAAATAATATGATGAAGAACTTACATTACTCTAGGGCCAGGTGGGCCATTTGGTAAACTAAAGATCTACTTAAACACCAAATTCACATTTATTAAAAGAATTCCTGGAGCATACAAAAACATTATACTTATTCCTTTTTAATTAGGGAATAAAATGGCAAATTGCATCAAAACTCAGGGACAAATAGAAGTAAACTGGACCTATCAATTCAATTGGCTTTTATTAAAATTAAAGGTAAATAATTATTTATGACTTTTTTATGTTCAAAAGCAGCCATGAGATTTGTAGCCCACAGTGAATTTAGACTTTACAGTATGGATATTTTTCTTACTAACAAATTTATCAAGAATATAAAAGGTGAAATATTTTTTACAATTTACAAGGTCCAAATTCAGAAATTGATTTTTCCATTTTTTTTGGAAAATAGCACATCACTAACTCTAAGACATTCAAATACGAATATTTTGACAATTACATATTCATTTAACTTGCAACTTGTTTTTTTTATGTATTACATGGCCTTTTTTACATTACAATTTGTCTATCACTGTATCATCGGCCTATAGGAGAAAATAAATACATCTAACAATAATATCATTACTTGAGTAAGAGAAGTAGGATATTGCATCATTAATCTATTTAAAACAGAGAATACATTGTGCAAAATGTATAGGAGAGTGGCATTCCATTCTGAGCGTAGAACATTCTATTGAACATGTTATCAGAAAAACAAATTGATGACTCACCACTCTCCTGCGTGTATTAACACTCCGTGATCGGCATGCGCCGTGTTTAGCGACATGGTGGTATTAAGGACAGAATTTTAATAAAACAATTATCAACAGCAGTAAGTGCTTTATATTACATTGACCGTTTGTGTATTATTACTTTGATTTTTAGTAAAATACTGCGCCGAGTACTTTTCTTGTTGAATAAAAATGTCAAACAGCAAGTGACATTTGTTTGACAAATAAATAAATTCATATGCATTACGTTCGGATACTTTCCCAAATGACTGAACGATAGCTTCACATTTTTTCGTTTCATATTTAAAACAATTTATTAAAACCCACATCTCTTAATAATATAAACATGATAGAAATCATGTCTATGCAAATGTTGGCACCAAAAAATAGTCCACTAGTAAGCACTAAGTGTGACTGAAATTCAAAGCAGCCCAGATTTATTCGGTCTCTATCAAACTTTAATCAAGCAGAATCATCAGTCCAAGTTGTCAGTACGTAATTTATTAGATAATCTGTGATCATCTGTCAAAAGCGATTCAAAAAGCAGCGCGGGTTGTTTTTGTATTTTATGATGTTTATTTTCTTTTTGTTATATTAAAATTTATTGATAAGTCACAATGGAAGGTAAATCTTTTAAATCGAATGATAAACATGATATAAAACCTATTAATGGCGATACCGTACATAAAATATGCTCGGGTCAGGTAAAATGCAATTCCTTTCCTTCCATTCACCTTAAAATAGTGTTAAAAGGAAAAAGCTTATCATAATTGTACATTTACAATAGCAATCCTTGTATATATGATGTAAAATTACTAATAGCAACACACGGAAGTATCATGTTCAGCTAACGATCATCCAGTTTTGAGTCGACAAAATTATTCTCTTGATGAAGAAAACCATTTCCTGTAAGAAACATTAAACATCTACCATGAGCGGCAGCATAGAATTGAAAACTTACAAATATATAACATTTAATTTTTGTTTCTTCCCTTCAGGTGGTTCTGAGTTTAGCAGTAGCTGTGAAGGAACTAGTAGAAAACTCTTTGGATGCGGGGGCAACAAACATAGATGTAAGATTTAAAAATTATGGACTAGATTTAATTGAAGTATCTGACAATGGTTCTGGTGTTACTGAAGATAATTTTGCTGCATTAAGTAAGCATTTTCACATATGGTTTCAAGTAAAACACTACAAAAAAAATTGGTAAATTTTATGTAGTTTTTATTTTTAACTTTTTTCTGAAGATTTTCATTGCTCTTGATTTTTATGAGATGAAATTATAGGACATAATGCATTTATTGTTACAGCCTTGAAATACCACACTTCTAAATTATGTGAATATTCTGATTTGCTTGGAGTAACCACATTTGGGTTCAGGGGAGAAGCACTGAGTTCATTATGTGCTTTGGCCAACCTCACTATAACAACCAAACACAAGGATGCAGAATATGGTATATTGTTAATAACTCTCTTTAAGGCATATTTTTTAAACCTATACTAAAATCTATATCAATGTTAATACAATAATTATATTCATGTGACTATTCTATAATAATGTGTAGTCTAATAAAAAACAATACACAAGATTTGTATCTTTTAATGTGGTATTCTTATTTGAAATGTATCTAGGAATATTGCATGATAACTTTAAATGAGTTACTTATATAGTATATACTTCAAACTGAATCGTAGTTGTGTTGATTTTCTTTTTATGATTATATAATTTATTTTTAGCTACCAAAATAGAATATGATCAAAAAGGTCATATTGTTAAAAAAACTTTGTGTTCAAGACAAGTGGGGACAACTGTTAGTCTAACAAACCTATTCCATACACTGCCAGTAAGACACAAAGAATTCCACAAAAACGTGAAGAGAGAGTTTAATAAAATGACACAGTTATTATATGCATATTGCTTGATTTCTGTTGGTGTTAAGTAAGTATTATCTTGAGAATATTAAGTCTTGTGATGCATAAAAGTTTACAAATTAATTAGTCAAATATAATTTTAATATAATTCCAGAATTACCTGTAGTAATCAAACAGGTACAAATTCAAAGTCTGTGGTTGTAGCAACTCAAGGATCAACATCATATAAAGACAACATAGCTTGCATATTTGGCTTAAAACAATTACAGAATATTTTTGAAATCAAGCCTGAATATGTGTCAAATATAAAAGACAATATATTTAAAGGTTTGTCACAGGATATAGATAACACAGAAGAAAGTATTAATATAGAGGATGTTGAAATAAATTTATCTGAAGATTCTAATGAAAATGAAGCTGATGCTAAATGTAAAGATGAAAATAAATCACAAGGTTATAAGAATTTTGTAAAACCAGTTGAGTTCACAGGTTTCATATCATCTTGTGAACATGGTAGTGGCAGATCAAGCACTGACAGACAATTCTTTTTCATTAACAGTAGGCCATGTGAGCCTACAAAAGTAATTAAACTGATTAATGAAATTTATAGACAGTATAATCCAAATCAGTATCCATTTGTATTCTTAAATGTTGGCATGGATAGAACATCAGTTGATGTAAATGTGACGCCTGATAAGAGAAAAGTATTTCTTACTAAAGAAAAAGTTATTCTGGATATTCTTAAAAATTCTTTAGTTAAACTATTTGAAAGTGTTCCAAGAACACTAAAAGTAGACACCTCACTATCTGTATACAAAGATACAAATGATGTTAAACCAGAATTAGATCAACCTAGAATATTTAATTCTTTTTTGCAAAAATTTAGCAACAAGGCAGTATCAGGTTCTGATTCACAGGGTTTCAAAAATGATGAAAAGAAAGCCGAATTAAAAAGGAAATCTACATCAATGTTGGACTTTATTTCAACAAAAATTATGAAGACTGTATCAGAGTTAACAAGTCTTGATGAGGTGCCCGAGACTTTTGAAATTGAGGATAAATCCAGTGTAACTGTTGGAAAAAATGAAGAAATATCAGATACAATTCAAGAAGTAATAAACAATACATCACCAGATTCATCACATTGCAGTGAAACAGATAAGCTAGAAGCACACACTTCTGACAATACTACTATTGAAGAAAGCATTAATGACTCAAATAACAAAAACAATAATATAATATATTTGGAAAGCACTGATACTTTACCAAACATGCAAATAAGAAAACTTTCAGAAGTTATACTCGAGAAGTCTCATACAATATATTGTAAACCCAAAAGTCATAGTAATAAAGATAACAATGTAAAAGAAATTCAAATTCAAACTCCTCCAAAAAAAGCCAAGGTTGTGACAGATAAAGAAAATTTGGGAAAATCTAACAGAAAATCAGTAGTTTTGAAAACTTCTATAGAGCATGTTAAAGCACTATTAAAAATATATGAACATAATAAAACCAAATCAATACCAACAAAAGTAAAATTCAAAAGTGAAATTAATCCAGTGTTTAATAAAAAATGTGAAGAAGAATTAACAAAGGAAATTTCAAAAGAATCTTTTAAGCAAATGAAGATAGTAGGACAGTTTAATTTGGGTTTTATAATAACAAAATTAGATGATGATCTTTTCATCATAGATCAACATGCAACTGATGAGATTTATAATTTCGAAACATTGCAGAAAACAACAGAACTCACCAGTCAAAAACTAGTAATGTAAGATGTTATTGATTTTTAAATCCTTTTTATGAATAATATTCTGATTCTTAATAATCCTATTCAAAAATGTTAACCTATTTAATTTTTTCTGCATGAAAAAGTGATGATTACTAGTTATTTTTTAGACCACAACAGTTGGAGCTTACTGGGGTAAATGAACAAATCCTAATGGACAACATAGGGGTATTCAAGAAGAATGGTTTTACATTCGAAATTAATGAAAATGCTCCACCTACAAAAAGAGTGAAACTATTGACTTTGCCAATGTCAAAAAACTGGATTTTTAGCAAGGAAGATATTGAAGAACTACTTTTTATGTTAAGAGTGAGTTATGTTTTATTTCTAAACAATACACAGCTATTTTCATTGGTAGTTATACTTATTAAAATACTATTCTAATTATTTTCAGTGATACTGTACTTATATAACTTTGCATTAGAAATTGGTTTAGGACTGTTCATTTATATTTAGTTAATGGAAATAAATGCTTATAGGAATCCCCTTCAGAATACTGCAGGCCAAGTAGAGTAAGAGCAATGTTTGCTTCAAGAGCATGTCGCAAATCAGTCATGATTGGAACAGCTTTAAAAAAGTCTGATATGAGGGTACTTGTTGACCACATGGGTGAAATAGATAAACCATGGGTAAGTAGATAACAGAAGTTATTTAAAGCTCTTACGCCCGAATACTGTAATGCAACTTAAATATAATATGCCCTTAACTGCGTTAATCCCGCTTAAATGTACTGGCTAAGTGGGCCGTGCGCTGTTAAGAGCAACTTATTATTTGAATGGCTTTCTAGTATTCGGGCATTAAATGACTCTTTTTTTTCTAACCATGTATTGTCAATGATTTGACCTATGATATGGAAACAGGTGTTTGCCGGTTTTTTTTTTAATCATCCATTGCTTATTAATCTATAAATATGATAGTTGTTATTTCCTTTGTATCTATTATTTTTTAAATAAAAAGTAATACTTTATTAATAAATTTGATTCATAACATTTTACTAATCAACAAAATAATATGTATCTTGCAGAATTGTCCACATGGCAGGCCAACTATAAGACATCTGGTCAACTTGGCTATGATCCAAACTCAAGAAAACTGTGAATAATTTTTATAACTTTAGATATTATTTAAAAATCATGGAAATAAAACATGTTATAAACATTACATATCTGTTTATTTATACACTAATAGTTTTAAATATATTGAAGCCTGTGTGAGCTGTTGTTACTATTACCCCTGGTATTTGCTTATGCCAATGCAATTCCTTTATATCAGTTTGTCCTTGATGTATGAATAAAAGCTGTGGTGGAAGATTCTGAAAGGAGTAAAACATTTCTAGTAAGATCACATTTAAAAAAATATATCTTTTTTATAATTGCAATGAATGATGATAAGCGATTAGTGATGTTACCGCTTTTGGACAATAGTAAAACAAAACATCAACATAGGCTAAAAAGCACTGCTTGGCATTCCACTGCACTTCGCCAGAGATGTAAGATGTTAAGTTGTATTATGCCCAGTTGTTACTCTGGCTACAGTATCTTTCAAACTGGGACACAACAGTGCAGTCAAACTGCTGTTTGTGCGGGGAATGAGTCATTGCTATGGTACCTACCCAGGTGACTTCTCACGTATGAAAGACCTACCACAAGTGTAATATTCTAAAAGCAAGCAAGAATATACTAGATCATTGTGGTAAAGCATTTAAATAATAAAGATATCATTTATTTTCACATAAATGTTAGAAAATAATTTCAATAACTATTGTAAATTAAAACAATACCTTTAATTCTTCATCAACAATTTCCTCATCATCTCGTTCAACAGCCAAATCCCACAAAGCAACTTGGTTGTCTTCACCAGCTGACGCCAACACACTTGGCTCAGTCCAATGCCATTCCACTGATGTGACAGGAGCTGTGTGGTGTTTGAATGTGCCAACTGGGGAACCACTTGTGAATTGTCTCAAGTCCCATATATGTAAAAATCCATCATCTCCACCTAAAAATAATTATAATATTAAAAATATAATGGCATATTGGCACCATAACATATGCCACTGATTGAATAGTTTTTGTTTGTGTGTTTCTATTGAAATAATAAAACAAACATACAATATTAAATATAGTCATACCACTGGCAATAAATGGTTCCTTTCCATTCCATGATATAACATTAATATCACTTTGATGGGAATTTTCAGCTGTCAACATGCATGCTTTATGTGGTGCTGCTCTAGTATCCCATATCCTTATTGTTTTATCTACTGAACATGTTGCCAATACATTTCTGTAAAGTAAAATAATTCATGTTAACATTGGTAAATACTAAATATGGATTAGGACAATGTTTTATAAAACAAAACAAAAATCAACTATCAAACAATTATAAATAATACATTTTCTATAATTTAAACTATACTATTAATCTATAGCTATTATAAAGAGTGATGTAAATAATATACTTATAACATATTGTTTTTTCATTTTTGTAAGAGGTAGATTACCATAATTTTTAAATACCAGGGCTATATGTATGCATATAGGCCCTTCATTCTTCATTCGTTTTTATTACAATTATAATTACCGTTCATTTGGAGACCATTGTATATCTTCAACAGAACTAGTGTGGCCCACCAAAGGTCGCTGGTCTACATTCCAAGTACCTCCTGGATTAGGTCTCCAAATGTGAATATCTTTTCTGCAGTCCCCTGTAGCTAGCACCTGAGGACAAACATATACAAGCATTTTATCTCTATTTTTTTATCTATTTTAATTGAATTATAAAGAACAACTCAATACTTTCAATTTTACTTTAACATAATATTATTAAAAATTACACTGTTTGTAATTTTAGGATCAAAATGTTTGTCTTTTGTAAAATAGATTTCAATTTCTTCTGATTACATAAATTATGAAGACTTAATTGTAATTCCAAATATCAATAAAGAAAAAATAGAAATGGCTTAAAAAACATTTAATGTTTGAGATACTTACACCTGGTTCTGTGGGACACCAGTCCAGACCAAAACCTTCTTGTTGGTGGCCATCAAAAGAATACAGTGGCTTCACAGGATTAGTCACTGTGTCCAGATTGTATCTCTCTAATAGTACTGGATCATCAACTGCTTGCAGTTGTTGTGTTATATTCCAAATGTCTACTCTCCCCAGTTCAGACCAACTTGCTGCCATTACACAGTTCATGAAGTTGGCCGCCTATGGAGAAGACAAAACATTGTATCAAATTAAATATACCCATTATTTATTTATTTATTTAATTCTTTTTTGCACTGTATAGAGAAACAACAAAGAAATCACATAATAATAATAATAGTATAAATGGCAGCCTTATCACATTAGGTAATATCTTACAGGCAACCATGGGGTGGATTTTTAAATAGGAGAAAGAAAGGGTCATTATAAGTGTTATAGAATGTATTGTACGTAATTACCCTTATTCTATTGACACATCCTTGATGCTTGATGAATGAGAATGTCATCTGTGGTTTGGTCTCTTCATCCTCATCCTCATCTTCATCATCATCATCATCACTCTCGTCTGATTCTTCATCACCAGGTTTTGTTGTAGGATGCATATTTGTCATTTTGATAACTAATAGGCTGAAAGAATTATGAAATTCGCAATATAACTATCATTGTTAACCCTCTATCACTCAAGAACGTGGATTTTAAAATAAAAATTGGATCCGGGTTTAAAACGACAAAATAAAATACACGTGTTTCAGTATTTTTCATTTATTAAATAGTTTAGAAGATATTTTTTAAAAGGGGAGTGTTGCTTTAAAGCAACACTGGACCATAAGACTAAAAAAACATAAAACTATGTATTAGAAACCTATTTCTGAAAAAATTATGATAGGTGAAAATTTCTAAAACAATTCTTAGTTTTGGTATAACACAGTGCTACCCCACATTTCTCACACATGTTATACGTAAATCCAACGCACTTTGGAAGCTTGCACCTCATTTTTTTTTCAGACCATTGTGGCCAGTGGCCTATCTGGTCTTGGCGTACTGCCATTGGAGGTACGTATTGTGCAGGTCCTTTGTGCCTTTTGGCTTGAATCTTGGTCTCCAGCGAACGCCGGCCAGACATACCAGACTTTGTACCCATTTTACATAGGGTCACTGCAACCTCCTGACGAAAAATCTGCTGATGATAAAATGCTCGACGCTGAAAGATTTTTGTATTTAGCGACTCTTTATAAAGTAACCATGCATTAGCCATCGTGAGGTCTAGATAATGGTAGAACAACCGCACTTGCCATCGTTTACTACGTAGCCGTATCTTGTAGATCCCCATGATGCTGTCGATGAGGTCGACCCCACCCATGTGACGATTGTACTCTCCAACTACATAGGGTCGCTTTATTGTCACATACTTCGACTTTTGCTTGTCCCATCTGCGAACGTCAGCTTCTGGTTTTTGTCCAGCAAAAGTTGAAGCAAGGACGACTATTTTGTTATCCTTCCAAGCAACAGTCGACACATCGATTCCGTTGACGTCAGCTACGTATTCTTCTGAATACCCCCGTTCTTTTTTCATAATTTCCTTTTCTGCTTGTAATTTACAATCTGGGATTCTATTTCTTCTCACTGTACCGAGACTGTGGATACCTTCTTTAGCCAGATACTCTAACAAACGAAGAGAGGTAAAATAATTATCAAAATATAGCTGGAAATTCTGGTGTCTTGGAATTATGCGCGCTAGTCTTGTGACGACATTGGATGATGCTCCCAAATCAGGCTCATCTTGTAGGACAATATTTTCCTTACCAGTTTCAATTTCAGTTTTATAGGCAAATCCAGAAACGCCACTCAACACGAAGATTTTGTAACCCCATTTGTGAGGCTTGTTGGGATTGTATCTCTTCAATGTATTTCGTGCTTTAGTGGAGCACATTTGCTCGTCAACGCAAAGGTGCTCTTCTAATGGAACCTTGCTGAAGACCTCATTTAAAGAGTCCACCACCGGTCTTATTTTGAAAATTCGGTCATGATCAAGACTGTTTCTTGGAAGGTCCTTGCTGTTATCGTTGAAATGTATAGTCTGACGAATTTTCTCAAATTTGTTTAATGGCATCGTTTCTTGAATTATGTTGTACCTAGGATTGGGCTCCAATGATTAATAACTCTAGGTAACTGGATAAGAGACATTACATACACCACTCCTATGAATTGCCTGACATCCATTTCTGTCATGTGGTGAAGTGCTATTGGGATCCTTTTGAACTCGGTAAAGGTTTGTCTCTTCTGCAATCTTTTGTATGAGTTCTTGAGGAAACAGGTATAAAAAGAACTGTATGGAGTATCAAGGTCTAGAAGATCAGGACCCAAGGTCTTATTTCCCTTGAACATGAGCTGCTCGGCATTCAACTCAAGATTTTTTTTCTTCCAGCGTAATACCAACTTGGCAGGCTTTTTTTACCTTGGGATTGCTCGTTGCTCATTTGTTGGCTGTCTTGAGCTGAAGAAAGTTGAGGAACACTTACGTTTGATGGGTCAATTTCTGCGCTTGTAGATGGGTTTTCTTGTTTATCTTCTAAAGTTTCGATAAGAGAATCCATATCAATGTCCAACGCCACATTGTCATCTTCAAATGTTTCCAGTTCTGGTATAAAATCAGGGTCCGCAAGGCTGTCATCGTCAAAATCTAGCCCATCCTCACTATCCGCACCATCTTCCAGCGCTGCAGCAATGTACTCGTCCGCAAGGGATTGCTTTCGAGCCCTCCTAGGACATAAAAAAACTCCTATAAACACTATGGCCATCATACAGAACAACTCATAATAAATTCACCTTTCGATCAATGTAGCCTACGAGCAACAAACAAGAATTTAAAAAAATGAACAAAACAAGACAATATTTTGGCAAAGATAACTTTAGATATTGAAATTCAGATACTTACCTATCCATATTTACCAAAATAACACCAAAAAACATCCAAAAACGAATTATTTACTATTTTTCAAATCGAAGCACGCACGCACTTGTTCAAATTACCCACAACTGACAAATGAAGTTTGATTTGCAACACGTAACGCCATCTAGTAAAATTTATCAGTACTACTTCTTTACTTCGGTTTGTAGACCACGGACTACAGTGCAATTTATCGACAAAGAATGAGCCATTTTAATTTTATGGGCGATCAAACGGTATGTTGCTTACAGTCTACAATATGCTACAGAGGGTTAAGTGGCACAGTAATCACTATTCAGCATCATTATTAAATCAATTATAAGATGTAATCTTTCTCGGGTTAAAATTATTTCTCAAAATTTATCTGTATCTTATTGAGAAAACTTACTAAATCCTTATCTGATAGTACAATTCCTAAACCAGGTGGTTTCGTTAGGATATTATTGATGGGTGGATATTCATATCTGCCCTGGAAAACACATCAGAACGACATAGGTCCTTCATGGCAATTGTGCTGCGTTTCTGATTCAGGCTGGGTATAATATAATACTGTGATTACAATTAGTCCAACATTGTTGGGTCACAAGCATACACATAATTTCTATGTAGTTGATTCTATTGATGGTGGATTATAGGCAGGTGCATTCAAGCCACTTAATCGTGCTATTGGGTATAAATAAAGATTGACTTACTTATTTAAATGGGCGCTGGAAGCCTGAGTACCAGCAATTACATAGGCAGTCATTGGAAATTCTGTTCTGTCATTGCCGAGGTTATCCGGAATGATATCAAAACTGAGGCATGGTGCGCCTGTTTGTGCCTGATGCAGCATTACATATGCTGACTGGTCGCACACCAGCTGCTCATCGTCTTTCAGCGGCTGGTCGGGGAGGTAAGTCTTCGGCCGCCCATCTTCATTGTCTTCATCTCCTTCCTCCATTTCCTCATCTTCACTTTCAGACGAACTACCTTGCATCTCGTCCTCAATTTCGTTAGGCATTTTTGATATTTTGATCTTACAAAAAGGTAAATAATAGTTAACGGCGTGGTTTTAGGTTATGATTTATGTCCACAGACGAGAGTATTTAGTCTGAGGTTTTCAGCATAAGGAACCGGCTAAGATCCAAGACCATGCTGCCAAGTCGAAAGTATGAATAGAGATAGAAGTTCTGTACCACCATATGTACCACAGACCAAGAAGTCCGAAATTAAATAAGAAATTACCATGGACGTAGTATATAAACAGGACTGCGCACTGTCATCAGAAAAACGAGCCGAGCGAGAGGTGTAGGAAGGGGGGATGTGTCTCGTTCCTATAGGGTGACCATATTTTTTGGGATATACAGGAATTTTAATCAAATTGGCTAATATAAAGTCGAATAAAGCATTTTGTTTTTGAGGTAACAAACGTAATATTGTCTAACCGTGTAAAAAAATATTTGACCAAACCAAAATATTGGACCATTAGGACCTAGCAAAAAAGTTCAAAATCATAGTTTTATACGTATACTTTTAATAGGTGAAATGAAAAATGAAAATAATAATAATAAATCTTTATTGACAGCAAAATTCAGTTAACAATCTTCTCGTCTGTTCACAAAGTACGTATGTTGTGTGTTATCAGTGCCAGTCGTCGTCGGGGGTGGTAGCTGGGGTCAACCCAGAGATTCTTACCACCCTCTGCCCCCCCGTTACCGTGGCCGCTACCATAACCAGAAATAGCGGGGCTGCCGGGGACTGGAGTCCTGGTCCTGGTTTTAACAACTATTAGGCTTTTTTATTGTTTATGCCAATACTAACCACGCTTGGCAGGCGGGTTCGCGAGCGCAGGAGGGTACTCGCGTTGATGACGCTGCTGTCCGTCTTCATCTGGGGAAAGGAAATAGAGTTTGCGGCTAGAAGATGTTATTGGAAAGGAAAGTATGGAATAGAGAGATGGATACTATAGCCACGGAGGGGAAAGTTGGTAGTGATTGCAGTAGTTCGGGGGCCGAGGTCGTATACTCGTAGCACTAGCTAGGAGCATCGCGAACCTACTTAGTACCAGATACACGTTATTATTCATACCTAATCTTGTAAAACCTAACGGCAACGTAGTTGTCCTGCCATCTCATACCTAACAAATATCTTAATCGAATCATTAACAAAGTTCAAAATGGCGGCGATAACGATAATTCTGAATCTCAATTTAAAGGGGAGGTTTAAATTTCGAATTTCAGACCAATCAGATAAATAACAAAAGAGTTTCTTCCTTTCTGCCATATTATTTGACAGCCTCCGTGGCGCAGTTGGTTAGACGCCGCCTGTGAAACGAGAGGCCGCGGGTTCGATCCCTGCACCGAGAGAAATGTTTGTGCGGCCCACAAATATTTCTTCCGGGTCTGGGTGTTTGTGAGACCGAAAAGTCTCTCGTAGTTCCTGATACCCACGACACAAGACTCGATCTTAGTGTGGGGTCAGGACTATGTATGTGACTGTTGGGTGTTATTTATTTATTTATTATTTATTAGTGATATTTACAAAAAAAAAATATGTATAATATTTCATCCCTTATTTCGACCCCATAATACTATTTTTCTAATATTATTCGCGCCATTATTTTTCATTTGGAATAAGGTTTCCATAACTGTAACGGTTTATTTTTATGTAACATTTCAACCCCTTTATGGTTAACTTTAAGAACATAAAGTGTGCAGTTATTTTTGTTCATAAATGAGTAAAGTTTGACATCTGTAACTTCAACAGTTTAGATTTTTCCATACATACTGCCATCTCTTTGTTCAACCCCTTCAAGCGTTGTCTATATAATAAAAGGTAACCTTTTGCCCTTACCTAAGGTCTAATCTATATCTGTATCAAATTCTATCAAAATCGGTTCAGTGGCTTAGGCGTGAAAATGTAGCAGACAGTGGACCAGTTAGTGTAATACGTTCGTGCCGAAATCTTACATCGCTCAGTAAATAAAAACTATCGCAAGAAATAAATATTTATTAATCATACTTAATTCATGATCAATTGTATTAGAAACACTTTTATCGTGTTTATTTTCACTTAAAACATAGTATGATGCAAATTAACGTGTATAAATTAAACATTACTTTAATAATAAAATTGTAAAGAAAAAAGAACTGCTTTTAATATTCAAGCAGATTAAAAGTTATTCAATAATTCATCTGAACTTTGAATTGTCGATCAGAAAAGTTCTAAGGCGGGTTTTATTATGGTCACCGTAGCGAATGTTTGTAAACAAAAATGGTAAATCTCATGAAACCACTCACCTTTGAATCGATATACGACAACCACTATATTATTCACTTATACAAATCATTTTGCAACACTTTTTAACCAATTTCCGTTTATAAATATCGAAAATAATTTGAAATTGTACACCTGTAACATTTCGTATAAGCCATGACATATTTTATTTTTATTAGCAAGTGGCCAGAGTTATAATTACAAATTCTCCTATCATGCATTTAACCTTCCATTGTAATGCCATGAATTCGTTTATGGACCCATAAATAAAGTTAAATAATAATATTTTTCTATTTGTTACTATACAGGGTGGACAAGAAAACGGCGCACCTGCCAATATACATTATAGTATATGGTGAAGGAATCTTAATTAAGACGGATTTGTATGGCGCTAGCAAATATTAAGAAAGATTCCGAGAAAAAAAAAACTAACTTTACACATGCTACCCCTTAACATGTGAAGCTAAAGTGATTGAACCTTACAACTGAACGGTAGACATTCAACAATAAATAAGCAGAGCTCATTATTTACTTAGTCTAAGTCGATTGTGTACATCACGCTCAGCTCACTACATAAAAAAGATATTAAATTAATACTGCCAACAGTCACATACATGGGTACTAACCCCACACTAAGATACAAATCTTGTGTCGCGGGTATTAGAAAAATAATTATGGTTCACGGAAATTATTTTTCTCGGGGCGGGAACCGAACCCGCGGTCTCTCATTTCACAGGCGGTTCTTACCAACTGCGCCACGGAGGCCGTCGGTGACTCATATGGGCTGGTTAGTTGTCATTAATGACCACCAAAATAGTTAACTGACCTTGTTATGTAATATGTATGACCGTAATGACCTTGATAGGCAAAGCTGGAAGCGCAGGATCCGCCAAAACCCGCACGAAAACACTGTCACAGTTTGGTAGCACAAATCACTTTTTCTTTTACATTTCACATAACACAAGTTACATCAAAAGCTATCAAATTGGGTAATGTTCGAAGCATAGTGAAATTAATAAAATTTACTCAAAATAACTGAAAACAAATTTACAATAATATGCACACGACTAATACATGCACACGCGATCGCAATCCGAATTCAACTAATAAAAAATAAATTATTATTTTGATTCTTGAAAGATAAAGGCCTGTTCACATTATATACAAAGCTTTCCTATTTGAGTTCATAATAATTCATCTGAACAATTAGTATTACTACTGTATCAGACCATATTACGTGCCACTGCAGGGCACGGGGTCTCCAGTGCAGTAAATTAGTAGTTAGTGTTTATTGATTTCACTAATTTTATCTCAAATAAGTCTCATATGTAAATTCTATGCTATAATGGTAGACGACATTTCTCTAGGTATAAGAATTTAGAAGAAATTTTATCACTTTAAAGTAACATTATTTTGAAAATACATTAAAATAATGTTAAATACAATAATAAGCAAAGTAAATAGGCAATTTGTAATTGACTGGATCGGCTGATGACATATTTAAATAACATTATAAGCTCTTGAGCAAGTATCAGTATCAGTCCAATAAGATCTTTTTTTTAACGTAACTTTTATATCGGAGTACTTAATCCAATTAAGTTATATCAAGTGTGTAGTGTGAACACACCTCAAGATGTCGGGTCTTCTTTTGCAAAATGCTAAAAGTTACCGACAAAGAAATTGCCGCCTTTCGGCACGTACTCACAAACGGCGGCGGTGACCTCAAAGGAAGAATAATCGAGCCGCGTTGGATCCGACAAAGTACACTATGACCGGCGGCTTCCTTTGACTAATAGGGCCGAATTGGGCCATCATTTTAAAAATATTATTTTTTATTAATCAGTGTCATCAGATTATTTTTTCAATGAATCTAAATTATTTAGAAAATTTAAATGTTATTTAGGTATTACCAAAACTTTTCTAATTATAATTAAATTCGCAATCTTACATGATTTAAGCGATGACCAGTGTGATTTCTTGGTATCTTTCAGTTTGGATTTGTGACACTAAGGAAAATAATGACAAACAAAATAATCAATCCATTCACGATGCAACTGCACCTAAAGTTATTATGTTGTTAATTTATTGACGCTTAAATCTAAGTACGTCCCTGTTTAACTGATTGATTTATTTGAAATAAAACAAAAAATATCCTTTTTTGAAGTTAGAGAAGGATAAATTATACAGCTAAGAGTTCATGACCTTACCCATGTGTAAACAGCGGTTAAAGCGAAGTTTAAGAAAGTTTTGATGCTGTTAAAAATGGTTTTCGTGGTATATTTCGTTAACCGTTCAATTAACGACGAAACGAAAAAATACGTATGTGTTTATATCTTGTTCTTCATCCATTCCAACTGATTTTATGCGAAAAAGTGGTGATTAAACTTAAAACTTTAAACGGTCATAACTTCAAAATGGATAGGTATTTTCCAAATATTATTTTTTTATTACGATATTAATATTATACCCTTGTACCCAACTGAGCAAGTGCGCCATTTATTTGCGCTTCCTGTAGATATCCTGTGTTTATTTTTTTATCGAACTAATTACCTTGTGGCGAATGTAAAATAATCTACTAGTGACAAATGACGAGGTTGTATGGGCAAGAACCCTTTGCCTTCCCAACAAATGGGAAAAGTATTTAAAAAAAAGACGGGTTGCACTCCGGGAGTGCCGGCAGAAGTGAAAACTTGATTATTAACGTTGAGCATGTTTGATATTTTGGAATGGTTAGGGAATAATTTTGCACCAATTGCTTTATCAGTATAAAAGTACTATCATTTATGTGGTAGAATACAATATTCATTTATTGCGCTATCGTACACACACATGACAATTTATATTACATTAAAAATTTAACACTTTAAAACTATTACAATTACTTTACATTAAAAAGTTTATCTCTCCGAAAAATCAACTTTCATCCATAATTTCAACGACTTTTTCACCATCATCATTACCAGAACTATCATCGCCAATCTCTAAAACTGATACGATAGGTTTATGGTAGCTGAAGTAAGAAACGAACAGTTTTGATTCGAACCTATTTAAATGTCTAATAAAGACCGCATCAATAGTAGTTTTGTATTTCGTTGTGCTAAGATTGCGATCATTCGACATAGTTAAACCAAATTCATTATTTAAAAATTCAATTAATAGTTGATTTTTATCGTCTGCGAAGTTTATGTTGAAATCTCCACTCAAAATCATTGGCAATTCATCAAAGCTTTATAAACTGACAGCTAACTGACAGCTGTCTACTCTCCATCCGTCTTACGCTTTTCGTCTTACGATCAGGTCACGTGTCCTGACGCGAGTTTAAGATTTTATACCCATTACAGAAAAAGTGCTCAACGCCGCTAAAGAAGTTTTCACTTCAAAAATCTACTAGTGAAAATATTTTTTTTGGTCTGGCTAGCAAATGAGAAGAGATAGAAACCTCTCACGCTGTCTCACTCGGTTTCGGCCTTCCTCCATGTCATTTACCGTAGTAAATTAAACCTTATGCTACATGCACATGTCTTATTTTAGGATGACATCATTTTCTTCGTGCGCAATCCTGTTTATATACTACATCCATGGAAATTACCTATAAAAGGGTAAAAACTGTGAAACAACACTGCGTACTATGCGTTTCAAATAAGAATAGGAACGTCAATGACCTTTAGTTGTCAAGTATCACACGAAAAGTATGGTTAGCAACAAAATGTAGTATATAAACAGGATTGCGCACGAAGAAAATGGTGTCATCCTGAAATAAGACATGTGCATGTAGCATAAGGTTTAATTTACTATGGTAAATGACATGGAGGAAGGCCGAAACCGAGTGAGACAGTATGAGGGGGTTTTATCCCTTTTCATTTGCAAGCCAGACCAAAAAAAATATTTTATCTAGTAGATTATTTTACATTCGCGAAAAGGTAATTAGTTCGATAAAAAAATAAACACAGAATATCTATAGTAACATATAGAAAAATATTATTATTTAACTTTATTTATGGGTCCATAAACGAATTCATGGCATTACAATGGAAGGTTAAATGCATGATAGGAGAATTTGTAATTATAACTCTGGCCACTTGCTAATAAAAATAAAATATGTCATGGCTTATACGAAATGTTACAGGTGTACAATTTCAAATTATTTTCGATATTTATAAACGGAAATTGGTTAAAAAGTGTTGCAAAATGATTTGTATAAGTGAATAATATAGTGGTTGTCGTATATCGATTCAAAGGTGAGTGGTTTCATGAGATTTACCATTTTTGTTTACAAACATTCGCTACGGTGACCATAATAAAACCCGCCTTAGAACTTTTCTGATCGACAATTCAAAGTTCAGATGAATTATTGAATAACTTTTAATCTGCTTGAATATTAAAAGCAGTTCTTTTTTCTTTACAATTTTATTATTAAAGTAATGTTTAATTTATACACGTTAATTTGCATCATACTATGTTTTAAGTGAAAATAAACACGATAAAAGTGTTTCTAATACAATTGATCATGAATTAAGTATGATTAATAAATATTTATTTCTTGCGATAGTTTTTATTTACTGAGCGATGTAAGATTTCGGCACGAACGTATTACACTAACTGGTCCACTGTCTGCTACATTTTCACGCCTAAGCCACTGAACCGATTTTGATAGAATTTGATACAGATATAGATTAGACCTTAGGTAAGGGCAAAAGGTTACCTTTTATTATATAGACAACGCTTGAAGGGGTTGAACAAAGAGATGGCAGTATGTATGGAAAAATCTAAACTGTTGAAGTTACAGATGTCAAACTTTACTCATTTATGAACAAAAATAACTGCACACTTTATGTTCTTAAAGTTAACCATAAAGGGGTTGAAATGTTACATAAAAATTTAAGCCGTTACAGTTATGGAAACCTTATTCCAAATGAAAAATAATGGCGTGAATAATATTAGAAAACTAGCATTATGGGATTTCATTTCATTCCTTTATTGATCCGGTGGTCTAAAAATTGATATCTGAACGGGTGGTTCACACATTTACACGAAAAATTGAAATTAAGAGTCAGAATTGATAATTATCGCCACCTTGAACTTTATTGTTAATGATTCGATTAAGATAAGGATATTCGTTAGGGATGAGACGGTAGGGCAGCTACGTTGATGTTAGGTATTACAAAAGTTGGTATGCATAATAACATGTATCTGGTATGAAGTAGGCCAGGGACGATCTGGTGGTCATGGCGGGGTATGCGATCTCGGCCCCCTGAGCTACTGCTGTTACTACCAACTTTCCCCTCCGTGGCTGTAGTATCCACCTCTACATTCCATACTTTCTTTTCCAATAACATCTTCTAGCCACAAACTCTATTTCTTTTCCCCGGTTGAAGACGGACAGCAGCGTCATCAACGCGAGTACCCTCCTGCGCTCGCGAACCCGCCTTGCTAGTGTGGTGAATATTGGCATAAACAATAAAAAAAACTTTATAGTTGTTAAAACCAGGACCAGGACTCCAGTCCCCGGCAGCCCCGCTATTCCTGGTTATGGTAGCGGCCACGGTAGTGGTGTGGCAGAGGGTGGTAAGAATCTCTGGGTTGACCCCGGCTACCATACCCGACGACGACTGGCACTGATAACAGACAACATGCGCACTTTGTGAACAGACGAGAAGATTGTTAAGTGAATTTTGCTGTTAATAAAGATTTATTATTATTATTTTCATTTTTCATTTCACCTATAAAAAAGTATAAGTATAAAACTATGATTTTGAACTTTTTTGCTAGGCCCTAATGGTCCAATATTTTGGTGGTTAAATTTGTTACCTCAAAAATAAAATGCTTCATTCGACGTATTACAACTGAATTATTTACCATATTAGCCAATTTGATTACAATTCCTGTATTTCCCAAAAAATATGGTCACTCTATAGGAACCGGACACAACCCTATCTTCCTACACCTCTCGCTCGGCTCGTTTTTTCCGATGACAGTGCGCAGTCCTGTTTATAAACTACGCCCATGAGCACAGACGAGTAAACAAGACAGACGGCCAACTCCATACGTGACGGAAAAGCTAGTCACACGTTCTATCTCTTTTACACAAAAACGAAAGAGATTTATCCAAAACGATAATGTAAAAAGAGATGCAGTTTTTCGTCTCCTGTCCTTATTGGCGTAACCGCTTGAGAGTTGTAACTAGCAATGTGCAATTCATTCAATTTTTAAGACCCGGATCAATACTGATCCAACTATGTAATGAACCGGTTCAAATGACTCGATCAATCGAACGATTGGTTCCGTTTAAGTCATTGATATAAATGAATAGGCCCTTAGTAGAAGTATAGGTAGGTAAACACGTTTTAAAGTTCATATTACCTATTATTTTACACAAAAATATCACTTTTACAACTGAAACACGTGAAAAACAATTTTACAACAAACGTAATAGGCAAAATATTAGGACAATGGGATACTAATTACGAAAAACGAACAAAAAGGAGTTATTACTTGATGACAATATTTTCAAACGCAATTCGCAAGTAATCATAAATCAAGACGTAACTAACTTCAACTCACTCAAAAAGACAAAACTATAAAATTGTAACGCAAAATAAACTTTCAAGCCTACCACTCAAAGCATATATTAACCTTGTCATTTACATTCTGACGATTTAGTGTCTGTATTCGTCTCTAAAACCGATGATATCCGAACGTTTTTTTGGCTTGATTCGGCTCGACTCGGGTCGGGTCGCACTTCACAGTAGGACTGTTGATATTTTTTTAAATATCGGATTTTCGATATATCGATATTTTCAAATATATCAATATCGGAGTTTGATATATCGAAAAAAAATATCGATATTTCGATATTTCGATATATCGATATTTTATTATTTTATTGGCTGTTTGAAAAATGTATTTGTGTGTCGGCTCAAAAATAACTTACACAGTCAATTTATTACAATTTACCGATCAAATTGCGACTGTATCAACGCGCTACAGTAGAATACACTAAAGCGCTCGCGTGACGCGAACTTGACGCGAGTGTATTACAAGAATACGAAAAGGGCTGTTTTCATCGAAACGTAACTGCAACTGCACCGCAACTGAACTTATATAATTACGAATTGTTAATTGCAGACCATAGATTATACACATATTATCAACATATTAAGGCTCAGTTGCACCAAGTAACTTTGCCAATACCTTTGCCTATGAAAATGTCATCGCCATACATTTGAGATGTATTTACATACATACATAAACTCACGCCTATTTCCCATTGGGGTAGGCAGAGAATATTGAGCGCCAAGTGCTACGGTCCATACATATCTCTTTCGCTTCTTCAACTGTCATTGATCTCTTCATACAGGCTCGTTGGTTTCGAGGACTCCGTATTTTTCCTTTCTTCAAAAGGTCTCCTATTTGATTCTTATAGGACCGCCTCGGACGTCCTCGACCGACTCCACCAACCATTCTTGCATTATAAATCTCTTTCGTCAGTCTCCTCCAATTCAATTCAATTGAGATGTATTTGACCTTGCGAATGTATGGCGATGACATTTTCATAGGCAAAGGTATTGGCAAAGTTACTTGGTGCAACTGAGCCTTATAGTAGAGATGCAAAGTTAGAACATTAACGCTGACAGTGACAAATGATAATTGACAACAATAGTGGGTAAATTATATAAATTGGCAAAAAAAAAGTTATAAAAAAATATCGAGTGTCGATATTTACATTTCAATATCGAACTATCGATATATCGTCCGAAAAAGTATTAGTAATAAATTTCGATATTTATTAATAATTATATCGATATTTTGATATATCGATATTTTATCAACAGTCCTACTTCACAGGACGTTAACGGCTCGCGAACCGTTGTTCACGGGTTTTGGTTCTCGGCTCTCGGCTCTCGGTTTTCGGTTCTCGGTTCGTTTGAACCGACGCGATTCTCCTATCGCGATCGATCGAATGAACTAAAACTCGTTGTACATAAAGATCGAATCGATCGCGTGGTTCTTGCGAGCTTGTTTATTTGACCCGTTCAATCGCGAACGACCCATATCTAGTTGTAACACCAGTGGTCTATTATTTGTGGTGGTAAACTATTGGTTGTCAAATGTGGTCAAATGTTTTCATGTATTTGAGGTTATATTTGGCAGCATGGTCTTGGATCTTAGCCGGTTCCTCAGGGAACGAAAAGAACAAAAAAAAAAAAAAAGTATTTGAGGTTATAGTAGAAGTAAACAATCTAAAATAATTTTAATGTAAAAAAATGGCTTTTCGTGGTGTAAAACTATTAAGGATAATTCGGTCGACTAATGCAATTCGAAATCATTTACTATCCACCTCTGCCGCAGTTCCAGATAATATAAAACCCTTGAAACCTAAAGAATTTAAAACGGAAGATAATTTAATTTATTTGGAAGATCCAGATACCTTTGGTACTTTGTCGCGTTTTTCTAATCACAAAAATATTCGACAAGATGAAGACGATATGAAAGAAGAACAATATTTGGAAAATGCTCCACTTAAAAGTCAAAAGTTGAGTATTAGGCAATATGCGGACATTATAAAGCAATATATAAATTATAAGAAACTAAAAGAAGCAATTGATGTTTTAGAAGTGAGAATGTTAGAAGTAGATCGAGTAAAACCAGACAACTATATTTACAATATTTTAATTGGAGCTTGTGCTGATGTAGGATATACAAAAAAAGCTTTCAAACTGTTTAATGATATGAAAAAACGTGGCCTGAAACCCACAGGAGACACTTACACATGTTTATTTCAGGCTTGTTGTAATAGCCCCTGGCCAATAGATGGATTAAAAAATGCTAAACATTTGAGGGAACTAATGATTGAAAAGGGTGTTGAACCAAATCTGACTAATTACAATGCTATGATAAAAGCATTTGGGAGATGTGGAGATTTAACTACTGCATTTAAAATTGTTGATGAAATGGTGTCAAAGAAAATAAAAATCAGAGTACACACATTCAATCATCTCCTTCAAGCTTGCATAACTGACAAAGAAAGTGGTTTGAGACATGCCTTGGTTGTTTGGAGAAAGATCTTGAAATCAAGAGAAAAACCTAATATTTATTCTTTTAATTTGATGTTAAAATGTGTCAAGGATTGCAGTTTAGGAAGCAAGGAAGATATTGAAGAGCTAATAGGAATAATACAAGAGCATATTATGATTGGAAGTAACAAACCTGTATTGCAAATTGAATCAAATAATCTGAAATTCATTGGACAGAATACTCAATTGTTAACTGCTACAGCATCTGACATGGACATTAAAAATTATACAGATAAAGATAACAATGAAATTAAAACCTTGCCCAGCCCTAATACTGATGTTGTAACTTTCATAGATAAAAATCAAGAAATAGTTCCATATGAGAGTAAAAATAAAATTCACATGCAAGTAGTACAGAAAGTGGAACCTACAGAAGGCAGATTGGTGCCTAATTTGTTATCAAAAACATTACAAATGCAACAAGTTTTGTCATTGCAAGAAGTCCATACTCTGCAGGAGAAGTTTGCTGTTGTTGGTGGTCAGGAAGATTTCTTGGAAGAGATGAAAGTGTACTCTGTTAAACCTGACATTAAGACATTTACTCAAATGTTACCATTGTTACATGATTCAGTCGATGCAGAGAACAAATTGCTAGCTACAATGAAGGAGGCAGAAGTTTTAGCTGATATAGATTTTTATAATATGCTAATTAAGAAAAGATGTTTAAGAGCTGACTATGATGCAGCATTTGTAAGTTATTCTTTTGGCTTTACATCTATATCTATACAAATAAACAAGCTGAAGAGTTTGTTTGTTTGTGACTGCTAATCAGCTGCGAACAGGAACTATTGATTTGAATTGTTTTTTTTTTGTGTTGGATAGGTAATATATCGAGGAATAGGCTATATATCATCCTTCACCTTTAACCAATAGGAATGAAGCAGTAGTGAAAAATAATTCAAAAAGCGCAAGTTTTATTCCTTTTGAGAGCTTGCGTTACATGTGTTGTGTAAACTGTTGAATCATACAATCTACAATCATATATGATGGAATTGTTCCATCATATATGATTGTAGCATAACTTCAACGGTTTACACGACACATGTAAAAAAATAATCTTAAAATGGTCTAATGGGACAGGACAGGATATAATGGCACGGGATGGGAATAGGGAAAGTAGTATAGAGGACAGTAGTCTCATTGATTTCAATATAAAACAGTATGCAATATGATATGGACTGGAGTTAAAAAGTAATATTTCTGATATGGACTGGAGTTAAAAAGTATCTACAGGCGAGCCGAGCTGAACGACTAGTAATATACCTATACAAAGATATTATCTTGAATACTTAATACAACTAACAACAAAAATCATTTTCAGGATGTAAAACAAATCATCAAAACAGAAAGTGAATTCCGTAAAAAACGCTATCGTATGAACAAGAAGAAAAGATTGAATGTAAATATTATGACCTATGGCGTGTTAGCAATGGCTTGCAAAACGAGAGGAAATGCACAAACACTTTTAAATGAGATGAAAGAGGAACAATTAAAGTAAGCTTCAATTTGTATCTGTATCAGCCCATATCCGTCCCACTGCAGGGCACGGGCCTACTCTACAATCGAAAGTGCGATTGAGAGTGGTTAGGCCATATAGTCCACCACGCTGGCCTAGTGCGGGTTGGCAGACTTACATACCATAGAAATTCTTATAAATCGCTATGGCATGCAGGTTTCCTCACGATGTTTTCCTTCACCGTTTTAGTGCGTGGTGCTTCAATTTATCTGGGGGCGCGGCCGAGCCCCCTCCAAGTCGAGCTATAGGCCGTAACATCCTTTTCTCGAAGCAATTCAGACCATTTTCAACCCCCTATAACTTCGTTGTGGCTAAAGCATGAAGCCTGAATTTTCAGTTACTAAGCAGGCATTGTGTAAACACGGTATATTTAAAATTTCATTTAATTTGAACCAGTAGTTTAAGAATTATAACTTGTCAAACTTTCGTAATTTTGTCACTCACTGACTGACTGACCGATCATCAAAAGTCTAAGGCACTTCTAGCAGACATAGAACCTTCAAATTTAGAAAATAATTAGTGTTTACTGTCTAAAGTAAGGAAAAATTCAAACATTTCATAATTTGTGTCTAGTTTTCTAGATAGACCAACTGCGTGAATAACTTTGTAATCCCATATAAATGTATAGGATTACAAAGTTACTTTTGCAGTTAATAAATCATTGTACCCGTATATAATGGAATAATAGTTGTAGATAGATATCTATATACATGAGGCATAACAGGAGGGGATATAGAGAGGGAAATGGTGTATTCAGCCCATGAAACTGTACAACATTCCTCTAGAAAAACATGACGAAGAAAAACTTGCAAATAAATAGATTAAATAACTCGAATATATCAATTACAATGAAAGAAAGAACATTAATAATCAAATCCGCTATATTTGTGATAAATTGATACTTACAAAAATAAGAAAAATCCATAAGACAGAGGCTTTAAGAAAAATCGTTAGTGATATTCTAGAAGTAAGAAGTACCGAAAAGGAAAAAAGTAGGACTCTACAAAAAGACGTGAGATCCCATCAAAAACATCCTGTAAAAAAATTCCAAGTCTCGCAGCTCAGGTTTTCTACCGCAAAAAGTTGTGAGATGCATGTAATACCAAGTCGATTAATTTATTTAGTCCTTAAGGGACCTTCTATATAAAGTTATTACGTTAGTTATTACCATATCAATATTAAAAATTCTTTACGTTTTAAATAAATAGAACGACTTGGCCAGCAGCATTATGTATAAATTGTACGATACATTATATTATCATGCGATGGCCAAGTCGATCCATTTATTTAAAACGTAAAGACTTTTAATATTGATATGGTAATAACTAACGTAATAACTTTATATAGAAGGTCCCTTAAGGACTAAATAAATTAATCGACTTGGTATTACATGCATCTCACAACTTTTTGCGGTAGAAAACCTGAGCTGCGAGACTTGGAATTTTTTTACAGGATGTTTTTGATGGGATAATGAATAAACCCCTTAAAGAAATGAAGTTATTTTAAAGTCAATTTTTACAATTAGAAAATAATGTACTTTTCAGGGTTAACATTCAAATTCTCGGCACACTATTACGACAAGGCACTGCACATACAGATATAGAATATGTCTTATTCATTATGGATATTGTAAAAGAAGAAAATATACCTGTCAATGACATATTCCTCAAACATCTGGAAGAATTTAGTGACAAATGTACCAACATTATTAAGAAGGTCTGTACTCAATTTTCATATACCTAAGTACTATAATATTATCTGTTTCTTCCGCCCCAGAAAATGCACTGCTGAATTTAGGTTTATAACTGAATTCTTATTTTAACCAAATATTTAATTTCAGAAATTATCAAAATCAGAGAGTTTTGTGAAGGACTACAAAAAATATTCAAAAATGTATACAAAATGGTTAAAGGAAGTGAATATTGAAGAAGCTTTAAAACCACAACATCCATGGCAGCAGTTTAAAGAAACAATCCCAGAGACTGTACAAAGACAAAACATAACTATTATTGAACCCAAAAAGTTTTATAAAAGGAATCGTAAATATGTACCATATGCACCAAAAATGTAATAAATAAACAAGTATAATCTTTTATTGTATTTATTTTAAATGTATTACAAAATGTTATTTGATTACCTGATCATAGAAATACGGATATTTGTAATTAATATATATCAATAGTTATATCGAAATTCTTAGTTCACAGTTTGTAGGTGGAAATAGCCAATAGGTTACAGAATACAATTTTATCATTTTGATCAGGAGTGGGATATATATTTATATTTTAATGAGATGTAATTTTCGGTTTAACTCTTCAAATTTCAGTAGTTTACGGATGAAGAAATCGCCGTAGCGGTGAGCCACCTTAGTGTCCGCGATGTGAATCATGTCGTTGTCAATGTAGAAGTCCAACTGGAAATAATATCATTTTATTAAGTTAAATTCTCCTATTTGTGTTAATGAATACAAGGTGTCCAAAGAAATGGCGCACCTGCTGTTACATATTTTAGAAAATCGTGATTGCATCTAGATTAGGATGAATTTATGTAACTTACGCCCGAATACTGGAATGCATCTATAATGCAATGCAGATATTATGTTGCACTTAACTACGTAAATACCGCTTGAATAAGCTGGCTAAGTGGGCCGTGCGTGGTTAAGAGCAACTTATTGTTTGAATGGCGATTGAGGATTCGGGCGTAACTCTGATATTATCAAAGATGCCGAGAAATCAAGAATTAACATTACACGTGCTTCCCCTTAACATCCAAATATCCGAGTTGAAAATTAAATCTATGAAAGTTTTGTTGCTTATAAAAATTGTTTTCTTAGTATATTTTGTTAACTACTTAATTAACGACGAAACAAAAAAATACGTAAGTATAATATGTTAAAATCTTGTTCTTTACCCAGTCCAATTAGTTTTATGCAAAAAAGTGGTGATAATACTTAAAATTTAAAATAGTGACAATTCCAAAACGAATAGGTATTTTCTAAATATTATTTTTATATTATCATACAGGGTATATCAAGACTGCTATCGAAAACGAAGCCGGGTGGTAGTCTAAGCGACTTCAGACACAATGCAACAGAAAAAGTTGCAAAAAAAAGCGACAATTTTTTTTTGTTATTTTTTTCCTATGGCCATATTTGGGTGGTAAATACATTTTTTCCTAAAATAATAGTGTATACCCTTTTATTTATAAATACTCTAAGGTATAAAAGAGTTTAAATTATTATTTTAGCAAAAACTATGGATTTACCACCCAAAAATGACGATATTTAAAAAATCATAAAAAATAATTGTCGCGTTTCTATGCGAAATTTTTAATTGCATTGTGTTTGTAGCCACTAAAACTACCACCCGGCTTCGTTTTCGGTAGCAGTCTTGAGATACCCGGTATTAATGATGCTCTTGTATACAACTTTGTAAGTGGTCCATTTTCCAGCACCCCCGGTATATGCATACCTCAACATTCACGCATATAAAACGAAAATCAATCAAGTTTTATGATATGTACTTAGTGATATTATACTAGAATGGAATTACGGCCGTTGTCAATATCCTATCTATCTTTAACAAGGGATTAAAATAGCTACCATGACTATGTCGGTTCAATACTACGCTTCATAAAATAAAAATAGACATACATATTTATATACAACATGTAACAGATTTAAATGTAAAAGCGGAAAGTAGTATGTTCAGAATCAGCTACTGAACCAATATCAACATTTTTTTTGGTAGGTATTTTTTTTCAATATAATTAGTTATGACCAAGTAAATTACAGACACTCTTTCATTTAGTACTCCGAACAAACGAAATTGAAACGTAACTCTAGGACATAACATCATTTTTAAATGAATCACTAAACGAATACTCTAATAAACTAAATCATGAACAAAAATGAACTTTATTTCGATGGTCATAAAGTTTATTTAAGCAATCTATCATTAATCAAACGCACACAACGATAGGCCTGCATAAACGTAATAAGCTACCAAAATAAATAACTATCATATTCTCTTTTCCGCAAATTTAACTACAACTAGATAGAGCAGGATGCAGCTATTGTTTAATGCAATTGATCCATCCGACAAACGATGGCGCGCGCGGCGGTACATCAAAAGGTTTGGCAAGACGGTATAGGGATGCGCAGCGAAAAAAATAGTCCCGGTATTTGCAAGACCGGGCGATCCAAATCCCGCGCAATACATGCACTTAAATGAAACAAATTAAATTGTAACAAAATCGCTATGAAAAGAAACAACAAGTAGGTATTTCTATGAAAAATAATTTCGCGAACGTTAAAATGGTGATTAAATTCGGTTTGTAATTTTGCTACAATGTATGCGGAATCCCGGTGTGTCGGATATCCCGTTGTTGCAATCCCTAAATGGGCACCGATTGTGAAAAAAAAATCTAGTCGTGCACCGCAGTTATCTATGTCTACTTGTGTTTAAGTGTTAAGTAGATATTTCGATAACTTTCGCGCGCGATGTCTTTTCGGTATTCGAATATTGAATACACTGAAATAGTGAGAACTTTGGCACTGTGTGGTGATAATGTATCATTGGCATGCAGGACATTTAACAACAGGCACAGCACCAGTGTAGTGTCCGACAGTATCTCGATGCTGAGTTCGGAGAGGTCTGGATAGGTAAGGGCGGACCTGTGCAATGGCCTCCTAGGTCACCTGACTTGACGCCTCTTGACTTTTTTTGTGGGGACGTAATAAATCTCTGGTACTACTTCAGTGAAAGTACTAATGTGGAGGAACAAAAAGTTGAATAGTGGCAGCCTTCCTAAAAGCGAAGAGTGACACTGAAGTTTTACATAAATTACGTGAACAATTACGAAAATGTGCATCAAAGTGTATCAAGGTGGTGGACATTTCGAACATATTTTAAAAAGAAATCGCCGCATGAGTGCCATGTAACACGTAAGTTCATTTTGTTGTATTTTTTTGTGTTGTGATTCCCAATCTAGTCTTCGTTGTTAGATATTGCGTTATATTATTCATTAGTAATGCAAAATAAATGACGCCCCTATCCTACCCGCCTGTAGGAACTAAGTTTAGCGGAAGTGAAATTAATAATATTTTATAGCCGATTCATGCAAAATATTGTCTTATGTTGAGTTCGTACGCATTATATCTAGTATTTAAAATATTTAGATTTTATAGCTAAAACACAAATGTTATGGTTACAGATTAAATTATTAATAATTTGTTTACTAAACCACCCAGTAATCAGTTACGTACGTAATTTGTATTTCGTTTATTGTCAGCTGTTTCTGCCGGCGCGGCGCAGCGATCGGCGTTAGGTACTCGTGTGAATGGGTCTTGTGTACATGTGTGCGTGTCCGCGAGCGTGTGTAGTAAGTACACTCTTATTTGTAACTTGTAAAGTGTTTGGTATAACTAATTTCATAAATAAAAGATTTTGTAATTATGATAGTACGATTTCAAAGCATAAACTATGATTGCAATTTGATATTTTAAAGTTGGGGTGTCTGAGGTTGTGAATTAATCCTGTTACACGTTGTATAATTTAGCTATCTATAAATATGTGCAAAATGTTCCTACCTCTTTATCTATGTTAACTGAAACATAAAATGCATCTAAATCATCATCATCATCATCATATCAGCCACAGGAAGTCCACTGCTGAACATAGGCCTCCCCCAATGATCTCCACAATGACCTGTTGGAAGCGGCCTGCATCCAGCGACTTCCTGCGACCTTAGTCAGATCGTCCGTCCACCTTGTAGACGGGCGTCCGACACTTCGCTTGCCTGTACGTGGCCTCCACTCGAGAACCTTTCGGCCCCAACGGCCATCGGTTCTACGAGCTATGTGCCCGGCCCACTGCCACTTCAACTTGCCAATCCTATGGGCTATGTCGGTAACCTTGGTTCTCCTACGGATCTCCTCATTTCTGATTCGATCTCGTAGGGAAACACCGAGCATAGCCCGCTCCATAGCTCGTTGAGTGACTTTGAGCCTTTTAATGAGGCCCACAGTGAGAGGCCACGTCTCGGTGCCGTATGTCATCACTGGTAACACACAACTATCGAAGACTTTCGATTTTAGGCACTGAGGTATTTTGGACGAGAAGACGTCGCGAAGTTTCCCGAACGCTGCCCAACCGAGTTGGATTCGCCGATTGACCTCTCTCTCGAAGTTGGACCTGCCTAACCGGACCACTTGTCCTAAATAGACATATTCGTCTACAACTTCGAGAATCGAGCCTCCAACTCCAATGGGGGTGGGCACAACATGGATATTCGACATGATCTTCGTTTTATCCATGTTCATTTTAAGACCCACCTGTTGGGAAACTCGATTAAGGTCTTCGAGCATAGTGCTAAGGTCTTCCAGCGATTCTGCCAAGACTACAATATCGTCGGCAAATCGAAGGTGAGTAATATACTCGCCGTTGATGTTGATGCCAAATCCTTTCCACTGCAAGAGCTTGAAGGCATTTTCCAGCGCGACAGTGAACAGTTTCGGAGATATGACATCTCCCTGTCTCACGCCTCTCTGTAGTGGAATAGCCTTCGTGCTCTGATCCTGTACTCGGACCGACATGGTGGCGTTGTTGTATATACACCTCAACACTTCGATGTACCGATTAAACCGCTTTCAGAAGCTCTGAAGTGATTCCGTCCTCACCCGGCGCCTTGTTGTTTTTAAGTTGTTTGAGAGCCATCTCAATCTCAAACAGGCTGATGTCCGGGATATCATCGCTAAAGTGTCGGATTAACTCGGCTCTCGGGTCTTCGGCCGAGCTAACAGTAGTTTCGGCAACCGAGGTGTAAAGCTGTCCGTAGAACCTCTCGATCTCCCTTAATACCTCTGCCCTCGTCGATACCACGCGGCCGTCTTCCGTCTTCAGCCTAGACAACTGGCTTTGCCCAATAGACAAGTCTCTTGCAAACACTTTGGAGCCTCCGTTCCGCTCAATTGTGTCCTTAATGCTCACAGTATTGTGAGCACGGACATCGTGTCGCAAGGACTTCCAGATCCGTCTATTGAGCCGCCGATATGCTTCGGCGTCAACGGAAGACTGCAGCGTCAAAGATCGACGTTCGGCCATGAGGTCAAGAGTGTGGATCGAGAGTTTTTGTGGTCTATCTCTACGGCGAGGTCTAAAATACTTAGATCCCACCGTATGGACAGCTTCTACCAAACCGCTGTTTAACTCGTCCACTGCAAAGTTTTCTTTTAGACAATCAAAGCGATTTGTCAACTCGAGTTGAAAGCTCTCGGGGTTTTGGATATGGGCGCGAGTAGGTCGGAGCGTAGACTTCATCAAGCGGCGCCTTTCTAATTGGACGTTGATATTCAATGTGCCCCTAACCATTCGGTGATTACTACCGGTTTTCACCCTGTTGATCACAGAGACATCACTGAACATCCGTCTATTCGTCGTCAAGATGAAATCTATCTCATTTCTCGTAGAACCGTCAGGACTCAACCAGGTCCATTTCCTGTGAGGCGGCTTCTGGAAAAAAATCTAAATATCTAACGAAATCTCTTGTTAAAGATAGATAGATTATTGAGAACGGCTGTTAGAGATCAAAACCTTTGTGAATTGTGATGGTACAGGACTGATGAAGAACCTTGTCAATCGAGGTAGGCATTTTCGATCACACAAGCACCTAGACTCGAAACCAATACCCGTAGATCACACAAACATTTATCTCTGCGGGAATCGAACTCACGGTCTTCAGTTTCAAAGCCTGTGTTAGTCAACTGCGCCTTAGAGGCTATCGTTATGTGAAGTGGTGTGATTATGATAGAGAAAAGACTATTATTTACGGATTTTATCACGAATTTGGTTTAATTTTTAAATTTTTTGACTTCCCGACGTTTTGATTACAGCTTTCGTGGTCACAGGGCGGACTGAGGTATAAGTCATCCGCTCAGTGACTGTTACAATTTAATCAAATTCGCGATAAAATCCGTAAATAATAGTTTTATTTCAATTCGCGTAAATTGAAGAAACCATTAGAGAAAAGACTATCAAACCTCAGATCCACTCTGGAACTTTCCATCGAGTCCGCTGGGCCCCTTGGTCCAGACGACATTCTTCATCTTGTGCTTGAAGCAGAGCAGGTGTATGGCGAGGGCGGCGTGCTCGCGGGCCGCGTCCCGGTCGCCCCCACGCGCCGCGGACATGAACGCCGCCAGTTTAGCCAATGGCAGCGTCGTATACAACTTCAGGTATGAACGGATGGTTGGCAGCATCTTTTGCTGACGTACCTGGAATTAATTATAGATAATTATGAGGGTGAATTTAGTATGCAAATGTATGAACGGATTCTGAATGAAATCCAACGTTCCATCGTATGATACTCATAATGGGTACCCGTTTGCAGTTATCTTATACATAACATGTTATTTCCATCCTTAAAAAGCTGAAGGCACCATGATTGATAGTTTTGGTGCCGCGATCATTTCGTTAAAATTAAGGTAGTAGTTTATACAAATATTTTGCTACCTCATCCATAAAAACTTGAGTTTGATGCTTGACAGCGTCACGGCCGTAGTTGGAGCCAGGCTCGATCGGGGGCGGGCAGGGCGACAAAAATTTAGGACAGGCGAAAGTAAAGCAACTTTCGAACTCTCCCAAATCTCCATATTGCATCTTGAACATCTTCTCATGGTAGTTCTTTTCTCTCAACACCTATGAACATTTTTTTAGGAATTAATGAATACAGAAAAAACAATGCATATTTTATATACTATATCCGAGAACATCACAAATATCTTTTTATCAAACACTATTTTCGTCCTAAAATGTACGAAGCATTACGTCGGTATTATAAAAATAATTTAATAAGTACTCGTAACGTCTCGACCTTTTTAGAGGTTTGTCTATGTAATGTCAACTTAATGTTATTTATTAAAGTATACTTTATCAATGTAATAACATCGTCAATGTTTTGATAAATAGGAACAATTAAAAAAAACAAATCAAATAGGTAAACTAACCTGTTGAATAGATTCATCAACACACTGGGGGTGCAGCACTAAGCAGATGGCCAAGAGATGGTACATCTGGTCGGTTTGCTTGTTGATCTGATCGTTCTGGTACGAACGTGATGAGAACAGTTGCTTGGTCCGCTGCATGTACAGCAGGGCGGAGGACAGCGTGCGGATCGCGTCCGCGTAGCGACGCATCATCATGTACGCGAAGCCCACGTAGTACGACGTGGAGATCTGGCACGCCGGCACGTGGGAGTATTGAGACTTCTTGTGCAGCTCAATGTTTTCAAGGACCTGCAAGACGATTTCAATTCATATATTTATTGTTTAATACATATTTCCCGAAGTACATATCTATGTACAAAATTATAAGATAACTAAAAATAAAAACCAAACAAAACTTTGTTTAATTTTTATTTTTATCAATATTATTTCTGTACTTAGATCACTGAAACAATATTGTTGATCTGGGAGGGCAATATACATAAAAACTTCATGGTAATAAAAAATGTGCTACCTCTGACTGTGTTACCTTGATGGCCTGGTAGTAATCTCCCAGCAAGGAGTGTAAGCGCAACAGACCCACTAAAGAGAAGTAGCCCAGCATTTTATACAGAGAATGGCGGCCGAATTCACCCGCCACCGAATCAGGGTCGCCACCAGCAGCGTATACCTAGAAATAAAAACAAGACCCACTATAATTCACTTTCTTCTGATTTACTGCATATGAAATTAATGAAACATTAAATAAACAAATACACCCCCGCTGTCACAAATAAGACCTGTAGGGCGATTCACGTAATTTTTTGACGCGCCGATCAAGTTGCGGTGCGGTTACAATTAAGTTTACGTTTTGGTACAAAATGGTATTCTTGTAAATGTTTAGTTGCGCGTGCGCTGCGCGTCAACTGCACGTCAGACGTATGAAATTTGTTTGACATTGACATATACGCGCAGCAGTAGAATACATTAAAGGGCTCGCGTGACGCGAACTTGACGCGAGCGTATTACGAGAATACGAAAAAGGCTGTTTTGATCGAAACGTAACTGCAACTGCACCGCAACTGAACTTATTTAATTACGTGAATCGCCTACTGAAACAACTATGTATGTTCTACCTACTACCTGTGGATGTGTGTGGATCACAAAAATATTTGACTCGGTGAAAGGATCGAACCCGCAGCCTTGCTTTTCACGGCATCTGAGCATTATTCGAAATAATACAATAGTAAAACGAATTAGCGCTGCAGCTAGACTGCTCAGTGACACAAATAAATTTTTTGCCACTAGCGATCAACCATTTTGTTAATACATACAGTATTAACCATACTACACTTAAAAGGCTATATAAAAAAAAAAAGAAAACAGTTCGTGTTGCTGAGGGAGTTTCTTGCGCTGTTTCTTCTTCACAGCAGCAGAACACGTTCCGATGCGGAATCAGAAATTAACGATTCAAAAGATCTTGAGAGACTATTTGAATACAGAATAATTTGATTTGATTTATCGTCATTCACGAAGCTATGACAGTAAAAAATGTGTCGGCCAAATAGTAGACATAGAGCAGGGAGTAAAGAACGTAGTACTAACCTCAAGTTGCCTCTTGATGTTGGACTTGTCAACCAACGAGTGCAGCACATTGAGGATACAAAGAACATTCCAGGCTTTGTTCTCAGTATTCAATGCTTCAATTTCAGCTGGACTCAGTTTTGATGTGCGTGATCTATTTATGCAACAAATACATTGTTTAATATAATTTATAATGTGCTAAATGTCAAGCAATTTTAGTGATTTGGAAATTATAAAAACACTAGCTTTTGCCCGCGACTTCGTCTGCGTGTACACAATGATATAAACGTGAATCTTAAATTGTATCCTCTTCGAGAGCTTTTTATAATAACTAATATATCTGTATATATAAAGAAAAAAAAACTTGATGCAATTAATGAACGTGGAGTGGACTGGAGTAATTATACCTAACAAAATCTGTTCACACCGTTAATTACAATATTTCTGTATACACTACATTTTTAGTCTTTCTAGAAGGCGGCACCAAAATAACCAAACCACAGGGTGAACTCACACGTGAACACGCTACGTAAAACTGCCCATGGGAGAAAGTCATCTAGGTAGGTAATTTGAACCACTCAAAAAATCCGCTTATAGTTCTAGGACTGATTGCAGATGAAGAAATAAAAAAAAATCTAGGTAGGTACCACCGCAATGTCTATTTTTCCCGTGAAACAGCAGTGTAAATGCACTGTTGTGTTTCAGATTGAAGGACATTGTAGCCAGAGTAACTACTGGACATATTGAGACTTAACATCTAATGTCTCAGGATGGCGAGGACAGTGGAGTTTTGCTACTGTTTATGAGCGATCGTATAGCTTACCATCAGGCGAACGGCATGCTCGTCTCGCCATCCAATGAATAAAAAATAAAATAAAGAATTGATCCCTCTTTCGAGTTACTGTTATCTATTTGGAGATCCGACTATATAAGCTTATTTTTATGAAGGGTGCAAAAAAATAGAGTATATTGTTTTTTACTTATTAATTGACTAACTAAAGTGTCAAGTTTAATGTTTGCAACTTAACTACTTAACTTACTCAACTACTTAACGACGGTTTTTGGTTTTCCATATACAACAGTTTCGGTGATTAGACAGTCATAAAATCACCCTATTCTTGCAATACTTAAACTCTTATTTTAACCCCTTTAGGGTTAATTTTAGAAAACTAAGTATGCTGTCAGTTTTTTTTTAAATGATTACCTAAAGTGCTAAGTTTGACTAATGTAACTCTAACGATTTCGATTTTCCATACAACCGCTTTTTACCCTTTCCACCCCCTTAGGGGTTGAATTTCCAAAAATCCCTTCCTAGTGCTATTCTAGGCCACGATGGGAACCCCTGAGCAAAATTTCACAGTCCTAGTTTCAGTAGTTTTGGCTGTGCGTTGATCCGACAGTTCAGTGCTACAAAATTGTAACCCTTATCTTAAACCATTTAGGGTTAATTTTAGAAAAATAAAGTACGCAGTTATTCTTGTTTCTAGATGGGTAACGAAAATGCAAAGTTTGATAATTCTAGCTTTAACAGTTTCCATTTTCCATACAACAGTTTTTTACCCTTTTCACTCCTTTAGGGGTTGAATTTCCAAAAAATCTTTCTTAGTGCTACTCTACATCATAATAGGAACCCTTGTGCAAAATTTCATGTTTTTAACTCCAGTAGTTCCGGCTGTGCGTTGATCCGATAGTTCGGTTCTACAAAAATTCAACCCTTATTTATATTCATTTAAGGTTAATTTTAGAATAATTAAGTATGCAGTTATATTTGTTTTTGATAGGCTAACTAAATTGCAAAGTTTGATAATTCTAGCTTTATCGGTTTAGATTTTCCATACAACCGTTTTTTACCCTTTTCACCCCCTTAGGGGTTGAATTTCCAAAAATCCCTTCTTAGTGCTACCCTACGTCATAATAGGAACTCCTGTGTAAAATTTCACATTTGTAGCTCCAGTAGTTTCGGCTGTGCGTTGATTAGATAGTCATAAAATCACCCTACTCTCGCAACACTTCAACCCTTATTTTAACCCCTTTAGGGTTAATTTTAGAAAAACTAAGTATGCAGTTATATTTGTCTTTGATTGGCTAACGAAACTGCAAAATTTGACAATTGTAACTTTAACGGTTTCGATTTTCCATACAACAGTTTTTAACCCTTTTCACCCCCTTAGGGGTTGAATTTCCAAAAATCCCTTCTTAGTGCTACCCTACGTCATAATAGGAACCTCTGTGCAAAATTTCACGTTCCTAGCTCCAGTAGTTTCGGCTGTGCGTTGATACGTCAGTCAGTCAATCAGTCAGTCAGTCAGTCAGTCAGGTTCCTCTTTTATATATACAGATAATAGGATGTTAATAATCATTAAACAAGAGTAAGCAGAAGACATTGGGACTATTCATGTGTTGGTTATAATTTTTCACAAATACAATTATATGAAGCATAGAATTTCTTTGGTAGGTCTTTCATAGGTATGTGAGAGGCCACCTGGGTAGGTACCAACGCAATGGCTATTTCACCCGCCAAACAGCAGTGTAAATGTACTGTTATGTTTCGGTGTGAAAGACATAGCCAGAGTAACTACAGGACATATTGACACTTGTCATCTTATGTCTCAGGATGGCGAGCACAGTGGAATGCCAAGCATTGCTTCGTAAATCGAGGTGTTGTTTGGTTTTGTCACTGCCCATAAGCAGTTTTATCGTTTGTCATCATCCATAGCAATAAAAAAATTAAAAAAAGCAAATACAGGCCACCTAATAGTTTTCTATGAAACAGAAAACAGACCATCAGAGCTTAGTTGCACAACCAAAAATGGAATACAGTTTTTTTCATATGAAAATAATTAGTTGTTGATCAAATGGTGTTTTCAAATAGATTTACATCATAAAATGACATATAAAAGCCTCACCTATATTGGGCGAACGATTGGAACTGGTAGACAAACTCATCAATCAGCTCCCACAGCCACTGGTCGGGCAGTTCCAGGGGCACAGGTGTCTCAGCAGATAAGATGTAGTTGAACAAATCACAATAGTTGTAGAATGAATGGAACCGTTGGTCCGGTTTCGGTCCACCTGGGACACGCGCGTATATATCTCGATAGTACAGTTCTTTGTACAAGATCATGAAAACCTAGAAGATAATTGATAACAGTAAAATATTATGTATGAGTAATGTGGTGTTTTGAGCCAGATGAAAATATAATAGAATCTTATGATTGCTCTTAGTACTGTACCTTGACCGGTTGATACATCTGGCAACACATTTTTATTTGATTGACAGTATAATCACTACTAGTCTAACCATCCCACTGTATCAGCCCATATACGCCCCACTGTAGAGCACAGGCCTTCTCTACAATAGAGAGTACTATTGAGAGTGGTTAGGCCATATAGTCCACCATGCTGGCCTAGTGCAGGTTGGACTTACATACCATAGAAATTCTGATAAATCACTATGATACGAATGTTTCTTCACAATGTTTTCCTTCACTGTGTTAGTGGGTTGTGATTGACTATCAATACAAACATGACTCCGAAAAGTCAGAGGGGTGCCCTGGGATTCAAACCTGCAACCACTGTGAACATGTTGGAAGCCACACCCAGTCCGTTTATCAACAGGCTACCACGCACTTCTTATAACCATCCATAAAACATGCAAAATATTGATTGAACCGAATTCATTAAGCTGTTCATTAAAATATGGAACAAGACAATAATCCTTGAACAACACTGAAAAAGTATACAAAATATGTAATACATTTTGTAACTTACATGATCATTATCCACAACAGGGGCCACTTCATCCTCTTCAGGCCAGGGAGTATTGTCAAAATACTGTTCAGTAAGTTTTGGGAAGGTATTCTCATACAAATTGAGTATTTCATACGTCACCCCCTCATTTATCATGTTACGGAAGTAAACAAGGAATTTTTTGACCTGAAAAATATGTTTAATCTTTAACATGCACCTTATTTTCCTAAAGATTTGATGAATAAATCAATATAGTAGTTATCTTTAGACATAGAATTTGTATGTTTAATAATCCTACAGGACAAATTGATATTAAAAGCTAATTTAATTATAATTTTTACTATACTATTAGCACTAGCATTGCATAAATGACAGCCATGAATGTGAATTAAACATTATTTCATAGATGAACATCTATGTTATATTATATTTGGTATTATGAAAATTCCGATTATTTATTTTATTTAGATTCTATTCGGAAAACAAACAGTTCTATATCTAGGTAATATACAATATTTAAATTACAATTAATAATTTATAAATATCTAATGCAAGTGGTGCAAAGTTAGATTATACACTAAACTGAGATTTCACGAAAACCTTTTAATGATTTGTTTAAAACAAGACAATGGCAGTTAAGATTTTTAAATCAAAGGTCTGATAGTTGACTCTTCATATCAGCCGGTGGGACTCGTTCATAGGTATGGCTATCAATGTACATGATTTATAATGAAATTGATACACACCATATCGGGCATTTTGTAGTAGGACCGGTCATAGTCCCCATCGTACGCTTCACCCGCCGGTGCTTCATAATCTCCATAGGACTCGTAGCCCCCCTAAAACATAGCAATATCTTCTTAAAAACTTTACTTGCTTACGTATGTTTGAGGTTATTTTCGAGTACCAACATATTATTTCGAAATGGTATATATAATACAGACCTCATTGTAATCGTCGCTTGAATACATTTTTACTTTATAGTAATCAATGCATAGATGAAAAATTGAAGAAATTTGGTCATCAACACCAAAAAATTGATGCGTTTATTTGACACTTCACTTCAAAAAGAAAGCACAAGTATTTAGTTTGTTCTCGATGGATTTCAGTATGAAAAGAATGTTTCTCTTTCTGTGTTCTAAATACGCTTTTTTGATTGGTCGAAAGCTCCTTAAATTGCAACCGGCCAATGTTCGTCAATAATCTTTAACCGGTAATTATCGGAATTACACTGACATTCTCGTTATTCAGAAATGTTATGTATTTTCAGAAGTAAGAATAAAATATTTATGAATTATTTTAAATTGCATGAAATGATTTTATGTAAAAGGTAAATGTTTTTTTTTTATAATTTAAGGATTATTGAGAGGCGCTGCGGTTCGTCGGACTTCAAGCAATAAAGCAACCTAACGTCATTAAAATAGGGGCTATTTTAATTCAAGGCCACAATATGGCGCTTACGACAAGCCAGGGGTTATTGACAGACTTAAATCTTTGAAATCAAGTGACAGCCACCATCACACTATTGCAGAAAAAATATTTTCTTGACACTTCGATTTCATCATTTTCGCAGATTTTTGCAAACAAAAATGCTAGCGATGAATTTAAGCAATTTATTCACCCGTCATACGTGTGTGATCAAGAATAGTCATGTAATAAGAAACATTTCTTTATCACCTGTTAAACGGGATATAGTCAAAATACAGAGCACTGATGACTTCAAAGAAAAAGTCATCAATAGTAAAGTGCCTGTGGTTGTTGATTTCTTTGCGACGTAAGTATATTAGATCAATAATAAGATCTGTAATATTTAAAGATTTAGTTCTTCGAATGTCTAAATACGTAGGAGCTGGTCAATTTGTATTGATTTTGTTACAATTGCATAACATAGCTAAGTATGTATTGTTTAAGTTACAGGAAAATTGTAATTGCTTTTGTCACACACAAATAATAGGCAATTTGTCTGTTTTCTATTCAATGTTATAAAATAGCTATCATAATTTATACACTTAATTTCAAAATATATTTTATAGATGGTGCAACCCCTGCAGGCTTCTAACTCCTCGTTTAGAATCTATTATCTCTGAAAGCAAGGGCAAAGTAGTACTTGCTAAGGTCGATATTGATGAGCAAACTGACTTAGCTCTTGATTATGAAGTAAGCTCTGTACCCGTGTTGGTGGCCATCAAGAATGGAAAGGTGCAACAACGACTTGTCGGTTTGCAGGACACTGACAAGCTACGTAAATGGATTGAGCAATTTACAACTGATGAATCAGTTGCTAAAGTTAAAGCCTAAATGAAATCATGTACTTGATAAATTATTATTGTTACCATAATGTAGTTGATTTTATTTTAATAAATATGAAATGAAACAGTTATTTATTCTTCCAAACATTGTATTAGATCCCTAGCTCTTTTGTATGAGATATCATTTGGTTTGTTGCTTGGAGTTTCATCATCATCTGCTTCTTCATTATTTTCTTTTTGTTTTTCCGTCCATTCATCCATTTGATTGATGACTTTTTTCGCATCATCCAAAAGCATGTTTCGAATGTTACCCTTAGCTGATTCGAAATATTCGAGTAGTATAGGCCATGATGAATTTGGTACTAAGTTAGCAGAGAACTTGTTTTTGTAAAGCCAAACTTGTTTTGCTTTCATGAATTTCCAATTGTCTCTGTTGTGTTTCCATTGTGACAGGTAACTGATACATTGCGATTTTAGGTGATCTTTGGCCACGGCTGCTGCTTCCGCTTGCCTCTGCGCGTGTTTTTCTTTTTTCATTTGTCGTATGGACTTTTTGCCCTTTTTGTCAGATGTTTCAGTAGTGGCCACAGTCTGCTTTTTCTTTTTCTTCTTTTTTGGTGGTTCTTCATTGTCAGAATTATCTTCAGAAACATGATCTTTATCTAACGCTTCTCCATCGTCTTCTATTCCAGGCTCTTGGGCTTCTGCTCCTAAATCCGAACTTTCAATGTTTTGTTCCTCCTTTGTTATGTTTACTCCATCTTTGTTATGTTTACTCCTATTCCTTTTCTTGTTTTTATTTCCCATAATAATTCCTCTTGATAACGTGTTATTATAGGTTATGTGTTGTTATTGTAGAAAAGAAACATTTACCGTAGGTAGTCACAACTTTGCTGTCATTTTTATAGGTTATGTTACGTCATTTCGTAGGTTTGTTTTCTTTTCTTTTTTTTTTATCCTGACGGAAAGGCAAAGGTTTAAGCCATTTAAAAGACCTAAGATGTGGCTAAGATGATTTATTTATGCAAAACTAAGATAGCCGATTTATAAATATATTTAATTTAGATTATGGATATATATATATAAATGAGTATAATAGTTATTTTATTAATTATTAATTTAATATCGATAGATGACTATCTCCCTTGCAATATTTTTGAATAAGTGTATTTTTATGACACGAAATTATGATGCCATTCGTTTATTAATTAATAGTTCCATGGGTAAATAATAAAATAAATAAAATTATCAATAATAGAATCAATAAAATTATACGAAAATGGTCACCCAGGAACGACAAATCGCAATTTTTTGGCACGTCACAGCCGCGTCATCATGTCTCCGTGTCTGCTTTTATCACTCGAGAATTAATTTGTTCAACATTATCACACCTTTACGATAACGTTATATGTGAACTGTACATTCTGAACGGTTTGGAATAAAGACTGAAAATGGAGATTTTAAGTCAAGTGCCTAATGCGCAGTTCGTATTCACAGCAGCAGCGGTAGCCGTTGTTTTAGTTTGCGCCGCGCTCGTTTTCGTATTTGGATTCCATTCTGCTGAACAGCCACAGTTCGACAAATTGCCCCTGGTCGTGGATGACAGGAAATCCGCCAATAAGAAGAATAAAAAGAAGGACAAGGTAACTGTTGTTGTACTCTCCCGTCGTTGTCAATGTGTGCTCATTTTATTTTTAACCTGGAAGCATATGCTCGTAGTTTAACCGGGAGTTACAAAAACATTTGGTCGAAAAATCTTACTATAAGTCAGTTGTTTTCTTATTGGTATTTCCTTATTGGATTTTGTGTGGCTTATAAAAATATTATTTATGTTTTTGTAAATGTTTTTAGAAGTCTTCACCCAACCGCACTACGTCCGATGATGTGAAGACTAAGTCCGACACTTCCAAAAAATCTCCCGCCAAAGAAAAGAAGGAGGAAAAAGTGAAGGAGGCAGAAAAATCGAAACCCAAGGAGAGACCTGTTGAGCCTAAAGCTCCTAAGAAGGAAGTGGCACCGGAAAAGAAGGGCAAGAAAAGCAAGGTCGTTGTAGAAGTCGAGAAGCCGGCCGACTTTGATGATGGGCTGTGGCAGGAGGTGCCAAAAAAGAGTGACAAGAAGAAGGTAAAGGCTCCTGAGGAAAAAGAGAAGAGTAAGAAAAAGGAGAGCCCTGCTAAGAAGAACAAAAAAGTAAAGGATGCTGATGTTGAGGCTGCTCGCCCTGCTGAGGAGCCAGTGGAGACTATTAAGGTGGTCAGTGCTGAGGGCCCCCATGTCAATGAGGATTCTGCCCGTGCCTTGCAAGCTCAGGTGGAGGAGTTGCAGCGCGTACTCAAAGAGGTATTGTTAATTCACGGTACATTACAATATGTCCCTTAAACATAACTGAAATAATAAACCTCTATGGTTTGTTGTCACATGCAAAATAATAGTAATGTTGTCTATGCATACATTTTATGTAGTATTGTGTATTTGCATTAGGCCACTCACTATTTGCACTACCCTATATTTCAATTTCTCAAAAATCCAGTCCATCCAAAGGTTGCCTGGAAGAGATCGCAGCTAGCGATAAGGCCGCCTATTGTAACCATGCCTTTAGTTTTTAAGTATTTTGTATGCGTCTTTCATTTTGGTGTACAATAAAGCATATACAACATGTAACAGATTTAAATGTAAAAGCGGAAAGTAGTACGTTCAGAATCAGCTACTGAACCGATATCAACATTTTTTTCGGTAGGTATTTTTTTTCAAAATAATTAGTTAAGACCAAGTAAATTACAGACACTCCTTCGTTTAGTACTCCGAACAAACGAAATTGAAACGTAACTCCAGCACATAAGATCATTTTTAAATGAATCACTAAACGAATACTCTAATAAACTAAATAATGAACAAAAATGAACTTTATTTCGATAGTCATAAAGTTTATTTGAGCAATCTATCATTAATCAAACGCACACAACGATAGGCCTCAATAAACGTAATAAGCTACCAAAATAAATAACTATCATATTCTCTTTTCCGCACATTTAACTACAACTAGATAGAGCAGGATGCAGCTATTGTTTAATGCAATTTGATCCATCCGACAAACGATGGCGCGCGCGGCGGTATAGGGATGCGCCGCGAAAAAAATTACTCCCGGTATTTGCAAGGCCGGGCGATCCAAATCCCGCGCAATACATGCACTTAAATGAAACAAATTAAATGTAACAAAATCAATATGAAAAGAAACAAAAAATAGGTATTTCTATGAAAAATAATTTCGGGGAACGTTAAAATGGTGATTAAATTCGGTTTGTAATTTTGCTACAATGTATGCGGAATCCCGGTGTGTCAGATATCCCGTTATTGCAATCCCTAAATGGGCACCGAATATGTGAAAAAAATCTAGTCGTGCACCGCAGTTATCTGTGTCTACTTGTGTTTAAGTGTTAAGTAGATATTTCGATAACTTTCGCGCGCGATGTCTTATCGGTATTCGAATATTCAAATACACTGAAATGGTGAGAACTTTGGCACTGTGTGGTGATAATGTATCATTGGCATGTCTGACGGTATCTCGATGCTGAGTTCGGAGAGCGCTGGATAGGTCGCGGCGAACCTGTGCAATGGCCTCCTAGGTCACCTGACCTGACTTGACGTCTCTTGACTTTTTTTGTGGGGACGTAATAAATCTCTGGTATACTTCAGTGAAAGTACTAATGTGGAGGATCCAGGATGAGGAGGGTAATGTGGAGCAAATTCCTAAAAGTGAAGAGTGACACTGAAGTTTTACATAAATTACGTGAACAATTACGCAAATGTGCATCAAAGTGTATCAAGGTGGTGGACATGTCGAACATATTTTAAAAAGAAATCGCCTCATGAGTGCCATGTAACACGTAAGTTAATTTTGTTGTATTTTTTTGTGTTGTGATTAGGTTGTGATTCCCAATCTAGTATTCGTTGTTAGATATTGCGTTATCTTATTATCTTATTCAATAATAATGCAAAATAAATGACGCCCGTATCCTGCCCGCCTGTAGGAACTAAGTTTAGGGGAAGTGAAATTAATAATATTTTATAGCCGATTCATGCAAAATATTGTCTTATGTTGGGTTCGTACGCATTATATCTAGTAAGTAAAATATTTAGATTTTATAGTTAAAACACAAATGTTATGCTTACAGATTAAATAAATAATAATTTGTTTACCAAACCACCCAGTAATCAGTTACGTACGTAATTTGTAATTTGTATTTCGTATATTGTCAGCTGTTTCTGCCGGCGCGGCGCAGCGGTCGGCGACCGGCGTTAGGTACTCGTGTGAATGTGTCTTGTGTACATGTGTGCGTGTCCGGCGAGCGTGTGTAGTAGTACACTCTTATTTGTAACTCGTAAGGTGACCATGTTAAGTGCCTACATTTGGTATAACTAATTTCATAAATAAAAGATTTTGTAATTATGATAGTACGATTTCAAAGCATAAACTATGATTGCAATAATATTTTAAAGTTGGGGTGTCTGAGGTTGTGAATTAATCCTGTTACACGTTGTATAAATAAATAAAAAATAAATAAATATTGCTAATCCATTCATAAATTGTACCTGCAAGTTAACATTTCACATGTAAAATCTCAATGTTTTTTTGTAATGTCATGTGGAATGAGCTACCTGTTTGAACAATAATCACTTAAACCATATTCTATCAATATGATAATCCACATATCAACATTTAGTTGCTATTTCAAAATCGGGTCATTTTGAATGAAATACTATATTAATCATCAATTATAAATGTATAATTGATGATTAATAATGCATTTAAAATAATTTAAAAACTATATTCATGAAGTGTGTAGTAAAAGTATGTGCAACAGAATTTTTGTTTATAGGCAGAGCGCCGTGATCAAGTGGCCCTTGGTGTTGCTGACGATGAGGTTACTGCAGAGGTAGAAGAGCTGACTGATGTCAAAGATCTCAGAAGTAACAAGAAGAAGGAAAATAAGGAGAAGCAAAACAAGAAGAAGACTACTGAAGTGAGTTCATTGTAGAAAATTATATTGTTTATTTTTTCATACTTTTGCATTGTAAATCCACTCAACCTGATCCTAATGATGATAAATCTTATGATGATGATGAAGGATTTTGAGATAGATTTTATTGGCTGGTTAGTGGCGCCATTCACACTTATCATTTTAAGAACAGTGCACTTGCATAGGATACTATTATACTGATGGCTGGTTGCTGCATGAATACAAATAATAATTATTTACCATCTACAAAAATAATCTACTCCTAGCTTCCTGTATATATTTGTATGGTGTATCTATGCTATTTTTCTTGTGACACTTTCTGAGGAATGGGGGCGTTTTGAGAATCTCGCCATTGTATAATTTGTTTTTGGATATGGCTAATGGATCTGTTAGACATCGCAAGTGTGCAGCGGGCGATAGTTTTTGTCTGATCGTCTGATCTCAACATGATCGCTTTGCGCTCTTGTCTCGCTTTTAGAGAGCATCCGAGCTCTTCCACTGACATGGAGACGAGCTTCACAACGTCACTGCGCAAGAATAATTCGGCTAAACTAAGGGGGTTTCTCGCCTTGAGATACCGGTGCATTTTTCAACGCCTACAGTACACTGCAAAATATTACTTTGATATCACATGGCTCTCCTTACGTAAAGGATATCATGATAAAATTTAACAACCTCTTTAATGGATGGGTGTAAATGTTACCACACTTTCTCAAAAAATCATATTGTGGTTACTGTTGGGTGTTATTTATTTTATCTAAGAATTTTTGATGTTCTTGCAGACTGCCACAGCAGCTAAGAGTGTCCCGAAAGCTGATTCCATTGAGAAAGATAATTCGGAGTCTGATAAGCAGGATGACAAGCAAAATGCTCCTGTCTTTGATGAACTTGGCGGTGAGTGTCATGAATCTATTTATATTAATGGCATACATCGTTTTATCACCTATCTTTTATTATAATTTATACATATGTTTGATAGCAACCGGTCTCTCTATCGTAATTTTCAAATTAGTTTCAAAATTAATAAGTAGCTGTCAGTACATAATGAAATATTTTGATTGATAATTACTGCCTGCCCCTATTATTTTTCCATCCCACTCTCATCTCGGTTTAACGGGTCGGCAACACATCCATGATCCAAGCGTTGTGGATGTTCAAGGGCGGCACTGATCATTTACTATCAAATAATAATAAAAAAATTGAAATTGAAAAGTCGTATTTTTTACTAATTCGATAGGTATTTAGAGTACTTTCTTGTATTTAAATAGCGTGTCTATCCATTTCAGATACTTGGACCGATGCTAAAGTATCCAAGAAAAGCAAAAAGAAAGCACGCAAAGACCAGTGAATGGTAAGCGGTTCAGACAGGGTCCAGCTGGGCGCTCCGCCCCGTTGCTAGCTCAATGCCACTGACACACCTCATAAAATTACGATCTACATTATGCATGATTTTAAATAATTGTTGTCAAGTGAAAACCTTGTTGGAGCTCAGAGTAAAATTCTACAATAGAAGTTGTTCCTGTATTTATCTTATTGGGTAGATCTGTGATAACTCCAGAATTTTGAATAACTATCCACAAGGAAGTTGTTTTTTCCAAATTTTATTGAACTAAATGTTATTTCAATGTGTATTAAGTAATATTCCTGCCAAAATAGCATAATAAATGGTCTAAATTATGCCATGCGAGGTTTTCGCGCGTCGCCAACCGCATATGGTATCACAGATTTCTATTCTCATTTTCCACAAAGCAAGGTTGTAGTTTTACCTGGTGTGAAGGTTATTTATACAATAAGTCTTACACATTCATTTCACTTACGTCCATGTTTTTAGTTTCATATTTTATTTTATTTTAGCTCGTTGACTTGTTTTCATTATTATAATTTAATTATTGTTTTGTAATGGAGCATAATACAATTTTTGTATGAGTCATAGTAAATACTTGGATAACTTTAAAAGTGGATTTTGGGAATCTGCAATATGTTATGTGTTTTTGTTGTTAAGTCAAGTGTGTCATTCGAGAGTGTATGACATTTGTGTTAAAGTAAGTAAAAGTGTATGTGTTCCCTTATTATTCTTTATCCCTATTCTTATCTTATGTAGTACCTTACTTGAATTTCATCTATTAGTAAAAATGTGTATTAAATTGAAGGTCTTCTGGTGCTTGTAGTAATAAGGGTGTACATTTCCTTTCATTCCATGTGTGTGCATTTCATCTGTGTACAAACATTAACATAGTTATTAATTATTGAATTTTTAACATCAATTTTATTAACCGGTTGTAACACATTCATGTGTAGTTGTAAACATGCATTGGAACAATGTAGTTATTGTGATTCATTTCCATGACGAACCTTTGTGATGAGACCTGAAATTGGACCAATATGAATAATTAGGCAGTTTTGGGACATCAAATTGTTTAAAGTAAACACTAACAGTAGTCTGTAGAGCCCCTTCGCTTATATTATGCGCAGTTTGAGTTGGCAGTGCACAAGTATTTAGAGAGTAAAATGTATACTTTCCGTCCGGATACGTTGTGCTCACTGGTTTTGCACAATCTTCAGCTATTTTCAATTACTCTATCAATTACGTTCAACTCATATCGACATATCCACATTGTTAAGGTGATATTTCCCTCGTGTGCGCCGCTACGGCGATAATTTTAATCGCTACGAATTTAAAGTAATGATTTTTACTCTTTATTGCAGATTCCTATTTTGTGAGTAGTTTTAAGGATAATAATTGGAGAGTAGTGTGGTAACGACATCATACTGTATACAATCATCTTGAAATTCTAAATATTGCTGAATGCAAGTAATTTATTATTATATAATAAATAAATAGGTTAAGAATGAAAAATATATTTAGTTATACGCTATTGACATAGACAAACATATATCATCTGATTTAAAATTCAAAATGTATTTTATAGTGTCGGACATCGGCTGTGAAATATTTTATTGGCAGATTTTAATTCCGTACCGTTTCATAACATATTTAGAGCACGCCGATGTGTAGGGAAACATGTTACATGCCTTGCTTACATGTATTTGTACTTGTTGTGCATCTATCTCTTGTGAAAGATCTAAGTCTATAATGTTGTGTCGCCCTATCAAGTTCTTATTGCGATCTTGTGATATCTGTTAGTGCCAGAGGAATGGTCTGTAGTATTTTGGTTGCAATAGCTAATAGTTTAGTTTTTATTTATACTACGAATAGTCCTCTGCCCGCACTTCATAGATTTTACTGCGCATATTGTTACGGCTTTATCTCTAAGTAATGATAAGTAAATGATTTTTCCAGTTATTTTGTGGTTCCAAACATTTTGTGTTCCCTTATTTATAGGACGAGAGCAGTACTTAGGGCCTACATTAATTAAGGATTTATCGTATAATAGATTTTGAGCGATGAATTAAATTCGTTAAGCTACTAGAGATATGTAAAAAATATTTTTGTCTTCATATTCATTACGTAGAGTGGTAGTGGGCGCGCCCGCCTGCTGGTCGGGGGAAAGTTGCCAACGCATAGACACTAATGTATCAAGGGAATATTGTTATATATAGGCTCTAATAATATTGTAATGATTGTGTAACATAAATATTTTTTTAAAATCAATAAAGAGTGATATTGATAATTTCTAAATTGTCTTCTTTCTTCCTTCAATAAAACAACTCATATTTTTCATAAAATGTAATATCAAAATTGTAATACAAAATTGAGATTCAATGTATTATTGATATGATTCGTATTATCTAAACACTACAATGCAATCCTTATTAATTAAAGCGTTTGTGATCATTGTGAAAAGCGATATACATAAGGTGATTTTAGTCATTTGTTTGAGTATATTGTACGTTATAGTTAAAGTAAACATTGGCAATACAGTTTTTGTGATCGTAAAATATTCAAGAAACTTTGCGCAGTTCAGTTTTTGTGGCATATTTATCAATCTTATATTATTAAATTTGCATCTTTGAGACGTTTGGTACAATGTGTGTAATTTTCAAGTTATCAAAGGTAAAAATAACAAATTCTACAAGTAAATTTATTTAACATATTTAAAACAATGTTGCTGATACCATGAATAAATCCAAACATCAAGGAAAATTCCTTTAAAACGAATACTTTGTAGTTACTTGACCCCTAATTAACTAGCAACTTTTTTTAACGAAGTCAATACCTATCAGTTGCTCCAGATCATAATAAGAATTGGTAGGTGCAATTTAAAGGTAGCCCGTGGCACATTAATTTATTATGATTTTAGTGAGCAGTCAAGAGATCAAGGTTTAGTTTGGTCCACAGAAAAGTAGCATAACCGTGCTATGATCAAATCAGTAAAAGATCTTTGAATCGTTTACTATGAGAACCTGACTACTACTTTACAAAAGAGTTTATTTTGTTTAATATGTTTACAGTACGGTACTACGTTGTAGCAAAAAAAGATACTAATTAATGGTGACATAAGGAATGAAAACCATTTTACAGTAATACATTAATAACCCGAAACAAATACATGTGGATAACGCAAATAGTTGTTTCGGTGTGGGGATGGAACCCGAGGCCTCTCGATTCAAAGCTGGCATCCAACCAAATGGGTCGCGGAGGCTGTCATGCAGTTTAAACAATTTTTTTTATAGCCGTTCGCCTGATGGTCAGCAATACGACCGCTCATGAACAGTAGCAAAACCAAACAGCACCTTAAATTACAAAGCAATGCTTGGCGTTCCACTGCGTTCGCCATCCTGAGTCATAAGATGTAAAGTCTCAGTATGTCCAGTAGTTACTCTGCCTACAATGTCCGTCAATCCGAAACACAACAGTGCATTCAACTGCCGTTTGGCGGGAGAAGTAGGCCATGTAGCCTCTCATATGAGAGACCTGCCACCAGTAAATGTGATTGCAGTTTACAATTCCGAGTCACTCCTAGCTCCAGATTTGAGTGTTGGTTTGTTGGCGAGTGGCGCGGGGGGCGCGGCGCTCTTGCTGCGTGGCTTGCGTCGCACGCGCCGCCGCAGTCGACGCAACTTGCTCGCACCCTGGGGCAAGCTCATTTGGGTCCGAGACGCCTTCGTTTCTACTTCCACTTTCAGTCGAGCGAACATATCGTAATTCGTTATCACACACATTTTACCTGCACATAATGTTAATTAATAGTAATATGTTGCATGGCCTTAAATTTTATAGATAGTATGTAGTGTTACAGCAGGGTCCTATGGGCTAAGGCCTTATTCATAGACAGTTCTAAAACCAACTTTTTTATACTTCCCCAGTGACTACATTGCGCCTGATGGTTAAGCACAATTGCCACTCAGGCAGAGTATCGAATGGCATCAGATGGCAGTCGCATGCAATTCGATACAATTGTGCCGGCCTGCTAAGATGCCTCTTCACACTACGGCGTATCATCATCATCATCATCATCATATCAGCCACAGGAAGTCCACTGCTGAACATAGGCCTCCCCCAATGATCTCCACAATGACCTGTTGGAAGCGGCCTGCATCCAGCGACTTCCTGCGACCTTAGTCAGATCGTCCGTCCACCTTGTAGACGGGCGTCCGACACTTGGCTTGCCTGTACGTGGCCTCCACTCGAGAACCTTTCGGCCCCAACGGCCATCGGTTCTACGAGCTATGTGCCCGGCCCACTGCCACTTCAACTTGCCAATCCTATGGGCTATGTCGGTAACCTTGGTTTTCCTACGGATCTCCTCATTTCTGATTCGATCTCGTAGGGAAACACCGAGCATAGCCCGCTCCATGGCTCGTTGAGTGACTTTGAGCCTTTTAATGAGGCCCACAGTGAGAGGCCACGTCTCGGTGCCGTATGTCATCACTGGTAACACACAACTATCGAAGACTTTCGATTTTAGGGACTGAGGTATTTTGGACGAGAAGACGTCGCGATGTTTCCCGAACGCTGCCCAACCGAGTTGGATTCGCCGATTGACCTCTCTCTCGAAGTTGGACCTGCCTAACCGGACCACTTGTCCTAAATAGACATATTCGTCTACAACTTCGAGAGTCGGGCCCCCAACTCCAATGGGCGTATGGACTACGGCGTATGGACCCAGGATTATAGGAAGTAGGGAACAGGCGTGACGGCAATCAAGTTATCGAATGTTTTGTCTTCTTCGTTTAAAATGCATTCAAAGGTCATTTGAAACGGTCAAAAGATTTGATAACTAAAATAGGGTTTATAACTATCTATAAATAAGGCATGATGTATACAGGGTATCCAGATTTCTAGGATTTATAAAACATTTTGTATTTATCTAGGGTAGTAGTTGTGTATAGGGTAGTAGTTCAAAACATTAGTTCAAAAGTGGATAAATAATCTTACTTTCGAATGGATTAAATAAATAAAGCATTTAGTAATAATTGAGTATATGTTCATAAAATTGGATGGACTTAAAAAGGGAACATTTACTTTTGGAATAATTAAATCCCATCCAAAACACCCTGTAAAAAAATACCAAGTCATGCAGCTCAGTTTTTGTACCGCAAAAAGTTGTGAGATCCATATAACACGAAGTGGGTTAATTTATTTAGTACTTGCTTTAGGGACCTTCTGTATAATGTCTACTAGAAGTGCCTTAGACTTTTGATGATCGGTCAGTTAGTCGGTCAGTGAGTGACAAAATTAAGAAGGTTTGACGAGTTACAATTCTTTAACTACTGGTTCAAATTGAATGAAATTTTAAATATAACGTGTTTACACAATGCCTTCTTAGTAACTCAAAATTTAGGCTGCTTGTTTTAACCACGGCGAACATATAGGAGGGTAGAAATTGGTCTGAATTGCTTCGGGAAAAGGATGGTACGACCGTGCCGCTTTTTAGCTCGACTTGGAGGCAGCACTGCCGTGCCCTCAGATTTATGTGTATCCATGCTATTCGATGATATACCTATATAGAATTAAATTAAGGTATAGAAAAAAAGAGGGCTTATAGACATAATTAATTTTCACTAACCGTTGCAGTACTCTTCACCACATTCAGCGCAAGACGCGATCCTGGTTTCTGTAACCCCTGAACGGTTTTTAGTTTTTCTTATCATGTTATTTTTGGCATATTCCCTCTTATCACGTGCTTTTGTTTTTAATTCAGATTTTCTTAGTTCGACAAGCCTGGAATTTAAACAGATAGGTAATCAGTGTAAAAGTAGATGATATCCATGATCTGTATAATTAGTATAAACGATAATATCTTACCTATTAAAATATTCTTCGTCCAATTTAGACTTTGGTCTGATGGATGTTAGCATACGCCATTCAATAGGTACAGCACATAGCTCTTCGAATTTTAGTCCCCTCATTTCAACAGGAATAGGATCCATATATGAAAAGTGTTTTTCTTCATAGCCCCGCGTTCCCAGTTTTTCATAAACTTTGACTTCTTTGCGTGGAGTTCTTGTCTTTTGATCTTCTTTTTTATCTCTTATTTTTATATCTTCACTTCGTACCTAATGAATTCAGAGTTAATAATAATAAGCGAATAATTCCGGTGTAAATTGTAATCTGTTTACCTTTTCCGGTCGAGTCTTGAATTCTGGCACTTTATCTAGTACTGCTCTATACTCCTCAGCAGTATTTATGACCGTTTTAGATAAATCCAACATAGGAGCTTCATCTTTCTTTTTATCAAACAAATCATCTATTAAATTAGACATAACGTATATGAGAAAGCACACGTGAAGCTCAACTAAGTCGTTGCTATCGATCCAACATTGCGCTGGCCTATTTCTTAGAAACGGTTGAATCGATAACAATCTTAAAAGTAACCTAATTTTCATACTATATATTGCACGACTAGCTATAAAATTTGTTAATAAAACTACATTCTTGGCTTAGAATTTGTTTTTATGGCAGTATTCTCATGATCTTGTTTTTCTATGTAATCTCTTTTGGCTGTGTTAATTTGGTCTATGATTTTCTTTCTGTTGTCTGTATCAAAAATGTTCGATTTGGCATTTCTTTCGTTTATATCTTCTATCCACAATTTTCTGTTGCCGTATTTATCGTTAATGAATTTTTGAGATAAAGTTAATCTCTTGGTAGGAGACATCTTTGGTGACTTTTTACTGTCGCTTAATTCATTGGCTGTTATTTGTCCTATATGGTTAAATTCTGCTTGTAAATTACTAATGGGTTCAGTCACTACATTACTCTTGGATACATCTTGACTTGATCTTTTGCTCCTCCAATAAGATTGGCTTAATGAATTACGGTGCTTCATTCCGGTTTCCGTGAATTTTTCCGAACGTGTTGGTGGACTAGGGGAACGGCTGTCTTCACTAGACTGGGATAGATATTGTCTAGCTTGAGGTCTATACTTTTGTCGCATTTTTCGTTTCTGACTGTAAAATGGATCCTTTTCACTTTGCTTTTTGTATTGAGCTGCTGGTCTGTTGACGCCCCACTTAGGACGATTTTCTAGATCTTTCTTATATCTTTCCTCGGAACGAAACCGTCTATCTTTTTTGGGAGAGCCATGATGGCTGTCTTGCGGAGCGTTTTCATCAATATTTGAATAATCTTTTTCAACATTACTCTCCATGTCTTCTGTTTCCACATATTTATCAATTGTACGTTTAAATACACTTATATCCGTTTGTGTTGCTGCATCTTTCATTTTAATGAAGCGACCCGTATTAGTTGGAGTTACTCCTTTATTGATATCTTGAGAATCATTAACACTATTTAAAGAGTTTAATGACACATTGTATAAATTTCCGACCGTATTTTGAGGAACTAGAACAGCCAATTGAATGCCGTTTGCATGTCCGTTAATTATTTCACCATTTCCATTGATACCTATCGGAACAAGATTAAACTGCCCGTCTGAAATGCTTAATGGAGGAATACTGTGGATGAATAAATTTAAATTACTAGGTCCCATCGACCTTGGTGAATTAAATTCTGTTGTTTGATGCGAGGTGGTTTCTTTTTTTACGCTTTTTGCTGAATGAACGTCGTATGTTCTATCTGTTTTAGTGGGACTAGATGGTTCAATATGGGAAATGACTTCCGCAGTAATATTTTCGTCTAAATTTTCTTTGAAGTCATCATCTACATTTTGTTTCATGGATTTTTTCAAAGTAGTAAATCGTTTCTCTTTCTCTATTTTAGCCTTTCGTTCAGCGTCTTCGAGTGCTTTTTTTAGAGTTTCTAGTTTTCTTTGTTCTAAGAGTTGTTTCTCTTCCTGTCGCCTCTTTTCCGCTTCTAATCTTAATCTGTCTTCTTCTTGCTGCCTTTGTATCCTTAGCTCTTCTAATCTTTCTTCTTTCAATTTCCTCTCCCTTTCTTCTTGACGCCTTTTCTCCCTATCTTCTAATTGGTTTAATATAGCTGACTGCAATTCAAGTGCTTTCATACGTTTACTTTCACGTTGTGCTTTAATTTCTGGTTCTAGAGGAACGTTTTGTCCTCTAAGGAATGTTCTGTAAAAAAACACAATGATCATTATTAGTAACTCAGAAATAGTACATTAGTTTTGTACATTTTGTTTACTCTGTGGCTTTACTACATACCTTCCTTCATCACAACCGTTACATGACATCCTATCACAATCTAGACCCGTGCTGTTGCTTGAACTTCTTTGGTCTATGACTAGAACTTCTGAGCTATTTTCAATCATGTTCAAGCCGCGCTCCACCCAGGAGGGAGTACCTTTTCTTTGATTCGGCATCTTTAAGTCAAATTAAACGTTTTGATTTGTTACTTTGTGACAACTGTGGTCTATGCAGGGCGACAAATAAAATCCTGTCCGATCGATATTGGTGTTAGCAGGCATTATTATTGTGTTCTATTTGAAATATCTGTTTTACGTAATATGATAAAAAATATATAATAGGGTATCTCAAGTTACACTGAACCGACGTGCGCTGTTTCAGAATTGTCAGAATGTGTGTTATTTTGTCAGAATTTAAAACTTTGCTACATTTTCGGGTAATATTAAAATTACAGTGAGTATTATAACTGACGATTATTATGATATCTTATATCGTCTGCTTACTGGTAAAACAAGATAAATGCATTTTTTTACAAAATCGAGTTAAAAATGCAGTTATATGTATTTTTTATTCTCTATCTACTGGTAAAACCCAATAAAAGCAAAGTCCAATATCTTCTGAGATAATAAGTCTGTAAAAGTGATAACTTCTTACATTTTGGAAAAAATATACAAGTAAAACATAATTCGACGGCCTCCGTAGCGCAGTTGGTTAGACGCCGCCTGTGAAACGAGAGGCCGCGGGTTCGATCCCCGCACCGAGAGAAATGTTTGTGCGGCCCACAAATATTTCTTCCGGGTCTGGGTGTGTGTGAGACCGAAAAGTCTCTCGTAGTTCCTGATACCCACGACACAAGACTCGATCTTAGTGTGGAGTCAGGACTATGTATGTGACTGTTGGGTGTATTTATAATAAATATTCTTATAGCTTAAATGCATTTCAATTTGAACAGGTAAAAAACAATAAATACAGTTAAAGTTTTTTACTTTGTGTTGTGACAAGGTCTTAAACACATTTATTATTATAAATCTTACAATTTAAACACCATCACTATATTAAAGCTATTTATTCCATTGTATTTATTGATTTTTGTTTATTAAGGATCGATGTTTGATTGCCATAATTACATGATAAGAAATACAAAACTGCTACCCGAGAGCCGAGTTGATCCGACACTACAATGAAGACATCCCGGACATCAGTCGGTATGAGATTCGGATGGCCGTTGATCGACTTAAAAATAACAAAGCGCCGGGCGAGGACAGAATTACAGCAGAGCTTCCGAAAGCGGGTGGAACGCTGATACTGCAAGGCCTTCGGAGGCTCTTTGATTCCGTCCTGCTTGAGGGCACAATGTCAGGCATGAAGCAGAGGTGAGGTGGTACTGTGCTTCAAAAAGGGTAATAACAGCTTCTTGAAGAATTGCAGGCCCATCTCACTCGTGAGCCATGTCTATAAGGTATTTTCAAGGGTCATCACAATTCGTTTGGAATACAGATTTGATAACTTCCAGCCTCCCGAACAAGCTGGTTTCTGAAAAGGCTACAGTACCATAGACCACATTCATTCGCTCCGGCAAGTTACATAAAAATCCGAGGAGTATAATTTGCCACTTTGCTTAGCGTTTGTGGACTATGAGAAAGCCTTCGTTTTGATAGAGATTTGGGATGTGCTGCAGTCTCTACAACGGTGCCACATTGATTATAGGTATATCGAAGTGTTGAAGTGTTTGTACAAAAACGCCACCATGTCAGTCCGAGTACAAAATCAGAGTACGAATGCTATTCTCTACAACAGAGGGTCATGAGACATGGAGATATAATATCTCCGAAAATGTTCAGTCGGCACTCGGATGCGGCATCAACATCAATGGCGAGTATATCAGTCACCTTCGATTTGTTGACGACATCGTAGTCTTGGCGAAATCGCTGGAATCCTGCGCCATATGCTCAAGGACCTCAATGGAGTTGCTCAACAGGTAGGTCTTAAAATGAACATGGACAAGACGAAGATTATGTCGTGTCCACCTGGATTGCGGTTGGAAACTCTACGCTCGGAGTTGTGGACGAATACGTTGATTTGGGACAAGTTGTCTGGTTGTAAGTTGTAGTCACAGTGGGCCGGACACATGGCGCATTAAACCGATGGCCGTTAGGACTGAAAGGTTCCATAGTGGAGGCCAAGTACAGGCAAGCGAAATGTCGGACGCCCGCCTACAAGGTCGACGGACGACCTGGCTAAAGTTGCAGGAAGTCGCTGGATGCAAGCCGCTTCCAACAGGTTGATGTGGAGACCCTTGGGGAGGCCTATGTTCCGCAATAGACTTCCTGTAGATGATGATGGTGAAGAAATACAAATGACTGATTATTAAAAATCGTTTCTTTTATTATCGTTTAATAGATTACCTATGTAAAGTTAATTTCTTTTTATTTAATTAATCACCTTTGTATTATGTAATACTTAATACGTGACACGCTTACACTAAAAGTATACAAGTAAAACAGGTTAAATGTATCAAAAATATCATTATTTCAGCGAATTTGGTCAAAAAAAATCTTTCCACTTAAAGAATTGGTGTAAAGTACAATAAGTCTTCACACAAAAGTAAAATAAGCTTTTGAAATCATTGAATTTAGAAGATATAACACCTTTGATAAGTTCTGGTAAAACATGTTAAATGCAGCCCTCCTTTGACCTAAATTTAATTTTATTCAATTTTTATTAATACCAAATATTAAATAAAAGTAAATCTCAAAAGAGGGGTAGTTAGCCCTACTTTTTGCTTTAACAGTTTTTTTAATTAATGAATTTGAAATAGATCAAATTACAACTCAAACTTTAAAAACTCGTTTACTCGAATTGGCACTGACTGCATTTATTACTATTTACCAGTAAGCAGACGATATTATTATTATTGAGATACTAGAATGCATACTCTTGGATCGCACAGGATTTCTTTGTCATAATCATATCAGCCACAGGAAGTCCACTGCTGAACATAGGCCTCCCCCAAGGATCTCCACAATGACCTGTTGGAAGCGGCCATATTATATAATATATAATATTGTCATAATATATAATAATTATTTATTAAAATTTTATTTTTTATTATTTCCCATACCAAAAGAAATGTAATAGTTGTTTTTTGTGTCAATATTGAAACCAACATTTTTTTCAGAATTCACAAGTAATGTCTCCTTTAGTTATAGACTAAAAGTTTAAATGAGTACTCGTATTAAGCTTAAAAGGTCAGTTAAGCAACTTTTGTTTGTAATAGGTACCTGTGGTAATCTAGCTGTAGGAGCTGTGGGCTCCCACAAACGTCCCGTGGCAACCCCACGATCGCCCCATCTAGGACGACCTTCTTCGCCGGCTCGTTGACTTCGACCTGATGTTGGAATTTCAGTAGTAGCCAATCTAAAAGAAGAAAAAGTTATTTAACTAACTTAAAATAACTTAGTGGTACCTAACTAACTAACATCTTTCTAAAATATAAAATTTTACATAAATATCAATATTTTTCTCGATTGTCTCTACTCATCATAGTGGACCAATTTTTTTGACCCGTCATTGCAACTCCTAAGCCTATGGATAAATAATGCCACACACAGAATTTATGCTGAGCACCCATGCTTGGCAAGCCTCTTACCACTAAAACTTGGTTTGTGTTTTACTGACAACGTAATTTTTCAAAGGGAAAACAAGTTGGAAAAGGTGGAATCCGATATTTGTTTGATCGAGACTAACATGATTTACCTGTTATCTGTTGTTTCCTGGTGCCATGCAGCAATAGAATTTCGGTGATCGTCGTGAATGTAGTCATTGCGATTTCGATTCATATGGTTTAGTGTCTCACTACCGTATCCAGATGTGTCACCTTCACAATCTTCATCGTAAAATGCGAACCGTTTTGCGCTCGGAATATTCCGATTCACAACATTGCTTCTCCTTTCTTCTTTCACCACTGGTCTCTCTGCTTCGATGTGATGTATAGGTGGTAAACTCGGACTTCTTTGGCGTTGGCTTGGTTCTTGATATTCATAAGACGATTGCTTGTGCAGTTCAAGAGTACTGGCAAATTGATTGCGCACTTGCAAGCGATTGGTGTAGCGTTCCCCGGTGCTCCAAGGCAGGTAAAGATGAGACATTTCCTCTGAAATATAACGTTAAAAATATATTTCACATTTAAATTAGCTATGTTAACGACGGCAACGATTTTTCCACAAAACAACATTATGCTTGACACAAACTAAAATTTATGTAAGGACTACCTTCCATGGCTACAACTTTTGATGTATTAAAAATTCAATCTTCGTGAAAAAGAAAATATAAAAGTTCCCCTTCATGGGTCTTAAAAGGGTTTTCAAGTTTTATCAATATTGCTTATGGGGGAAGCCAATAGTTATCGACGGGGGTGCAATTTTTCATTCTATGAAATTTATTTTCTTCGAATGAAAAATTGCTTTATCACTTCCTACGGCGGCATATGGTTTCACATTAATATTCAGTGAACTTTTGTGATTTAACGCCTTCGTTTAACGCAAACAACTTTAATAATATCGTATTCAAAATTAATTTAATATTAGATCAACTTTAATTTAATCAATATAAAACACCAAATCTCACCTACAGTGGAAAATAATTTAGGTAAACATTTCCACTTATTCATAAATAAATTTCAAAAAAGTTTGCGCTTATATTGCTCGAAATTTGTGCCACAAAAGCTGTAAAATTGGCAGTCAACACGAACAACCGCGAAACTTTAACAATTTGTAAAACATCAACATGTGTTGTAGGTTTTATAGCCGATTTTGATGCTTCAACTTAAAAAAGTAGACTACTTATTTTTTATATTGAGCAGTATTAAGTTACAATAACATGCGAATCTTCTTTTCGTATACCACTTATTTAATTACCATGGAAAAGATTTTATAGCCTCGATAACGAAAAGGTACTAGCTGCAGCGTCATTCGTCACGACCGTAACAAATGCTAAAATCTTAGATTGGCTCGGATGAGTAATTATTTAACGGAATGATTAATGTGATAAGAAAGTGGCGTAGCAACTAAACTAAATGTTAAGTGAGCAAATAGAAAACAACTTGGGTCTATAGAGAATTACGATCGATTATTAAATTCCTGTGGGAGATAGTTGGCGAGCGCGGTACGTGAAAAAGTGAAAGTGTTGGTCTATGCAACACGGAGTTTTTAGGTGTTTCAAATTTTTAGATAAAATGGTTCGTTTCCGTAAACTAAATGCTTTTATTACGTAAATGTGGAACTGTATTGTGTAATGCGGATAGTATGTTCATGCGCCGCGCCGTTTTAAATTAGGCACATGAAATTCATAAAGCCGCACACACACATTAGGTACACACTTTATGTAGCCGGATTTTTGTAGCAAATTCTTCTTCCTATAGTATTATCTATACTCGTCAAAACAAAATAAGGACCACTTAATTTTTTGCAGTTTGAGACAGATTTTTGGTACCCCGTGTTTTCCAATGAGATTTTTTATGGTCTTAAGTGCTTGAGTTAACGACGACGGTCAACCGCTTTTTTAACAATATATTCTTAACTGGTTAGTTTCAAAAAAACTTTGGAGATTGACGTTAGTTCAGTTTAGCCTCAGTCTATTGACTGCTGCAGTTGTTTTTGATAGTATTGCATATAGTTCGTTTATTTTTCTGTAAAATGCCACGATTTCGTTGCCATATGGACTCTAACACTGCTTCTAGAGCCGTAACGATGATCTCAGCTGGTAATTCTCAGCGTTCCGTGGCTTTAAAGCTGGGATATTGACGTAGAGCTGTCCAAAACCTTTGCAACCGGTATCAAAAGAAGGGCAGTGTATCACGGCGTCGTGGCTGAGGAAGAGTTCGTACTACCAGCGCCCAAGAAGACCGTTATGTGCGACTTTGTGCACGTCGAAATCGGAATATTACAGCTCGCCTTTTACAAAATCGCTTACACCGGACTTCGAGTACCCTTGTCAGCGACCAAACAATAAGAAATCGTTTGCACGAAGACCACCAATTTGCAAAAAGACCAGCAGCCCGGGCTAAACTGACGTAAGCTCACCGTGTAAACCGTTTAGATTTGCACGTCAACATTTGGAATTTGGTAAAAACTAATGGCGTAACGTGCTCTTCACGGATGAGTGTAAAGTGAAGTTTTTTTAGGAATGATAGACAGGGACGAGTATGGAGAAGAAGTAGAGAACGTTTTTCAGATGTTTTTATTCATGAACGTGATAGATTTGTTGGACCCAATATTATGGTCTGGGCCGGTATTAGCTTACAAGGTAAACCTGACCTTGTTTTTCTAAACCAGGGTACTGTGACAATACAAAGTCAGACTTCATATCATTCCATTTTCACAATCAGCCTCTGAAGGTTTCATCCTGATGCAGGACGATGCTCGACCGCACACAGCATGAGCAACTTTGGCGGTCCTAGACGAAGCCAATATCCAGGTTTTGGCGTGGCCTGCCAACAGTCCTGACCTGAATCCGATTGAACAACTCTGGGATCAATTCAAACGATGGGTTAAGGCAGCTCAAGAAGATGTGCATAGTCACCAGCAGCTAATAAACTTATTAAAAAGTTGTTGGAAAGAAATATCTGATGACAGAGTCAAAAATCTAGTGAGACATTGCTTTCAAGGCTCCAAGAATGCATTTCAAAAAGAGGGAAACTTACCCGATATGAGAATGTAAAAAAAAAACTGCTTGTTACATACCTATTAGTTAAAATTTTAATATTAATGTTAGGCATAAATTTCAAAAAAGATTTATAAAATATTAAATCTTATAAATACAATTAGTTTTTAATTAAATTGAATTTAAAATAATTTCATTTAATAAATAATAGTTTGTTTTATTATATATAGACAATTTCTAACCTTGAATCCTGATCAAAATGAATTAATGTCGAAAAATAGTGGTGGCCCTTATTTTGTTTTGACGAGTATACATAATATGTTAAATTCAATAAATGTGTTAATGTTCTCATGTTATAAGTACCTACTTATTTACAATAAGCTATCGTTCACCTATTATTTAACATCTAAATAAACATATAAAAAACCTTAGCTGTTATACTATATAATGATAAAATTACATCTTATTAGAAATTTCAATATATCGTAATATCATACGTAATTTGAAACTGATAAGCCACCGCGATCCAAACTCCATGATTGCGGATAATGGGATGCCTATGCACAGACAACCTTTCAAGTTTCAGCTATAAAATGATGAAAGTCTGGCGGTCATAAGCTCTTGGGCTATAAAACACGTGAATATTTAACAACTAGTTAATTTATATATATCTGCGAGTTTTGACCGAGAGTTAACAGCTAACTTAATCCTGTCGGTTTTCAGTTGTCGGTGTGCGCGCGCATCGCTCATATATTTTTTTTCCAAACGCACCGAATGTATAATATTGATAAGTAATTGAAACATTTACGCATAATAAATGACCGAAATTCAATACTTAAAGAATGAACCACTATTTGGGACAGAGACAAATGTGTAATAGTAGGAAATCTCCTAAATATCTTCGTCATGTTGATGGTAGTGAAATCGTGCTGTTAAAAGTAGCAAGTCAATGACGAGCCTTAACTTGGCACAGTGCAATGGCATTTAGTGGACATACGACTGCGTTGCGTATATGAAATTACACTAATGTTTTCATTATACGCGCTCACGAGCGTTAAATTAAGGGTCACTATGAAATGTGAATGCAAATTATTTCCGTCAAACGTTCGTCATTTATTGTTTTCGACAAACGTTAATGAATGTGATAGTAGGCTGGTAGAATTAAGGTGGAAACTTAAATAGTAGCTACAAACAAAGCTACATTATATCATACTAATATTAAAAGTGTTCATGTTAATAATGCGAGAAAAATGAAATGTCAACAACAATTAAAACATGTTTATCATTATTTGTCGACCTGTGTTCTATGTATGATGTAGCTTTTTGCAATTCCGAAACGCCTGCAGCATTTACGGCTCGGCAACTAATTTATTCTACTTGTATATCCAGCCCAGATTTACTTCAGGTCACTGTACACCCTGAAATGAGGTGAACTGAAAGGTAATTTAACCGTGCCACATTCTACTCCAGTTAGTCACACTTTGAATAATTCATTCATAATCGGCGGATCGATTACGATTGATATTGATTAGAATGTTATATATTATCGAATCGAAAGTAAACAGTTGGTTCTTGGCATTTTAATTACTTAATTGGTATTTTATTTATCAATTAGATCAATCTTGTAAGTCGTCGCAGTTTTGCGAATTTAATTATTACAACGCCTTTTTATAATAGATGCAGATAAGGCTTTGGATTTTGCATAAAGCCGAGTTTCACCGCATATTTAAATATTTTAAGAGTGAAAAGATGAACAATTCACTGTATTCAATATTCAGTGGCCCACGCGTTGCGTCGTTTCGCCGCTACTCAATCACTTCCGAACGACATTAAACCTACAATGACTGCTTTCATTTCCAAAAGAGAGCATATATCCCACAGCACCACCCGTCTAAACCATATTCGTAGTGTCTCAAACTTTTGGTAAGTATTACAAAATATTTATAGACAAACACTCTATAAAACAGACCAATCAATAATCTCAAATAATTGACAGTCTCCGTGGCGCAGTTGGTTAGACGCCGGCTGTGAAACAAGAGGTCGCGGATTCGATACCCGCACTGAAACAAATATTTGTGTGAACCACAGCCCATGGGTATTGTTTCGGGTCTGGGTGTTTGTGAGACCGAAAAGTCTCTCGTAGTTCCTGATACCCACGACACAAGACTCGATGTTAGTGTCGGTCAGGACTATGTATGTACGAGTAACTGTTGGGTGTATTTGTTTATTATTTTATTTATTTTGTTAATACAACCAGAACATTGCATACTAACCGTACATACGTTTTCAGTCTCACACTTTCGATATAGATTGTAGTTAGTACTGGATAATTTTATTATGGGAATGTGCAACCTATAGCGGTGCCGCACTACCAGAGTCTTATGGAGGCTTGGTTGAGATTGCTGGGATATCGTTGGAGATATTGTAGTGGCGCCTTCTGCCATTGCCAATGCCATGCCATTTAAGCTATACAAAGAACAGGCTGGTATCATATTATGCAACCAGTTATCTGCGCAGGTATCTTACAGTAGCCAGTGCCACATGAACACAAGCAAGATGCGGTGTTTTGTATTCGCATATAATAACGAACAATTAGGTATTGAATCATTCATTTTGTCTGATGATTGATTAGTATAATTTTATTCTGTAGTTTCACCTCAATAATAATTTAAATCAGCCTTGCTGTTTTGTGTTGTATCTAAATATAATTACACAATAAGACTTTACGCATTTAAAAATTGCAATAAGCCGATTGTTTTATGTGCGTGTCTATAATTCAATTATAATTATTTTAATATTAACGTGTTTGCGTATTTTATTTAGTTGGAGCATATATTAGTGCCTTATAAAGAAACTAGGTATTTTTTGTAATGCATTAGTTAGTGTCATTATTTTCTAGATCTAGCTCAGCTTACTAAGAATGCAGTGAATTTCTATAGTTAAAAGTAAAAAAGTGCTGCCTACAAGGAGCCTTGCGAAAAACCCTTCATATTCAGAAGTTATACGTGGTTTTATCGGTATGTTTACTCTGGAGGATAAACTGAGCGATATAGTAGAGCGAGCAGAATTTACGTAGAAAAGAATAGATTTCAATACGAAAGAGAGCTGGCTAAAAACTAAGTGAAAAAAAGCTAGCAACGAAGTTAATAATGGTATTATTTTGTTTGCGCCTGGTCACGCTCTTGTGCGCGCAGACTGACTGCATTAACTAGTGAATGGTTTTTACTATATTATTTAATGCTGCCATAACGTGCCTATTTACAACCAACAGTTACTTCAAATAACTGTATCATTTATTAAATCATTAATTAATTTGCACCAACAGTTAGTAGGTACTCCGCTGTACAAATTGATTTATACATACATAGTTATACGATACATACCTATATACTCAGTTATAACGAATAAGTTCCAAAGTTCTGAAATATGTGTAGGTATAAAGTGATTTACAAAGATTTTTTTGAAATAAAAGCTCCCGCAGAGCGATATTCGAGGCTTTTACCTGTCCGAAAAGATTGACTACAACTGATAAGACCCTTTAAAAATTAGCTCGAACAGACTGATAGATGATCTAAAAAAAGTAATGAATGATGAATCATAGATTTTTAATGCAAAGAACTCCCCCAGCTAATTAAAAGGCAATTATTAGTTTTCAACTTTGGAACTTAGCTTTTCGTAATGAAAAATGTAAATCAGGAAAGGACAAAGATCATTGCTTCCTGTCCGAACATCAAGGTTGACAATTTCATCGATTTTTGTTGTCTGTACCTACAACATAAACAATCGTTCCGAACGTCTATTGTATGATTTCCATGTCTATTGTCATCATTGAATGAAACAGGAAATAATTTTTACGCCCGAATTGCTGTTATAAATTGCACTTGTTGGTACTCCTGTAACGGGTTTCATAAAAACGAGACGACAATGATCATTTTATACCATTCGAGTGATTCCAAATTATAATCAATAATAATAAATGTGCCAGGTCGGTCACTTCCCTGCAACATGGTTGAGGAGACCGATGGCTGGCACATGCGTCATACTCGTGAACGGGTGCTGCTTGCGTAGACTGGTCTATCAGATTTGCTTACATTGTAACGGATTCATTGATGGATTACATAAGGCTTTCGCAATTATTCACTGTTTTGGCGAAAAAGAGTATACTGATTCTTCGTTCTGGGCGACTTCGCTTCACTCAGCCATAGTAATTATAATATAATAATATTCCGTTTAAAAATATTTTTAATAAACTGCTCTGATTTAAACCAACTTGTAAATTATGTAATAATCACTAAATTGTAAACTGGTTTTGAAAAGAGCAACACTAGAGTTTCTTGCCCGTTCTTCTCTAGTGAAAACCGCTTTCCGAACCGGGTGGTAGATAAAAAAAATGACTGAATCTAAACGATGTTGAACATTTTAATGGATTCAATAAATTATTTTCATTTCATTTCATTTCATTTCACTTAATACAAAATACACCCTCTGCCATAGCCCATATGTATGCGGCTCTGACCCCACAGTAAGATCTAGTCTTATATTATGGGTGCCAGAAACTACGAGAAACATCAAACAAATACCTATATCACACTAGCATTTATCTCGGTGCAGGGATCGAACCCGCGGTCTCTTATTTCAAAGCCTACGTTTAACCAACTGCGCCACAGAGGCTGCCAAAATGTTATAATGTAAGTGTAAATAATACTTAGGTATGTATTTATCTTTTCACGAGAATAAGAGTGAAATAGCTACCTACTAATATTTGACCGTAAAGCACACACGATCTACTGAGTTGGAAATTTCTAAGAATAAACTGTTATGCTTTGTACGTAGAAGTATTTATCTCGATATACTTTTCTAAGGTTAGTTTTTGCTTTTGGCGTCCCTGAAGTTCAAGTAAAGTAAATGTATTCAAATACTATTCATGTTTTTACAATGTTTTCCTTGGATATAAAATGATATGTAAATACTACACTTATAAGAAACTCAATGGTGTGCTAAATATAATATGTACTTACCACGAATCCATTAGGGATATTACAATGCTTCAAATATTTAGTTTATCGCTGCTTTATTTATGGCCGGCTAAATGTAGGCCGTCTGCCTTCAGTTTTATTTGTAGTCCGAGATCTACATGTATATTTACAATGACTAAGGTATTCAAAGTGCCTGCTTCTTATTTAAACATTTCTGATGCTATGATGAATTGCGATTACAGTTCACATCATATTTGAAAACATTAATGGAACCTAAGGTCTCAATCGAAACTAAAATGGAGCTGACAATGATGTCATGGATGAAAGCTACAAGGAGCGACAAGATGTGAATAAATTAATGCATTTTTCCCTTATTTCATGGAAAGCTGCGTAGCCGCATTTCCATGTTTTCTTTATATGTAATATTTTATGCCAGTAATTAAAACATTGTTTAGGATATAATACTGGTACATAGTTATTGATATTCACTACTAAAATGATAAGTATTCAAATCTACGAAAAGGAGGGATGGAACAAATGGCTACAGTATTTTTTTAAAGAAATATATAAATTAACATGATATAAATGAATTGTATGATATAAGGGTAATTGAAGCTAACCGCTTTGCGGCGGACAACTATTATTTAACACACACTGCTCCACTCGACCAGACTGACCGCGATTTTTAATTACTCGTCTACAGTAGCGTGATGATGATACATAAATCTGTTACATTTTCGTATATACTTGCTGGTTTTTAGCAGTGTTCTCGTATTGGTGAAATCTATCCGGTGACTACTTGCATTGAATTTTGATGAGACGCGTAAGCTGAAATGCAGTTTCTTTTCTTAAATAACTACGTACGTGTTTTTTATATCCACAATTCCGATTTCATATAAAAACTTGCTTTAGAGTAACTGAAAATGATTTGAACTATTACCAACTATTGATTTACCTCCAACCTGATTTTAGGAAATGCATAATTCAATCATAATTTTTAGGTAAGGTTCGATCAATATTGATCGAAGATTAAAACGTTTAAAAAATCGATATATTGCAAATATTTGTGTGTTTACGTACCGTCTGTTTTCTATAATTTTTGTGGGCAAAAATCCTTAAATTCACGACACAAAACACAGAGAAAACTCGGAGATCGACGAACGAGATTTTGTCGGAAACACTTGTGGAGTGCGCGGTGCAGTTGCAGTTTTGCATCCAGCGAGCATGCTGGCAGCGCGCGGACGCCGAACAAGCGAAGCAGTAAACAAACACGCGCGGACGCAGCACGCTTCACGCTACGCACCTCTCTCCCGCGCCCACTGTTGCTTCTTCTGTTCAACTAGCGACGTCGGCTTGCTCACTGACAGCATCGCACTACACTATACATTACACTTTCTAATGCCACGTATTGCACACGCGTTGCGTTTCTTCCAACCGCATCGGAGTTACGGTGCACCGGCTAATGAGTGCTCTGGAGTGCTCTTTAAAAACGGACGCTGGTGCATCGCCGGCGACTCGAATGAGCGCGCGTTTTGGTTCGCTTCACGCACGCACTCATCGTCCACGCCCGATAGGCCAGTGCTACGGGCTACAGGCACTTTTCAATAAATAAATAATACAGTCATAATGTTAAATTAACATAATTAACTATAAAAACAGACTGCCCGTTAGATTTATTACAGTAACGGGAATCGTGGCCGGTGACGCCTACGGCGAGTTGTGTGCACGTGATCTGATGTCTAGACTTTTTCAACCCCTATTGTTTCAGCGGCCGTCACGCGAATGAGGATTTCAGAGGAACAGCCTCGGAAAAGCCGCCGGTCGATATTGTAGTCATAGTAACGTTTGTTTCACGTGTTCGCGGGTTTGTGTGACATTTTTCTTATTTGCATTTTAGGCTACGAGGCGACGCGACATTCATGACTTGTAGGCCACATGTATTTATTTACGTGTCATGTCTTCTTGTTCACATGCACAGGAATTTCAATGTTTTTCTAAAAGCTGTTCAGTTATTATTTGTGATAGGCACTAGAATTTTTTTTAATTTATTCACTTAACTTTTATATACTTAACAAAAAATATATTGAGTGAGTCTATTAGAAGCCAACGGTATAGGTACTGTCGCGTTATTTAGGACCCATATTTCACGCGGATGAAAGCACGCTCGGAAAGCTACCCACCTAGATAGTGTTTGTTATGTATGTACCTATTTTTAAATTATACGCACTGGTGAAAGGTCATTGCAGTGACATAGTCACCATCGACGACTATAGTGCATGATGTATCAGTATTAGTATTACCCAACACCCACTGGTTTAATAAAATAGATTTATTTTCATTACACCTATGTACTCGTAATACATAAAGGCAATGTTAGACAATACAATTGCCAATTATAATTCAACGTATCTCTGATGTTATGAGGGCACATGTCTAACTTTTCTAAGTATTATATTTTTATATCTGGCTCGCGACTCGGCTAGTTTGCGGCTTCGCCCAGGTACAAATACTTTTTCAGCTTTGTCCAAATCAGATACATATTGTTTAAAGTAAACTGTTTCATATTCTAACTAACCGTGACTGCCGCTACCGCTTTGCCCGTCTTACTCTGTTCCTTGATTCAAGTCGTGTAGTCTTCTTATAATCTCATTTTGTTCGCATTATTCTTTTATCCCACCTTCCTTTGTTCTTATAAATCGCTACGGTATTTAGGTTTCCTCACGATGTTTTCCTTCACCGTTTTAGTGCGTGGTGATTGACTATCAATACACACATGACTCCGAAAAATCAGAGGTGTGCCCTGGGATTCGAACCCGCGACCACCGTGAACATGTGGGCAGCCGCGTCTAGTCCGCTTACAAACAGGCCACCACGCACTTGTCGTTATCGTTATACGTTAATCCATTATTCAGGGTATACTCCTACAACAGGGTACATACACCTGTACTTTATCAGCCCATATATATACGTCCTAAGGGCACAGGCTACCCTTACAATCGAGTACGACTGAGAGTGGTGTGTACTGGGTATACCTATTAAAATTTTATCAAAATTGACCCAACCGTTTGAGCATGAAGAAGTAACAAACACGCAAACTTTCACCCTTTTAATATTATTACGAAGTAGGATAAGTTTAGAAAAATTGGGAAATGAATAATGTGCGGTTTTACTATTTAAAATGGACGCATATAAATAGCAACAGAAAATAAAATGTAGCACTCACCGGTGTAAGTTGTAACAATATTTTATTTTCTTTGTTTCGAACAGTTCCAGGTTTAATAGAAGGGGCCGTCACGATTGAGGTGACCCACATTTCCCCCGTGTTCTCATTGGGACCTACATGTTTGTGATTAATTTTTTACAGTTTAAGGGTTTTGAAAATCAGATATTATTTTTATTTTCTTGATTGTTTAAGGTGTATTGTACATAGGTCTTTAAGGAGTATTTCACATAATTATTATATGTATATGGAATAGTCACATTTGAATTGTATAGGTATAGGTAGGCAGGGCCTATGGATCTGAATTGTACTTGAACCCGATATATTTCGTTGGTACCGCAGTTCAAAGGCATTTCATTAAAAGTCAATAAATACCCAATGGCCAACAAAGGTTAGGTACTGTATAAGGTCAATAACCTACTAAAGCTACGTAATACTTTTTTTTTCCTGAAAATTATCTTTTCTGTATTCGTATTCCCATTTGTGTAAAAAATATGCATATTATATCTACTATGTAATTGCTATGTAGTATGTTGGGGCTTTTCTGAGATATAATTGGCTTTTAAATCGTCCCCTTTCCTCCTCTAGATACGGTAACGATTTATCATGTGTCTTTGTCTCTTTTTATATGTAGTGAGACACTTTAGGTAGGTTTTTTTTATTATTTTGTAGTCTGTAGGAAAAAACCTCCAGGAAATCCCAACTATCCATTAGACACTTAACAGTGAATGATACGTAATCCTCGTGGGGCGACAGCTACGTAGTGAACCTCGCTAAGCTATGCCCATGGGCAAGGATAGTATTTATTACTATTATGTGAATGGCGAGACCAGCATGCTATTCGCTTGATGGTAAGCGATACAACCGCTCATGGACAGTAGCAAAACAACACCATCCTGACATTAATATTATAAAGGTGAAAGTTTGTGATTTTGGATGCATGTAAGGGTGTTTGTTACTTTTCACGCAAAAACCAATCTACCAATTTTGATGAAATTTGGTATGGTGATAGCTGTAACTCTGAATAAAAATATATATGTAGTGGAATGACTCAGGAATTAAAATAAACTTATTTGCTACTCTTTCAAATTCGCGTGGATGGCACGGGACAGTTGAGGACAGAATTGCATGCTTGTCGTAATGGGACAGAACGGGCCGGGACGGAACACAATATGAGTAGTCGACGGCGGTCACATTAAGTTTGAATATAAAACATTTAGTACACGAACATATTATATACGTCACTTACAAAAAGCGAGAGGGTCAAATATCTGGGCGTGCTGATAGATCAAGGTCTGAGATGGGACAAGCAAATCGATGCGGTCACCACGAGGACATTGCGCCTCATCCACATCTTTAGATCTCTAAAATATTGTGCCACGAAGAGTACTCTCATAAGAGTATACTATGCCATCTGTCAGTCTATTTCGGGCTATTGTATTACAGCTTGGGGTGGTGCGGGCAAAACTATCTTCCTTAAGTTAGAAACAGCACAAAGAGCAATACTTAAAATAATGACAAAGAGGCCCATTAGATACCCAACAACCGAACTGTTCGCGGAGTGTAAGGTGCTTACAGTTCGACAACTATACGTGCTTAAAACGATCCTTAGAAGACACTCCAGCTTAATCATACCCATTACAAATAGGAGAATAGACATACTCCCAAGAATCCAACATAAAACTACTTTTGCTGGAAAGCAGTACTTTGCTCTCAGTACCCACATTTATAATGAAATTAATAAAGAACTAAAAATACTACACCTAAATAATTATAAAGTAAAAACAAAAGTTACAGAGTGGTTGTTACAAAAAGATTATTTATATACAGAGTACTTACTCACGTACATCACTTAATTCACAACATTACACACACACACATACACATACACACACACACACACACACACCCATACACATATACACGAGCATACATACATTAAATAAACGATTATTATTTTGTACTAGTCTTAATTCATTGTAAGAAAAATATCATAGAGGTAGACCGACACTGATATTATTGCGTTTATTTTGTAATACAAATTATTTAATGAGAAAGTAATAAAGCACACTGACCCTTAAAATACAGGTTATCCTAGTTTAAGAGTCAGATAAATAACAATTTGCACGGATTTGTACAAATAAATCGCAACTAGATAATAATGATCTACCTTATTGTAAAAAAAAACTGTGTATGTTCCTTTTCTATGAAATAAAGAAATTATTATTATTATTATTATATATGTTGCTGATGTGGACTGGACTCAAAAACTATCTGCACCCGGTTGAAGCGGGGCCCGAACGTTAGTGACTTATAAAGAAAAGTATTTCTTTAGTTAATTACACATTAGCCGAGATAAATACGATGTTTTCTCTCGCTTCAACCACAGGAAGTCCACTTTTGAATATAGGCCGCCCCCAAAAATCTCCACATTGACCTGTTGGAAGCGGACTACATCCAGCGACGATCTTAGCTGGGTCGTCCGTCTGTCTTGTAGGCGGGCAACCGACGCTACGCTTTCCTGTTCGTGGCCTCCACTCCAGAAACTTTCGACCCCAAACGGCCTTCAGTTCTTCGTGACATTCTTGAGCTTTTTATTAATAATACCTACCCAAGTAAAGAGCAGTATACGCATAGATGCACAGTTATAACTTGAACAATTTGGAAAGTAAAAGGTAGATATGAACTTTCTTTCTAGCGAGACGTCCGCAGAAAAAACTGAAACTGCATGTAAATATACTATTGGACTAGACGCGACTGCCAACATGTTTACGGTGGTCGCGGGTTCGAATCCTAGGGCACACCTCTGACTTTTCGGAGTCATGTGTGTATTGATAGTCAATCAATCACCACGCACTAATAGGGTGAAGGAAAACATCGTGATATGGATACCTGCATACCATAGCGATTTCGGTAGGTATAAAAATGTTATGGTATGCAGTGGCGTAACAATAGGGTGGCAGAGTGCGCAAAATGCCACGGGCCCCCGGCCTTAGGGGCCCCCAGCCCGGTAGGGCCCTGGTCTGACAGGGTCTCAGGCCCGACAGGGCCCTGGCTCGACAGGTCCTAGGACTCAAGCCTGACAGGGTGTAAGCAGAGAATAATGTAACATTAATAAATAAATTAACAATAAATAATTGACATTGAGAAAGAGGCTACGCGGAGCTTCTAGCTGGGCTGGGCAGCATTTGGTAAATTATACGTCGCTTATCTCGTCACCTTTACCACAAAGCTTGAAAATGAAAGTTTTCAACCAGTGCGTCCTACCTGTCATACCCTACGGTGCTGAGACTTATACACTCACAGTACGATTGGTCCACTTGCTCAAGGCGTCAAGCTATGGAGCGTGCTATGCTCGGTGTCTCTTTGAAGGATAAGATTCGTAAAGAACTTATCCGTCCGAGGACCGAGCAACCAGGATTACCGAGCTGAAGTGGCAGTGCACTGGCACATCTGTCGAAGAACCGATAACCGTTGGGGTAAACGTATTTTTGAGAGGAGACCTCGTCTTGGGTAACGTAGTGTAGCAGGCCCTCCTGCTAGGTGGAGTGATATTATAATTTGCAAAAAGTCGCTGCCCGATGCTGGATGCGACAAGTTGACGACACGGTGAAATGGCACAATTTCGAGGAGGCCTATGTCCAGCAGTGGACAAAAAAGGATGAAGATTATGTGTAAAATCATAGAGCGCATTACAAACGCTCATTTGACCCGCTACCTGGAGAATCACTCGTTGATCAGTGACAGACAATACGGATTCCCTCAGAACTGATCTAACGTTTGTCCTGCATCGCTGGGGTGAGGCGATTTACTGACGTGGCGAAGCTCTTGCTCCGAGCCTCGATATAGCCAAGGAGTTCGATAGGGTCCGGCACCGTGGTCTTCTTTCCAAATTTCCGGCATACGGTTTGCCCAGCAACCTGTTTTCATGGATTTCCGACTTTCTGCATGAGCGTAGAATGCGTGTCGTCGTCGACGGACACGATTCGGCGCTCATGTCAGTAAATACCGGAGTTTCTCAGGGCTTGGTGCTGTCACCCTGTTTATTCTGCATATCAATGATATGTTGTCGCTTGGCAAAATTCATTGTTATGCAGATGATAGCATGGTTCATGGGCGATACCACTATGGGTCTCCAGGTTGCCGGGTCGACACTGTGAAGATCTTATCATCGAGCTCAACTGGACCTTGGATCTCATTTCTACCTAGTGTTTTAGGAATATGGTTGAATTCAATGCCAAGAAAATCCAGGTGTGTGCGTTCACGTGCAAGAAATCCCCGTTCTCTCCCCTCCGCATTCTTCAGAGTGCTCCCCTCTCAATGCGGTCTGACCTGAGAGTCTTTGGTGTGGATATCCGCTTTGATCTCAATCGAGGCATCACATAATTCCATACCAGGCCAGGGCGTAAAATCTACCACAGCACGCAGGGTCGGAGTCAACTGTATCGGTTGTATAAAGCGCAGGTTCGGCCTGGTTTGGAATACTGCCCTTACCTCTGGGATGGATCCGCTCAGTACCTGCACGATGCCTTGGATTGTAGCGGCGGGCCAGCCGCATTGTCATCACGGTGAATGCTCTGAATTGTTTGTTCTCTGAATTGAAGAATTGTTCAATTTGATCCCCTCCTCTCTATACCTAAGCAGAACTACGCGTGCTGGCTTGATGGTCCAAACCATCTCAGCATGAACCAAAACGTTCGCAAGTTCGTTTTTGTGCCGCACTGTCAAGCTGTGGAATTGTTTGCGGTCACGCGCTTTCCCTCCTTCCTATGATCCCGGGTCCTTCCGCCGTTGTGTGATACTCTATCTGAACGGTATTTGCGCTTACCAAATTCTGCACTGTACTATATCAGCTCATATTAGTCCCGCGCTGACCTGGTGCAGGCTGGCGGACTTAACTTACCATAGAAATTCTTACAAATCGATATGGTATGCAGGTTTCCTCACGATGTTTTCCTTCAACGTCATAATGCATGGTGATTGAATACCAATACACGCATGATTCCGAAAACTCAGAGGTGTGCCCTGGGATTCGATCCCGAGACGACTATGATCATGTTTTCGGCCGCGTTTAGTCCGTTTACAAATGGGCCACCTTAAAAAAAAGATTCGTAAAAACGAAATTACAATGTTAAGATTTTTTGACATATACGAAGGGCCCCATTTGACCAACTTTGCCACGGGCCCCCGATGGGGTAGTTACGCCACTGATGGTATGTAAGACCGCCAACCCGCAATTGGCCAACGTGGTGGACTATATGGCCTAACCACTCTCAATCGAACTGTCGATTGTAGAGGAGGCCCGTGCCCTGCAGTGGGGCGTATATTGGCTGATACAGATACTGTTGGTATTCTATGGTTGGTATCAATGTATTGCTTATTAAACGGCTGCCGGATGATTGATGAATTGAGCAGATTGACTTGACTTACCATTTTATACCGTCACACACTACTTAGGTTTAAGAGTAAATGCTAAGTGGTCTTTGGATATCGTGTAATATGACGAGTAACATATTCCCATTGAGATAATATACTAGAGGGGACACCGGACACTGCAAACAGAATGTTTGTAACAAAATGTTACTGTACCCTTCGTAGTCTATTTCTGTCTCTGTCACGCCTACCAAGTAATATTATCTTCCATCTCGCTTCATCGTGTACCCGTGTGCATGCCCTATACGCACAGATGTTGTTTCCGATGTCCGCTCTAGTATAATATCTCAATACATATCCCACGAACCACGAAAGAATACAGCACCGCAGCCGCGGATGTGTCTGCTTGTTATGTGTTGTATCATTTAATAGGTATTGCACATTCGCCGCTGCGTTATGGACCCTTGGTCACGTTTCCGGACAGATCACGCATTGCCCTCTTTATGGATACAGGCCATATGATGTTTTTGTTGGACATGATAACATGAGGTCGTTGCCCGTTGGATAATATTGGCAGCAAAAAGAATGAACCGAACTCATCCAATACGGTTCCCTATTGACAAGGTTTTTTTTATAAAACTCACAATAATGAACCAGCCGCACTGGAAATGCGGGAAAATGAAGACATGGCGGTTCCCAAAATATATCATGAAAAATATTACCATCATCTACCTATTTCTTTACTATATTTATTCATACAAGTAGTACTTCGTCATTCAGTTCAACAATACGCATCTGCCAGTTTTAATAAGACCATAATGAAAGAGAACTATCTCTCCACTATAAATGTAGACATCTTTGTATCCAACGTGCGAACCTGATATTTAGAAAGAATTGACGGAGGTATAAGACTGTGGATGTAAGAACTCAAGCACCGAGATCGGTAATCGCCATAGTAATCGCAATACGTTATCCGCTCAAAATAATGGGAAATTCTCATTACTCTTCTACTGTTAAGTTTACTGGTCATATGAGGACAATAGGTCTCACCCATAGATGTAGTATAGAACATAGATCGGCAATGTGTCATTTTGAGCGCGACCAAAACTGATTTACGATTGTGTGCGTGAAGTTTACACAATGATTAAAGAATAGAGGGGATGAAACATAAGGTCACGTGACGCGTACCACTTTGATTCACAAACATGGCGGCGGCTCCGCCCCTAAAAATAGTGATACGCTAGTACCAAATTTTTTTATCGATATCGATCATCAACAGTGGCATACGACTAACATTAATATAACATTTTTAATTTTTGCTTTACATGTCAATTGAGTATAAACAGGGGATTTTAGGACTTGACAGTCAAGTCTTTAAAAATTAAATCTGATAATAATAGGTCAATGTTTTGATATTTTTTTCATGCTATGATTTATTTGATGGGTAAGTTTTACCTGATGATTGGATTGGATTTGTCAAATAATACACACGTGAGATAAAATACAACTTTATTAATAGCTAGAATTCGGTTGCGACTTCGAATAAACCACACTTTTTTCCTTAAGCACCAATTTTCACCATGTCAATATTTCTTTTGCCAAATTATAACTAAAATCTAAAAAAAAACAGACATTTAGCAAACAACAATGAAAATATGTACACTAAACTAACAACTTAAATATATAAATAGAAATAAAATATCTACACAAAATTAACAATTAAAATGTAAAAATAGAAATTAAACAATTAACTAAATAAACACAATTAACTAAATAAACTGACATTATTGTGTTCTGTGACATGAACTATTGTAATTTTAAATGGCGATATAAAAAAAAGAAAAAAGAAGACAGTTCGTGTTGCTGACGAAGTTTCTTGCGCCACTTCTTCTTCACAGCTACAACACGTTCCGAAGCAGTGGTAGCAGAAATGAACAATCCAAAAGATCTTTTGAAAGACTATTTGAATAAATAATAATAATAATAATTAATCTTTATTTCATTACAACATGTTTACAACATAATAACACCCTGACTCCTGAACTAGGAAGCCCTGTATAACAGAAGTCAGTCTCTTTCGACAATTATTTATTTAACAGCTGCTTTATATAAAAAAATATGAAACTCGAAAAAAATAAAAATAATTAAAAGACTTAATAAACTATGTAACAACACTAGATCGCCAAATGAAATGAACTTAAACTATAAAGAATATTTTGATTTTGATTTTGAATAAAGGAATTGTAGCGGACATCGCGAACGAAGGCAGGAAATCAGCACTAGAATAAAAATATTTTTCGAATAATTCAATCAAACAAAAAAAAAACGTCTTTTTCTCGGTAGAATATTTATTGATATGAATATAATTAAATTGCACAATAGGAACAAGGAATTGAATGAAAATAAGAATTGCACAAATTTAACTATAGAAATATATTTTGTTTACTAAAACATTGTACATGTAATGACGAATCTAAGCACTCCATATTTTCACTACAGACACAGCTGACGATACTTTAACCACACGTGTGAACTTGTATTGTGACGCTTTCTTGTTTTTCCAACGCCAAGAACGTTCGAGAAAGACAAAGACAGAGACACAAGCATGCGCCGATTCAATGCGCCTAATTCTCTAGTGCTGCGCGCGCGGCAGACCGATCATAGTTGAGTGGGAGAGAGACGCAAGGCATTCGGCGGGCCTCTCTCTCGTTCGGTGACTCATCGTAACGTTACCGGGCGTTACACTTTTTCATAAGTGACTCCCAGCCGCAACCTAATTTAAGACGTTGTCACGTCAAAAACATAAGGTACATACATACATAAACATACAAGCGGTGAATAATGTGGACTATAGATTTTAATTTATGTATAAATATTGACTGCCTCAGTGGCGTAGTTGTATTATGGTACGGTTACAAAGCTGAGGTCTCGAGTTCGAATCCCGGGTCGCGCAAAGTGATATCGGATTTTTCTATTCATTATCAGCACAGTCAGGAATTTGTGCCCAATATTGCGATAGGCTCGCCACCCACAACATCGTAGGACGGAACATACAAGGCGAAATAAATAAATAAATAAATAACACCCAACAGTCACATACATAGTCCTGACCCCACATTAAGATCGAGTCTTGTGTCGTGGGTATCAGGAACTACGAGAGACTTTTCGGTCTCACAAACACACAGACCCGAGAGAAATATTTGTGGGCCGCACAAACATTTCTCTCGGTGCGGGGATCGAACCCGCGGCCTCTCGATTCACAAACGGCGTCTTACCGCCTGCGCCACGGAGGCTGAAATGTGGGTGTCCTGGTTGCACCTCTGCTTACCCATTCTGGGAAAAAGACGTGAGTTTATGTATGTATAAATATTAATATTATGATAAATAACAAAACTAATAAAAATGCAACTGCTACATAAACAATAGTAATATGATGTATTAAACATTTTGATCTTAGTGTGGGGTCAGACTATGTATGTGACGGTTGGAGGTAATTATTTCTTGATATTCCTAAAAATATACTTATACTTTACAATTATCGTTACTTTTTTAGTCGCCATAATGTAAACATATGACCAACTAATACTAATTTACATGTTACAACCGTTACAAGGTTATACCTGTCGAGACAAACACCCAGTTGCATCTAATACATTTCGTTCATTATTACGTTGCACCATTCTTTGCTAAAATCAAAAATACCTATCAGGATATTTAATACATACCAAATAAAATAAAATAACATAGGTAGATTTTTATTGCTATTATTTGACTGAGGAAAATCATTATGTCTCACTTAGAATTCAATCAATGAATATGAAAGTGTTGGTTAAGATAAACAATTATAATAATTAATAATAAAATATAAAACTATTTCTGTTCATTAAAAGGTTCTCCAGAACATTAGACAATAGACTACCAATTGTCCAAATTATCTTGCATGTCATCTTTGTTATTGATTAACAGTTGTATTATTAATAGGATTATTAGGTAAAATATCATAATTACTGCAATTTCACTTACCGGGAATATTGTTGGAAAGCTGTTTTCTTTTTCAAAATGTAATGAACAAATAAATGTATTTATTGCAGGGTTCCAATAGCTTCCAATTTTTTGTATCCATTTTGTCCTGGTTTATATGTTTATAGGGAATCTAAAAAATATTTTTAATTTCACTTTGTTTGTCGGTCTGAATATATATTTAAATATAAACTATTTTTTTTCTTTTTTTGAAAAATAAAGATCAAAATATTTAAAAATGATAATATCGATATGAATAATTTCGTATCGAATCCACTCATCTCTAAACTTGTGTGTAAACAAACAATGAGGTTGTTATTTACACTACTTGTATAAATAACGCCTAGAAGAGTCTAAAACTTAATCAACAAGATCCAAATACATTTATAAATGATAAAAATAAACCCAAAATGTAAATTTAGCACATATTTGTTAGTATTTCGTAAAAACAGTTACTAACCTATGAAAAGAAATGTTAGGGTCCTTTTTGCTTGAACTCGACTCGAATCCTTTAACACAACACTGAGGCATTTTAAAAACTTAACAACTAAACTAATAAGCAAACTAAACAAACTTAACAAACGAGATTAACCAATGAATAATCCGAAATTCTTTGACTGTGTAGATTTGTTTACTCCGATTGACAGATAACGCCACAGTTTGACATTTCATGCAGTTTTTGGTTTAATAGTCTGTGGTTTCGAAAGCATAACTAAAATGGCGTCATTTTGGTCTATGGGCGGTCCCAGTGTGGTTAGTGAACAAAATATTGCCATATTCGAAACAAAGGAATTATTATTTGTCTCTTTCATTAAGGGACAAGTCAGCTTTGTGTAAATGAGACAGATACATAAATGTACATTCCGCGTCGATATTCTTAACATAACTATAACTTGACATATATAGCTACATTTGTGCGTCATCCTTTATAATTCTTTTATCATTGAGTTTACATGTGTGCTTGACATATAGTGGTGTACCATGCACTTTCGATACTATCATATCGATATCGATATAGCTGTCGGCCTGTAGTTGTGAAATAAAATGTTATGGATATATGCGACATTTTATTATATATTAACAGAAACTTATTGATGTGTTTATTCCAATATAGACTGATAAACACACAAATAAATAAAGATAAATTGTCATATTATTTGAAAATATTTTGTTTGAGATGTTTTGTATGGGTCTTTATGTTCACCTGAACAAAATTATTTTTTTCATTGTGATGGTATACATAGTACATGTACTAATTAAATTGAGAACAAAAAAACCTTTTATTAAAATAAAACTATAATTTACAATGTTTTAGCGTTTTCGGTTTATTTTTTTCATTTTTAATTTCCCGTCGTGAAGTTTCGATTACTTTACAGCTTTCGTAGTCACAGGGTGGACTCAGTCTGCAACAAAATCTGTGATTATTAGTTTTTTTCAATGAGTAACATTCGCGTAAGTCTAAGAAACACATTTTTACTATATGTATACTAGAGTTTAAAAAAATATGCTTATTTAAGTCAATCAATTGACTTGTAACACATTGGGAAGTGTTGGACGCCTGCTAGGCCGCGTTGGAGGTGTACGGAGGAGCTTGTAGGAAGTCGTTGGATGCAGGCAGCTTACAACAAACCGATGTAGACATTCTTGTGGAAGGCCTATGTTCATTAGTCGCATTCCTGTGGCTGAAGAAAGAGACAGTTTAATAAACTATGAAGCTTTTCTCGATCACGTCATCTAAACTAATATTTTTCCTAAGAGAATTATAAATTTTAAACCTATACCTAATGTTATGATAAATGAATTATGTTGCTTCAAGGTTTGGACGATCATACTGTGCATAGAAGTATCGCATATTTTATGATAATATCGAATATGTTCTTGTTTTACTATTATAAATTGACAGCTTCTTGGCAGAGATTGAAACAGGTTCTTAATTCATCACATAATCACACACATGAAGTGTTATATTAACTATTCCACAAATATAAAAAAACGAGAAAAAGTAAAGTAATAACTAATATTGTAGAATGAATACGATAATAATGGCCGGGGAAATATGGCCGGGATAACGCCAGGTAGAAGAAGAAGAAGAATGCACACTATCACAACAACTATAGCTCCATAAAAATGTAGGGAAACATGTGTTGTCATCGACTATTTTATCGACAACCTTTTATTGATCGAACCTGTCAGTCAATCCCTAGCAACTTTTGGTTGAAATTATTGTAAATTCACGTATTTGATATTATTTTTTATACGTAATGGATGCTTTCAGCGTATTTATATAATGAAATACTATATTCTTTTCTACCGATATGTATACACAGATTTCCATTTAATTCTATAATATCGTCACAAAATAGTATTGTGCAAAAGTGGCCGGTACCTGTGAAAACTTTAATTATTTCGGATTTTTACGCCTGCATGAACCACACCTTGGCACTGCACAATGCACTATAATAAACTACGTTTAATAAATATAACCAAGTACTGTAAAATTAAATAAATTATGAAAATAAGCGAATTTTGTTGCTCGCTTAGTTTGACATATTTCGACTCTGGGTCACTGCAGGCTACTTCTGTGTAAACGTATGGTCGCATCATGCATCTCGCTTCAACATATGAGTTAAATTATTCTATCTCTTTCACATTGCCGATCTATGTTTTATACTAAATCTATGATTTCTCACACGAAACAAGTGTAAATACTGTTTTCAGGTTTGAAGAACATTTTAGCCAAAGTAGCTACTGGACATGTGGAGACTTAACATCAAGGTCTTTCCAAGTCTCAGGATGGCGAATGCATTGAAATCTTTGTAATATAAGGCGTTTAGTTTTGCTAATCTATTCATGAGTGGTCGAATTGCTTACCATCAGGCGAACGGCATGCTCGTTTTGTTATTCATAGGAATATAAAAAAAGTCGATGGTTTTTCACCGAGTTATTTAAATGTTGTATCAATATACACAAACGTGTGTGCCACAGTTAAAATAGAAATAACTTATTTAAAAAAAACAAGAGAGTTCCATTCCGTACTTTTTTATTTTTATTCCATACAAGCAGAGATTAAAATGCGTATCTAGTTCTGATATCTTCCAGTTTCTTGGAGACTTCGGCAGGGGTTCGCTCCAAGTCGCCCGCTATTGCTTTTTGTTTCGCAGGTTCCAAAGAATTAAACTGTTCACATAGATCTCCATCGATCACGTTCTGCAATTATAAAAAAAAGGAGTCGTAAGTTTTTAAGTTACTCCTACCAAACTTGACATTGGCATAATGTTTTCAACAATTGCCATAAATGAAAGTTACTCCTATAACAATTTTTATGGACTATTATGGGGGAATGTTCGTTCCAAATACTACAGGAGCACAACTAATCAGTGCGCCCGACTCTCAGGAACGCAATCTACGGTAACATCGTCGGCGCAACCATAACGGGATGCAATCCTACGACGTCAACCGTAGACTTCGCTCTACCGACATTGTAACACATACAACTTCTGAAGAAGTAGTCTGCTGACTAAATGTCGGACATATTACATGACAAAACTTTAATAAATTTATTAGTCAATACAGACGGGATGTAAACGCAATTACTGAATAAAGGTAAAGTCGGGCGATATGAGCTCACAACATAGAAGTCGAAAAAGTTAGTGCAACTCATTCGTACCTTTACTGGATAATAGTAACTTCTAAATGACAAATGGTCCCGGCCGCATAGTGGAGAATTTTCACTTCTCATGTGCATTTCCAAGTGCTGGAAGAAGTCATGGTCTTCTCTCGAAGTGAAAGGCAAAAGGACGCCAAGGGAACCGCTGACTGTCGCGTACAAAAGTGCTTCAGATCCTCCAGGTATTAAAGTGGCTCGTTGCAGTGATGTTACAGTTTCACCAACATGGAAATTTACTACTATATCACCTTTTTGCGAGGCACCATTGAGGAGACCTAGAAATAAAATAATTAATTAATTTCTTTTTCTTATTTAGTTTATTTAACGATTGTTAAATTGCAACATCAGGCAGTGAAAATAGAATCATAGTTTTTCATTAGTCTAGCATGTGAAATTTTTGTATCATCATTAAAATTTAAATTTAATCATAACCTCCAAGCTACTAAAGTGTACACACCTCTGTCCCATAGAGCTTTGTTTCCTGTGGGATCTTCATCTACATCATCAGTCACAGATTGAGGCAGTCTCATCACAGCTACATTTCCAAATTTGTCAGACATAGCCACTGTATCATAATCTAATATACAACTATTGGTGATCCATCTTGGATTAGTGTCATCAGCAAATATTATTAATTGGTTTTCTCTCTTTTTGTACTTTAGACAGAATATAGACTCTTGAACATCAGATACATATATCCTTTGTCTTATTGTTTTAACATCAGCTATGAGGTTTGGAATGTGTCTGTTCTCGCATTTGCGCAGTAGTTTTCGCCTGCCGATATCGTAGAGTCGTAACATTCGGCCGACGCCCGCAAGTAGTTTCCCATTAAATGCTGCTAAAGCACCGGGATATTCGTCGACGGGAGTTTTATGAACTAATTCTAATTTTCCTGTATTGCCATATATCTGAAAAAAAAAGTTATATATTTAATTATTTAATGTAAATAGATTTTTGATGTAATTAAGTTTGTAATTGGCAATATCCTCAGATCTGGTTAAGCATTCTTCAATGTATTTCAGATGAAACACGGAGCGTAATATTGACATCATTGGAAATACTTTCTTATGGGCAAGTTAATTTTTTTTGGTAGCTTACTTTATAAACATGTAGACTGCCTTCAGTGCATGAGCGTGGAGATAGCACCATGTCTTTGGCGACGCCCACCACGAGGTGTGGAACAGAGTGTTCCACGTGGGCAGCCCAACGCACGATGCAAACTGATACTGCTGCTTCATTTTGCTCCAGAGGCACTCTGAACACTGTGTTTGGTTGATTACCTCCTATGCCCATATCCACAACCCGGATTTGTGAAGCCCACATACCTAAAAACATATTTTAGAGTTAGTTCAAAGTATAAATGAGTATCATGTATTGCAAATCATTGTGAACAAATGTTTCCCATACTTGAATCAAATGATCTATTTTAGATCATCTGGGATTAACGTTGGGGCGTAATATCGCCATATCCGATTAGAGTCAGTATGCTCATTGGCATGTTCTGCTCTTGCCCAGAGAATATGGCTAGACATTGCATTATGGGTAAACATAAAATTCTACAAACCTGGACCGGCTTTTGGTGAGGAAAACACATTTTCGGGAAGAATGTCTGATAGAAAAGCGTCTGCCATTTCATTTGCTAATTGTTGTTCTTCAGGACCGCCACCGGCTGCTGCTTCACGCATTTCTTGCGCCATTTGTACTCTGTAATAATAAAAGGGATAGTTAGTGAAATTCATATTCAGAACTTTATTATGTTAGGATCTTCTTATATAAGATTCAGTACTGCAGGAGTTTTCTACAATGAATTCAGGAAAATGTGTCTTTTTGTCATCATTAAAATTACAATTGATAATTATAGAGCCACAAAGTTATCTGACCCGGTGAGAGAGTCGCTGTAATCGAATTTGGTGTTGTCATTAAAAATATATATTGCAATAAATGGGGTAAAGTAAGATTTTTCAATCCGATCAATAGTGTCGAGAAAATGACCAGTTTCATCTGCATATTATTTTTCCTTCACACGATTTCTAACAAATCGCTCCCCAAAACCCTAAAAAGTGTATTTGTATTCTCCTCCACAATCGAAAGTACGATTGCGGGGAGTTAGGCCATATTCACAGGCCATATAGCCCACCACACTGGCCTCATGCGGGTTGGTGGACTTACATACCAAAGAAATTCTAATAAATCGCTATGGTATGCAGGTTTCCTCACGATGTTTTCCTTCACCGCTATAGCGCGTTTTTATCAATACAAGCATGGCTCCAAAAAGTCAGAAGTGTGACCTGAGATTCCAACCCGCAACCAGCATGAACAAGTTGGCTGCCGCGTCTGGTCCATTTACCAACAGGCCACCACGCACGTAACGTAAAATGAGACGAGTAAGATACATTTTAGTTTATGATATGTACTTACATATTATATTCTACTAGTACGAACATAATTCTGTTTTCGTGGAATTTATTTTATAAAGCTGACAACACAAACCTTTGGTGGCAGCTACGCGTTAATACAATTTTTCGAAGGGTATTATTGATGTCGGAAGACGCTTTTCATCCTACGTAAAATTTAATACCTGAAGTATAACGTTCCTAGCATCACTTTTTAAAGCTTTCGGTATTTTTCACTAGTTTTAAATAATGCAGGAAAAATAAATACATTGAGTAAACAACCAATGGCGGATATGTCAGCGACTGGCAGCTAGATTGACAATTTCAAATGACGTCTTTGTTTCCAGTTTTGGCCACCGGGCCAGATAACTTTGTGGCTCTATAACAGAATATTGATGATATTTAATTACCTTCTTTGCTTCTTCATTTCATCAGTATAAGAATTGTGATCTGTTTCCAAAATAATAATGTGGTTGGTATCTGTGTTGATAACAAATTTTCTAGGTGTATAATCTAGTGGTAGGTACGTTTGGTTGAATACAGCTCCCAATTTTTCCAGAGCCAAAATTCTCAATGTGTTAGATGAGATTGCGACAATACCCTCTGTACACTGTTCTGTAAAGACAAAGATGGAATTAGTTAATATGTATTTAAGCACAGATAACTGAAATATATGTAAATTATTAATTATTGTTTGTCCACGACATGGTTTTGCCGCCTTCACAGTCTGACAGACTCCAGCAAGGCTATGGAATATGCCGAGTTTGCCCTCTACCGCAAGCGGGAGGGCGATATGCTCTGCGACGTTGTGGGCACATCACTGCATAAGGCAGCTACAACCACTCTCACGCGGCCTCACCCGAAGGCAAAGCCACGCAAACACGTCGGTTGGGTCAGCAGAAAATTGCTGTTTGTATGATGAACTCACCAGAACTGAAGCCAGCAGCATACTCCAGACATTCGTATGACAATGGCGTGAGATGGAATCGGTTTTGGTAATGGTATCCGAGCCATGTTCGTGAAGATACGGCGAGAACGGCTTCAGTAGCTTGTACACGCACTTTAAATAATTTAACAGGTCTTGACCCCAAATACCTGTAAAAAATAAATCAAATTGAAAATACTGCTTTCATTGAATTGATGGGATTATTGAAATTTAAATCAAGTCAGATCTGGTTAAGTAATCTTCAATGGAATTCAGATTTAAAAGGAGCGTATTTTTTTCATCATGTAAGGATTGCAATTTGTTAGAGGTCAAAAATATAGAAAAATGAATTTACCTTGTTCTGGTGTCTGCTAAGTCACCACTGACCGAGTCTAAGGTCGTTCTCAACAATACTCCATTGCTCAAACCAATGTTCAAATGTAAAGCTGATTTGGTGCCAGACTCGAATGGCTGCTCAACAATACACAATGATTCGGCACCGGCCGGCAAAGCTTGCATTGAGCGTGGTGATAAACAGTCCTGAAAATAGACATTAATACTTAAGTTTTGGCCATAAAAAATTCCATTTGCACATTGTATAATGGGTATAATCAGTAGTTTTCGAATAACGCATTTTTTGGGAGTATGTAATCACAATAACTCAGTGGTGTCCTGTTATCATCATATTGAAATCTTAGTAAATAAATAGTATATAAATTATCACTTACAGATGGATCCAATGATATAATTCTGACAGTGTTGTCATTTAGACCAACAGCTAAGAACCAAGCTCGTTGCTCGCCACTTGCTACAGATCCGAGTGCCATACACGACACATCTGAAGAGAGCTTTTTCCTTTCAGTATATTCATTTAGTTGTCCAGTCTGAAAACAAACGAATTGTTAAAATCTCATCTTGGGAGTATGAAAAATAAATATAATTTAAGTAATCAAAATATTTATTTTAATGTTTGTCCACGACATGGTTTTGCCGCCTTCACAGTCGGACCGACTCCAGCAAGGCTATGGAATATGCCGAGTTCGCCCTCTACCGCAAGCGGGAGGGCGATATTCTCTGCGACGTTGTGGGCACATCACTGCATGAGGCAGCTACAACCACTCTTACGAGGCCTCACCCAAAGGCAAAGCCCCGCAAACACGTCGGAAATATTGATAAGCAATGAAAGTACTCAAACTTACAGGGTCCATCTCGAAGTACACCAGTTCGCCACCAGTAAGTGCTATCACAACTTGCCTTTGATTGACAGCACATTTCACAATGGACTTCTTGCCAGGTGCCTTCCATTCATTGACTCGCTTATCAGCGCGAATATGTCGGATACCATCCGGATAAACTTGCACCAAAGCGTCATTTCCCATCGCATGGCAGCTGAGTGTTGGCGTCGTGCCCAAAAATCCCGAATCCGTCACTTCCTCAACAGTCTCGCCAATAGAGAGTACAAGTGTGGCATTTACGAATGACACAATAATGTACGAGTCATATTCCTCTGGAACCAAAAGAAAAACTTTTAAGCTAAAAACATATTCAAAATATTTAGGTTAAGTTTATGCATACAAAGCAGTCTTCTCGTGTTGTCATCAGTGGTGGTATTTGGAGACTGCGATGATGCCTACCTTATGCGATTGTTGGACCATCTTCAGATCAGCCGATAGTAGATCCTGAAAAGAAAAACCACTGGTGTTTATGTTCGGCAAACAACCAGGGTTTTATTAGTAACTTGTTGATAAAGAGGAGCACTCATAAGTGGTTATTGTAGCGTCATGGTATTTCAGTAACACAGACCAAAGGTCTAATCATTATGCTCCCTAATTTGGCTTTCTTGATGTGCAGGCTGAAATTTCATACTTTGTTTCTTGTCATTTTCTATGCCACAGTTGAATGTGCACACAATCCTATCATACTTAGCATAACATTCATCATCATGCAAAATTGTTAACATAATACTCACCGTCTTTGTGCCTTCTCACAGTCCACACAGCATTGGGTGAGCCGGGCAGTTCAGACACAGCCATCTCTGCCACTTCTAATCCATGTCTCAGTGCTCTTATTGAAGATCTAGGTCCTCTACCACAAGCCAAATATACTTGGGGTGTATCTTCACCTGCTAAATCTGCCACATGGCATGCTAAAACATGGAAAATAAGTTAGTAAAAATATTCAGAAATTAACAGACATTCATTTGTTGTGGGCTAAATTTGTAACTGCTTTACCTAAAACAGGCGATAGTGAATCCATTTCATCAACCAGTACTAGATTCCTCAAAGGTCTGGGTGCAAAGAAGAATGTGTCTCCCTCTTCTAAGGGCATGGCTGAGCTGAACTCTGGTTCATCATCTTCATCACCCAAGTGTGCAATTTGGTACAGGTAACTGAAAAAATCACCATACTTTAGTATCAAAGTCAAATTAAAATATTTATGAAGTTTGAGTTTGAGTTATAATAGATTAACTTGTTTCAATTGCTTGTTTTAAAATAAATAATTAAATGTGCATCTCATATCAGTGTGCTCTCCCCCATTTATCAAAGGGAGGACCTTGGTTCAGAGATTATTTCTATAGCATGTAGATATGTAATGGGCCAGAAACAGTTCTGTCCACTGGCTCACATGCATATTAAGAAATTATGATACTTACTGGTTACCAAACTCGCAGGCAACAAACAAAAAACCAGTTTTGAGCACACACATTGCAGATGCCACGGGGACAGTGTCAAAATATTTCAGCTTAATCTCTGTGACCATGTCTTCATCAGTTTCTATTGTGATTTTGAATATGTCTCCCTGTTCAGTTTGTGCCAGAAAGAAGAACATTGACTTGGTTTTATGTGTTGCTGAGCAGACAAAGATCATTCCTCTCTCTGGATCATCCAGATCATTCCTTCGTCTAGGTATGGGACATCTGATGTCATGCTGGTCTCCCAAATTCTTGTATGTGAGGTAATTTTCAGAACAAATTAATACCCCAGAGGGCCCATCATTGCCACCAGGGACTGTTATTAGGAAATTGGCATGCTCTTCTAAAGGTTCAGAATATTTTCTCACAACATGGTTCAAACCCAAGTCTAGTTCATAGAAAGTTAGTGTTTGTTGGGTTTTCTGAGCCGCCTCACCTGGAAGAATAGAAAAATAAGTATTCTGAATATTCAGAAGATGCAAATGTAAAGGACTATTGTAAATAAAATTTTCATATAAAAGAGGTTTTGACGTCACTGTCAGTCAGAAACACGGACCTCAAGATTAATCATCAAGTGTTATTGAAATTTGTATTGGATGTATTTAAATTACTTAGTTAAAAATGTGTGCACCAAGGATGTGATAAACATCTTACCAATAGGGAATATGCATGTCATTTTTTTATATTTTTATAATCAATTCTGTATGTTATTACATTATCGGAAAAAAATATATATGTCTGAAAATATCAATCAAAAAAGTACAAAAAAAGTTATCAAAACTGCAATCAGTTTCGAAGCATTTGAACGCCATGTTGGCGCTAACTCGCTGTGACGTCATAGGGCACGTTATGAACAACGCAGTATTTGGGTTAAGTTTCTTTCATAAATTGCTACAGAACTGAATTTCGTGACAAAATCATCCATTTCATTTAATAGTATAAAGAAAGCACAAAATAACTCAAACAAACGTAAAACTATACACTCAACAATCTAAAACTTCATAAGAATGTGCCCTTTGTCGTCACTTTCCTTTTCAAGCAATAGATCGCGTTTCGGAAAAAATGCGCGGTAAATATGAAATGTCATTTTTTAAGTATTTATTTTACCGATTAAAGTTGATAAATTTAAAAAATATCTTTAAAGTATATATCTATATAAAGATTACAGAAATAAAATATTTTGACTTATTTTGAAGTCTGGTGCATATTCCCTATTGGCATTAATGATTGTAGAATAAAAGTGCATTTACAATAGAAACAGCATTTTTATCACATACCTGATGGATCAGAGTCTGCTTCTTCATAGTCAATTTCCAGACAGGCAAACATGGGATTCTCAAAGCCCACATCAACACCAACCATATGGTATACCAATGTGTTTGATTTGTGAGCTTCTAGTGGAGATGAAATAGTCAACCTTGCTTCAGCATCTCTGTTCAAAATATACACTAGCTTTTGTTTCTCAATGGCACCAATCATAACTGCTCTTCCCTTGGGATCTATGGCTAGGTATTGACCGGGGACAATTCTTCTGCATCCTGACTTTCCAAATGTCTCTTGATGTACCTTCTCCAAAATATTTTTGTTAGGAATGTATTCCAAAATCACAATGCGCCCGGAGTCAGAGCCGATAACAATGTAATCTAAAAAGACGATACAATTTTTTACAACCATGTTTGGATCATTACAATTTGAAGATATTTTGTTTCAAAGATGTGCCAAATCGGTACATCCCGACCTCCAAGAAGAAGTAAGGAGCGACGATTTGGCTTTCAGTCTTTGCATCTAGTTATCCCATGTTCCTTTGGGAATACGAACACGGAGCAAGATGATGCATTAGAAAGTACCACATGTGTAAAGAGTTTCTAAAATGAAATATGTTGAATAGAGAGTCACAATATAAAAATATTAAACAGTTCGGTGGAAATAAGAAGTAATTGATCACAATTCTATGCGATGATATATATAAATAGTTTTAGTAACACGTGGTATAAAATAAGTTTTATAGGTTACCTTTTGTGCCTCCTGTGAGCCGAAACGACATCATAGACCTTATGATGCCGAATATCTCCACTTTCATCAAAGTGTGCACTTTGCCGGTGTTCGGGTCCGGTCGGAGAAGTTCCAATATTTTACCACGTGATATAACAATTTCTTGCTGTTTTGTGCCAGAAAAGTTCCCGTGGACGGCATGTGTAATGGCTGTCGAGCCTTGGAGAGTCAAATTGTACAAATACATCTTGGAAGAATCAATCTATTTCTGTAAGAAAAAAAAAAGGAATTGTTCATATTTCGTCGTTAAACAAATCCTTTTGAATTGATGATTGTTGTAATGTCATGCTCTTAACTAGCGAAAACAGAGAAACAATTGTGCTTTCGAATGGGTGAGCTTATTGATATTGCACCGAAAAAAACGACCGCCATCGGCATTTGGCCGATGGCGGAGATACCTGGTGCAAATATATATTAAAATGCAGAAATTGAATAGAAATTAGAAATGTATTTAGTTTACCTTCCAAATTAACAAGTAGGAAGCCGCGATGCGGCTTGATATAATTTTGGTCTTCCGCCGCCCGTTTTTCCCATCCAATCGATGGCAAAATGGCGGATGACAACTGAGCCATTGCGCTTCGTCACGAATAACCAATCAAAAGAGAGCATTTTTGTAAAATCGGTTAGTTTTATACGCAAATGTTACCAGCCTAAAAATAAACAAGATAAATTAGTGACATCTAAAGTTATTAAAACAAGTTACAAACATCAAAGTCAGCTATTGATCAATAGATGTCAGCACATCAGCAACTCAATTATAAACATCTTTTCGACACTAGATGTCACTAGCAATATAAAATTGACAATTTTTTTATTTGAAATAATTTTCGTTTCAGCCTCATAGGTGGCACTACATGTAAAATTTGCAAGCGCATGTGGCAGTGCATTTACATAAGAATTCCGCAACTCAATCATAAGATTATAATATATTCTCTGCCATTTTAATTATTTGATTATTATTTTTGAGGGTGTAGTGACAAGCACTGATAAAGGAATGTTACGATAGTTTGGTCATGTAGAGAGGATGGATGAAAGCACAATAACATACCAAATATACAATGCGAGTGTGAACGGAAGAGTCGGCAAGGATCGACTTCACCGAACATACACACACCAAATCGATACCCTCAACAATGTTCTGGTCAAAAGTACCCTTAACCATCAAGACTGCATGAAACTGTTCATGAAAGTGGATGAAGTGAAAGTAATATGTCAGGATCGAGAATAATGGCGGTCTATAGTCTCTACGTATCCCCATAGGATACAGGCGTGACGATTATGTATTTATGAATTATTATTTTTAATTATGTTATTGTTACCTTTGATGGGATGTTGTATTTCACACCACCACTTCAACTTTGATAATGTATTATTTACAATTAGTATTTTTTATGCAAGTTTTATTGTTAGTAAATACAATTTCGCTTTCTTTGCCACAGGTTGCAAGTACCTGCACGATTTTTTTGCAACAATATTTTATTTTACGAATTGTTTGTGTAAACATTACACAGAATGTAACAAGTATAATGGAATCTCATTTCAACACCAATTAGGCAAACAAATTAATTTGTCCTAATGATAGGCAATGGAAGTAAATTTTATTCCGCATGTATTTGGGGAATAAAATCAGTAACAAATATAACAGTCTTAAAACTAAACGATAAAAAATACTTGTTATAAAAGTAAGTTACTTGGTACAAAAATTACTGTCAAAGTCATTACTGGATAACTACAAATTAATTCTACCTCAGAAATATACTCGTATTATAATCAAGTTAACCAGAGTTAATAAATAAATCCTGGTTCATCCTGGGGGTGAAAAGGATATACGCACAGGCCAGAAGCCGATTTACTGCGGCTTGTTTTTATTTGTAGGTGGACCGGCGTCGCGGCGTCGGCAACGCGACATCACAATGTAGCAGTCGTTTGGCGACGCGAGCGGTGCGCCGCACCTGAGTATTTCGAGTACATCCATGACCAGTAAATTCTTTACTTGTTACACACGTTTTAAGCTGCAATGCGTTACTGTTTTAAAAGTAAATTTATTAATCTATGGTATAATATAATGATAAAGAAAGATGTCTTGAAGTATTTCTAATTTTTTTACAGATAGAAAAATATATCGACAATTATTATCATTCAATTATGCAATTACTGATGTGTGAATAAATATTCTAATTAGACTCTTTTACTGAGTGCGAAGAGAAGATCTAATAAGAGCGTGTGTAGTTTGAATATAATATCTAATAAGTAATGCGAAGAATACTTCAATAATACTTGCTATTTTATTTATTTGTATTTTACGCCAATATGCGTATTTGTATTATCACATCTCGTTAGAGGACTCTCTATTTGGACTAAGGTTTGTACCGAATTACATTTACCATCAGGTGTCATTACTCAATGTAGTCTCTTTGCCGTGGCATAAAAAGTCGTTGAATTATGCAATACTCCGATAATTTTTTTTCTTTTCTTTACAAATAAATGCTTGCAGCGTTATTTATTCCTGACTACGAAGATCGCTTCTATTAGCACACAATTTAAATACTCAGCCTAAAATATGCTAATAAAGGTGTATTATTACCAAAGACAATGATTTATCGGATATAATACCTATACATACGGTCCTATAGTCAGCGACACGAAATTATTCTTGTATCAAGGTAGGCGTGCAGGTCACGATCTCAGCGAGCGATGTGCACGTGTGCTCACAACTCGATCCATTCCACGAACGAACAAAAAATCACAAAAAACTGCTCTATTTTATTCACTATTTCGCGGCGCTTGCATGCAATGCAGACTGCAGTGCGTTCATCTTTTAAGGAATTATTAGATACGGTTTTATGGAATGATCGTGCTTAAATTAGATTGTAAAATGATTTCTCAGTAGTATCACTATGCTACAAATAAACTAAGATATATATAAGATTTATAAAGGTTCAAAGTAAATGTCAGTATTTTCAGATTGTCACAATATGTTACTGTGGTGTATTGATAATAAAGATCAGCATAGCCCAACGGTCACGCAATACTCCCAAGTCGTTAGCGGCGCGGGACGGACGTCTCCGGTGTGTTGTGCTGTATTTACTGTATACTTTGTTGTTTTATTCCACTACCCAAAGAGACCCTAAAGGTGAACATCACATTGGCGACGAGTAAACGCGCAGTAAGTAAAATCACACCGAAAATACGAACACAGTACCTGCTCACGGATTTTGATCAGCAAAATGTTTTGTTCAATAAGACAAATATTTATGTATATTTTGTGTTGCGACACTAAGTAAGCATTTAATTCTTACGTCTCAGTAAATGTAGAGATTATGTGTGCAACAAAATTATTGCCTAATTAACAAAGACAAAAAAAAAAAGTTTGGATGTATACAATTTAATACAATAGTATTCTGTTGTTGATCACAGCCCGTTTGTATATACCTATCGAGTAATAAAATACTCGATCAAAGATTCGTTCTGTCCCAGCTATGATATAGCTAATTACCTGTTATAACAGATTCATTATGTTCCAGCGATGATATCGCTAATTATCTGTTATTACCAAGTGTCACCTCAATGTTTTGAGGGGATGCAAATACGTTCCTACCAAAAGGTAAAACGTTCCTACCAAAAGGTAAAGAGTGTCGAAAACAATAAGGCTATAAGATATTAAAAACAAATGTATCGAAAGTAATGGGCTCTGTCTATCGTTGGTCACCGAGCAAAACATCCGACTCAAAATTCTGTTTAAGTTTTAATGTCCGTCTTGTTAATATATCGGATGACTGTTTTGTTTCGTGCAGGGACTCTGAGACTGTTTTAGATTTTGTTTATGTATACATTAAACATGAGACAGTACTGAGTACTATTGTTGCGTACCAAATATTTAAAACAACGCTACACACACGGCTTACACACAAGTGTGTTAAGTATTAAGTTTAAATAATTTCTTACAGATTTAAGATTTATTTCAAAGGTATTAGAGAATAGATTAATTGAAGTCTGTATGTTACCGGAGTCCCATAAATTAAAACAAAAATAAAAATGTAATTCGTCTCAGGCAACAAAGTTCTAAATGTAATTTTGCTAAAAAAGACGAAAACCTTATAGATCAAATAACAGAGAAGTGTAGCTCCAATAAATTAAGAAATAATATTTTGGCGCCTGGTGAAACTAATACTAGCAACTGTTGAAGGACAACTAACTGATATCAACGATAAACAGAGCACCACTTCAATCAGCCTAAACAAAATCGACACAAAAAAAACTAAAAAACGATACACAAACAAGGTTAATACTTGCTGTCGATGTGACAGTAAAATCACAAAAGTGATAGTAGTTCCTGCCCTGAAAGCTATGGAAATTGCATCAAATGTGGCTACAGAGGCCATATTTAAAACCAATGCAAAACAAGGGCCAATAAATCAAAGCCTTTTTACCTCTTATTAAATTTATGCAAATAATAAAACCAGGAATGGAAACCACGAAAACACATTTGTGCATTATATTTTCCACATCAATGGCGATGACACAATTGACTGCCAGGTTGGTGGAGCTAACATCAAAATGCTTATTGATTCTGGTAGCAAATCTAATATAATTACTGATAAAACTTGGGACTACATGAAACAATCAAATGTTTTAGTCTCCAACCAACAATCAGATAAAATATTTCGAGCTTATAGTGCCAAATATTCATTAAAAGTATTGGGTTCTTTTGAAGCACGAATAAGAATTGGTCCCAAATCATAAAAAACAACGTTTTATGTAATTGACAATGAGTTAAGAATAGTTTTGAGAAAAGAAACAGCTATTTCCTTAAATCTCCTTAAACTAAGATTAGATATCAATGCCATTGAGCAACAAGAATTTCCCAAGTACAAACATATCCAACTCTAAATCTCTACTGACAAAACGGTAACTCCAGTTTGTCAACCATATAGACGAGTTCCTATTCCTCTAGAATCTAAAATAAATTATAAAATAGAAGAAATGGTAAAAATGGACACCATTGAACCAGTAGACAAGCCATTATCTTGGGTTTCTTCTATGGTACCGGTTCTATAACCCGATGACGATAAACGTATTTGTTTAGACATGCGTGCTGCTAATATTATAGAAAATCACCCCTTATCCACCATTGAACAGCTAATTCATAAGTTGGAAAAGCTATTTCTTCTAAATTAGTTAAAAAAGTGCTTTTCATCTCGTTGAGCCTAAAGAAAGTAGTAGTTTGATATAACATCTTCCATAACTAGCAAAGAAAGGGTTTTACCGAACAAACAACTGATGTTCGGAATACCATGTGCACATGAATATTTTCAAAATTAATGGAAAATATGTTATTACCATGCGAAGGAGTAGTAAATTTCATTCATGATATTGCTGTCTATGTTGTGCGATGAAAAAGAGCATAATACTCCAATACGTCCTAAAAGCCTCAAAGACAACAACGTTTTATTGAACAAGAACAAGTGCGTTCTTAATGCAAAATCTATCCAGTTTTTGGCCCGTAATCTTTCTTCAGCTGGCGTTGAACCACTTGATAAACATATCAAAGCAATATAAATGTTTAGACCACCAGAAACAATAGAATAAATCCAAAGCTTCCTCGGGTTAATTAATTTTGTGGGAAAATGGTTATCAAATTTATCGACTTTAACAGAACCCATTCGGTAGTTACTTAAGCAACAGGAACACTAAAACCTAACATCTCACTGCTGTGGCATCATAAGCAAGCAACGGTTTCCGATGCATTAAAAAAGTCTCTTGCCAAAATCCCTACCCTTTGCTATTATGACCCAAAAGATCAGACTCAAGTAATTGCCGATGCCAGTCCTATAGGTTTAGGAGTAGCACTTCTCAAGTACGACGACAGAGGACCCCGAATAATTGCTTTCGGGAATAAGAGTTTGATTGACGTTGAAAAACGATATTGTCAGACCGAAAAAGGGCAATAGCTTCAGTCTGGGCGGTTGAGCATTTCCATATGTATCTATATGGTAAACAAATTGTGTTTATCATAGATCATAAGCCTAATGATCCAAGTATGACTGGATCATGATCAAAACCATGTGCAAGAATCGAAGGGTGGGTTCTTCGATTACAAGTATACATAGTATATAAAGTATATAAACCCGGAAATCGAACATTGTAGAACCATTGTCCCGGCTGTTTAAAAATAGGTTCGAACTGGAGAGTCCTTTTGTATATTTAATTATCATGTAAACCAGATTGTTTAATACGCGTGACCTCTAGCATTGTCACTAAAATCCAATATTGAAGCATCAAATGAGCATAACGATATGAAATTAGTCTCAGATGCCTTAATGCATAATGTTTGGGACGCGACCATTAATAACTACAAGTTATTTCAACATGAGCTCTGGTTACATGATGGTGTCTTACCAAGAGGAAATCAAATAGTGTTTCCTATTAAACTTAGAAAACAAGTCTTGGCAGCAGCTCATGAGGGCCATTCAGAAATTGTCAATATGAAATACGCCCAATAGTTTAAGTGGCCTAAAGTTGATAAAGATGCGGAGAACACTGTAAAAATTGCTGAGGCTGTACTTTAAATTCAGCCCCTAATCCACCGGTGCCAGTGAAACGTCGTGAACTCCCTTTGAAAGCCTGGGTGGACACGGCTATTGACTTATTGGGTCGGCTGGCAAGTGGAGACTATTTATTTGTGATTAATGATTATAATCGACATAAAGAGATTGAAATAAGGAAGTCTATCACTTCACATGAAACTATAAAAGAGTTAAAAAAAAAATACCTTCTCACGAACTGGATATTCAGTTACTATTACGGCTGATAATGGCCGACAATTCTGTAGCGAAGAATTTAAATTATTCTGAATCGGACAAGAATTACGGTTTTTAATATCATCCCTTATTGGCCTCAACAAAACGGAGAGGTCGAGAGACAAAATCGAAATACTCTTAAAAGACTGAATATAAGTCAGTGCGAGAAATTAGATTACCAAGATAATTTGTTAAAATATTTATTAATGTACACCTCATTCCTCCACAGGAGAAGAAGGTCATATGTATTAAATTTTATAATAAACTTCCTAATTGGATAACGCAACTACCAGACAAACTATTTAAGACACATATTATACACATACTTATGACTAGGGATTATTATAATACTAAGCAATACATTTGAGGATAAAAAAAGCCTGCGATTAAATTTTCTCATGCACATTGCTACCTCCTGGGGCCCTGAACTTTTCACTTATACATTCCCATTTACAAATAAATATTAAAAATATTAAATTAATTAAAAAAATAAACAATACCAATCAATCATACAGTTAAATTAATAAATTAAATAATAACTACTTAATATAATAATTAAGTAACGCAAATTAAATCATATGACGACCAATCAATAAAAATAAAAAATAATAATAATGAATATGGCAAAACTATGTCAGGCGAGTCATAAATACTAATTTAGTAAATTGCCCAAAACCAAGCCCAATGAGTTTGACTCGCTGGATCAGTCTCAGAAATGGGTCGCGTCGCGTAGTTCCAGTGGTAGTGTAAGCCCACTGAGTTTGTTTCGCCGGGTCTTCTCAGGAAGGGTCGCGTTAGATCCGGTGGTAACAATAAACCGCTACGCACCGTTGTAATAACACTCATGGTCTACTAATAAATTTAATTTAATTTGGCTAAAGTAAATTATGTATTTCTCTGCAAAACAAATTACCATAAAGGACTAACTAATACTTAAAATAAAATACTAATAAAAACGGAATAAATAAATTTGTAAATAAATAAAACCAAAATTTTAAATACTTAAATTAAAAAAATAAAATAAAAATAAATAAAATAATGTAAGAAATTCATATAAGTAATATTAAGTATAGAAAATATTATGCATATAAAGATTAAGTTCTGTGTATTGACTTGTCATATAAGTTCTTTAATTGCCTACATAACAAATAAATAAATTTCATTTCATTTCATTTTAATGGAAAGATATTGGTGATAAAGACTTGCCTGATAAAGACAAATCTAGAATTTGGTTTTGCTTTAATTAATAATGTTATTTTGATTATAAATGTAAAATATTTGAGCTACTTAAGTAACAAGATTAATTAAAGACATTTGGTTAATATTTTGTTATTTTATAAAAAGGAAGAGATGTGGTGTATTGATAATAAAGATCAGCATAGCCCAACGGTCACGCAATACTCCCAAGTCGTTAGCGGCGCGGGACGGACGTCTCCGGTGTGTTGTGCTGTATTTACTGTATACTTTGTTGTTTTATTCCACTACCCAAAGAGACCCTAAAGGTGAACATCACAGTTACAATTTTCATTTCATATTTTTTAGTATTGCGTTGTGCGTATTGCGACCTCGTCTTCGTAGGTTGCTATTAACCTTTAATTGTATACATTTCATAAGAAAAGGAAGTATAGTTAAAATGTGCCAACCTTGAAACTCAATATAGCAGACAAAGTAGCAACAAGTAAATGTTTTTCGAACCAATTCTCCTTTAAACGGGTCAAAAAATACCTACGAACATTAATTTAAAATCCAATCGTAATCTAATCTGGGGGCGCGGCTGAGCCCCCGTCCAAGTCGAGCTATAGGCCGTAACATCCTTTTCTCGAAGCAATTCAGACCATTTTCAACCCCCTATAACTTCGTTGTGGCTAAAGCATGAAGCCTGAATTTTCAGTTACTAAGCAGGCATTGTGTAAACACGGTATATTTAAAATTTCATTCAATTTGAACCAGTAGTTTAAGAATTGTAACTAGTCAAACTTTCTTAATTTTGTCACTCACTGACTGACCGATCATCAAAAGTCTAAGGCACTTCTAGCAGACATAGAACCTTCAAATTTAGAATATAATTAGTGTTTAGTGTCTAAAGTAAGGGAAAATTCAAACATTTCATAATTTGTGTCTAGTTTTCTAGATAGACCAACTGCGTGAATAACCCTATGAGTGCTCCATGTCAACTAGTAGTTGACTTTTATACCATGTCAACTAGTAGTTGACATGACGTGGCACGTTTGGATGCATTAGAAATCCGTTAAATATGGTCATTTCGGTCGCACTAAGGGCAATTTGTATTACTATTTTAACCTTGACGGGCATGAGCGGCGGTGCGGATAACTTTGTAATCCCATATAAATGTATAGGATTACAATGTTACATTTGCAGTTAATGAATCATTGTACCCGTATATAATGGAATAATAGTTGTAGATAGATATCTACATTTATGAGGCATAACAGGAGGGGATCATCATCATCATCATCATCATATCAGCCACAGGAAGTCCACTGCTGAACATAGGTCTCCCCCAATGATCTCCACAATGACCTGTTGGAAGCGGCCTGCATCCAGCGACTTCCTGCGACCTTAGTCAGATCGTCCGTCCACCTTGTAGGCGGGCGTCCAACACTTCGCTTGCCTATACAGGAGGGGATATAGAGAAGGAAATGGTGTATTCAGCATGTCACATGCCCTTGCAAATAAATAGACTAAATAGCTCGAAAATATCAATTACAATGAAAGAAAGAACATTAATAATCAAATCCGCTATACTTGTGATAAATTGATACCTACAAAAATAAGAAAAATCCATAAGACAGAGTCTTTAAGAAAAATCGTTAGTGATATTTTAGAAGTAAGAAGTACTGAAAAGGAAAATAGTAGGACTCTACAAAAAGACGTGAGATCCCATCAAAAACATCCTGTAAAAAAATTCCAAGTCTCGCAGCTCAGGTTTTCTACCGCAAAAAGTTGTGAGATGCATGTTATACCAAGTCGATTAATTTATTTAGTCCTTAAGGGACCTTCTATATAAAGTTATTACGTTAGTTATTACCATATCAATATTAAAAATTCTTTACGTTTTAAATAAATAGATCGACTTGGCCAGCAGCATTATGTATAAATTGTATGATACATTATGTTTTCATGCGATGGCCATGGATGGTATTTACAGCATCCTTGGAACCTATCGAATATCACGTTATAAATCAACCTCATTAAAAACTCCGTAAATATATCGAAAGAGATTCCGTATCTACTTTCATTAATTAAGCGTCTGCAAATAAAAAGTGTTGGGTGACTAAGCACTCGAGATCACACGAGCCTCACGCACACGGCATATTGATTTAGAAATTTTGTTACTGCACCTCACTCTAGATTTGGATGTTTGATATCATCTTCTTTTGTGCGCGATTTTTATAGCTTGTCACCTGTTGAATACCAAAGCGACAGCAAGTGGAATATTTCTTTTACACATCGTATAGTGCATATTTATTCTATAATTATCTTTTTGTGATGAAGAAGGCAATATTTATGAATACAATAAATATTGCGTTCATCAGAAAAAAATGGTGTTTACCTATTTCAGTTTTTGATTGCATGAATGGCGAGACTGTCAGGTGAACATGTCGTTCACCTGATGGTAAGCCATATGACCGCTCATGAACAGTGCCAAAACTAAAAACCTTGAATTATAAAGCAATACTTGACTTGACTTGGCTCTACTGCGCTCGCCATCCTGAGACATAAGAGGTTAGGTCTCAATATGACCTTAGTAGTTACTCTGACTACAATTCACTTTTTATGTAAGTAATTAACTTTCAATTTCATGTATAAAAAAATACAATATCAATAAATAGGTAGGCATGAAACGCATATCTGCTTTTACGAGCCCTTGGTTAGGATAGGTGCGATATAAGAAAAAATAAGCATGAAGGGCGAATGTCGAAATAAAAATATAGTCTACCTATATCATTTTAGGTATCTTATATTGAAAGAGATGAATCCTTCTTTTTTTTTTGTTACTGCCTTCCAGATGCTTGCAAGATTGTGAAAAAGAACCTCATTTACTGAGCTTGATTGAAAGTCAGTAGCAGTTGATTGAGTCATTAGAGCGAGTGTTTGTGTTCGGCGCGTGGCATTGTCTTTGTCCACGATGTTTTGTCAAACAGTTTCGTGGAAATTACAACCACTATAACAGTGGAAATGTTTATTGAACGCTGTGGCCAATGACTAATATGTGCAAATGGCATGTCGTCTGAACATATATGAGCTCTGTGTTAACATAGATAAGTGTATGTAAAACTAGCTTTTACTTGTTACTTGGTCAGTGAGATATGCTTTGAGTCTGAGGCCCTACTATATTCATCCGAAACGAAGTTCGAAACTTCGGACGCTTAAAGTTTTTTTACTCTGTAAAGTTCGAATTTGTATAACGTACATCGTGACCATGAGTCTATGGTTACGACCATAAGTCAATAACGACCATAAGTATATGTAGGTACATTCGTATCGTATATAAACTTCGATCATCCGAAGTTTCGAGCTTCGTTTCGAATGAATATAGTAGGGCCCCTGTTCCAAATACCATTCGTTGGGTACAACTTGGCCTGAATTATTATATAATATTATTCCCTCTTCACGATCTCCCTATAAATAAAGAATCATATAAATACGTTACAATTTTTTAAGCTATCAACTTATTTTCAGTTTGATTCTGTCCGTCCATCGAACAACATTGGATCTGCTCTATGGTATTAATCTCAGTCTCCGTTATGTGGGGAAGACTTGTGAAACAGTAATGGAAATACAAAGTACGCAACAGTATTACGATACTGATCTGTCTAGAGACAGAGTGGGCAGTGGCCAGTGAAGACACTGTCAAGCTTATTTTCGTTCCAAATATAATAGATGACAATCACTTGACATTTTTCAAAAACCCATATAAAGTAGATTAGGCAACATGGGATTCGAGTCAAGGACCTCGCGGTTTACAGCTCATATTGCTGTTGCTGGATCGATAAGACAAAATCTTATCCAGTGTGATAAAGATAGAGGCACATCTTAGCATGTAAATATCTCCCGCTATCCAAAGAAATCTCCGTATAATATTATATGAGTTAGTTAAGTGCATATTTGATTACATATCACGCCCCATCGCCAGAGTACAGTGTGTGACGCGGGGAAACACTCGTGTGATTAGAATGTTTTATCTAAACTCATTTAGGTATATCAGATATCATGATAAATGTGTCAAAGTAATTAGGATTTATATACACTTGCTCTTTGGAGTTCGTACTTTTATCTTTAGGACTGTAATATTACGACTGATTAGTGTCAGACAAAATACAGTTTAGAAAACTCAAGCTGACTTCTTATTTTGATTTTGTATTGCATTTGGACTTAACTCGGAAAGTTAAGAATGATGTATGCTCAACATTCCAAAAACCTGTCCATTTTGTTGTAGTTTTAAATACAGCGTAGGTATAGGTTGCTATCTTAATTCTATTACATGAAGTAAAGTTTTACATCTCGTTTTATAAATATGCATTCACATTAAAATAACCTTACCATAGAAAACGGCATTCTGTTTTAAAAATCGAATTGGAAGTGCGCAAAAACTGTTACTACATTGAAGTAAGTGCACATGTACGCGTTGTACCTACGCATGTATGATTAGTGTAAGTGCACATACGATTTCTCCACTGAAGTATCGGGTCGCAGTCAATGATCCTTACGATTCCCTTCTATCGACCGGAACGACCCTCCTGCAATATTCAGAGATTAAATGTCGTGGTTAGGAACTGCGACTGGTAGGTTGGATTTTTTTCGTAATCTCGAAACGTGTCACTTAATAGTTGATCGATTAGAAATCATTGATTAATAAACTGAGGATAGGCCCTCTAGTACATTTGGAGTTGCAAAAAGATGATCGTGAAAATCGCGCTAAAATAAATATTAAATTAACTGAATTTAACAGATTTCGTCTAAACAGTGATAAAAACACTATTGTCATTTTTATTAATCTTTCTGTCATCTTCATAATCGTTGTGAGAAACAACTAATTTTTGTACCACTTCACTAGAGATCCACTGGAGCGCGCGCACCACTTACGTCGGGACACTTTACGTGCTTTCGTCCTGTATATAAATTTATATCAATGTTGGATATCACACAAGGTGTAATGCGGTTTATTAGAATAGAATATCAGTGTTTAACTGTTGTAGTGACGATGTGGCAATGGTGCGGAACGATGTGGTTGCATTTGCGGCTGTTTCAGTGTCACATTTAAACCGGACATAATGTTAACATTTGTTTACAATAATTGTAAATTGTAATCACGGGATGGATAGACTTATGTTTTAAGTATGATGTATTATTTATTAATTAGCCATCCATCATCAAACCATTATGTCTAAAAATTCTGGTATTTACCTGGTATTCTGGTGTTCTATAGGTACGTAACACGAATAAAATCATCTTCCTTTTAAAAATATTGAGAAGTAGCTCAGTTACCTTACCTAAGTAGAAATATATCAAAAACTACTTTTTGGGTAGATATCTGAAGAATGTTTCATCAGTGAGAGCTAAGCGAAAGTCCCAACATAGCGTTGTGTACAGGAATGCAATATGCCCGGCGACCCCCAAATCCCAGTGTAAACATCCCACCCCGCTAGTACCTCTATATTCGCAAGTGTAGGGGTGCCAAAATTTAATTTAAATATTCATTTTACACTCACTTATTTGTCTCTTAAATTATTTGGTAATGGTATATCTGCAAATAGGTAATTATTGATTAGTTCTACGTTAAACTGATCCATTTGTTATGTAGTATTTTATCTGTATTTAATTAATTCAATTTAATAAATGAATTTGTGTTTACAAATGAATCGTATAGTGCAATATTCTACAAAAGCAATCTAAGAAATTGCTAATGAATTCTGCGAAGAAAGAAATTCCTTTGAGAGATGACCCTAAATCTTCCCCTACTCAACTTACACCAGCCCCGCTTTAATAAAACATCTCGATAATGAAAAGTCAGACAGTCATAGAGGGTGGCGAATTAACCCCAACATGGATACGGTTGTAGATGTAAACAAAAACCACTTCTATGCTTCAGAACTTAACCTTCAAAATGGTGAAACGTGGTATATGCACGCAGAGCGCAATAAATATCTTAATGATATGGAATCAGAAAGTATCTCCTGGTGGTTGTGTTGTAAAAAGGCTTATGTGTACGCGGTGACGATGCAAAATATATTTTAAGATTTTTAAGCAAGGCTGTTTATGAAGTAGGCAGGTGTGTCGTGGCATGAGCACGACATTTGACTTTCATTGCTTTTTATTCAGCGCGGCACGTGCACGGCCACCTGTCGTTGATTCTGCACTTGTTCGGCTCAAGTACGCTATATCTAATTAGATGCATACGAAATGACGAAGGAAAATCTTTGTTAGTGTAGAGTACGGGCTGGTCGGTTCGAGGTAATTGAAGGTCCTTGCTGTTTACATATCTGAGGCCTTTATTTCATGTCTCCTTCGTTTATCATTTCGTAATGCATTTAAAATCAGAAAATTAATGATACTGGAATGTAATTGTATTATGTATTAGTATGTTAGTAATGTGTATGACTTGCCAACGTGTTAGGTTTGATTCCCAGGTTGGATCGTTCCAACGAGTTAGTTATGGCGAGTTATGGCGAGGAGTAATGACTATCACCTAAATTGCTTACTGGTTTATTTTACCTTTGTAAAAACGAAGAATGAAAATCTCTGCGTGCCTATACTATATTACGATTTGACTATGAGGCAAGGCTGTCGAATATTTGGAGAGGTAATTGTCGTAAATGCAGTAATATGTCAAGGTTTAATGATTCACAGTGTACGTGGAAAATTTGATGTGAAACGACACAGCCGGGTTTATGTGACATTAAAGGTCAATGTGCGTTACGTGCGGGGATTTTCATTTCGAATGTAATGCTTAGCGGATTACAAACATTTATAAAGCTAAAAATATTTTGAAATACAACTTGCACTTCCACGAAAATGCAGAATCACGGAATATAAACGCGATTACGAATTACATCCTAGGTTAACTTTTTCCCATATTATTAATTACTCTCGACTTTTTCTATTACTTAGTTTACGAAGTTTATAAGAGTCTGGATGAAACCAACTGCATTGATAAGGCCATTGTTTGAAGTATTTGTTGTTTATATTTGTTTTTTTTTTCCATTTGTTTAATTTTTTTACTGGTGGTAGGTCTCTCATATGTGAGAGGCCGCCTGGGTAGGTACCACCGCAATGTTTATTTCTTCCGCCAAAGAGTAGTGTAGTTGCACTGTTGTATTTCGGTTTGAAGGACATTGTAGCCAGAGTAACTACTAGACATATTGAGACTTAACATCCTATGTCTCAGGATGGCGAGCGCATTGGAATCCCAAGCATTGCTTTGTAATTCAAGGTTTTGTTTGGTTTTGCCACTGTTTATGAGCGGTCGTATTGCTTACCATCAGGCAAACGGCATGTTCGATTCGCCATTAAATGAATTAAAAAAATATATTTCCACTATAAACTTGAAAAATAAAATAATAAAGCACAGTAAGATGGTACACCTGTACAAAGGCAAGGAGTATTAGCATATTATCTATTCGGCTTCTAACAGGTTAGGGGCATTCGTCCCCAAGGCAGGTTACGTGATAACTTACTGTTAGTAAGCTTTCTCTAAACGAACGTGACGAGCAAGGATTATATCTGTTGTTTTTTTAAAGATGTAATGTAATATCGAGGTATTTGTCTCTCATTTTAGTAACTCTTCGTTTAAGTAACTGTGGTTTGTATCTGCCAAAAAACATTTAATGGAGAATGTATGTATGTATGTACTTGGCAAGCCTGGAGGACTATACGGCCTAACCACTCTTAATCGAACTCTCGGTTGTAGAGTAGGCCCGTGCTCTGCAGTGCGACATATATGGGCTGTTACTGTACAGATATGTATGTAAGTTTGTATGACGCACTAATGATGTCATATCTTTATGGAGAAGTATTAAGCATTAAAGGATAGGGAGAGCCCCGTTACATTTGAATGGATTTTGAACTCAGTTCGATAGTTAATAGAAAAATATAGGAAAAATTATTTATGGGTGGCTAAATAGGACAACGAATTAGTGTGTCTTGTATTTTATTTTCATTCCTTTTCGTTTATGATAAGGATTGTGTGTGCCTCAGTCCTGATACCGAATAGCTGTAGAATTCCAGGCAATACAAATAATAAAAGTCGACAGAAGGTGCGTCATACAGTTCGTAGTTTAATGCTACTGCCCAGTGATTTGGGTGTTTTGAACAAAGCCCCATGACCAAACTAGTCGTACCTGTAGTTTTCGAAATAATCGATTCTCGTCTCGTCCGATGCAAATGGCCGGCGCCGGATGCGGACCTCCCATTGACAATGGCATTGCACCGCGACAATACATATTCAAAATGGCGCCTCCGAAGTTTATTACATGCCGCCACTATCTGGGACTTAAATATAGACTTCCGCTAGTTACGTGGCATTAGCATTTTGATTATCCAACAGATTTTAAATCGGCCTGTGATCCAAGAATTGATCGAAAGATAAACTCTCACTAATCGATATTGTGTTATCGATTATCTCAATTTTGCATAAAATTTTATCGATTATTTCGATATTGCGTAACATTTTATTGATACAATTTCTTTTCATAATGTTACATTAAATGGGAAAACTTTTGATTATGTTAAGTTGTATCACGACTTTGGCGCCTATAATACCATAAAAATGTTAGTACAGCTACATCGAGTTTAATTAATATTTGAGCGGCGGGCAGCTGCCGCATAACAAAGCAATATAATAGTGTCGGTAATCAGGTTGTGATTTGTATTCAAAGTCGTACACTACGTTATTTTGAATTAAAAATACAAAGTTGCTCGATCAAGATTGTCGTAAACATAAAATACGATACGGGGTTCTTAAAAATAGTGAAGGACTGATTGTTTTTATTTGCTAGCACTGCAACGAATGACGCTTTAATGTAGTTTTTTAGGTATTGAGTCAATGTAGGTGTAAGGTTTTTTCCGGACTGCAGCAAAAAGACTGACTGGTAGAAAATGCCGACGGCATTAAGTCCGCCTGTACATATTGTATAAAGTTTAAATAAATAAAAAGACTATAAGGTAGGAAATTATTTTAGTAATATCTCCGTATGTCTTGTTTTGTTGTTGAATTGTACATACCTAACGATAAGTCTTTTACAGTTTGTTTATAGGACGTTGCTGTTGTGACTAAAGGGCTCATCGATTCACTGCCTACGTCCATTTTGAAACCTCTCTGGTTGGTCGAGTTTCTAGGCCTGGTGTTTTAGATACGATTGTGCATAATAGTTTCTTATATTTACGCGAATGTTACACATTGAAATATAACTAGTTTTTATGGATTTTATCGCTTTATTAACTTTGATGACGTCCTGCAGTCAGTTTGAGATCTTTATTTATAATTTCAAGTATCGTTCCTTCAGCTTTGTAGTCCCTAGCCTTGATCCCTAAAACTTGTACCAAAGGAACTAATAAGTAATAAATAAATACACCAACAGCCACACACATAGTCCTGATTACACATTAAGAGCAAAGTCTTGTGTCAAGGGTATTAGAAACTACGAGAGACGTTTCGGTCTAAAACGCCCCGACTGGACACAAATATATTTGGGCCTCACAAACATTTGTCGCGGTATGGGGATCAAACTTGCTGCCTCTAGTTTCATAGCCATTGACCAACCAACTGCGCCACGGAGGCTTCCAAATAAATAAATAATAAATAAATAACACCCAACAGTCACATAGATACTCCTGACCCCACACTAAGATCGAGTCTTGTGTCGTGGGTATCAGGAACTACGAGAGACTTTTCGGTCTCACAAACACCCAGACCCGGAAGAAATATTTGTAGACCGCACAAACATTTCTCTCGGTGCGGGGATCGAACCCGCGGGCTCTCGTTTCACAGGCGGCGTCTAACCAACTGCGCCACGGAGGCTGTCAAAAAATAATTTTAATACATACATAATATACATTACGACCATTACAACAACATGATGTTCTAAGTTATGAATCTCTCTCAATCGTTGTAAAATCCCGTGTTCAACTGAATTGTATGTAGACTGATATTACGTCTATATATCTGTGTGTACAACAGCTATTCGTCATAACGTCTAAGGTATATTAGTATCCGAGAAATATGCGTAGTGTGGGCACAAAACGTGATTTCCGTAACATTGAACAATAGTTAGATCGCGAAACTGTCTTCTCGGTCGTGACAGGCGGCGTTGAGTCAACAAATGGATTCGCACGATCGTACAACATTCGTCCAATCGGTAATTCACTCAATTCTTAACGCTCGACATTATTCTATACACGATATGGTATGTTCTACGCAGCGATCGGAAAGTGTGGAGGGAAATTTCTATTTCGCATACGGATTTCGCTTTATGCATGTTGTTAATGGTTTCTCTCCATGTGTGATTAAGCCGTGGATGTGAATGTTCGATATGTCGGTTTAACAAAGTGTATAAATGTTTGCAATAACGAAGGTTAATGCATACTTCTACATGCTTATTGTAATGTGTTATGTATGTAAGATAAAATATCGAATAAAATGATAAAGGAAGCGTGTAAGTCGTCGGGTGACACTATACTGAAGGTTTTTAATCGGTGTATTGATGAGGGCATTTTTCCCCGGGTTTGGCGTTACGGTTTCATTCGTGTTATACCTAAAAGTGGAAATAAGCCCCCTGAAGACCCTAAATCATATCGCCCAATTACATTATTACCATCTTTGGGTAAAGTACTTGAAAGGCTTATTGTCCATCGTCTGTTACCGGGTGGTCCAAAATTTCATGACCTACAGTTCGGTTTTACCAAAGGTAAATCTACTGTGGACGCGGCTTTATCGGTTAGAAGAGCTGTCGTCAACTCGGTTCACAAGTACGTATTGGGAATTTTCTTGGACATCTCCGGCGCGTTTGATAATGCCTGGTGGCCAATATTACTATTGAAATTAAAGATCCGAGGTTGCCCTAGGAATATATATTCTATGATATATTCCTATTTCTGTCATAGGTCAACCAAATTACAACTTGGCCACCATGCCGTATCGAAGGCACTGACTATGGACTGTCCTCAAGGCTCGGTTATCGGTCCATATCTATGGAATTTGGGGTTCGATGATATTTTCTCAATTCCTTTTCCGCCGGGTTGTTCTTTAACTGGATACGCAGATGACGGACTCCTACTTATACAATCCAATAGTAGAGCCGGGCTCGAGAGTTCGGCTGACACGAGTCTGCGTTTAATTTTGAATTGGGGTGAACGAAACCGACTAACATTCGCACCTCAAAAAACTTTTCAAATGTTGTTAAAAGGAATTTTAAAAACACCCCCGCGTATTAAATTTAATAATGTAACAGTTAAAAGAAAGGAATCAGTTTGTTACCTCGGATTAATTTTAGAGAGAAACTAGCGGCCCGACCCAGCTTCGCCTGGGTGCATATATTTTTTGATTCCACTCCACACCAAATACATGTTGTTTTTCGTATAAACTCTTGTATGCCTAAACTTGACGTAGCTATCCTACTGTCCGGCTCAATCCCGTCTCATCCGCCTGTTCAGTCTCTTCCCAATCCGTCCCGTCCCTTCTCTTATTATCCATCCCGTTTTATAACGTGCATTTACAGTTCGTCCTAACAAATCTGTCATCTATCCCAGCCCTCTCCCGTACCTTCGATTCTATTTTACTTTATGTCCCTTCTCTCCATAAACATCCATATACATCTTATATATAAAATAGGAATTATTAAAATTTAATATGAGAGTTACACTGAGATAGCAAAATAATAATTGTCAACGTTACTACTACACTTGATGCATAAACAATAATCGTATTGTGTGAGAGAAACAGGAGACCGGCTTCGTTCTCATCCCTACTCCGTGCTGTTTGCTGGGTCAGAAGTGACACCTGTAGACATCTGGCGGGGATAACTAATTAAATGACGATTGATCAGTTTTCGACCGGAGAGGAAAAATGATTAAATTACTAAAATGGCTATTAAAAAATAAGGGTTGATCGTAGAAGGGTGAAAATTGAGGATTGTATGTATTTTTGTATGTTGCATCATAAAAAAATAGAAATTAAAAATTTTGTCTAAAAAATAAAAAATAAAAATTTGTGGTGGACTACCCCTAACATTTAGGGGGATGAAAAATAGATGTTGGCCGATTCTCAGACCTACTCAATATGCTCACAAAATTTCATGAGAATCGGTCAAGCCGTTTCGGAGGAGTTCGATTACGCACCCCGTGACAGAAGAATTTTATATATTAGATTTCTCATTTATTGAGCATATTAGAACGGTCGGAGAAAAATCAAAAAATAACTTCTTTGCTTTGACGAGAATATCAAGGGCAACGTGGGGATTATCAATTAATACTTTGAAAGTTATCTATGGAGCAACTTATTTGGGTTGTATCTGTTACGGTTCTCCAGTTTGGGCCGATAGATCTACTGTTGGCGCTGATCGTAGGAAGTTGCTCCAGAGTCAGCGCCTGGCCTTGATATTCTTGTGTAAGGCTTACAGAACCGTTAGTACAGAGGCTCTGCCGGTTCTCGCAGGTGTGCTTCCGGTCGATCTGGAGGTGCAAAGACGCGCCGCATTATATTATTCAAATAGAGAGACAATAGACACTAACTTTATTGCATCCCGAGACTTTTTGAAGATTAGCCGATTATTTAAGCCATATTCTGCTGCGTACACTGAATTAATTGACGAATGGCAGAACCGGTGGGATATTTCCTCAAAGGGGCGTCACTTATATCAAAACTTTCCGTCCGTACGTGATCGCTTAAGAAAATCTTGGATAGAAATTGATCACTGTGTATCACAGTTCCTAACGGGACATGGCAACTTTAGGAGCAAACTATTCAATTTTAAGCTGGTTGAATCGCCTGCGTGTCAATGCTCTACACCTGACTGTGAGTACGAACAAACTGTACATCATATACTTTGGGAGTGTGATCGCTGGTCCGATGAACGCGGAATAATGTTGAACAATATGCAAATAACATCTGGTGTTGCATACTATATGGACCTCGTGGAATCTAGGAGGAACTTCCGTACTTTCCGGCGCTTTTGCCATACCTATTATTGGACCCAAATTTAGCAGCTCAAACTATAGGACCCATGTAATTTGTTTATTCCGTGGTGCTTAATACATCTGGCTTCTCCAGTTGTATATCTTTATATCAGAGGATACATACCTCTCGACTCAATATTTTTTGTCACCCGCTTTGCTGCGGAGGGAAGTGGACAACTATTTGTTTCCAACTCCTCCTTTTGTTTTTCTTTCTGATTAATTTCGATGCGGGTTAAAGACAAGCTAGTGTGCCTGAGAGACTCGCCGAGCTCCGGAGCTCGGTGTCAAATCTTTGTGTGCCACTGTTGATCCTGGCTGACAGGAGTTGCAGTGGCGGGTGTGAGGGCGGGAAAGTCTCTACAAATGTGTTATGTATTGTACCTAGTATTGGTTTTCCACATACCTACGTGTAAGATTTGGTAGTTGAAGTTTTTTTTGTTGATTTTAATAATGGCTAAAAGTATGTCCCGTTTTTCGATAAAAGTTGAATAACCGCAATGCGATATGGCCGCCAATTGTAACCTATTTTTATTAATTATGTTTATCTATAGCTTTAAAATGTACTATAAAGAGTATAAATAAATAAATAACTAAGAAATTGTAAACATCGTCAACATAAGTAAAGAGAGAGTTAAAGTTTTTCTAATTTAATATCAATAGATTAAGCCGCGTGATGTGTTATTAAATCAATTAATTAACTAATATCCAGCGGAGTTGTTTAATTGGGCCACTTGTGTTAAATTTTATGACGTCTTATCAACCTCTCAATTAAGCCGATTGCTCTGATGTAGTTCAACTCAATATTACGAAAACGGTCCAGGTGGTTCTCCAAGGAGATACAGCTTTTAATTAGGTCATAACGAACATTTATAAATGTTTATGTCTTATTTCATTTATGTTTTAATTTGTTTGAACATTGTACACATTCTATTTATAGGAAGTTTTCAAAATCGACCTTTAAACCTATATCAGCTATCGATTTTTTTGTTTTCTTTTCTCAAACTGAATTCAAAAGTAATTTAAAAGTGACGAAATATTCGTTTATAAAAATAGGGTTTAAAACTATCTAGGAATAATGCTGATAAGTTTACATAGAGTACATCTTAGTGTTTCTACAGGCATAGTATAATACACTACCAATTATTGTTCTATAGAAAATAACATGATCATGAAGGAAGGCAAACAAGTACGCTTAATATTTTACAATTTAGTAAAAAAAACTAAAGAACCTCTAGAACGCGGAATAACTTTATAACTACACTGCTTGTTGAATATTAATGTAAATTCAAACATTTATTTGAAATATATTTCCTATGTAGATTGATATCCTGCATACTTGGGACTGGGACATTAAACATGTATGTATGTATTAGTTGTTTGTATCGGGAATAGTGAATTAGGAGGCGACTGCACCTGTGTGGCCCACCTTAGAAAAAATGTGGGCGCAACCTTCGGACTAAACGAATTATAACCCACTACCTGCGTCGTCGACACAACTGAGATTTTATGGCTTTGCGTTATCGTAGAGAACGGTATTCATTGAATGATTCCCCTTGAAAAAATCTCTAGATGTTGTACAAGGCAAGCGATGAACATCGAATATCAGTTTATGTCGCATAGACCATTTGTAACAATCGAAATATTAGTAAAATGGATCCGCCTTCATTCTCAGGTGCATTTTTGAATAGAACACGTTTACGTTTTTTGTTGTTGTTTTAAAAGCTTTTAAACGTCAAGAGGTTTCCCATGATATTTCGTTAATAAGGTGATTATTCGCGTTCCCCGATTGTTTATAAAAACCACGATAGATTTATTGGAAACACATAATTCAAATTGAAGTTTAGTAATTAGGTCTTTAATAAGGCCGCAATTCTGTGAGACGCGATGTTGAAATATTGTAAATTCGGATGATGCCATCACAGCCACGAGCATAGTCTATGCAAAGAAAATAATAAAATGATGTAAACTTTATTCTTTGCAATATATTATTAATAGAAACAAATACGCTATATGTTTCGTAGAAAATTGCTGTTCGAAATTTTAAACAGTTTCAATCAAATATTACGACCTATTTGTAAGGATTATACAGAACCTTTAATTTGTTTTTAAATTTAGTTTCGAGACAAAATTCTGGCCAGTCATTGGATGTCGTTATCATTTTCTGGGTTGTTTTGGAATCCAAATTAGGTTAAGATAAGACATTCCTTTATGTCGCATGTTTTTGTTACATCACAACAATGATGCGCGGCTCATAATAAACCTTCACGGGTCAGATGTTAAGATATTTAAATGGACCAGTTTATCTGTTATTATCTGTCGGAGGACATTCATATTTGCTTCAAGAATGCGGTTTATAATTTAATTTGTAATATGCATTGGAATGTCTTGTCTTCGCTGCATTTTTGAAATAGTTTAGGCTTTATTTCAGTTTGTAGTAGTTTTATGATCATTAACATTATGTGTCCTTTTATAGTTGAAAGAATTCGTGCTAAGATAGCCAATAATTTAAAGTGACTTAGTGTAAATTATTTTCACAATCACATTACATCCTCGTAATAAGTAGACCTCGGATTTAAATAAAATTTCATTGTCGTATTATTATTGGCATATTTGGTAACAACAGTTAGCGTGTGATTATATTTCGAAGTACAAAATTAGAAAAAAAAATAAAATCCTTAACATCGCTGCTTTAAAATACACGCGAATAAACACGCGTACATATACAGATTCGCATGCATTCGAGCATAGCACAACATAATCATTAATATTTATCGACGGCGACATCAAATGTATACCTAACCCGGCCTTACTACAGAAGGTCCGCATGACATCACCAGAATCGCGTCGGTTCCACTGGGCAGGTCGCGCTATCTGACTAATGGTCTCCGCACGCCGCGCGCCGGCAGGTTTGATAACGCGGCGCCGTCCCGCCGTCCTGCAGATAACCTCCGCAGCCCGCCGTCTTCCTGGCCGACCTGCAAAAACACGCCTTATCTAATAACTATTAGATGGTCAAGCGTTGATGTAGGTAGCTACGTGGCGACTGCCGGGGTACGTAAGGTGTTTTGTTTTGGTTAACGATTTGTTGTTGTTTTTGTTGAATGTATTGGTGTAAACAGCATTGCAGGATCTGATCTGGTAGATTAAAGTTTTAATTCAGATGTTGGATAATATAATACTCGTATGTACGTTTGGCATGTTTTCATAAAGTTAGTCAGGATTTCTAAATATAGCAGAAATATGGGTAGGGAATTAGGATAAGATTCGGGTAGCTGGTGACAAATTATAATTTGAAGGTCATCTGTAAAATTGATAAGCTCTTCCTTTGAAGTCGCTTAATAATAGAAGAATAACTACCGGACTCAGACATATTTAATGTTAATGAAATCATTACTTTGTGTAGATTTTACAAAGATAATCTATAAGAAGGACCAATTTAATTGATATTAAACATCTCTGAGTGCAACCGTAAAAAAATGTATTCCGGAATCTACCTTATTTAAGATCGAAGTTCCTAATACAGAATGTTTTTACCGCTAGACGTTAGTATAGTGTTTAGTGAGTATTCAATTCATTCTAACCGTTAAGCTACATTATCATTGCTACCGATTTTCCAGTAAAGGTCGATTAGGAAATCTTTTAGAGTGGCTTCGTGGAGAGGACTATATTTAGCAGTGGACAGACGATGCCTGATGACGAGTGTTCGAACTGCTTTGTTCGAAGTATCGCGTTGTTTATGAAAGGTTCCAACTTCACTGTACATGGAAATAAACAACGTTGCATAGCGCTTGCCGCTTTTCATATTTACTTATGCATTCGAGTTTTTATTGTTCCCTTTTGGAGTGAAGTTCCTCATTATGCGGCTCTTGGTTTCAGATCACCTGCTTCCATATGAGATTCTTATGCCTTTTATAACGCAAACATAAAAATGTACGTTTCAAACCAAATATGGTTTGGAATGGCTGATGGACGGCAGTGATTTCTTTTACCAACGAGCTGTTTTGGTTTAAGGCGACGTCAACTTTCCTTGCCGGAGTTAGAAACAAAAAGTTTAATGATCTCCTTTAAGGAACATACGGGATTGGTAAAAGTGTACATGTAGAGGAAGTACGGCAAGATGTTTTTACGATTTATGGTAATTCACGTCACCTGGACGTAAAGGATTTATTGTAATTGCATACGGTATTCCAGCATGACAATTTCTTTTTTAGTATCTGCAGCTTTCTTAATGCGTCGTAAACAGATTTTTTTCGATGTAGAATATTAACCACGGCAATAAACTTCTGTCAGATATGCATCTCAGGTAATTAGGGTATATCTTAAGTTTTGAGAGGAATCATAAATTATGGACTTCCATGATTAAACAAATTTAATTATTCAGTTTATTTCCAGGTAATATTATAGTATTATATTATAATAGTATTATCGATTATATATTATTCGAAACTGAAGTCTCGAATTTAAACTCAATATGGCCATAAGCTTGAGCCCTATCACATCGTGGGATGGAATACAAAACACAAGGGGAACGTGGGTGTCCTGGTATCATCTCTACTTACTCCTTCTGGGAAAAGGCGTGAGTTTATGTATATGTATGTTTGAAATTAGGTTACATCTAGCATACGCCGAAAACTCACGGTAGGGACAAGTAAATACCCCGTCCATATCTACATCTACATCATTAATATAGTTATTAAAAACCAGAAATACACAAACTAATCTTTTCATTTACTGTCATCCCACGTACAGCCTTTTGAGTATACCAACAGCTAATCGCAACGCTATGATTTCGTATAAATGTGCAAGTGAAATGTATTGAATTATTCGCTCGGACGGTACGAGGGCGTTGAATAGATGCGCCGGCGCCGCTCGCTATACTCAATACACTATAGAATCTATACCGCAGGCACTGCTTAGCGGATGACGTCATTGTGCGGTCGTGCGTCGCCAACCATATAGGCATGCAGCCTCCTTGCGCAGTGCGGCGCAACCAACAATAGTAGTGTAAATATGCGTACGGATTTCCCGTATTTTATTGTGATAAATATTTATTTTTTATGTTTAATGTTTAGCATTTGATTGTTTTTTTAAGTAATTAAATGATTTCAGATTTTTGTTATGAAAGTTGAACATTGGGATCAAAGCATAATTTCGTTAGATTAGGTGCTGTTTGCTCATATTTTTCAGATAGATGGGAAATTCTTTTAGTAGACGTTAAAGGTTTAAATGTTTAATGAAGCTTTAATTGGGCCGTGATCGCATACTTTAGTGTTATGAATGTAAAATCAAGTTTCAATAAGCGTCACTAGTTTCTTAATTAAGAACTATCATGTTTACGATGTACAGGTACTACATTTTTACGTAATTTATAATCAGTCTTGATCTTAAGAAGCAGACGGAATGTTCCCGATACGTGTTGTCATACATAATTACCGCGTTCCGGTTTTAAGATAGGTAAGTTCTGGATATGAATGGAGCGGAGTTAATTAGAACGAGTCTTCGTTTCCTGTTCGCGCTGATAGATACTGTGGGCGTGAGTCAATCAGCAGTTGCGACACTGGCTTTCATTGACTGCAGCCTCTCCATGATTGGTGTCGGTGGTCACCTGCGAATGTGGTGTCAATGCTCCCTGCGTCGCGTAGGCCCAACGCCGTGCACGTGTGTGGGCCCTCAACTAGAAACTCGTTTAGTACAACTAAATCTGCATACTGTTACGCCGACGCATTATGTAATCGTAATGACGTAAAACTATTTTGTAACCTTTTTCACTGGCGCCATGCTAAGTGGACGCCGCCATATAAATAAGCTTTGTGTAAAGGTCGATTTCGTATCGTTTAGTTCTAAGATTAACTGAAATATTTCTTTAGATTAGATGTGTTTATTATGTTGCAGTTGAGGTTTGTTGCTAATATCGACTCGTTTTCTTAGGTTATTGCTTTACAATAGGAATGTTATTTGCATAGGCAATATTTTTATCATACGAAAGCCGTGAACGCATTTATGAGTCACTATAGAAAGAAAAAAATTAAATTGTGTCCTATACAATAGTATAGGTCTTGTACAAATATTGTAATGGTAATATTAAATTTATAAATACTACAGCTACTAAGAAAATATAGTGTGTGAAAAGTTACTGTCACTTTATTGATCTTGTAATCCAGTAACAGCACGTCTTGTCTATAAGCCGTAAAATATGGGTTTTATTCTCATATTGGTGTGGATTTTCTAGGGTCATATCACATGGCATGAAATCACATCTTCGAAGTGAATAAACTCGAAGAGCTGTGGGTGGCACTAGTTATACTTTTGCCTATCACTTCGGAAGTGTTTGTTATACTTAATACTAATATAGAAAGTAGAATCATAATGAGTTTATGCCCGTTATTAAGTATTTTGCATGTTCACGGTAATATAAGTTAGAAGTAATTTATAGTTTACTGCTAATTAACAGGTAGCAAAGTTAATTGAATTACGATAGATTTATTAAACATATCATGATTTATGTAATTATTTATAGCATGAAATTACTAGGTATATAGTTATACGTTAATACTAAGTACATAGTATTCAAGGAAACGGTAAATAAATAAAACGTACTGGTGCTGTGGTAAGAAAAATGTTTTTAAGCCGGATACTGCACGTTCAATTCTCAAAAATATTAATATGTGATATGTGATCTACATATATTTGTTTCATTTGGGATATATTCATTTATTAAATGTTTTAAGGAAATACTCTTTACGACACGCATTTTATTCTTTTACTTAAATCTGCACTCTCTCATGATTGACTAGCATGAGATTTAAATACAAAAACTTCCAATAATTACCAGGTTGTTAAGTTCAAGTACACGAAAATGTAATTCAGGTAATGTTTGTTTTAAATTATTTTTAACCGACTTCAAAAAAAGGAGGAGGTTCTCAATTCGACTGTATGTTGCTTTTTTTTTTTTATGTTTGTTACCTCGTTTCTCTGTACTGTGTGAACCGATTTCAATCATTCTTTCTTTGATTGAAAGCTGGTGCTTGTCGTTTGGTCCCATAAAAATATGGTGAAGATCTGATGAATATCTTCGGACCCGGAGAGGGGAGCTCCTTAAAATTAAGGAGAATTGCAATGGTTCTTTTGCATTACGTTCATTAGAAAAGTTAAGTTACAGTGAGAGAGGGAAAAAGGGGTGGGGGTGAGGGGGGGTGGGTGATAAAATTAAAATACACGTAAATTCTAATATCTTCGGCAGCTTTAAACCGATTTAGTGATTTATTTTTCATTGGAAAAAACGTATTGACAGGTTGATCCCAGGAATACAACATGAAGATCTGATGATTATGTTCGGACCTGGAGAATAGAACTCTTCAAAATGTAGTAGGATTCCAATGGTTCTTTTTGCATTAGGTTTATTATAAAAGTTAAGCTACAGTGAGGGAGGGAGAAAGGGGTAGGGGTGAGGGGGGGTGGGTGATAAAATTAAAATACACGTAAATTCTAATATCTTCGGCAGCTTTAAACCGATTTTAGTGATTTATTTTTCATTGGAAAAAACGTATTGACAGGTTGATCCCAGGAATACAACATGAAGATCTGATGATTATGTTCGGACCTGGAGAATAGAACTCTTCAAATGTAGTAGGATTCCAATGGTTCTTTTTGCATTAGGTTTATTATAAAAGTTAAGCTACAGTGAGGGAGGAGAAAGGGGTAGGGGTGAGGGGGGGGGGGTGTTAACGTTAAAATACACGTAAATACTAATATCTTCAGCAGCTTATAACCGATTTTAGTGATTTCTTTTTCATTGGAAAGAACGTATTAACAGGTTGATCCCAGGAACACAACATTAAGATCTGATTATCATGTTCGGACCTGGAGAGTAGAACTCCTCAAAATTTAATAGGATTTCAACGGTTCTTTTTGCATTGGGTTCAGTAAAAAAGCTAGGCTACAGTGGTTGAGGGAAAAAGGGGTAGGCGCGAAGGGAGGGGGGGGGGGAGCAAAAATGGTAAACATGTGAATATTCTAATATCTTTGGCAGCTTTTAGCCGATTTTAGCGATTTCATTGTCATCGGAAAGAACATATTCCTTGTGGGGACCAAATCTTCTTCATTTAAATGCCTATCAACACTAAAAAGATAAAAATAACTCAAATTTTTAATAAAAAAAATAAAAACCGACTTCAAAACAAAAATCCACTAAAACCAAAAAATAATAACTACTTACCACTCCAAAGCAAAAAAATAATATTTATTTCATGGAACTCGTGCATGTTGATTAATTTGCTTAATGACTTGACTAGCCAACAAATCAAAATATATGCGTAACATATTGAAGGCGGGTCGCCCAGTACCAAACAATAGATATTTAAATTAATATAAGGCATAGGTCCTACATGTTTGGTACTTGGCGACCCGCCTTCGATATGTTACGCATATATTTTGATTTGTTGGCTAGTCAAGTCATTAAGCAAATTAATCAATATGCACGAGTTCCATGAAATAAATATAATTTTTTTGCTTTGGAGTGGTAAGTAGTTATTATTTTTTGGTTTTTAGTGGATTTTTGTTTTGAAGTCGGTTTTTATTTTATTATTAAAAATTTGAGTTATAAAGAGTTTAAATTGCTCTTAAGTGGCATTGTAAAGTATTTCGCTTTGTGGGTATGTTTTTTTTGTCTGCCTTTGCTCAGGTAGCAAAGGTATATTGAGAGACTGTGACAAGAAGTATTGTTTGCCCATATTCTATTGTTACAATAGGATTGTGTTTTAACAATATAATTGGCATAAGAAACTATTAGAGGCTTCTTCTCTGCTCTCACGCTACACTGGCACATAGGCAGTAAATTTTGTTTGCTTCATGTTGAATAAGTGCTATCACTTTACCTATGTGCATATTTCATTTCTGAAGTGATGAAGTTAAGTGAAGAAATGCAATTATTGTAAGAGATATAACAAATTTGTAGCCTGTAAACATTCTTCGACACGATAATTTTATAATAGTTAGAAACTTGTACAAAGCCCCATATACACGGAGCGATTTTCTCGATAGATTATCGGAAGGATATAAAAAATCGCATCGTGTAAACATTTGCCAAATCAACCATCTTACGGCAGTTATGTCTTGCGATAGCGGTAAATAGAGAATAACTCTCACCATGTTAACAGCGCTTTAGTTACTAACTTGCAACATAAGTATAGTTTGGGAATCTAAAAAACGATATAAAGCCTATTCCTGAATCTGGTAATAAAATCATATATTATCTCGGTTCGTATATTAACCATATTGCTAACGAAGTTTTGCTGATCATTGGCAGCAATCGAAATTAACAGCTTAATTAAATCCATGGACTCATGGCAATTAGGGAATGCATATGTTAATCAATTAATTACTATTGGATCGTCAAGTACGAGTATATGCCGTAAATGGACAACTGGCGTCATCGTTGATATGCTGTTTTAATTGCTTAGAAATTATTACTGTTTAAGCTTACGAACAGACTTTCAAAGTTTACTTAAGTTTACTTGATAGATGGACGTCGACGCACTAGCTAGTAGTAGTCAGACATTGGCAATTCTCGACTAGATGATAAGAGCGGACGAGCTCAAGTTTGTGGGAAGTTGTTGGACGCAAGTGGTTATAATAGTTAATTGTGGAAATCCAGGCGAGTTGCAACTGGATCCAAATTGCTTTATGTAGAAAAGCAAAAGATTTAGCACACCAGTGTAACCAGTAATAACAAAAATGTATACAGTGGCGGTTACTACAGGCATTTTTGAGTCACAAAATGCATTATCTACTGTCTCATTATACCACCTCGGTGAACATAAGCTCAATCAAAACATTTTTACCGATGGTCACAAAGAAGTGGTGAGGCGTTTGAACACAATACAGGGTATATCAAGACTGCTACCGAAAACGAAGCCGGGTGGTAGTATAAGCGATTTCAGACACAATGCAACAAAAAAAGTTGCAAAAAAAAGCGACCAATTTTTTTTTGTTATTTTTTTCCTATGACCATATTTGGGTGGTAAATACATTTTTTCCTAAAATAATAGTGTATACCCTTTTATTTATAAATAATCTAAGGTATAAGAGTGTTTAAATCATTATTTTAGCAAAAACAATGGATTTACCACCCAAAAATGACGATATTTAAAAAATCATAAAAAATAATTGTCACGTTTCTATGCGAAATTTTTAGTTGCATAGTGTTTGTAGTCACTAAAACTATCACCCGGCTTCGTTTTCGGTAGCGGTCTTGAGATACCCGGTATAGTGGGAGTACGAAGTGAAGAATAGTGTGGTTTGAATAGCGCATCGGCTGTCACCGCTCCGCGCCGGCGCAGCGCAGCCTTATTGCCTATTGTTCACAAACAAACGCAGGAAACTGTAAAGTCGAAAGTCCGTTTGTTAGATTTCGCCGTACCGACAGGTAGGTCGCAGGTGGTGTTGCCACACTCACGAGTTTAAAGAGATGTCTCCAATATTCTGGCGTTGTTGTTCATTCTTAACTCCTATATTTTATTTCTTGGGGGGTGGTGATATATTTAATTAAACAAATGAAGTGTAGTACATAATTATTATACAAGTTTTAAGTAAAATAGAATATATTATAATGTTAAGGCAGGCAATGTGATTTTTTTTATAATATATTTATTTCGTATAGATTAAGTAGGTATTAATGTTATACTAATATATAAAACTATATTATTTTAATGACAAGTAGTCTTGTTTCATAACACATTTTGTGTTTCTTTACTCCTTTTTAGAGAAGAATACGTCTGGCAACACCACCGCAGGTGTCCGAGATGACGGCAAACAATTTAAAAGCGGCAAAAGAATTCATGCGGTTTTAAAGTTGAAAGCAAAGGAAGTTGTTTTGAACAGTTTTGCGAAAGGCACAATGCTTGTGCGTCGATTATTTTGTAACATGGTGCACGGCAGCGGCGATTAGCAAAGGGAGTTTAACAAGTTATGTAAACGTGATTGTTAAGCACATTTACTACACCCTCGTAGTGCCATTTGAAGTGTATATCAATTGTTATTGAGCGTGTAATGCTTTTCAGTCAATGTCGGGAACAATTAAGCTGTTACTTTCGTTATTGTTCTTTCGTATAACAATATTTTAATGTCTATTATTTGTGATGACGCTCAATAATTTACCTTTATAGAAATAAAGTGGAAAGACTTAGACAGTAGGAACATTTCAGACACAACCGCTCGCAATTGTTGTGGAGACCAGCAGTGAGAATACTTAATTACCGAACTGATAATATTATTAAATAGAAATTTGAATACTCTCATACATTGGAAACCAATCTTTTGTCTACATGCATACTTATTTTTTTATTCAAATGTATTTCGTAATATCATTGCATCATCATATCTATGTACCTCATTCAAATATTGGTCTGAAAATAAAAATATCAACAGTGCAAGTACATGTATATGCATATACAGCTATGTATAGTAGATACACCCTCAACTAAACACGGCAAATTGCCTGAAGAGCCTTCCCCATTTCACTTTCCCCTTCGTCCCGTAGGGCGCCGTCGACGCGTAGCCATGGCAACAACTTTCCATGGCTACGAGCATTGGTCGGAAAATTCAAAATGGCGGCCGTATCGATCGCCGTCGGGGGTGGTGGGAGGCGGGAGGCATGCAAAGTTGCACCAGCAAATAATGCTGGAACGTCGCTTAATAAATGTACATGTAAGGGTGTTCCGCTGAGTGTTGGGGTAAGGGAATCTAATAAAACCTCTTCAGCTGTTTTATAGTTATTTGAGGTGGAATGTTAGATGACTTTAAAACATTAGTGAACGCAGCATAATTTAACTTCTTGTGTGTATTTACAATTTTCTTATGATATGTCTACTTATATAATGTAAAAAAAAAGCGAATTTATTGATTTGTCATTCTTGTACACATTATATTTTTGGGTGACTGGTGAATTTTTTTGCAAGAGTTTCTAAGATAAATTGTTTCTTTGACAGGTTAATTAAAGTATGTTGAGACAACGCACATTTGTAGGACAAATCTCGATACAAGTTAACTAACAAAACCTAAGTCTCCATTAAATTATTTTGACCACACACCGACTTTACTCCAAATTTAAAACAAGAACGTTCTGGTTTCAAATCGTCAACAGTACAGTAAACACACAGATGTCCATACTCCATAGTAACCGTCTAAATGAGTATTTGGCCACGGCATTGTCGAAGCACGTGTGCGCATATATTTTTGTTAGAAAGAGAGCGTCGGCGCCGATCCTTAGGTGCCGTCGATAGCAGGATTGACAGACATGTGCTAAATGCCAATGGGCAAATATAACTGTCTATACTAGTTGCAACTGAACACAGACAATTTTCTAACATACAAATAGAATAATACTCGGAATAGTCAGTACCTAAAAGTGACATGTTTCTTTAGAAGTTTTTGACTTGTCAGAGCAATGTAACGTTGTTAATAGCTACGCAGTTTATTGGTGAAACGTTTATAAGAAGAAGTATGAAGTTCGTAGACATAGGCTAGAGATCTAAGCGATGGCATAATACCTATCGATTGTAAAGAAGGTCAGCTGTAGGCATATATGTACTCCACAATAATTTAAACCATTTATTAAAAGTTCAAACCTTCGATTTAACTTTTTTTAGATTATTTTTTGTTTTTTTTTTGCTTTGCTGATTCACACTTATCTACGCTACTTTCTGGATGTTGTAGTGAAAATATAATTCATTATGTAAATTGATATATTCCCAAAAAACACAAATGAATATTTGAGACCCTAGTAGTTCCCGATATTTACGAGCTCCTACGAGACTCGATCTTATTGTGGGGTCAGGACTATCTAATAACCACGAATTGAAATGTCATAACTTTTTCAATATTTTACGATCACATGAGGCGTCTTAACTCTTAAACTTTTATGTGTAGTAGCAATAAAGTCAGTCGCCGGTATCTTCCCCAGTACAAGCTGTGTGAATCAATAGGTGGGCCAGTAGCTACTGGAGGGAACTTATCATATCCGGAAGTGTTTCGCTGCGGAAGTAAGGTCGATTGTCTTTTTGTTTCCTTTTTTTAGCAAGGGGACAGTCGTATGTCGGTACAGTATATTTATACTTTACAGATGTTTCGTTGTTCATAATTATTTGTGATTTTGCAGCTACGGCTTATATATGTTTCTAGGAAGCCAATGCTGCTTATGAATAGTTATAACATACAAGAAGTCTTTGATTGAGGATGTCAGCACAAGGGTCGCAATCGTAGAGTTGATAGAGTTGTATTCTCCAAGTGTGGTATTTTCGTCATTAAGTAACTTTATTGTTACGTTGCAATTTTTCTAAATAGTTTGTGACTCGTCGTATCTTGAGATTTTGGCAAATGTTATGAGTAAACCAATTACGTCTTGCAAGATATTATGCGCGCAGATGAGAATTTAGATATAAATGCAAAACTTATTGTGAAAGGACAGTTCATGAATAAGGGATTGGCAAAAGATCACACGTAACAGAACAATTCCCAGAACACTTTCCCTCTCACATGGCATTATTCCAAACAGCCATGTTTTAACATCGGATATCAGATCATTTTGAAGGTGTGTAAACAAACGGAACGGCAGCGTGCGGCGAGTCGAGGCGAGTTATATTACTGATTAATAAATAAACTGGCGATTTTACAATCAATATAACGTTTGATGTGGTGTTTTATCTGTTCAGTGGGCGTGTCCGCGGCGAGACAATTATCTATTTTTACGTGGAGCGCGTAAAGAGGCGGCCACGTGGTGGGCAGCTGCGGCGGCGCTCGACGTGGCGCACGTGCCGTCGAGTATTTATACGACGCCGAAGACGCCGCACTAGCTCCCATACACACTGTAAATCACGGACTAAACCAAGGAACGATGCCATCATTACCGTCTTCAATCACAAGCAGACGGCTAAAACCCTGCTGTTGTCTTCAAACTTTGTGTATGCTGTTGTCACAGAGCATCCGCGTTTGTGGTATGAACGCAGATCCAGTTGCCGTCAGTAGGCCCTCCGCATTTGTACAAACGTTGACGTCACATCCGTAACTTCCTCACCGAACCGATTTTCTCCATCTAGGATTTTGAAAAATGTTTGTTTTGTTACTGGATCTAATCCCATTGATGTAGCTATTTTTGGACTACAATGAATAAAGTTTTTACCAATATTTGCTTGGTCTAAACATGAGGTGGTCAAAGGGATTTCTCCAGACTGTGTAAAGACCCTTAGTGGTTCATAAGTAGAATCTTAAGCGATGAGGATTAGTTACAGCAATGAGGTGCCAAGCATGCCTATATGATGCTTGGAACCTCTTTGCTATCTTGTATGATGTGCGTGTGGTTTAATGTGTCTTAAGGCTTTGTTTACCAAGGCGCTGACATACTCGAAGTTCTTTCACATCTGTTTCATGTTAAGTTGAATAATATCTGTAGGTATTCCCAATGTTATGTGCGATGGATTTTGCTACTAGCAACTGTTATCCCTACCAGTGTCAGAGTCAGCTTTCTTGCTCAACCTTCGTTGATTCAAGCGTCCTTTTGCATCCTCGACTGTAAGACACCGAAATGAACTGTAAAATGTTCATTACCGAGTAAATGTTAAACTTAAAGGAGCGTGGACGGGGGCGACAGCCGGCCGGCGAAATATGAACACCCTCCAGGGTTATTAATCTGCTCAATTATTATGAAACTGACGCACACCGGGACAGGCGACGTCTTTGTCGCATCCGCTGCGGGCAGGGATGGCGATCTGCACGTGACTTTGAATTATGCTTTCCGGGAATGCTTATGTTGCAGTTTCGGACCGGGAAGTAGGTTTAAAATAGAATGTATATGGTATTTGTTTATACCAACATAATATGATATACGTATAGGCAAAATAAAATTAGCTGTGCGTTGGGATAATTGATAGATCTTGCGAGTTCTGGAGTAGAGGTCGCGCTAAGAAAACGTAGAGTCGGACGCCCACGGGCAATCGGTGGTCTTCACAAAGCGTATATAAGTTCTTGTATGTAGCAGTTTACAAGTGAGGGTTTGGCACGGGAGAAGTAGAAGATAAGATTTGCTCTTCAGCATAGATTCATTGAAAGGCTACAATAGAGATAGCATTTCACGTTGGTTGACACTTATTAGATTTTTCCTGGTCGTACTAATCATGGCATTGTTTTTTTGTTAATATAGTTGATATTTTATTCTCTATGCAACCATAGTAGGTCGTGTTGGGTCTATAACGGTGCGTTGATATGACGCTAATGCATGAACATGACATGACAACACATAAAAATGTAAATATGTTGGCAGCAAAGCTTTTGTAAATCATAAACAGTGACGCATGTAATTATACGGTTGACAAGTGCTAATTAAGACGTGAAATATGTACTCCCTTTATAGAACCCACAGTAAATAAAAATGCTATACTGTGAGATGGAAAAGTATAGATGGCAGCCCTGCGCGGCGGCGGGCGTCGCGGCGCGGGCGGCGCTCCCTAGCCGCTCCAATGTGCGCGGACAGGTGTGACCGGCTGCCGCGCATTTTCATACAAAACCAACGTTTCAGATATAAAAGGCACTTCCTTTCATCCCGCTACCTACAGTCGGGAATGCCCATTAATTTGCCAACACAATATTTTTAGTGCGCGGCTCGCGTGTAATATATCGTAGCCACGTGTCGCCGTATGTCGCCCGACGAGCGGCTGCGTCAAATTATTTTCGTTCATGTCACAAGATACAGCGCTCATCTGGACGGTTTTCCTTTAAAAATTACACCGTTTGTCAGTTCTATGCGGTGTCGAATGCATCCGGTGGAAAGCGCACGACGCACATTCATAAAACTATTCTAAATTCATTGGTGTACAATAAAGTGTCAAATAAATATACAGGGTATATCAAGACTGCTACCGAAAACGAAACCGGGTGGTAGTTTAAGCGACTTCAGACACAATGCAACAGAAAAAGTTGCAAAAAAAAGCGACAATTTTTTTTTTGTTTTTTTTTCCTATGGCCATATTTGGGTGGTAAATACATTTTTTCCTAAAATAATAGTATATACCCTTTTATTTATAAATACTCTAAGGTATAAAAGAGTTTAAATTATTATTTTAGCAAAAACTATGGATTTACCACCCAAAAAGGACGATATTTAAAAAATCATAAAAAAAAATTGTCACGTTTCTAGGCGAAATTTTTAATTGCATTGTGTTTGTAGCCACTAAAACTACCACCCGGCTTTGTTTTCGGTAGCAGTCTTGAGATACCCGGTATAATAAATTCAAAAATTTGAATTTCTTTCTGTTCGAATTATAAAATATCACTTGAATAATATAGGATAATATTATAGTTTTAAAATTATCATAACAAAAGTTTTGTGTATACAGTGTATAATGTTGAATATCGCATCGATATTCAGTAATAATCACACAATTATCGGCTTGTTAGTCGTTGTGGCAATTCGGATGATACACAGAATGCTCGCAGCAATTTCATGGAAACGAAGCGTTTTACCGCGTGATGTATGACGGGCGACGGGTGCGCGCTGCAATCTTCGTATTATCGCGACATTTTATGCTTTTCTCGCCTAAACCATCTATCACGCGGACGGTGTTTGTTAAGGGCTTCACATACGTGCTCGGTATTTCCACAGGCTTGTAGTTTATTGAACTTGGATACAAATAATTCAAGCATTATCACTAGAAACGGTGGCCTAATGTAGGTATATTACAATTTACAATGGAAAAAAGATAAATAGTAATAATTAAAAAATTAAAAGATACAATTTAACGCGTGCCTACATACAATATATTCATACAAGTAGATTAAGATTGTTAGTTCTTGTATAATTCTAAACATTTATAACGTGGTTTCCTACTAGGCATCGGGGGTTGATGATATTTTGCTGGATATTTACTTAAAGTAGGATTGTAGTTGTTTTTTGTAGTGTTTAGAAGAATGATAATAAACAACATGAGTGTGATAACAAAGTTCCCGACTGACTGTGTGTACTGACAAAAAGTCAATTTAGAAAATTAGAATTAGGATATAATTAGAAATATATTAGAATGAGTCATTATTTTGCCACAATAAAATAAGCACAAAATAATATTCCGTACAGAAACTAAATTTAATCTTAGAGCTCTATAAAGACTAAGAATATTATTGCGCTAATAACAATTTCATAATTCTAAATTTAATTTCAATAGCCCATCGATAGGAAAGCTATTACAAATGCTGAAACTAGTGCACAGTAAATTCTGTCTAATGGTTATGGACCAATAACATTACTTGCTAAGAGTATTACTTCGGCACATATTCACTTCCTCATTCATTATATTATCGTAATATAACATAAATAGGTGTACAATAACATTTACATCATATTTGTGGAGACTAGGAAATTAGAAATTGAAGTAGCGTATATTTTCAATATAATTTCTTTTATTGATCAACAAAAAAGTTTGATTACACACGAAAAATGCAGTAGGTTGTATTACATTACATGAATAAAACGCATTAGATTTAACCTGATATAGCATCTCTTTGAAATTTGATGTAATTTTAGTTTTTTTGCATTTTCTTTTTGTTTTATATTGCATCTCATGTGAATAATTGCTGTTGATTCCGCGACGCATGTGCAGAGTCCCTATAACGTTACAATCACTTTGTTTTATCACTGATTTATTTATAGACGGCTTGTTACTGTGTCTGAACGTATTGCACGTCTATAAATCTCTGAACATCGCGGCTGTTATTTTTCGTATGCCACATAATAGTTCTTTGTGATATATGATTTAACTCAATCCTTTTTATTGCCGTTGCGACTTATTAATGGTGGTTTTTTTCATCGTCGGATTAACTTCAAAGGTGAACACGTGAGGTAACTCTCTAGTAGGTAATTAAATGAGACGAGAAAATAGGAACTATATGTTGTGTTTTAATGCAGGTAGTCTGTTAGTAAGGGACTAGACGCGTCTGCCAACATGTTCACGGGGGTCGCTTGTTCAAATCCCAGGATTCCTTTTGAAAGCCTTTCGAAATCATGCCTATATTGATATCCAATCACCATACATTATACTAGTAAATGAAAACATCGCGAGGAAACTTGCATACTATGGTAAAGTTAACCGTACTACGCCAGGGTGGTGGACTATAATATGGCCTAACAATTCTATCCTCTCAATTATAGAGGAGACCCGTGTGTTGCAGTGGGACGTATATAGGCTGATACAGATACAGAAAGTGTTTTAGAAGTATTACTACTTCGAATATTTTATGTTAAAGGTTTTAAAGCAATTAGGGAGGTATTGTTTTCGTTTTTTTTTAAATAAAATATTGCCTAGTGGATAGTTAAGTTTGTGTAACTTAGCTGTGTAAATTTGATATTAATTTTCTAATTATAATATTGGTTAGCAAAGTTGTTGGTGACTGCTTTTTAGCCATCATCTCACTCGTAAGGCATACCAACTATATTTACTCTATAGCCATCATTATACTTGTACGGCATACAAACCAATAACCATATTTATGATTTAATTCCTTAAAAATCATATGACGACCGATCGAGAAAACAAATAAAAATAATAATATGGCAAATCTTTGTAAGACAAGTCACAAATATTTATTTTAGTAAATTGACCAAAACCAAGCCCACTGAGTTTGACTCGCTGGATCTACTCAGAAATGGGTCGCGCCGCGTAGTATCCAGTAGTAAAGTAAAGCCCGCTGAGTTTGTTCGCCGGGTCTTCTCAGTCAGGGCCGCGTTGGATCCGGCAGTAAGCCTAAACATACGGGACGTTTCGGAAATACTTATGGTCGTTGTCTTAAATTGGACCCAAAACAAGCCCACTGAGTCTTATTCGCTGGATATACTCAGGATTGGGTCGCGTCGCGTAGTTCCAGTGGTAGTGTAAGCCCACTGAGTTTGTTTCGCCGGGTCTTCTCAGGAAGGGCCGCGTTGGATCCGGTGGTAACAATAAACCGCTACGCACCGTTGTAATAATATTCATGGTCCATTAATTAATTAATTTAATTTAATTTAATTTGACCAACGTACATATTGTATTTCTTTGAAAAATAAATTACCATAAAGTCATAACTAATACTTTAAATAAAATAAGAATAAAAAGGAAACAAATAAATAAAACTAATGCTAAATAAAAATAAAATTAATTTAAAATAAATAAATTACATAAATTAATTAATTAAACCAAGAAATTAAAATAAGTAATACTAAGTATAGGAAATATATTGTTTATAGAGATTAAGTTCTATGTGTATTGACTTGTCATAAGAGCTTTTAAATTGCCTACGTGACCAATAAATACATTTCATTTCATTTCATTTCAAATAATACATTAACGAACCATTGCTGCGTGTCGGTATATATTTTTCTTTGCAAGCAAGATTAATTTCGCACGTGTCGCGAGCCTTTGTTTCCAACTTCCTTTTACCGAGGCAGACATCGTTAGGACTATTTCGGTCCTCAAAATTGTTTCACAGATACTTTTTACACGTTGTTTTCATTTCTTTCTCGTGAAACGTGCCGGTGGTCGTGTGAAAATAAAATTAAACCGTAAGAAATAAGGAGCTGACGAACGCGACTTATTGCTAAGGGCCGATGCGTAAATGGCGCCAAACTATTTATGGGATAGACGTGGAATACACAAATGTTCTTACTACGCACAATGTGCATGTTATAATGTTTTCATTTAGTCAATTTTGATTCACAAACACGTTTTAATTTTACAATTGCTAAAAGATATCTATTGAAAATGTGAATTACTTGAAGCAAGCAGTTTTAAGAAACTCATATTAGGCAGGAAAACTCACACAAGTAAGTTGCTCGACATTCGAATTGCTGCAATGATCTTATGACTCACAATGTATACATGTTAATCGCCACTACTGGAGTAAGAAGGCGACAGGCAAGATTAGTTATGCATTATCGTCATTATTTCACTTCCGAAGAAAAATTTGCCCTCAAGATAAATGTACACATTTCTGCCAATATGACTCTGACGTCGCAAATCGGTTGGCGAGCGAAAGATATAATTTCTCTCACTAATTTCCGAATACATAAAATACCATAAAATAATAGAGGAAGTAAATATGTTTTTTTTATTGCAATTAATGGCGAGACGAGCAAGCCGTTCGCCTGGTGGTAAGCGATACGACCGCTCATAAACAGTAGCATTCCAAATTCCACTGCGTTCGCCATCCTGAGACATAAGATGTTAAGTGTCAATATGTCCAGTAGTTACTCACAACAGTGCATTCACATTGCTGTTTCACGGGAGAAATAGACATAGCTGTGGTACCTACCTAGATGGCCTCTCACATATGAGAGACCTTCCACCAGTAAAATGTATGTTGCCAGAATATTTTTGTGAGGAAGCATGAAAGGGTTGGGCGAGATAGAAAAATAAGGATTATTGTTTCACGTCGTTAAAGCAATGGAATGTGACGGTAAAGATGCTACTACACGTCGGTATTCTAAAGAACAGTTTATTCGATAGTGTCAGCAAAACAGAAATGACAGTTTATTAACAGTTGTAAATACCACACCTGTCCACGAAGTAATTCTAGTCATTTGGACAAAGACACTAATATTTTCTTTGATATTGAAGACATAAACGAGATTATTACACAGCATAGGTGCCAACGTTTGATGTGGATTGTCTGAAACAATAAAATTCAATAAAAAACATATTATTGCTTTTACTGCCACGACGCTCGTAAATTGCCTTATGTTAATGATCGTGTTGATTAATAAAATGTTGCTAAATGGAATGTTGATTTATGCATAGGCTCGGATATATTATGTCATTGAACACTTATTAGTTTCTTTGCGTTTGTCATCAGTATTTATTTTTGTGTTTTGGTATTATTGTAACATCAACTCCGTGTTTTTCCTTGGCTTCTATTTCATTCATGATTTTTATTAATTTGTTTTGATCTCATAACAATGTTTTCGTCTTAAAGTTATTTGGGTCAGAGAACGGAAAATATTTTTATTCTTTCTTTTATACGAATAAGACACAATAGTAATTTTTTAAAGGGAAGCTCGCCGCTCGGTTAATCGTTAATCGTAATACCTATGTCAAAACTAAAGCCAAGAATAAAACCACTGTCAGTGCTACAATTAATTTAAAAAAGAATATTTAAACTCCACATAAAAATTCAGATGATTAATCTGGTACCATATTATGATGGTTGGTGAGTCCACACTACAGTCCACGCATTTAAGACAAACGCCGTGGACAACTGTTGTCTGCTCGTCTCGCCAGCTGCGCTCCACTTGCGCGTACAGCTTCGTTCACACCGCACCCGACAAGCGATAAATTAGAAAATTATGTGCTAAACACGAGCCAACGCGTTGGGCAAGTGCATGTGTAAATTATGTTTAATTAAACGATAAAAGTATATGAGCGCTTGTCCTATTTTCATTATATTTACTGATTTCTCGTTTCAGTTTGAAAGAAAGCGCTCCTTGCGCGCTGAGACCATAATGTTATATGCTTTTGTCTTATGTCTGCTTTACAATATATATGTATAAGAGTCAATTTAATCCGCGCAATATAAGGATCTATGAATCTGTAAATTGATTACATAACGACAAAGAAAGGTGAACGTCCATTTTAAGAAGGTATTCGATTTGAAAATAGCTTTTGATTGAAAAAATATGACAGCCTAATCCTCCTCTTGTTAATTTAAAACACACGCTCAGAATGTGACCAAAGCCTCTCACCACTAAGCAAAAGCACATCTGTAATACGCTTACCAAGCAATTTTGAACCTTATTACTAAGCACCAATCAAATGCACTCCAGTGATTAAATATAAATCAGTATTTATGTGTAGTGGTAATTGAAAGTGGCTGTCAGTGCACCGCTGTCCAATATTAGTCATGGAAATTGCACGGCTTTGTAATACATCGAATTAATAGCCGATGTTTATAAATAAAGGCACCTATCAATTTGTACTAATCCGATTGAACCTGACTTTCGACGTGGTGAATTATCAATTGCAATGAAATCTGGGATATATTTTGTTGTTAGACGTTTTTATTCCTTGCTAATAAACAGCTACTACTAGGGAAGAAAACATTAAGTTAGTTCCTATCGTCCTGCTGGTTGTACAATATATTGCTGGCTTATTTATTATGTTCTATAATCGTAGGCCTATCAAGCGGAGTCTGAAAAAGCAATAATAGTACTGGCCAGCATAATTGTGTGATTAGTATTCCATGTAGCACTGTACTTATCCGAGTACTACCTATAGTTACTTTGCCGAGAAGAATGGAAAAAATTATAGTAAACGTTTGTTTGATAGTCTGATATTGTTTTTGATATCTCTATTAAAATAATTCAAGGACTTTAACTATTGATCGCATTACAATGGTCAAAATGTTTAGGTAAACCAATCGTGATGTACAGTTGCGAATGCTGGCATTAGTATTCATGTAATGCTAAGTTAGATCACGTTAAGCACTAAACATGCTGGCAAGTGAGTCATTTCAACGTGTGCCAGTCAGATCGGGCCGTTACATGTCGTTATAGACGCCAACGCCGAAGCGGGCAGGCCGGCTGCACACCGCCACTGCGCATGCGCACGCGCGGCCTCCTTGATTTATACGCTTCCACTGACAACACACGTCAGAAACGCCTTGTTGCTCTTTACCAGAAGCAATTACAAGTGAATCACACCTACATATTGGAAGCAACGCATTTAACAATTCGTCACGATCTCCACTCAGTTATTTAATTGTTGATCGTGTACAGTTATCTATTCCGGTGAAATGTCTGTCAATTTTGTATGCATCTGTTTGAAATTGCTTGTTGCTACTATTGAAACAGTTATAAGACTGTTATTACTGACAACTTTGATTTTACACGTTTTAATTTAAAAAATCATTTAAGTCGAAGCGTTATCAATTGATCACGGTGGGTACAATTTAAAGTTATCATATAGCAGGTTCTTTAAAAAAATAAATACCGACTTCAAAACAAAAAACCGCTAAAAACCAAAAAATAACTAAATAATAAGTACCACTGCAAAGCAAAAAAATAATATTTGTTTCATGGAACTTGCGCTTGTTGATTAATTTGCTTAATGACTTGACTAGCCAACAAATCAAAATATATGCATAACATATCGAAGGCGGGCCGCCAAGTACGAAACATGTAGGACCTATGCCTTATATTAATTTAAATATCTATATGTACGGGGCCCGCCTTCAATATGTTATGCATATATTTTGATTTGTTGGCTAGTCAAGTCATTAAGCAAATTAATCAACAAGCGCAAGTTCCATGAAACAAATATTATTTTTTTGCTTTGCAGTGGTACTTATTATTTAGTTATTTTTTTGGTTTTTAGCGGTTTTTTGTTTTGAAGTCGGTTTTTATTTTTTTATTAAAAATTTTGGTTATTTTTATCTTTTTAGTGTTGATAGGAATCAAAATGAAGAAGATTTGGTCCCCACAAGGAATATGTTCTTTCCGATGTTAATGAAATCGCTAAAATCGGCTAAAAGCTGCCAAAGATATTGGAGAATTCATATGTTTATTATTTTTTCTACCACCCCCCCCTCCCTTTGCCCCCTTTTCCCACCACCACTGTAGCTTAGCTTTTATACTGAACCCAATGCAAAAAGAACCATTGGAATCCTACTAAAGTTTGAAGAGTTCTACACTCCAGGTCCGAAAATGATCATCAGATCTCCATGTTGTGTTCCTGAGATCAACCTGTCAATACATTCTTTCCAATGAAAAAGAAATCACTAAAATCGGTTAAATCCTGCCGAAGATATTAGAATTTACGTGTATTTTAATTTTATCACCTACCCCCCCTCACCCCCACCCCTTTTTTCCTCTCTCACTGTAAATTAACTTTTATAATGAACCTAATGCAAAAAGAACCATTGGAATCCTACTTAATTTTAAGGAGTTCCCCTCTCCAGGTCCGAAGATATTGCTCAGATTTTCACCATATTTTTATGGGACCAAATGACAAGCATCAGCTTTCAATCAAAGAAAGAATGGTCGAAATCGGTTCACACAGTACAGAGAAACGAGGTAACAAACATAAAAAAAAAAAGCAACACAGTCGAATTGAGAACCTCCTCCTTTTTTTGAAGTCGGTTAAAAAATGCATTTAATTGAAACAAATATGTAATTGAAGATTACATATAACATACAGGGTATATCAAGACTGCTACCGAAAACGAAGCCGGGTGGTAGTTTAAGCGACTTCAAACACAATGCAACAGAAAAAGTTGCAAAAAATAGCGACAATTTTTTTTTTGTAATTTTTTTCTTATTACCATACTTGGGTGGTAAATACATTTTTTCCTAAAATACTAGTGTATACCCTTTTATTTATAAATAATCTAAGGTATAAAAGAGTTTAAATTATTATTTTAGCAAAAACTATGGATTTACCACCCAAAAATGAAGATATTTAAAAAATCATAAAAAATAATTGTCGCGTTTCTTTTCGAAATTTTTGGTTGCATTGTGTTTGTAGTCACTAAAACTACCACCCGGCTTCGTTTTCGGTAGCAGTCTTGAGATACCCGGTATGTATATTAACATACAAATAGGGAATGCAAATCTCGCGAGATTGGGGCTCAAGCGAGATCCCGCGAGTTTATGAATAACAATACTGCGAGATCTCGCCAATTTCGAGATTTCGCGAGATTAGTAGTTTAGTATGTTTTTTTAAGCCATTATTACGAACTATTTTGAAAGTAGCTACTTAAGAAGCGCAAAATGTCCAAAAAATCGTCTGCTAAACGGCTTCTTATTTTATTGGCCAGATAACCAGCCGTTGAAAAGGCCCTTTCGAATTCAACGCGAGTTGGAACCACAAATCTCAGACAGTTATCTACGAACTGTAAAAGTTCGCCTTTAGACCCCCCGGACTCGTATAAATTCATTTCCTTTTTGATTAATGCTTCCAGAGAATTCGTAGTTAGCTTTCTGTCTCTAGGTTATTTGAACGCAGCAGTCAATGTTTCCTGAAGTTCTTCTTGCTATGAAATACTCTTGCGTGTCTCAGAAAGAGATGAAAGCAGTTCATTGTCGTCATCATCAAATTAAGCTATATTCTTAGCAGTGGCAGCTAATGTTGATGCGATCGACCAAGATGGATCTGAATTTGTCTGTGTCAGTGAATTACTCAGATTGTATTGCGGATGCAAACGCTCTTTAAGTGATTTAATTTCAGTTTGGATCAAATTTTATGCTCGAGTGCAATCTCGTTAAACTCGCGAGATCTCGCCTTATTTTCGCCCGAGATTAATCTCGCTAAAAAAGGCCGAGATCTCGCGAGAACGAGATTGCATTCCCTACATACAAACATTTATCATAGTACGTGAGGAAACAGTTGTTCCCGCCAGTAACACGCAACAAAGTGTACGAGTGTTAAATAACGTGCCATGCTTTATAAAGGATTTTCAGAGCGAAACTAAATGTTTGTGTTTTAGTTACGCGCGAAATGCACCTGTTGCCAATTCCACTTTCTAATCCCAATGACGTTTTGCTATGTTCACGGATCATAAACAACGGATTATTCCGATTTGTTGTAAGCTCAGTAAGAATCATAGACGATTTGTATTGTAAATGATTGTACGATTTCAAAAATGAAAAGGGCAGGTTGCTTAGCAATGGCACTGTTTGTCTTAATCGGCCGTTTTAGATTATGTATCACTTGGATGATTTTGACAGTGAAATAACAGCGATAAAAAGGAGAATTTTGTTTTTCAGTATATTAAGTTAGTTGTAGGGTTTCTTATTTGACTGACCGAATTTTCTAAATAGGTATTCACATCAGAGTAATAATACGCTTTTACTGATTAAAATAATTGAATTTTCTTGAAATGCAGTTAGGACTCACACGACGCCAAGGCGGAGGTTGTTGAGTTAACTCAACATCTTTCATTTCATCGACATCTTTTATTAATCTAGAAGCACGAAGACATGAATAGTAATTTAAGTGCGCATTTTTGTGCCTAGCTTCTGAGAATAAGAAGGCTGTCGGGTCTGCTCACGCATAAACGTCAGTTTGAAATTAATTGCATTTCACTAACCGTTTATAGTATCTACAGGCTTAGTAATTTTATTATGCGTAATCATACGTATATTTGGTAATTCCAAAACGCGACTTGACTCAAGCGCATCACTTACTAATTCTTACTGCGAAATTTTACCGATTTCAAAATTTGTTGATTTAGAAACTGCATAAGTAATCAATTTACTTATTTTGGGTCAACAATGTTTCATTCGACACAATTTCACAATTTTCTTTTCAGAGAATATATTGCATGATGATTTGCAGTCCTGTTGGACTTTGTCTACGCAGGTGAGTAGTATCCGAGGTGAACAAAGTGGAATAATCTCGGTGTCATCAGCAATAAATACGTAAATCTTTGCAATTATCTGGTGCATTTGTGCAAGTTGCGTCAGAGTGTTTAGGGCAGCGATAGTGTCGACTGGGTGCGTGGCGCTGGCGCACAGGCGCTAGTCGACAGTCGGTGGTCGGCAGTCGGCACTCGGCCGCTAGTTCGCCATTAATCACGTTCCACAAACGATCATAATCTCGGCGGCGTCTCGGGCGTCTCGGCGCCGCGCCCGCCTCCCGTGTTTGTATAGCCGCGTGGTACAAACTATGACTGACACATGAAAGCTGACCAACTGTTTATTATGCACCCATTGTAATTATTTGTATTAAGTACTGCTAGTAATAACTACATTCACAAACGGATGTTAAATTTGTTTACAAGGCGGTATTAATTGGAGAAAGTTTGTTATGTGACGGTCTAAGTGAAACGATTTTTATACTTCAAAGGGAGTTAGTGTTGTAAATTATTTGAAGCTGTATATTATATACTATCTTTAAATTAGGTTGTTTTAACGAAAACTACAAAAATCTAAATTTACCGTGTCATTTAGTTGTCACATACAATCAAAGAATTTTCCCGCAATCTAATTTAAAGTTCACCAGACAAAAAGTGTCCAAAGTGGCAGCAATATATTTTCTTTCGGCGCAGTGCCTATATCTGTCGGCAGCGTGCAGCGTGCACACATGTCTCTAATTGCCAAAGCAAATAAAGCAAGTTTTCACTTGCACCAAGCGCCGCGCCCACGTGCCTTGTATATTTTCACAGCGTGTAGAATTATTCGCCTCTAAAGTAATGTTATAAAGAGAATTTACTCGATGTGCTGCTATGATGTGTTAAAAAGTTTCCGATGTTATTGTTTACAGTATGAAGTGTAAGTCGGCGCCCGCGTTGAGAGAAGCTTTTAGTTGAGCCGATAAAGAAATAATGATGCTATGTTCTATATGAATATTTATTAATAGCTGTGTTTGTCGATATATCGTTAACATGATTGGATTTATTCGTGTTATGGATGGATATGGTCTGATTCATAGTAATATTTTCATATTATAATTCAAACGAAGCTTGGAAATAAAATTAAAGATAGTAGAGCAACCACCGTTAGTTGGAAGAAGAATCTTTTGATAGTCATATCGTCACATATAGTGGTAAGATAAAGCGACAATACATTACAATAATAATCTTAAGCACTGTGTTATTATGTGGTGTAATTCATATAGAGATCAATCATCATCAGCATCAGCCCATCAGCGTCCACTGCTGGACATAGGCCTCTCTTATGATACGCTAATATTAGAATGTGGAGATCAATGATGTGAGATAATTATGACCCGCTTGCAAAAAGCATTATGATGGTTAGTTGCTGGACACCAGATTAACAGAGGCCGAAGCTGAGCCCGAAAGGCAGCTCACTAACAAGTTACAAGCACCAATTCAATCAATGCTTCTTATATAATGTTTGCAAGCATATATTCTTTATTAGATTTACCCTTCAAGCTTAGTCAGCGAACATTTGTTTGAATAGAAAGAGTATTTAATTAGGAGTAGTAATGTGATTTCATCGACGTCGTCGGAGGGTGTCGATACAAATTGGCGGATGCATGGCACGTAACTTAATCACGACCCTCCGTTTATTGTGTACGCAAATATTTGTCTCTTTTTATTGTAGTGCGACATTAGTTTTACAGCTTTTAATATCTATTTCTCTCTCTTTCTTTCTCTCTTCAGTCACAGGGAGTCAACTGTTGAACATAGACCTCCCCCTAGGATCTCCATATTGACTTGTTGGAAATGGCCTGCATTCAGCGACAGTTGCCTACAATGTGGATGGACGCAGGTTAAGGTTGCTGTTAATATAAACTCTTGATATTTGTAGTTGTACAGTTAATAAACAATTTGAAAAAGGTTAATTAAAGCTTTTGTATTCGACATGAAAAATGATGTTAAGAATTTGACTTAGATTATACATATTATTAAAATGAAAAGTATGAATTTTTGTAACAAGTTAGATGTGTACTTAAAACTAAAATAAAATGGCGATATCTGCAATATAGATATCGCCAAGTAACTTTAATTTTATTTTTAAATAATATTTAACACAATTAACATGGTATAATAAGAAAACAAAATACTTATACTTTCGCTTCGAGACGACTAACAAACAACTATGAATGACTATAAAAAGAAAACTGACGTTCATCATACCTACAATTCGCATTACCATTGAAATTAATCTGTATCGACTCCACGTAAAACAAAGTTGCATTGAACAAACATCGCTGTACACGTAAAAGAAACTGGAGAAAGTCGGCTGGCCGCTCATCGATTGCCATACGTAATAATAGCGCACGTGCACGACCAACGAGGGGGCGGTGCTGAGGGAAAGGGGGGAGGGGGTGTACTTTACTTTCAGTATAACTACTATATACCGTTTGTAGATTTTCGTGATGTTCTTGCGATTGATGGACAAGATATTACTGGACGTGATTTATAAAAAAAGGCTAGTGAAGTTGTCTTTAGATACAATATGCAATTCATTATTTTATGTCTGAAATGTTTTGTTCGGTATAAGTAAATATAATTTTAAATTTAACAAGTTGACTACAGTGTCAGTGCACTGAAGGCGACGGTAAAATTTCATTTGTCATTTTAATAATTTATGATTTGAAATCATAGACGAGCATCTTTTTTTTTTTCTCTTTATTAAATTAAAGAGGGTTTTATCACAAATGATAATGCCACCCTCATAATTTACAAGCAACTTATTATCCACGCTTAATGTATAATTTAACAAGGCGATAGAAGTATTTACATTCGTCAGATTGCGGTTGAGCAAGTATTAAATTGCATACTCCTAACTTACGTAAATCAACATCTCTTTCGATTTTGAGCAGACTTCTTTCGGCCTCGTTCCGGAAACATTCCACCAATACATGATATACATCATCCTTCTTTAAAATGGTGAATGCAATTGTATTTTTTAATGTTAAATGGCTTAAATCATAAATAAGGTGTCTTTTATAGTGAGATTTACGCGGGGATCAGGCAGGAATAATGAAAGTGTATTATTATAAACACAACATCAATTGGGAAAAAAAATATTATCTACTGGGTAATAGATTTAAACACACTATAGTATAATATGTATTTACGATAGTTATCATTACGTTATATTTTCACATATTATTTGATTTTTTTCCACCTATCGATGAAAGAATCTACTATCTAACTACTTTAATTTTATTCTTCTTTAAACATTTGTATTTTTAAATGTTGGTAAAAAGTCTTGTCTATGTTAATATGTCAGTAGAATATAGGTGCGGGGTTTATAGGAAACCTTTTTATTAAATTGGTCGCGGCGCGGCGCGGCGGGCGGGCGGACAGCTGGCCGACTTGTACGGGCTCGCCCGTATCATCGCTCAATTTGTCTAAATTACATTAATTTATTTAATTGAATAACTTTATTGATTGTTTACTGAGACTTGTGCGTGGACCTTCTGTTGATATTAATTTATATGTTGTACTTGAATCCTGAATCTGAAATTTGAACATTTGGTAATACATTTGTTTTTGTTCACTGTGCGACTGAATATTTTGCGTCGTAAATGTTTTTTTTTATAAATTAGAATTTAGATTGAAATCTATTGACATCAGTTGCTTTTTGAAATAAACAATACGACAAGATATCATACGAATCACTGCATATCAAATGTCAGCAAATAAATCGGTATTGTAAGTGGTAGAGTCAGTCTTGGGCTCTTTAGCTCGTTTGTATTGCCTCCACATTCTACGGGGGCGGTGCTAATGTCTCACAAAGCACCGACGTGAAGTAACAGCTTTGCTGTCGCGTTCCGATCGGTCAGCAAGATCGCCGGAGGCTTAATAATCCTTAATTGCTTTCCTTGTTGTTCAAACGTAATATACCGCTCTAAGATATTTCATAAAGTAGCTTATTTTAATATTAAAAATTAGTAAATATGTGAGAAAAGTCTTTACGTAAAAGTATTATTTGCACTTGAATCGTTTAAGTATCATATCCGTTTTCAATGTGAAATTGAATTGGTCGATTTTCAAGCAGCTGAGTATATTGGGATAAAGTGAAGGGAAACGGGGAGATATTTTATACATTGCGATCATGTTGCCAGCGAGTAGCGCGGCCCGAGTGGAAAACCATGTAAGCGAATTTGCACCAATATTTTATGACCGCCGTGGTTCAATTTTAGCGGTCGTAGGCCAAGGAGAATCAAAACTTTTTATGACGCAATAACCTAAAATCTGTATAGTACAACAACAATTTTAAGTGTAGATTTTTGTATTCAGATATTTTTAAATTGTGTTTAATGTGCGATCATCCTTCAACAAAATATAGGAGGATCGGACAGACCATTTCTTTTTCAATACTTCATCAATATTAAAACTTTTAATACCGAGGCATAAAAACTATGACAAACTAATTTTCCAAAGTAAAAACCAACGTACAACAGATACTAGTATTCCTAAGTAACCCTTTCCAGCTAACCCCACGTTCCGCATCCCATGGGACGTTTCTACCCCGCCCGGCCCATCGCAAGCGCCATTGACTCCAACATTATGGAGATCGTGAAATGTTACTTGCAACAGACCGCCAAATAAGGGTCGAACATGCACACAGCCTTAACGGGTTAACGTAATCATTATAATTATTGATCAAATGCTGATAGTGCACACTAAAATTTAATTCAAATATTGGTACGGTGAAATGTTTTAAACGTCTAATTCTGTGGAATTTAAGATGTTTAGAATCAGTAGTTTAAGATAAATGGCGCTACGATAGGTTGAAATATTGTTTTAGTACTGAGAGAGTCTAAAACGGCGTAAATTAAAAATTAGGCCATCATTTCACGAGGCGTAGGGGAAGAAAATTATATCAATTGATTTTTAATGAAATTGAAATTAATGAAAATTGTTAAACTATAATCTTATGAATCTCATATTCGTACAAGATTATTTTGTAGCAAGTAAAAGAAGCCACGCCTCGAACAATTTGCCCGCTGACCTCACCGTCGCAACACATTTGCATGGACATTGTACTAGGAACTCTTACAAATTCATGTCCTACGGTTGCCTATTACATCATGGCCACCTTGAACAAAGCTTCATATATGCGCTCTGCTCCTTATTCATTCAACACGCACAGAAGTGCGTGATATACAGGGTATATCAAGACTGCTACCGAAAACGAAGCCGGGTGGTAGTTTAAGCGACTTCAGACACAATGCAACAGAAAAAGTTGCAAAAAAAGTGTCAATTTTTTTTTGTAATTTTTTTCCTATGGCCATATTTGGGTGGGAAATACATTTTTTCCTAAAATAATAGTGTATACCCTTTTATTTACAAATACTCTAAGATATAAAAGAGTTTAAATTATTATTTTAGCAAAAACTATGGATTTACCACCCAAAAATGACGATATTTAAAAAATCATAAAATATAATTGTCGCGTTTCTATACGAAATTTTTCGTTGCATTGTGTTTGTAGCCACTAAAACTACCACCTGGCTTCGTTTTCGGTAGCAGTCTTGAGATACCCAGTATAAATATCGGAAGCATGCATTATATTTTTGATAGCTATCAATAGATTTTTGATGCCATTTTAGATTAGTTGTTATAATTTACAAAAATATAAAATAGTCTATATATTAATACGTGATGCAAAAACTTTGGACCCCTTTTTACGAAAATTGCGCGGACGCAGGAGCAAGGAGCAGGAGGAAAATTTGGCACACTTATAGTTTATATGTAGGAGAAGTGCAGAACGCTAATATTTTTCAATAATAATGCTTATAAAATACATTAAATAAAAAAATAAAACATTACACACACTACCATGCATTTCACACACACATACATACACAAGTATTTGTACACGCATACATACTCGGTTGTCAAATTGTATCTTTTCTTTTTCATTTTGTTCTTCTGTCATAGACATATCAAACAAAAAGTTTTATTTGCCTCATTTAACATAAATTTTTTTTAAATAATAATGCATAAAAAATACATTAAATCAATAAATAAAACATTACACAAACCAGCATGCATTTGACACACGCATACACAAGTATTTGTACACGTATACATACTCTTTGGTCAAATTGTTTCTTTTATTTATTATAGACATAGTTAATATATACTCTAAGGTCAAACATAAAAGTTTTATTTGACGAATACTACGTGAAATACTGAGCGCTTATACAAATTGTGTAGCAGTCGTAGCAGTAAGATAGATTTAAATGTACACGGACTATCATCACATGCATAAAGAAAGTTCTGTAGCAGCAATGTGCAATAACAATTAACAACATTTAGGTACAAAAAAAATATAATTTGCTATTGCTGGTTCAAAGCAATTATTGTAGTTTACGATTTCAGTAATTGCATATACTTCAGGATAAATAAGTGATTTTGAGAGATACGTACATTTAAATGTGGACGAATTATCAGAATAACAACATTATCATACAGGTAAAAACTTTTTCTCTTCTTGATTTGGTCGAATTTCGATCACTGGGCGACCAGTTCATAATTCGATAAGTATGAATTTTTAATACAGCCGTTCAATATTCTGAATCAAATACCATTTCGTTTTTAAAAACAGTATTAAGTGCTTGCTTAAGTATTGTTAAATATTATACATTTTTTTGCTTGCAGATATAATGTTTAGACAAGGAAAATCAATACAGAGTTTCCCATAAAAGCGCCCTGCGTTCAGTTTTCGGGCGCACGCCGGAAATGCGTCCACGTGCGCCACAGGAAATGGCGCGAGTTTCCGTTTTCATAATGTGAATGTTTGTTATCATAGGTCATTTATCTTTCTGTATTATGCATTATATAGCGTTGTATTTAGTACATAAACTTGTTGAAAATTGAATCTGTTAATATATAATATCTTTACTAATATTCTGAAGGTGACAGTTTGTAAGTATGGATGTCAGGATGTATGGATATTTGTTACTCTTTCACGCAAAAACGGCTCAACCAATTTTGATGAAATTTGTTATAGTGATAGTTAACATAGGCTAGATTTTATTCCAAAAAAAATGTAGTGTTCGCTTGGGATGGGTCAGGAATCTAAATATATATATTTGCTACACGGCTCGACCGATTTGGATGAAACTTGGTATAGAGATAGCTGATACCCTGAATTACTACATAGGCATTCTAGCTCGAAAAAAATCTAGTGTTCCCGTGGGATGAATCAGAAATTGAAATATATATTGAAATTCAAATAAATATCATACTGACAAGAAACATATATTTTTTAAATAGGTTTGTTTATTTAACTATCTGGATAAGCAACGGTACTACTGGTTATAGACAATATCATTGCCAAAAACATACTAATTCATTGCTTAAATTTGCCTGAAAAAAAAAACAATCTATCAGACACATTTTTCGTTTGCATTCATATTAGCGGGGCGATGTTAGCCTTGTTAAATGAGTTTATAATGTCAAATGTGTTATGTAGATTACGGATTGAGATAACCATATTGCACGTCGACAACGTCGTCTGCTGTCACTTCCATTAGTTCTTCTTGAATGAGCTGTCCATACTGTGTATACCAATCTAAAGGTTGAAAAGTCTACAGATATTAATATGATAATATCCTTCTAGTTCGACTGGGTGTAGGTTACTTGATACTTGGATTTTATTGAGACGGTGATATTGTTTATATATACTAATCCAATTAAAATTTTGTTAATGGCTGGCAACGCATCTCCATGCCCTACGGTGTTGCAGATGTTTATGAGAGGCGGAGATCTCTTACCATCAGATGAACCGCGTGCTCGTTTGCCCTACATAAAAACATCTGACATCACCGTTTGAAATGTGAGCCTTAATCTCAGACATGAGAAAATGTTCTATTGACAATTGTTTGTTAATATCATTAATATGTTCTATCAGAAGTTTATTGAGATATTGCAACCGAAGCTCATGTAGCAAGCCAACCATGAAGCATTTCTTTTTATTGTGGGTATAATAGATTGAGTATTCTAAAAACGTTCCATGAGAAACAAAATTACATTATATATCACAGTAAGTGCATAGTAAAAGCCACCCCATCGAAGCCGGGCTTGGCACGCGACTCGTATCGGCCAGCGTGGCGGCCACGTGTCCTCACAGACTTGGGAGTTATGTTTACACGATGAAACGACTGCGCTCATTAATATCCAGGGGTTAAACACTGCCGGCTTGCACTATCAAGCCAAGGCTTACATTCTTATAAAATAATCATGTTGAAAATAAATGCGAGCGTGAATTATCAGTTTGTTTTGCAATATTTTATTTTGGTCTGATGAGTGTGTTAAACAACTGTTTTTTATTGTTAGAAATATGACATAGCTGCCGTGTTATGAGACATGGACGAATATGATATTCACGGTGATTCATGAAATGATATTTGTAGTTTTCAAACATTTGTAGAGCTCCATATAATTTCGATTCAGTTTGAAATTTTATACGATAGAATTTAATCACTTTCATTTTTATTTTATAACAATTATCAATGTCCATAATGTAGACTACTCTAGAAATTTCTTCTAGCTCTTTTATTGTTCTTTAGTTACGCCTTTATACACATAAAACATGTTATAATATAGAGTTACTTGATAACCATATAAGTTTCACAATTTAATAAACCACGTTTATAAGAATTCAGGGGAAATGCTTCACAAAGTCGATTGCAATATTCGTCCCCTCCCGAAGTGCTCTTTGCTGGCGTCGCGTCGCGATCGGGGCGGCGCGAATCACGACCGAGAGCAATGAATATCGATGCGCTCGTCGGATGATGAAAGCCGAATAAGCATTCATAGAGGACGGCTCTCGTTATGAGCCCGTCAGATAATTGCTGATTAGCCCTTATTGTGTATTATTATGCAGGACTCGGATTTTAGCCAACTTCAAAATAAGAAAGAGGTTCTGAATTCAAATTATGTTTTTTATTAATTTAGTAATTTGAGACACGAAGTTAATATTTGGACTAGATTTTTGATTAGCGGATTTAGCGTTTAGTAGCTGTCACAATAGATCCTGATTGAGAATACGAGGTAATCTATTTTTGACTTTTGGATTTTTTTATGATAACGGTCGATGGACCTGAAGCATCCACATAGGTGGCTGTGATTCTTCTGAATATTCTTTTGAAAGGTCTACGTTTGACAGTGGACATCGTGTGGTTGAGAATGATTGTAAAGAAAATATAAAAATAACAATAACCCCTATTTTATTTTATTCCAAAACCAAATCGCCGACATCTACGTCTTTTTCTAATTTTTTACAATATCTTTACGATCAGTTCACATTTCGTCACGTACATAATCGGGTGTGAACGTTAAATGCTAATCGAATGATTCGCACAACGCGGCAGAGTTGAATGGCACTCGCGGGGTCGCTGTGGTACTAAGCCACTTGTTCACTGACTTACCGCATAAACATTATTGCTGCTGATTAAACTCACATCAATCGTCTATATACAAAAATACATCGTGCAATACAAGTTAACATGTTGTTAACTTTGCTGTGAAGATTTTAAACTTATAATAATTCTAACTGTTAGGTTGAGGTTATTTGTGCTTAGTTTCTGTTTTTGATTGAATTTTCGGTGGATAAGAGGCTTATATGCTAAATACATTGAAGTATAATTTTTTTATTGCAGTGAATGGCGAGACGAGCATTTTATTCGCTTGATGGTAAGCGATACCATTGCTCATTGACATAATAAAAAAAATAAAAACCGACTTCAAAACAAAAATCCACTAAAAACCAAAAAATAATAACTACTTACCACTCCAAAGCAAAAAAATTATATTTATTTCATGGAACTCGTGCATATTGATTAATTTGCTTAATGACTTGACTAGCCAACAAATCAAAATATATGCGTAACATATCGAAGGCGGGTCGCCAAGTACCAAACATGTAGGACCTATGCCTTATATTAATTTAAATATCTATTGTTTGGTACTGGGCGACCCGCCTTCAATATGTTACGCATATATTTTGATTTGTTGGCTAGTCAAGTCATTAAGCAAATTAATCAACATGCACGAGTTCCATGAAATAAATATTATTTTTTTGCTTTGGAGTGGTAAGTAGTTATTATTTTTTGGTTTTTAGTGGATTTTTGTTTTGAAGTCGGTTTTTATTTTTTTTATTAAAAATTTGAGTTATTTTTATCTTTTTAGTGTTGATAGGCATTTAAATGAAGAAGATTTGGTCCCCACAAGGAATATGTTCTTTCCGATGACAATGAAATCGCTAAAATCGGCTAAAAGCTGCCAAAGATATTAGAATATTCACATGTTTACCATTTTTGCTCCCCCCCCTCCCTTCGCGCCTACCCCTTTTTCCCTCAACCACTGTAGCCTAGCTTTTTTACTGAACCCAATGCAAAAAGAACCGTTGAAATCCTATTAAATTTTGAGGAGTTCTACTCTCCAGGTCCGAACATGATAATCAGATCTTAATGTTGTGTTCCTGGGATCAACCTGTTAATACGTTCTTTCCAATGAAAAAGAAATCACTAAAATCGGTTATAAGCTGCTGAAGATATTAGTATTTACGTGTATTTTAACGTTAACACCCCCCCCCCCCCCTCACCCCTACCCCTTTCTCCCTCCCTCACTGTAGCTTAACTTTTATAATAAACCTAATGCAAAAAGAACCATTGGAATCCTACTACATTTTGAAGAGTTCTATTCTCCAGGTCCGAACATAATCATCAGATCTTCATATTGTATTCCTGGGATCAACCTGTCAATACGTTTTTTCCAATGAAAAATAAATCACTAAAATCGGTTTAAAGCTGCCGAAGATATTAGAATTTACGTGTATTTTAATTTTATCACCCACCCCCCCTCACTCCCACCCCTTTTTCCCTCTCTCACTGTAACTTAACTTTTCTAATGAACGTAATGCAAAAAGAACCATTGCAATTCTCCTTAATTTTAAGGAGCTCCCCTCTCCGGGTCCGAAGATATTCATCAGATCTTCACCATATTTTATGGGACCAAACGACAAGCACCAGCTTTCAATCAAAGAAAGAATGATTGAAATCGGTTCACACAGTACAGAGAAACGAGGTAACAAACATAAAAAAAAAAAGCAACATACAGTCGAATTGAGAACCTCCTCCTTTTTTTGAAGTCGGTTAAAAAGCAATTCCAAACATCACCACAAATTACAAAGCAATGCTTGACATTCTACTGCTAGCCATGCTGAGACAAAAGATATTAGACTGAATATGTTCTAGGGTAGCTTCAATGTTCTTTAAACCGGAACACAACCGTTCATTAGTACTGTTGTTTAGCGGGAGAAGAGAAATAGACATTGCGGTGGTATCTACCCAAGCGGACTCTCACATATGAGAGGCCTACCACCAGTCAAGATGAAATATGTATCTGAAATATGATGTATTGTGATCTCTTCACTGACAACAGAATTACTAACAAGTATTATTTACACAACAGAATTATATAATATCGTAATTTTAAAGAACAATAGGAACATTCAAAACAGGGTGTTACATATATAAAGATGCGTAAAGCTGTATATTTAGCACGTGTCCGTCACGTCCGCTGGATTGTGACAAATTGACAAGTGACGAGATGTACCAATATTTGTTGGCGGGCAGGATGTTTGCCGCACATACACCGCCGGCCTAAGAGCTGAGAAAATATTTAAAATCGAATACATCACGAGCAAACAGCCTACAAAAACTTATCCTCGGGACGAGCGAGGGCATCGTGAATAACCAATAACTATCTTATCAATACAACAAACAAAAAGTTTGTCACATAAATGCTCTATATGGGCGATACTTTATTTTTTGTTTCCAGTTACAAATATTGGGATGCTGGATATATTTCGGTTGGTTTTATCGCGCTTGTTATCTGGCGGAAGGAGCGCTCTTGACCCCTATTGATAAGGAAGCACTAAAATAGCAGCCCGATAACGTGCGGTTACGTGGCGGTGTATTGAATGGTGACCGATTCTTAAAATACACTTTAAATTTTCAGTGGGGTTTTTGATACATTAATGTAAACGTAATTATACTACAATTGTTTAGTTATTTTGTAAAACATGATTTGTTTTATTGTATCTGTATTGCTGTGTATCGTCAATCGGAAAACACTGTTGTATTATAATTTTGCAAGACATAATAACAAATTTGAATACTGTAGCCTGTGTGTGGCTATTAATGAATAATTTATTTCTCATTAGACGGCTGTATCATATATTTACTTTATACATGTTTTCCTAATAATTGTTAGTTTCTATTAGATAGACGATTCGCTTTCAAGTGTTTTTAAATTATTGAATCTGTTAACACCTCCCTTGGAATGGCGGCAATATTTTTAAATTTCGCCTCAACTGATGTTTATTGCATCATAAAGCACTTTTAATGCTTTGCGTGAATAAGATCACAGTGTTGTGGATATTAAAAATGTTTTGACACATCCCAGAGTGGAGATAAGGAATGTTGTCGTAAAGTTATCGTCACGGCTAGAGTGACTTTTATCGTTCTTAAGCACTTTTTGCGCGTTGTCGTAATTTTTTGAAATTGTCAAAATTCATCTTATTTCAAGTATTATGTGTTAAGTGATGTGGTAGCGCGAAACGAGAGAAAAAATAAAGAGTTTCTGAGTGTTTTGTTTACTGATAAGCGTGACACTTCACTGTAGTACCCACGAAATTATTTTGTTATGTAATGTATTTTCTTTTAACCGAGAACGTAATCGAATGTTTTGTTTAATATTACATATAAAAAGTACAATTACTTTTATCGTATTTCAAATATTTTTTTCACTACTCATATTTTGTTATCACTATAATAAGTATGCATAATATAATTATGTATATGTATTATTTATTTTTTGACAAACGAAACGAGTCCAAAAAATACAAAAAAAAACATCCGCGACCCTGCCAGGATTCGAACCTGGAATCTTCTGATCCGTAGTCAGACGCGTTATCCGTTGCGCCACAGGGCCAGTTGTGAGTGTTGTCGAAATTATATACCAATATCATATTTAAATTAAATATCTAAAAATATTAAAAAGTTATCGAAACAGATGTGCTTTAATTAAGCTTTACGATATGTTGTGCTAATTTGCAGCATGGATATTGAATGGGTGTAATTAAAATATAGTGCAAAACAAAGGCAGTAGTCATTAAGCGAGTAAAGCGCTCCCCTCCCACGCTACAAAGCGGTTCATTAGCTGGCGGACACGTGAACATTTTACTAATTAATGCGAACAAAAGTACATTAAGGTCGTGTGCACGCCGCGTGCTCTCGTTAGTGCGCGCTACGACCAACCGTGGCGCCACTGTCCTTGTTATTTCATTATGCTTATTGACGTTCGATTTATTCACATTATATAGATACCTACATATTGTATACAATATTTTTTTTATGTTATTCGCAGCTTTGGTAGTAAAACTATTTTATCATACGATGGCGGTGTCGTAGGTTTTAAAAACATGGGAGACCTCATTTTTTCAATCGCCTATTCATGCTTTCGTGGTTTTATCGGACACTGTTATAAAAATTCCTTCACCAGTTTCATTTGTTATTAAATATCTAACCAGAAATTACACCACGCAGTTAAAAAGTATGCCGTGTAAACTTGAATTAGGATGAATATGGTTTTCTGTTATACTACTGTTGAATATTATCATGACTCCACAACTCTGTACCTACAATCCTATTTATTTTTAAAACCACTTCAAAGACCAGTAAACTCAAAAATAATATTTAACACTATTCCACGTAACAACGTGGCTGTTTATGACACGCCATGTCATCTCAGCGTGTAATGAAGTTGCCTGTCTATTTTTCATACTATAAAACATTTCATGAAGACTATTATTCGCATAAATTAGCTCGGCAATGTGTGCGCGGGCTGTGGGTCGTGGTCATCAAAACGTCATCGAGCGCGGCTGTCGCAACACTGTCGCGAACCACACTGCCACTTCCCTCATAAAAATGCGGTTTTACAATCTATTTAGAATCATTATAGTCTAAAATATGATATAACTTGATAATAAGTAGGAGACCAGGAGCTGTAACAATAAAGACATGCTTTTACAGTTTTTCAACATACCATTTAATGATTCATAATCAAAGCACTTTGAATCGGATTTCGAAAGTAAACTGCTGTCACGTAAACCAGCAATGATGTGATGTATGCAAATATTCGATGCTGGCAACCTAGATATTTGGCATAGATTAAAAATATGAAGTAAATAGAAAAGAATATTTTTGAATTTAGAATGAGATTTAAAATCATACGTTGGATTCTCAACAGCCAGTAACTTTTTGTTTAGATTATTTTATCGAAGCAGCATAATCCTCATTTTTATTAAATCGGTTTCTGTATAACAATGAACAATCTTGTTTGTTTTTATAACAAAGAACAGGAGCGATAGAATACACTGCCTTGTCCTAGTATCCAATGTTTGCCCTGATACTCCATGTACATTAAGATAAACATAGTTTTACATTAAGTAAGCATCTTGAGTAGGAAAGGAAGGTCACATATAGATTGGATAAAATAATGTTACGCAGGTATTTTTATTTATTTATACTGTTACTACACAATACTTACGTAATATGTAACACCGATTTTAAAGAACAAATGTAACAAATACTATTTATGGTATTTCTATACAGTTTTTCCTGATGAAGTCATCATAATACATATGAATACATTCTGTACGGATAATTTTAATTTACAGGATTGTGAAATATATTTAAATACCTAGTAGAATAATTATTTTATTTATTATATACTTTATTGTACACCAAAATGAAAGACGCATAATTTCATCATTACATTGTTAAAGACAAGTTTAAGCCGCTGTATATTACAATTAAATAATCGTGAGTTTTATCATTATTTTTATATATACATTCCGCAATATTATAACATTCCCCCTTAAGCTATGAGTCGATCACACACTTTCAATAACCATAAACCATAACGATGGCTATAGCATTATTCGTGATGAAATTATGGCTCTCGGCGCTTAGTGTGAGAAAACGCCATACATCTTCGGCATGCTTCCCTGTTCAAATAAACAAACATCATGATGCCGACGCGATGACGTGTATATCTACACCAAATTCACAGTAATTTAAAATCTACTATAAACATTATAAAACTTTGTTATATTCTTCATAGGTTTAGTATTTATTAACTTTCGATTTGTAAACAGTTGCCAATTAACATTATGTGGCCAGTTGAGTATGTGATCCATTTGCAAAGAGTCCATTCAAAATAAATATATTTATCTTTTTTCGCCTATTTGTATATGGATATAACTAAAGTGAGGTAACAAGTAATTATACCTTAAACAAAGCGTGAAAAAGCATTTATTAGGACTATCATACAGTTATATATACAGTTGACGACAAAGGTTTTATAAACCGTTGCTCGCAATGTCCTTTGTTTTAGGTCTCTTTCTTCCTATATCGGTCTATCTTTAGCGTACTACTAGTTGAAGTAATTTACGAATTTTAAAACTTAGTACTAAGTATTTAAAGCCACATAAAGTATTTGATTGATAAATATTATTATATTTTATGTTATGTAAGTATAATATCTTATATTGTTTTTCATAGAAGTGTTGCTTGCGTCAAAACTGTAAAACTTGTAGTGTTAAGATATCTCATATAAAACATTATAGATTTACTCGAAAATTTTCCTTAACATTTTTTGTTATAGTTATTTGTGAAGCAGGAAGTATATACCATTTCATTGAGTTGAATTTCTTTTTGAAATCATGAATGAATGAGGACTGAGCCAAGTTGATTAGGATATGTAAATTGTAAGCCGTACACGGTTATGGTTCATGTTCGAACCGGGAATCGTGGAGGTGCTAAATGCGTGGGCAACTCGTGGGAACTGCAAACAGTACTCAACTTCATTCAGGGGAGCCAAACTGGGCAACAATGGAACTATGTTCATTCATATTTCGACTATGAATTACCATTGCCGAACATGTTTCGACTTGTGGGTTTTTTCTATTAAAATTCTTCCGGCGATCATTGCATACCGTATATGAATTGAAAGAGTAAAAAAAACAACGAGTGGGTATGCTGTGTAACAGTCTTTCATATTGACGTTTTGGGATATTCAGTTGTATTGAGTGACCAATCATGTTTAAATTGTAGCATTGTATTTTCATATTTGAATAATGAAATAAATTGCAAACAAGCCAACACTCTGCCACAACAGCCTTTTTAGCCGTCATAGTGTAATATCGAACTCTATATAATGATTGTAAAATATACTTAATAGCCTTCATTGAGGTAGTAACACTATTCGATAGTGGTCTGAAACATAATGAAAAGTTTTTGCTGTAGTTTGCCTGTTCTTTTTTTTATAAAGCAATGAATTGCGAGACCAGAGTGCCACTAGCCCGTTGGTAAGCGATACGACCGCTCACAGACAGTAGCAAAGCCAAACTACACAATTATAACTCACAAAACAACAAAACAACCAAATGATGGTGAAAAACCCGTGATAGACATTCGTTAGTGTATCGTGTTTCAGGCTCATTATACGCATGTCCGGTTTGGAGCAGTTTTCTCGTCTTTGGATTAATGAATTAAGTAATTATCAATTGACGTCAGATACGTTGTAGTCATTTGTCACACCGCTATACACAAAAATAGTAGGTAGTAATGGGTAATTCTCTTCATTCGTGGAAATCGTGAATCCGAACGATTTAAAAATACTTTCCTTGTGAATATTCGAACAATTATTTTTTTATATTATTCTTTGGGTCTCTTAATTTATTACTCTTATATTTTTTTAGGAGTAAAATACGTAATTACTGAAGAAAAAATAAAAATATACCCGTATTCTCACTACCCTCAGCGGTCCAAAACTTGGGTTGACCTAATAATTTTTAAATAACTTCTAAAAACAGTATTCATAAATTATGAAAAAAAAAATTAACTGAGAAGATAATATTTGAAGTATTTAAGTATAAATCATACACAATAGTCGTTTATTAGAAGTTGCACCGATTTTTAAACTTTTACCAAAAAAAATATCTCATTCTACTCAGCTGACTTTGTCAATGCGATTACTAAGTTCAGTTATTATTTAATAATCTATGAGTTATACTATATGCTAGTGGCCGATTAGCTGTGCCGACACCGTCGGCGAAATCTGACGTAATTCTAATATCTGATGAATTATAAGCCAATATTACGCGAGTTTTTAAGATTACCACGCGCGGGTGCTCTTTACCATCTACGTGATAAGCAGGTAAATATTGTACTACGTTACTGCATTATTTGTTTAATTCATTTTTTATGTGTACATAAATAACTTATCAATATTAAGTAGACTTAATACTTATAGTTAATTAATTAAAAATAAAAATGGTGTCAATCCTCATTCCATTCTATCTCATTACCAGGAATTCCTCTCAGTTTTATTTCGGACGGTAATGAGAGTGTACGGAACGTAATGAGTAAAAAATCAATACTTATTTGTTTTGAAATAATTTACTTTTGTTTTAATTTCTAACAATTATGTATATATATTTAGAGACTTCCGCATTATCTAGAATTAATAAAATTGTTGTTTCATTAATATTTCAGCAATGGCAAAATCTAAAAAAGGGAATAAATCAACAACGAAGAAAAAATGGAAAAGGCTAAACTACATCAAAGAAAAATATATGCAGAAATAAAAAGAGACCCTGAAAAATATGTTCAACAAAAAGAGAAGGATAGATTACGATATATGAATAGAAAATAAAAAAAAAATAAAATTAATTGAAGACATGACGCCACGCCAAAAGAGATCTCAATTGATATTGGTGCAATTCATTATTCTATAATTAAAGCATTGAGTTAATTCAAAGACTGTATTTTGGAATATCTCATATTATGATTAATAAAGTTGATATTTTGTATATATTATATTATAGTACTAGAGCGGCCGGGCTCAGTTTCGCCCGGGTACAAATAGATTTCTGTTTAATAATATATACGTATTATACATATAAACCTTCCTCTTGAATCACTATTAAAAAACCGCATCAAAATCCGTTGCTTAGTTTTAAAGATTTAAGCATACAAAGGAACATAGGGACAGAGAAAGCGACTTTGTTTTAAACTATCTAGTGATAAGTACTTAAAGTCTGATTTTATGTTTCTAATAGTTTATACACATATATATGCAAGTCAATGAAACTTTTGTTATTTTCAACATAATTTCATTTGTTACTAAATTGTTCAATCATATTATTGTATTGAGTACATTTTTTGTTATTTTTCAATTAATAAACACAATACTAGTCACTTAAGGTCTTTTATTATTATTTAATTCAGTTTTAAAAATGCAAATGATTAAATTTAATCAATTATCGGTGGCTTATTTCAGTACCGTCATCAATACTTTCATTACCGTAAACAGCCATTCTCATTACCGTTTCAAACAGTATTTTCAAACTTAATTTTCTCAAAAACTACGGAAGTTATGTATGTGGAAACCACATTATTGTATTATTATACATCCATACTATATGAATCAGGCATAAAAATACAATTTCATTATATTCTTTCCTGATTCAAAAAATCTGCTCAATTTCCACAAATTGTGAGAATTACCGTAATAAATATTATCAGAAATAATTTTAAAATACCGCCATTAAAACAAAATAAAACCACAGAAACGTTGAAATATCAAGTGTAACGTTTGCGTTGAAGCCAAAGTTATATCGCGAAACTAAGTTAATAGAACAAATAGGTACCGAGTATAATTACTCGCAATGACGCAAACAGGAAACTTGTTTTTTATTCAAGTATATATCAGTATAGAATTAATTATAGAATGCAGTTGGTAGTTGGTAACAAAATAAATCGCCTGTGAGAATGTCTTGACGAGGTGTCACTTGACTGGCGCCAGAAGGTCGATATTCTTGGAAGTGGAGGCCGACACTCGTCACTCGATATCGTCAGTAGATACGATCAGATTGTATGCATAATTATAACGTAAACACGGACATTTATAGGGAGAATTGCTGACACAAGACGCATAAATTAATACTTAACAGGTCAAAGGTACGTGGAGTAATGATTTCCGAGATTTTTATTCAAAAATACCTTTTTTACATCAATTTTTGGTATTGCCGGTGGTGGGTACGAATCTTGTGGTATGTTATGTGAGGCTTTTGAGTTTAGCCGCTAATTGCCATTGCAGACGGGTGAATTTAAGTATTAAGTCAGATTAGCGTCAGAGTAATTAAATTAAATCGGTAATTAAGATTAATTTAATTTGTATTTTTCTTAGAATATTACAGCTGTTGTGTAATGTTTGCTGTTCTTGTCAAGATGGTCAACTTGATCTAATTAACCAGTTCTTTGACTCTTGGAACCATGTTTACATCAAATTACGTATTCCAATCTAAGAAACACGCACTAATGCTCGACACAGTTGTCTATTTGTTGCCCTGTTTTATGTATTCAAGAAATCACATGAAAGCTTCTTGCTATCTAATTTTCATGTTAAGTATATGGACAAAGTATTTCTGTGACAATTTGAAAGTAATTTCTATGATAACATCGTTTATATTAAGGCAGTCTCTGTGGCGTTGTTGGTTAGACGCCGACTGTGAAACGAGAGGCTGCGGGTTCGATCCTCGCACCGAGAGAAATGTTAGTGCGGCCCACAAATATTAACTTCTGGTCTGGGTGTTTGTGAGACCTAAAAAGTCTCTTAGTTTCTGATACCTACGACAGATGGCTTAATTGATCTTAATTTTGGGTCAGGACTATATATGTGACTGTTAGGTGTATTTATTTATTGTTTACTAGCGGCCCGGCCCAGCTTCGCCCGGGTAAAAATAGATTTCTGTACAATAATATGTACGTATTATATATATAAACCTTCCTCTTGAATCACTCTATCTACTAAAAAAACCGCATCAAAATCCGTTGCGTAGTTTTAAAGATTTAAGCATACAAAGGGACATAGGGACAGAGAAAGCGACTTTGTTTTATACTATGTAGTGATATTGTAAATTTCTATATCCTATTAGAATTGACAACAGCAAGATACGTTTACTGCAATCATGTTGGTTGACACTATAGCCAGTTGCACAAATTAAGAGATTGGAATAACACGCGGTTGTCTCATCATCCCTAATGCATGCATATGTCGTTGCATCACCACCGCCCTCGGCCTATGAATACTATTCAGTATAACTTGACCTCTCCAATTGAACATAGACTGTTGATGGGAGTAAGGTGGGTGAATATTTGAGGGTCCGAGTTGACTGGTTGTTTATGTATTGCGCAGTGTGGCGTGCCATATGGAGTATTATCGGGACACTTGGGACGCGCTGGACGCGAATTGGTTCGGATGGAGCCAACTGGTAACTTTAATAAACAATGTTTGCCGTTGACTTGCCTAATGTTTTGCGACGGTCCTTGTGTTTTGTATTGTGTGTTAAATAGATCGATACTTTTTTATTGAATATGTTTTTTTATGTAAGTTGGCGTGTAATTTGTACGCGTCAAACTAGTAGTATTGTTGGCAATAATTATTTAAATTCCATGACTTTGGCGTAGGGATTTGTATACGCTAATTCAGACAAAATAGAACTTAAAACACTATTGTAAAGTCTAAATAATAATTTTCCATTAATATAAAGTCTCAAATTGCTACAATTATAACTGACATTCATACAAGAGCATCAAGAAAGCAAGACTTCCCGTACCCGCGCACCCATAAATTCATATTATCGTCTGACTTAATCAAAATGTGCACTTGTAGCATTTGCGCGCCCTCCGCAGGGGTTGGGGGTGGAATATATTCATTCCGTCCGCAATATTTGTACATTACAGGTCTCGCCTCGCTACGCTCCCTAGCTCAGAACTTCTACTCCATAGCTTTAGATTTCTGTAGGGAGCATGGCTTCTACTATTGGTCTATTTTTAGGTTTGATTTAAACTAGTACGTCATCATTTTATAAATGATAAAATATGCGAATAGATGATGCTTAGGTTTTTTAGCGTTTTTCAAATTCTTAGACGTGTGTTTTTCACGTGGGTTTTTCACGGGATGCTATCTGGGAGTTTAGACAAATGTCACTTTTTTAACCAACCAAGGTCTGTAATACTACTCGTAAATAACATTTGGAATTATTGATCTTCTTATGAAATTATAAATTCTGTGAACTACAGAACCATTGCAGAAAATAGCAAATTATACACTGCCTGATTGCGGTTTCTCAATGGCAGATATTCGCATCAGGCAGTGTGATGTGCGGCGTGAGTTACGGTCTCTCGATGTGCGGAAAGCCAGTGGTCCGGATGGGATACCAGCGGTGGTTTTAAGGGCTTGTGCAGCCGAGTTGTCTCCAGCACTGACTCGCCTCTACCGAGCGTCCTACCGCACAGGTGTTGTGCCGGAATCTTGGAGGGAGGCCAATGTGCAACCGATCCCCTAAAAGGGTGATCGATCGGACCCTACCAATTACCGCCCTATCGCTATCACCTCAGTGATGTGTAAGGTCATGGAGCGGATCATAAACGCTCAATTGGTCCGCTACCTGGAGGATCACTCGTTGATCAGTGATCGACAATACGGATTCCGCCATAATCGATCGACGGGTGATCTTCTAGCGTTTGTCCTGCATCGCTGGGGTGAGGCGATAGACCGGCGTGGCGAGGCTCTTGCTGTGAGCCTCGACATTGCCAAGGCGTTTGATAGGGTCTGGCACCGTGGTCTTCTGTCCAAGCTTCCGGCATACGGTCTACCCGGCAACCTGTGTTCGTGGATTTCCGGCTTTCTGCATGGGCGTAGAATACGTGTAGTCGTAGACGGACACGCTTCGGCGCTCATGTCGGTAAATGCCGGAGTTCCTCAGGGCTCGGTGCTGTCGCCCACCTTGTTTATTCTGCATATCAATGACATGTTGTCGCTTGGCAACATTCATTGCTATGCAGATGACAGCACGGTTCATGGGCGATACCACTGCGGGCCTCCAGGTTGCCGTGTCGAAACTGTGAAGGGACGCGAAGATCTTGTCATTGAGCTCAACCGGACCTTGGATCTCATTTCTACGTGGGGTTCCAGGAATATGGTTGAGTTCAATGCCAAGAAAACCCAGGTGTGTGCGTTCACGTGCAAAAAATCCCCGTTCTCTCCCCTCCCCATTCTTCAGGGTACTCCCCTCTCAGTGCGGAATGACCTGTGTATCCTTGGTGTGGATATCCGCTGTGATCTCAATCCAAGGAATCACATCGAGGGCGTAATATCTGCCACATCACGCAGGGTTGGAGTCCTGAACAGGGTGCGTCGGTTTTTCACGCCCGGTCAGCTTTGCCGCTTATATAAAGCACAGGTCCGGCCGGGTATAGAGTACTGCTCGCACCTTTGGGATGGATCCGCCCAGTACCTGCTCGATGCCTTGGATGGATTGCAGCGGCGGGCCATCCGCATTGTGAATGATGCAGACGTTACGAGCAACTTGGAGTCGCTACAACTCCGGAGAGATGTCGCCTCTCTAAGCGTGTTCTACCGCCTGTATCACGGTGAGTGCTCTGAGGAATTGTTCAACTTGCTCCCCTCCTCTCCATTCCTAACCAGAACCACGCGTGCTGGCTTGCGAAGCCATAGCTTGACGGTCCACACCATCCCGGCGCGAACCAAACGGTTCTCAAATTCGTTTCTGTGCCGCACCGTCAGGCTGTGGAATTGTTTGCCGGCGCACGTGTTCCCTCCTTCCTACAATCCTGGGTCCTTCCGCCGTGGTGTGAAGAGGCACCTAAGCAGGCCGGCATAATTGTTTCCATTGGCATGGGACTGCCGTCCGATGCCAATGGATACTCTGCCTGTTCGGCATTGGCACTTTCCATCAGGTGCAATGCAGCCACTATGCCAGGCCATTATAAAAAAAAAAAATATATATATACCGGGTATCTCAAGACTGCTACCGAAAACGAAGCCGGGTGGTAGTTTTAGTGGCTACAAACACAATGCAATTAAAAATTTCGCCTAGAAACGCGACATTTTTTTTTATGATTTTTTAAATATCGTCATTTTTGGGTGGTAAATCCATAGTTCTTGCTAAAATAATAATTTAAACTCTTTTATACCTTAGAGTATTTATAAATAAAAGGATATACACTATTATTTTAGGTAAAAATGTATTTACCACCCAAATATGGCCTAAGCAAAAAAAAAAAAATAAAAAAAATTGTCGCTATTTTTTGCAACTTTTTCTGTTGCATTGTGTCTGAAGTCGCTAAAACTACCACCCGGCTTCGTTTTCGGTAGCAGTCTTGATATACCCTGTATAATTATTTATGTATATAAAAATAAATTCTTAAACACACGGACAAACAATGTGATATTATAAACATTATTTTTATATACAGGGTATATCAAGACTGCTACCGAAAATGAAGCCGGGTGGTAGTTTAAGCTACTTCAGACACAATGCAACAGAAAAAGTTGCAAAAAAAAACCGACAATTTTTTTTTGCTATATTTTTCCTATGGCCATATTTGGGTGGTAAATACCCTTTTTTCCTAAAATAATAGTGTATACCCTTTTATTTATAAATACTCTAAGGTATAAAAGAGTTTAAATTATTATTTTAGCAAAAACTATGGATTTACCACCCAAAAATTACGATTTTTAAAAAATCATAAAAAATAATTGTCGCGTTTCTTTGCGAAATCTTTAGTGGCATTGTGTTTGTAGTCACTAAAACTACCACCCGGCTTCGTTTTCGGTAGCAGTCTTGAGATACCCGGTATGTATGCGCCGACCTATTTACATAGCGGTCCGCTCGCTTTTGTTTTTAAAAATCAGTTGTCAGTTGTGTAACATAAAATTTTGAATCGATTCTTGGTATCGAAGAGCTGGTAGTCCACATCTCCATAGCTGATCAGTTGTGATCTAACCACGGGACGCAATACTTCTACTGCCTAATTTGCTCTACTCGCTTACATGTGCACCACTAGTTTCTAGAACTTTTTATGTGTAACTATATTATATATTCCTGTGTTTCGCGTTTAAGACTTTATATCTGTTCTGTGTTACTTGACTGTCTGCTCGCTCTTTCTCCTTCTTTTCTTATGTGTATTGTGTGTTGTGTTAAATTAAATTCTGTGATCTGGACTTTGGACTTTTTTCTTCTTCATTCTACATCCGCATTTCATCTGATCACCGACAACTTAACAACACTCCGCACACTCCATAAACATATTTTTCAATAATTACACGGGCTTATAAAATATTGGCTCGATTGTATTCGAGATTAAAATGAGTTTGTATAGTAAGGGGTTGTGAGACAAGGGGCAGCCTCGACAGAGTAATGAAACCTTAAATCCCTGGTACGGACTCGTAATCCCATGACGAAAAGTTATTTTGCACAGGGGTGCCAGTTGGCCGCGCCTAATGTGGTTTAGTGTTTCATTTCCACACCAAATTGTGTTTCTATCAAACGACGGTTATTTTTGTACAAATTTGATTTGAATTTAAAATGTTTTATAAGTTTTGGGTATCTGATAAAGTTAAATTGAAGTAACACAAACTGCGATATGTGTTTTTGAAGTTTAAATGTACAAAAATGTGCTGTTTCATGTTTTAGCTTGGCGAAGAATTGACCGTTATCAATCTTTTAGTAAGTACAATGCCGTCTAGAAAAGTGTGGAACGCAGCAGAGCGGCAGGAACCAGTCTCGCCATCCTACATAATAATGCCAGTGTTTTAGCTTTGTAGTATTTTGTACATGTTAACGTTCTTTATTGTCTGATTGCAAACATTTCGTGTCTGAGATCTAATCAGCGATTTGAGCATTTTGGCGTCTGATCTGGTCTCGAATCAGTGTGTCGCAACCCTAGTTGGCTTCGGTAAAAGCCTGCAGCGCCGTCGGCGACGCACGTGCAATGTCCTTAATGAGACTCTTTACTATCTACCGATCGATGTCTACGCTCCGACGTTTTTTGTTCTATGTAAAAAACAACTTCGGCTACACCGTGTTTTGTTTTTCTTCCGCATTCGGCTATCAGTTTGTTTTTTATAAGAATATTCCGTTATCTTAGAGCCGTAGATTAAATTGAATCTTACTGTCAAATATTGATTTTTTGTAATATTGATATGTATGTACTTATATGCATATATACTTACGTGCATAATCACATTGTTCCCATGATTGGTAGGCAGAAGTACATGTATCCATGTACTTCTGCCTCACATTTCGCCTTGGATGTTCCGTCCCATGATGTGATACATGCCAAGCTTATCACCATATCGGGCACAAAATTTTGACTCCGGGTTGATAACAAATAGAAAAATCCAGCATCACTTTGCCCGACCCGGGATTCGAACCCGAGATTTGAGAGCTTTGCAACCGTACCGTAGTATAACCACACCACCAAGGCAGATCTTCGTAAAATATTTCCATACTTATATGCGTAAGGAAATATTTTGCGTAGATCATTAGAGTGGTATCATCCACCACTGCTGAACATAGGCCTCCCCCAAGGATCTCCACAATGACCTGTTGTTGATAGAGTGGTATACTCGTTTTAAATATGATAATCAGTTGTGTGAAATGACTCGTTATTAGATTACAGTAGATTACGTCGAGTTCGGATGAATATTTTTACACCATATACATAAATGGTTGAAATAAACTATAAGTGAACTCAAAAAATGTAAAAATTAAACCAAATCCGCGATAAAATCCGTAAATAATAGTTTTATTTCAATGTGTAACATTCGCGTAAATCTTAGAAACCATTATACATAAATGGTATTATTAAGGTAGAGCTAGAGAATTAACTCATTTCGGAAAATTATCCGACACAGAAAATTCAGTAAACACACACACATAAATTCACGAGTCAGTAATTTTCTATTCCTAGAATTTGGAGTGCCTTCTAAATATATTTTTTTAAACTCTATATAGAGTGAAAAAAAAATTAATTTTGAGAAGCTTGTTTATACATCTACGGAATATCTACAACATAAAATATATACTAGAGATAATAAATCAAATACGAGTATTAATGGATTAATTACTAGCAATTTTGATTTTATTCTCCTACTTTATTTATTTATTTTAAAGAACACAGGTTGCATTATTTTAAAGATTACAGGCTAGTTCAGCATGCACAAAATGGAACAAAATAGGTAACGCACTAATGTAAATCATATTGATGAAAATAATACATTAAGTGGTTTATGTAAATGAATACGAGACATTATAGGTTGATTTTTATTTTTTGAGTACATATGTATTGACAGAGAAAAATTCAAAATAATAATACATTTTATCAATATTATGGAGTAAAGTTTTTCAAAATATTGAAGCAAAACTAGGCATGATATACTAATCATGACCGCAGTCGGTAGGATTCGAACCTACGCTCCCAGAGGGAATCTGATTTCTAGTCAGACGCCTTAACCGCTCGGCCACGACTGCTGATATACGCTATGTCCAAATTATTGAATTGCTTCTAATTTGAAATGTATACGATTTTTACTATGAATAGCGTGACACAAGAAAGTTTATTGATAAAATGAATATTGTCTATATTGTAAATAATAATACCTCATTATTTTGACGAGTATACAACCTAATAATAACATATTTCGTTTTTGCTGGGTTGTTAATGACGTTTATAAAATTTTGTGGTCAGATAATTTTAGTAAAAGTCAATAATATTTCTAGGAATATAGCGTGCCACTTGGGAATTCCTGATTTTGATTAGAGGTATAGGACGCTGAGTTAGATATTCTAATACTTGGAAACGATGTCTAATTTGCGTATTAATGTTTATTTTTTGTGATGGGCATTAAGGAGTTGTAATACCTCAGTAGTGATGGATATTCTTTTTTTGCTTGCCAGAATAGAAGAGATTTCATTCACCTAAAAACATCGATATCAACGTATAAGTCAATGTTTGTAATTATTTAAAATTATAGTATGTAATATACGAATATCGTTATGGCGACATTGTGTTTTTGTACTTACTAAATGTAGTGTAAAAATATTACGTAAGCTCTGATAGATATACTTTTTATCCCAGAAAATTTAAATGCCAGTGGGAAAATGAGCGCGAAGCTAGATAGTTTAGCATTATCGTATGAGTTTAGCAGCAAGTGGCAACACAATGCAATCACAATAGGCGCAACGAGAGTTATTTGTGGATTCATACAGTAGTAAGTAGGTATTTATTCAGCTGTGCAGCCGGGTTATAAAACTGAATAAATGGCGCGAGAAATCCCCGGTCCGCGCAAGTGCGGTTTTATGATTATGAGATGCGCACGCGCTTGTAAAACGTAGAGGGATTAATCACCCGGCCGGTACTACTCCGCTGTTAGTTGTTACCTATTCAAGTTTGGACTTTATGATCATTCTGCGCTTCTTTGATGTGATTGTAGTTTCTGTTTGGAATTTGGACATAAGTAATTGTTTGGTGTATGTGATTGAAAATGGAAATTGTGTGTATGTGCTCTACCATCTTTTTAATTAAACATAGACTTTGGAAGACGTAGAGTATATTTAAATGTACGGCGACGTAAAATAATAATTTCGCGGGGTAGTACGCAGTGACGCTTCAATGGTACATTAAGTGAGTCGCGTATCCCATTATCCCTTACTTTTCCACAACCGTCCTTCCATTCTCTACCACAAATCCATGCACTTCAAGATTCTTCAACTACGTAAGCGCTCATGATCGGATGTTTTAGAAGATAACTGTCCATCATCAGTTTGCTCATTTAACTCCCTTATTTAAAGCCCAACAATAATAATCATTACATCTCGATGGGTATAGCGTGACGTGTACAATGAGCATAGGACAGTAACGCAATCCTGTGTAGTTATTCACCGGAGCGAACAATCCGAGGCGGCTTCCCCATTCACACTCGCTGCACACTGCAAACGCGGTGTCAAGTGTTTGACTAGCGGAATTGACTGGGCTGTGTTACTATACTGGAAATGTATTTCGTTTCAAGACTTTGTGTTACCACCTGCACCCAATTTTCCGTGCTGTCAACGAGGTGTGTAAACAAATTGTAGGATTGAATGGTGATAAGGAGTGTATTATTTTAAGAGATGGGGAGGCTGAAGATCCATTAGCTTTTGTGATTGTAAGCTGCCAAAGTCAGTCATGGGCAATCTATTATATTTTTACGCACTGTGGAGGTTTAAGAGCTATTAGCTCTTATTATTAGGGGCCAAAGTCGATCATTAAGTTCAGTAACGCCAAGGGCTACGTCTACTGGTGAACCCTTGGCTAACGTTCAAGCCTTTGTTAATTTAGTCTTAGTCTGCTTTGAGTCCAGGTTTGTCCATGGTCTAGGTTTTGCTAGTCATAGTATATTTATATTCATTAGTAGTAAATATATTGAATTGTATATGTCGTGCGCAAATATTAATATGAAAAAAGTCAGGAAAGCACATAAAAAATTAACTCATAGCCCCTTTGTCTGGTACCAACTTGTAGTTACATCAAATAAAAATAGCTGCAAGATAATAATGTGTTTATCATTACAATATAACCCGTGTCCCACTGCATTATGCAGGAGTGACATTCACGCATGTTACTTTGACATTGCTAGGTAACTGTATGCACGGCGCACATGTCATGCGCTTAGCTTGGCGCTCTCGCCTCTGAATACAAATCGCTAGACTATTTCAACATTTAGACGCTTGCAACGTTTCTTCTATTTGTGATTTGTTGCATTACATATTTGCATACATTGATAGGGCGTTAACTTATTAACTTCATAAAGCAATAAGAAAATAATAATAGATAAATCGGACCAGTAGGTACGAAATTTTGCATTGGATTTCCTCATACACTAAGTTTTGTTAATTTGTGTGAAAAGTAGGTAATATGCAAATTAAGTTGTACCTAGATTTATGGAATTTAATATTAAGATTTCCGAGATGTTGTCCACGGGGAATACCAACGGTCGAAAATTGCGTTTACAAGGATCATAAAATTCCTAAATGTAAAATTTTAGCATAATTTGATAGTCAATATTCTGTATTGGTTTTGGACTGTTTGGTGAGACTTAAAAGCAATGTCGTTACATTTTTACCAATAATTGTACAAGTTTAAATAAAAAAACATTGTTTTAAAAGATAATTTGTTACAATTAATCAAAATGACAAGTTATGTATATTGTAGTAACAAAGATTTTTACAGCGACCTGTTGAAACAGCCAGCATTCGTCTATCTTTGTAACCTTCATAAAGGCTTAGAATATTATTCGCATTTCTTTTTATAGCAATGAATGGCAAAACGAGCCTGCCGTTCACCAGATGGTAAGTGATACGATCACTGATGAACAGTATTAAAACCAAACAACACCTTGAATTACAAAGCCATGCTTGGCATTCTACTGCGCTTGTCATCCTGAAACATAAGATGTTAAGTCTCAATACGTCCAGTAGTTTCTTCGCTACAAAGTCCTTCAAACCGAAACGTAACAATGCATTTACACTGCTGTATGGCAGGAGAAATAGACATTGTGGTGGTACTTAGTGCTACCCAGGCGGCCACTCACATATGAGAGACCTACCACCAGTATTGTATTGTATCATAGGAAAAATTGCCTTCTTCGGATGCAGTTCTATCGCGTGTCAAGTAGTTTTTCGCATGGTTACGCAACTCAGACCTATTACGTCACAGTTCAGTATTCAGGCGGGAAGGTTGCAAAGAATGTACAATATGTAAACTATTAATAGCCGAGTATGTATGTTATTTGGTACACAATGCACGAGGTGAGTGGGGCGTCACTTCCGTCGCCATGTTGGCTCACTGGTAATGCCGGTGGTATTCAAATATTATACCTGTTTATACTGATAGTACTAATCTTTTTGGCATTCATGTTACTCGCTGGAGCGTTTGGTGGATTATTTTTAGCTGTTTTATTGATGTGGTAAATTCTTATCAATTTTTAGTTGATAACGTTTTTTGTTTTGTTGATTAGAATTAAGTACGCATAACGGTATTGCGTATTTCATCATATCATCAGATCAATTTTTTTTTGTGGTACTCTGGTGCTAATAAACTATATTTATGCAAAAAATAATATAAATATTTATCTACAACATGTTTATGTTGTAACTCAAGAATTTATTTCTCGGTATTGCTTATTTACTTGAAAAATTTAAAGAATCTATAAGATAAATACCAATACACATAAGATGTGGTGGAAACGAATAAATTATATTTTATCGACACGAAAGTACTTTAATTTAAAAAAAACCGCAGCCAGATTTTAGCATATGAACTTGTAGAGTCGACTCTAACCAAAACAAACATAGAACCTACACGATAAAAATTGCTATACACTATTAAATTCATCGCTTACTGAATGTTTACACATTTATATTGATGTTTATTCGAAACCGTCAATGTAGGATAAACAACAAGGATTGTTTTTTTATCCCCACCTCTGATATTCATTCCAGTCCTCTATCTATGAAGGGAGATCGTAGATAAGAAACTGTATTTATTTATTCAAAGAAGGTCTATACAAAACGGCTTCTATATTTAAATTTCCATTTCGCACATAGATTATAATATCAAATTGAAAAAGTTTTTAAGGTAAACCCGAGCTTATGTTGGTTTTTGGAAAATGGTAATTCAGGGCGGGAAACGAATTTTGTGAAAGTTTTTTAAGCACGTTTTGATTATGACAGCTTACATATCTAAAAGTTATAACCCTTGGCAACTTTTGGTGTAAAGTACTCGACACTTTTCAGCTGCACATAAACATACATTGCAATTTGCAAAAATACTACCTAATTATGCTATCAAAAGGTATAGAAAATATATTAATCTCTAAATAACACTACCTGTAAAAATACCTTTATAATCCAAATAAATAAATGCAACAAAAGTCACGTACATAATTTAGTCTTGTGGCGTGGTTATTAGAAACTTGACAGCAAAAACAAGATATTTTTTAACCAACTGCGCTGCGAAGATTTCTGCAACCGATGTAAAAACATCCACTCAATAGAATACTGAAGAAAACAAATATTATGTTTTCAATATAACCTCATCGGATAACCCTTACCGTGTTATTTACGCTCTACGCAATTTTATGAATACAGTTTTATTACAAACTACAAGCTATGTATAGAGAAGGGTAAACACAGACGCACCCAAGGGAAATACGCCGTGCCCTTTACACCTCTTGAATATTTAAAGGTTGCCTTCAGTTTCACTCAGCCGGGGCTACAAACTATATTTTATTTATACGTACTGGCAAGATTCAGTTATGTTCATTTAAATCATTTTTGTAAAGGCTATGTGACTTGTTATTGGAATGCGTTGCGGAATATTTAGTGGTGTTTAGAAAATTTACATACATATAGTAAGGTGCTATTCATTATTCTCTGTATTTTTCCAAAGATATTAATATAATGGCATTATTTTTATGAAAATATCTAATTGCTTAGGTCTTAATATATCAGCTTGGTTTATATTAACGTATATAATTTAATAAATCAGAAACGTAATGAATTACGTGAAAAGCAAACATGCGGCAATTTATGATTATACTACGCGTTAGATTAGACGGTAGGTTTTCTAAGTAATTTATCTTAATCTATAATATTTGATAATTTTAGAATGTAATATTTTGTTGAGTTTTATATTATGTACATTGCAGTAACTATATTATTTGAAAAATGATGCCACGTATTATTAAGCAAATAATGTTCTTCATATTGAAACCGAATTGATAAAAACAGAGACGGCGGTAGTTTGTTTTTAAATGTGATAAAAACATGGACAAAAACTTCGGAACATTGTTTACCAGAACCTTTTTTATGAGACGTAGTACCCAACCGCTTCGCCATTTAAATGTATGTTAATACTTTTCAGATTTATCTAAGGTGAACGCACTAGGAGCGCGCACCTGTATTTTTTCGGTTAGGTACAAATTCGTTAATAGAAATTCTTTCCTGTTTTGAATAAAGAGTTCGCCTGTATAGTTCAATTATGGCATAAATAATATAAACGTCGGTGTGGTAGCGTGAAAGGTTAACGAGCCTAGCTTGCCCCCGCGTTTCTACATCCCAGAGGTTAACAATTGTTGAGTATTTTTATGTGCCACATTGTATTCACTTATCATTTTGATCGCGGATGTTACGTTTCTGTAACATATCACAAATTGGAAGTTGAACTGTCGAGTTGTGGTTATTTTTAAATGCTGATAAATGAACTTGTAACAATTTTTATAGTTACCTACTTCCTTTGGATTTTGCTTTTTCCGTAGGTATTTCAATATTGATATGGTTGACGTAGCTTAAAGAAAATTAGTAACACTTTTTTAAAGGCTGGTAATTTTTTGGTATTCACGAGTGGTTGTGTTTACTTACTATCAGGTTGCCCTAACTGATGAAGTGACTAATATATGTAAAAAAAAGTGTTTTCGTTTGTTCGAAAAATTCAATTCCATTAAAAGCCACATCAGCCAGCCAACACATTGTTTTATATTTAATGAGTTCGTTCCATACATTAGCTGATTAATATTGATCATTATAGAAGCATATTGTGAAGTGTTTTGATAGTCAATCACTAGGCAGTATAATGGTGAAGGAAAAGTTCGTGAAGGAACCTGCATACCATAGCGATTTTTAAAGAATTTCTATGTTATGTAAAGTTCGCCAACCAGTAGTAAAGTACAGTAATACAGGCTGATACAGTACAGTATTATAAAAGCACTATCAGATTTGGATAATGGAAATAATATGTGTTGTTTCTCATAATCGATGACTGAATTTAAAGAATACAATTTAGTTTGAAGATAATCTCAATCATGCTTACGCATTCAAGTGCGGTCGGTGCAAACTTGGCGCAAACACCTGTATTTATGTAATGATAATATTTGTCCATTATCAGTGCGAGTACTTGCTCAGTGAGTTCTTGCTAAGTACATAATAAATACAACATCACGGTGCTATAGCGTGGCATTCGCAAAATAATGTGACAACGTGTTTATATCATAAACTAGCTGTCGGGCCCGGCTTCGCCCGGGTGCAGATAGTTTTTGAGTCCAATCCACATCAAGAACATATTATTTCGCGTGTCTACTAACTATATTTCCCGCGTGCCGTCGACTATATTTCCCTTCCGTAGGAGAGGACATCCCGTGCCAACAATTTGAATTTGAAAGAGTAGAAAATATGTATATTTGGTTTCCTGACTCATCCCACGGGAACACTACATTTTTCGGGATAAAAAGTAGCCTATGTGTTAATCCAGGGTGTCAGCTATCACTATACCAAATTTCATCAAAATCTGTTGAGCCGTTTTTTTCATGAAAGAGTAACAAACATCCATACATACATACAAACTTTCACCTTTATAATATTAGTAAGGACTAGCAGCCCAGCCCAGCTCTGCTCGGGTGCTGATACACTTTTAAAAAAATATAATATCGCTTATGTTCATCAGGTATAATGTAGGATTCTAATGGTGAAAGAATTTTTCAAATAAGTCCAGATTTCGGAGCCTATTCAAAGAATACAATCAAATCTTTCTTCTTTGTATGTTAAGTTTCGACAACCTTTTTAGTGGTATAAGTATACATTGGCTATAGAAATTTTAGATTTTTATTCTACTTGGTTTCCAGCCTCCCGAACAAACCGGTTTCCGAAAAGGCTTTAGTACCATAGACCACATCCATACGCTTCGGCAAGTTATACAAAAAACCGAGGAATATAACTTGCCGCTTTGTTTAGCGTTTGTGGACTATGAGAAAGCCTTTGATTCGATCGAGACTTGGGCTGTGCTACAGTCTCTCCAGCGGTGCCATATAGACTATCGGTACATCGAAGTGTTGAAGTGTATATACAACAACGCCACCATGTCGGTCCGAGTACAAGATCAGAGTACGAAGGCTATTCCACTACAGAGAGGCGTGAGACAGGGAGATGTCATATCTCCGAAACTGTTCACTGCCGCGCTGGAAAACGCCTTCAAGCTCTTGCGATGGAAAGGATTCGGCATCAACATCAACGGCGAGTATATCACTCACCTTCGGTTTGCCGACGATATTGTAGTCTTGGCAGAATCGCTGGAAGACCTTAGCACTATGCTCGAAGACCTCAATCGAGTCTCCCAACAGGTGGGTCTTAAAATGAACATGGACAAAACGAAGATCATGTCGAATGTCCATGTTGTGCCCACCCCCATCGGTGTTGGGGGCTCGACTCTTGAAGTTGTTGACGAATATGTCTATTTAGGACAAGTGGTCCGGTTAGGCAGGTCCAACTTCAAGAGAGAGGTCAATCGTCGAATCCAACTCGGTTGGGCAGCGTTCGGGAAACTACGCGACGTCTTCTTGTCAAAAATACCTCAGTGCCTTAAATCGAAAGTCTTCGATAGTTGTGTGTTGCCAGTGATGACTTACGGCACCGAGACGTGGCCTCTCACTATGGGCCTTATTAGGAAGCTCAAAGTCACTCAACGAGCTATGGAGAGGGCTATGCTCGGGGTTTCCCTACGAGATCGAATCAGAAATGAGGAGATCCGTAGGAGAACTAAAATAACCGACATAGCCCACCGGATTAGCAAGTTGAAGTGGCAATGGGCAGGGCACATAGCGCGGAGATCTGATGACCGATGGGGTCGGAAAGTGCTCGAATGGAGGCCGCGTATCGGAAAGCGCAGCGTAGGACGTCCACCCACACGATGGTCCGACGACCTGGTAAAGGTCGCGGGACGTCGCTGGATGCAGGCTGCCTCCAACAGGTCTCTGTGGAAATCATTGGGGGAGGCCTATGTTCAGCAGTGGACTTCCTTTGGCTGATGGATGGATGGATGATTCTACTTGGTTACTGGGTATTACAAATCTATCGTCTTAGGTCTAGAGGTGAGGAGCGCAGTTATACTCATGTTGAGTTGGCGGAGTTCATGAACATGTTCAGAATTAATGTGATCTACACATTACATATAATTTGGCTGTATGCTATCATATTTTTTTGTGAATTTTGATGATGCAATCGAGCTTCCGTTAAATTATCGATATGTTAAGATAAAGGCGCTGAAAACAGTGAATCGAAATGGCAATTTTTATATTTTGATCGACATTTCAAAAATTTTGATAAGGTGGTACCATTTTATAAAATAAATATATCACAAGCATACCGCCGTTTATGCCCACAAGTCCGCTACTTCTAGATTTTAGCACCCCAATGTGACATTTACAGTCTAGGTTAAAACTCAAACTATAGCACATTGAAGAACCAAAAGCCAAGAGTAAGAAGAGGTCGTACATAAGTTGATCTGACCAGCTCGAAGTTCGAATTATCTAATAAAGTATACGGAATAAATAATAGGTTCAGACATATTGAATGTCAAGGTACTACTTTGCGTTTGTATTATTAGACTGAATGCACTGGCATTATATGGCCTTTGTAAAAGTTGGAAACGAACACTTCGATTTTTCTCACTGTAATACCTATAAATATGAAAAGTTTTGGTAGTTCCGTCATATTATTTTCTTTAGCTGTATGTATTAATTAGAGGCTGGTAATTTTTGACGACAGATTATTTATTTGGTTTTGTACAGTGCATGGGACTTACTATTATATCTATGTACTCAGTATTCTTTTCTGTATTCTTATAGAACTATACTAGAAACAAAAAAATAATTTACACTTAATCGCAATGTTGTAATCATGCTCTTTTACAAACATTAACGAGTACAAACAGTTCAAATTGAACACTTATGAATTCACGTTTTTGCCCTTTTTCGATCTCATTATTTCACATTGTGCAGCGGTAAATCAAGTGTTGTGTAACCAACGCGGCGTCTCGCGGTCGCTGTTCACAATTGTGGATATTGTTTGGCCACAGGGCACAGATTGCGTATGTAAAGTGTGAGCACTGAGCTCGTGTGTACTGCACGCTGTTCGGCTAACAACGGCTTATTGTTATGGTTAGCATAACCGCGTTGCCTAGTTACACCAGTGTTGCAATCTCGCGGATCGCGCGTTACATTCTACTGAAATGCATGTAAAGAATAAGCAAATATTATTCGTGGTAGGTCTCTCATATGTGAGAGGCCGTCTGGGTAGGTATGTCCGTAATGTGTATTTCTCCAGCGAACTTTTGGAAGCATTTCTGTGGGGATATTTATTTGTCTCAGAAGTTATTGTGATGTGGATATTGGTATCTAATTTGCGTGTCAAATGCGGTCATACTCGTATGACGTGTGTCTCTCAGTAGAGCTATCATGTTCAAATGTAAATTTACTGATTTAAACTATGTATTGCCAATGTCAGTTATAACTTAACCATAAAGCGTAATAGCATGTAAATGAAGGTATGTAAATGAAGAATATGAAAAAAGTATTAGATGTCGTTACCGGAAATGTACCTTTTGATTTCGTGATTCCGAAGGTGCAGAACTGTAGTCGCCATGGCTACAAGTAAAGCAGTATACCCACGTTATGATAGCGAGCCAATAGCGAGCCTACAATTTCTTTTTGATTCATATTCACGTGGTGTTGATACAACGTGATTTCCTTCACGCAGTCAAATGTATCCTAGTAGTCCTATTACATACGCCAAACGGTTGGGTACCAACCTAATATCAAAATTTTCCGCAAATAACGATAAAATAAAATTTTGGATTTAAAGGTTCTTTCAGGGTCGGCAATGCGCGAGACACACTTCAGGTGTTGCAGACGTCCATAGACTAAATAAATGCTTACCATCAAGCCAGCTTGTTTGCTTGTTTGCCTTATTGTGTAGGAGTGACATTTTTCTAAAACAAAAAGGCAAATGAAAATACAAAAAAGTGCTTAAAGCACCCAAGAGTGTGTTAAAGTATTTTTCTCAATTTTTTATTGCAATGAATGTCGATACAAGCATGCCATTCGCCTGATGGTAAGCGACTAGAGAGTGGCAAAACCAAACAACGCCATAAATGACAAGGCAATGCTGGGTATTCCACTGCGCTCGCCACCCTGAGACATAAGATGGTAACAATATATCCAGTAGTTACTCTGGCTATAATGTCCATCAAACCGGAACACATCAGTGAATTTAGTTCTTACACTGCTGTTTGGCGAAAGCAATAGACATTGCGGTGGTACCTACCCAGACGGGCTCTCACATATGGGAGACCTACCACCAGTAATTCCGATTAATGGGTCATCCGATGGTGAGTAATCACTGCTTATAAATACTCACTGGTTCTAGTTATAGTAGTCACAATACTCAGTCGTTGAATTCAAGGAAAAGTTTAAAGAAAGCAATAGACCAGTACGAGAGCTCGTTATCCTCAACCAAAACAAATCCAGTAGAAAGTTCATCGCAACTTAAGCAAAAATCATCAATCAGTGATTATTAGCTCACGTGATCAATCATGAAAAATAAGCAAAGAATACACTATCCATTGTACGTAATGAGTAATTCACACAATAGCGGCATATCTTTTTTGTAGCCTTGGAGTTTAGACCACACTACACCTGATGCCATGTTTAGTCTGCTCGCACGGACACAATGGGCTTTTTATCGCTATGATTTGACTATTCTTTAATTATTTAACATGTTTAACTGTAAACATCTGTGCGGTTATTTTATTACGTCTTGTCTTTAGTGACTAATAGACCAGTCATGGATTAATGCCTTAATACATTGATTTATTTGCGAAATGACAAATGTGGGTGATTTACCCACATATCGATATTTCCTTGCAACCATTTGCAATACTACCTTGTTTAATTTAATATTATAGATTAGATACGAAATTAAACATGACAAAATAAGAAATTGATATGACGTCCAATATGTAATTAAACTGCAGTGGATTATATTATTTTAACAACTATTTTATGGAGGGCCTGATTCATCATCATCATCATCATATCAGCCACAGGAAGTCCACTGCTGAACATAGGCCTCCCCCAATGATCTCCACAATGACCTGTTGGAAGCGGCCTGCATCCAGCGACTTCCTGCGACCTTAGTCAGATCGTCCGTCCACCTTGTAGGCGGGCATCCGACACTTCGCTTGCCTGTACGTGGCCTCCACTCGAGAACCTTTCGGTCCCAACGGCCATCGGTTCTACGAGCAATGTGCTCGGCCCACTGCCACTTCAACTTGCCAATCCTATGGGCTATGTCGGTAACCTTGGTTCTCCTACGGATCTCCTCATTTCTGATTCGATCTCGTAGGGAAACACCGAGCATAGCCCGCTCCATGGCTCGTTGAGTGACTTTGAGCCTTTTAATGGTAATATGCTGTTGCCGGCTCATTCAAAATCCAGCTGGTTTAAGATGTTGTTTAGCTCTTAAGGCATTTAAAAAAGCTAACCTATCCTGTTCTATTTGAAATCACCTCATATTCTTCCTTGGCTATCGTCAACCAAACTAGTAGGTCAAGTTACGTTTTTCTCAAAGATTGTGCCGTATCTGAAGCACTGTAGGTACACGTTAGTGATTATGTGTTATCAGTAGCGTTATCAGTGCGCGTACACCGAGCAAGTGCAAACACCTGCTAGACCCACCTGTCTGAACCACTAGCATCTAGATAGTGATACCGCGGTGTCGGTTTGATGTACGACTTACACGTGGTATTTCCGGATGGTATTTCAGAACATTTATTACTGCGTAAATAAGTAACTAGTTATATATTTTTGTTCTTGATTTATTGTATATTGATATCCAAAAAGTGGTTTAAATTGACTTACCTACTTAATTCTAATTTGTGTGAATGTACCAAGTCGTACTATCAAGTAGCGATCAACTATTCTCTAGAATTCTCTTGGATTTAATGAAATGCGTATAACTAAAGTCTAAAAAAGAGATCAGCCTTGTCTATACCTGTGAAAATCCCATTCTTTTGGTTGCGGTATAAAATATCTACTTGCGATAATTTGCTTTCTTGAGGACGACGGGGAACTAATTTACAAGTTAAAAACCCATTAGCTCGTGATAGGATATTCGTTCTTGCCTGAATAGTAGCCTCCGTATATGATGGGGGAAAACATCATAGTGATCCAAGCAAGTATGTCACATTTTAGGTTCAAACAATGTATGGCCAGTTTCTAGCAGGCCGGCACAGTTGGGTCAAACGAGATATGGTTATAAGTTGCGATACTCTATTTAGATTGTACTGTTTATATCTTCAAGATGGATATATTATTATGTTGTGCCAGTGAAAAAAAAATTAGACAAAAATAAGTGGAGACTATTCAAAATCCTCTATTTAACAGACAGCCTACGTGGCGCAGTTGGTTAGGCCACGAGTTCCACGACTGTTAAACAGGAGGTCGCGGGTTCGATCCCCGCACTGACAAAAAAAGTGTGTGTCATCCACTAGTATTTGTTTTGGGTCTGGGGGTTTGTGAGACCGAAAAGTCTCTCGTGGTTTCTGATACCCACGTTACAAGACTCGATGTTAGTGTGGGGTCAGGACTATGTATGTGGCTGTTTAGTGTATTTATTTATTTTCTTGTAATTAATCAAGGCTCAATGGACTGGCGACGTAGATAAATAATGTAGTATAATATAACATATCTTGGCGTTTTTCGTTTATCTTTACAATTAAACCACAATGTACTTAATGTACCGAATGTTCCTTATCAGTCGCCTTCGTCATATCGGATTGTTACGATTTCCTTATAATTAATTTTAGGGTATATCAACGAGATATGATGAAGCCTGAAATATTTTTGACAAAATTGGCAATCGCGTCTAGTACGTTACCGTATACAAATTAATAAAACCTTCATACTGCCTTACCAGGTGACGTAAGTAATAAAACAAATATTTAAAAATATAAAACTGCATATCGTTTCATTATAATGTCTAGATACGGCCTCAACGTACCAATATTTTTTTTATTCTTGAGTCTGAAAACAATACTAATGCGGAATTTAAATTTGTCCCCCAGCGCCCTTTATCTAAAAGGAGTAAATTACAAAAACAATGTCCTTTATGAAAACGAAAAATTATACTTATATGTAATTAGATATATTTTGGTGTACTCCGGCAAAACGCTTCGATAGAGTATACCTTGTTTAAAACTGTTGCAATAATCTAAAAAAACAATGGGCTATTTTGGTAGATATGGACATCGTTTTATTTTACATTTAACAAAATTACGCGCAAGACGCCGTATCTAGATAATATTATATACACGATGTACACATTTTTTGAATTTTGTTCTATTTCGTCAGCGTTCAATGAAAGACAATGGAAAGATAGATCATTTTACGTTGGATGGTAGTTGTTAAATTTTCCAATTTTTATCACTCCTTAAACCTTCCCAGTACTTTCAAGAATATTTCAAGACCAAAATCAGCCAAATCGGTTCGTACGTTCTGGAGTTATAGCGTCAGGAAGGAAAACCCGACTTATTTTTATATTATAGAATAGAATAATTCTTTTTTCTATAAAAGGAAAACAATATAATATACGTATGTATATATTTATTATTAATTATTTGTTTATAAGTGTACCTACTCCTATTGTTAGTAATAATAAATATAGGCGACCACTTTTCATCGGGTAAGTCGATTAGTAATTTGTCAGTAAAATTCTACATTACGGAATGAATTTCGGTATAAAACTTGTTGTTCCATGCATTTACTTATCGGACAAATTCAGCGGCGTGTTTCCAATGCTAATTAGCGTGTCACAATTCTTTACGCCGCTGAAATAATCGATAATAATTGACATTTATAGTTACTATTGAACTATTGCAAACTCATTGCAATGAGTCTAAAGACTGCGAAGGTGAAGTTGGCGTAATCTGTAGAAATGTCAACGAAATAGTTCAAAAGTAATGCTAAATAAACCTTTGTATTTTATTCATATTTTGCCAGTTGACGATTGTGAGCATATAAGGTAGCATGGATATAGCGAAAGCATTATATAGGGATTTAATTATATAGGAATCTTAGGCAATCCAATTTGTATAATAATTACTGTAACTTGATTAATGAACTTTATTAAATACTTGTTTATACAATTTTATCAAAGCTGAGGTGCATTTGCGTCAATCCATACCTCTTTACCTATGTTTCCATTTTGTATGATATATACACATATATTTAATTAATATTTACAAACAATTTTCGCAAAACATCTCTGATTAATATGCTGATATTACTCGTATGTTAATTCTGAAACTATTTGATATTATAGGATTTATGTTCATGCGATCGTCCACATTAGGAATGAGAAACGTTGTGAATGTTTTGGAACCAAAATTATCTATCGTTACAGTTGTTCAATTATTTTTGAACAACTGTATTAGTGGGCGAAAAAACGTTCAACTGTTGATACGCGGCGAACAAAGACGGTTACCAACCGTCACAAGATAATTGAGTGACAAACTGAGAAGTGACGTCATTATTGTTGGTAATGGAATCACAATTTCAAATTCGTAATTCGTTGCATATTTGGTTTTTCCTAGTGCGGTTTTGCTGACGTCTTGACATACATCAAATGGTTTAACATATGTAATTTTATTTATCTAACACAATGTGTCTATTTAATATAAATATACAAGAGTTTTCAGTTGGACATTATTAATGGAGTGGACTTTAAATTTTGCCTCAATGTGCAAAACCAAACAATACCATAAACTACCAAGCGTTGCTTGGCATTCCACTTATTCTGCTTCTTCGTCGTTATTAATTTGGTACAGATTTCTCATTAGATTCAGGTTTCAAAAGATTTCAGTCGCAGCCGCTATCTACTTATTTTGGACGATCCGATGTGGTTACCACGTCTATGCTTTTCAAGCAATAAAATATTATTAAAACTTTTTATTTTAATATATTATGTGTAGTACCTAATCTATCGCATTTAGTAACGTTATGGTCTGAGTGTAACGTGCGATAAGCGATACTGCGTTCGTGCAGGTGTTCTTGCAGTGACGACTGACGACTGACGACGGTGACCTTCCTTCACCTCACATAGATCCTTAGGTATGACTAGGAAATGTCAGCTACTAAAAGTATGACTGACACCTAGTCTATTGAGAATATAATCAATGTCGCATCCAGTAAGATTAAGCTCTAAGTGTTACGTGTGATAAGGAATGGTAAGATTATGCTGATGTGATTGCACTGACGACTAACGACTGACGATTGACGACTGTTGATTGACTAAAGTGACATGTCTTCACTTGGCATAGAGCTTGGCATACCTACACATTCATTCATCTGAGAATGAATGTGTAGGTAATTACTAAAAATGTGACAAAGCCTTGCGTATTATGTTTTTAATTAATTATCTATCGTTTCCAGTAATGTTACGGTTTAAGTGTGCGATAAGACTTAGTTCATGCAGGTGTGCTTGCAATTACGACTGACGAATGACGATGGCAACCGGCCTTGAGCTCGCATCTTCAGGTGTAAGACATTAGCTCTGAAAAATAAGTCTAAAACCTAGCCTATTATGTTTTAAATTATCTATCGTTTCCAGTAATATTACGGTTTAATTGTAACGTGCGATAAGCCGTAGTAAGTTCATGCAGGTGTGCTTGCAGTGACGACTGTTACGGTAGGTAGTGCGGCATCCAAGTGTCGATGGTACGACCACGTGATGCAAGACCTCAAAATTCAACCAATTCTAATCTTTGTTGAGTTTAGGATAATTTCCGGAAAAACTGACGTCCATATTGTTGATGGTTCTAATCGTATGAATAAGTTTTAAAGTTATTTAGTCTGTTCGCTCTAATGGATCCTTTCTGTTAATCGTCATAATTTTCCGCCCCACATTAAATGTTAGGAAGTGTCTACCTACCCATCAAACTTGCAACGTGTGTAAAGTATATATTAATATAAAAAACCATTTCTCCCACACGCAAAAAATACTAGTAAATGACAATATAAGTACATAGCAACAAAGAGGGCTATATAAATATTTGCCGTAATATGTGTGTAGAAAGGATACCAACTTTGTATAAGTTGTTTTATAACAACACTGATTTTCAGCTGGCGTTGAGCGGGCTTTGTTCAGTTCGTAGTGTCAATGTTGAGTACATTATATAAAAATGTTGTAATAGCTATTAAATGTCTATCCATTTGCATCGATCTATTGTATAATATATTATGTCATGTTGCCTCGATGGCGTAGTAGTACTACGGTACGGTTACAAAGATGAGGTCCTGGGTTCGAATCCCGGGTCGGGTAAAGTGATTTTGCTATTCATTACTGGCTAGTAGTCAAGAATTTATGCCCGATAGGGTGATAGGTTTACCCCAATCACATCGTGGGACGGAACATACAAGACGAAATGTGGGTGTCCTGGCACCTCTGCCTTCCCCCTCTGGGAAAAAAGCGTAAGAGTATGTATGTATATTGCTAAATACTTAGTCCAGTGTTTCTTGATTCCTTGCATATGAGCCATGCGGCATCGATAACAATGCTGGCTCTGCTTCGTAAAGTCCACTAGATCCGCGTCTAACATTATATTATGCGTCAGTCAATCATTCTAGCCCAGAGCAGACAAATGCACGGATTAGTTAGTTTTTATCGTAACACAGGTCACGATTCAGCTGAGGTTTTGATTGGAATACGTAGAGAATGTACACAGTTCTATGTACGAAGTTCAACTCATGTTAATTACTGAACCGATATTTATATTTCCTTAATGGTAATGCCGTTTATAAAAAGATATGATTACCTAGGAATAGGGAAGTACAAGATATGCCATCTCGGAATTGAACTCACTATGCACCCGAGCAGAAATATCCCGAAGATCCGTTCAATCAAGTCTGCGTTGTCCGATAATGCTCATTTTTACAAAGACCAGACAAAACATGTATGTAAATTGGTTCATTATTGAGAAATATTAAAGTCCAAGTTTGAATCTGAAGATTTATGTTTACAATACTGCTTATTAAAATTCATATACATATACATATTGGTTTCAACATACAATTAAAAAAAATGATTAAAAATTTTAGCAGAGATCTGACTGCTAATTTAGATGTAACTTATATCTGGCCCTGTGGCGCAACGGATAACGCGTCTGACTACGGATCAGAAGATTCCAGGTTCGAATCCTGGCAGGGTCGCGTGTATTCTTTTTGTGTTCTATTATTAAATTTTTTACCGCTCCCTTTTTGCTCGTTTACCTAACGTCGGTAATTAGTCGTATTGTTTGAAGCTATGACGGCATTCAGTTAATGTTTGGCGAACAAACGCTCACAATTTACCAATTATTAATTCCTTTTCATCTTATTTCGACCTTATTACAATGGATCATGACACAAATTCGTTTGTTAACTATGCAATGCCAATACCAAATGATTATATGTCTTATATAGTGGGTGAAAAGGTTGATTTTCCATTGTTATGTGTTGTGTAATATTTCAGTATACACGCAGCTGATCAAATATTGTAGTTGCGATAATTGGTCGTGATGCAATCGCGTGATCTCCCTGGATCGGTGTTGATTTTAAATTTATAAGAAAATAGGGTATTAACTTTTTACCTTTCCAGATTTGTTTTGGGAATTCTATACAAGCTTGGAGATTAAATCTTATTTCTATAAGAATTTTGATCTGTTTATTGTTCATATATTTTTAAATATAGTAGAAATGATTATTAATTCATAAAACATAAATAATTAATAAATGTTTATTAATTATTTATGTTTCTATTTAGTTTTTTCTTTTTTCTAAAAATTTATACGCCCACTTGATCTCATCTCTGCATCACCCAAAGGTAGACTGGTAGATAATGCCTCTGGCATTAAGTCCGCCTTGTATACAATGTATATGAAGTATAATAAATAAAAAAATAAATGTTGATTTCTAGGTTCTCTAATTTATTAGGGTTTTTGTTTATCGCTTTCCCTTTCTCTTCCTCTTTTCTTAAGGTTTGCTCTTCTTAGTGCAATAAAAATGTCTTAATGGTACTTTTGATACAGATAGGCAGAGGGTTAAATAAAAGTTGTGATGTCATTACAAAGGCTTTTTTATTATCTGTTTTGTTTGTTTTAATGGTACTTAACGTACAAATCAGTGCAATATTGTTTTACAAGTAAAGGAAAACGTTAATAGTGTGAAATGCAACCAGTATTGATACAATTTGTGACACGTGGAGATGGAAGTCAGGACAAACCAACGACGCACCTCATAACAAAACGTTTGTATGATCGATCAACAGACCTCGTCAACTAAAACTATAACAGTCCATTTAAATTATAATACACCATAAGTAATAATTATGTTTAATAAGATAATTAAAGCATTTTCACCTTATGTTCAAAATAAAATCATAATAGTTTTCGATATAATTTTTCCAATATTTTTTTTATATCTTTCATTTACTTACACTATTTACAGACAGGCGTGTTGAACGCAAATCATAATTTAATAATAAGGGGATTTGCGCCCAACACTTACAAATAATATATTCTTAAAATAACTCCAACATAACGCCAAGCAAAATCACACTCATTGAAATTATAACTTTTTAAATTAAATAATAAAATTATTTACGTAAACCAACTTAGAATTGATTCACATCTTTGATATAAATGGAAGCATCGATTTATAATTAAACATATACAAATACAATAGAACATCGTTTCAAGAACTACACTGTAGAACTGAGCGTGTAGCGTGTTCCCAATTATAGTACAATATGTTTATTTGTGTCACAAGAAAAAATATTTAAATATTGCAGAAAGTTCCGCGAGCCACTCAACATACTTATTTACAAACATGAAAAATGTACATACATCGGACTACCTAGTAAAGCTTTTTACACAAACCATAACAAAACAAGCCGCGCCGCTAACACGAACAACGGTCGATTGCATTGCAATGCTCAAGTCTTGTGTGTAATGCCACAAATAATAACTACATAATAGAACTTTATTGATCATAACGAGATCTCAGTATATAGGATATCATCGAGCCGATGATCTTCACTGGAACTGATGCCGGAGGCGCCCCGACCTCTGCCGGGCCTCCTCTAGCCTCCAGCAGCGCCGCGCGGCGCAGCGCCGCTCTTCGAGGTATATTTGTATTACCATTAATTCAATAGTCTTTACAACCGACACACCACTTAGCACGACGTCGACCTGTCTGGCTGATTCTGCTTTTCTGGTGTCTGTAACAAAAGAAAACATACGTAAGTGACTACGTCCAATTGCATCAAACATTCATTGGGAATTAAATACCTAAACGGTTTTATTTATTGCGAGGACAGGAGGCGAACTATTATAGCCAGTTGTGGAGGGTGCAGCCACCAATCATTGCACAGATGCGCGCGCACATGTTTCCCTAATTACTGCGATATGATTGCCTCTCTTTATGAACTGATAAGTCAAAGACTACACGAGCCTACCGACGGCGACTAGAGTGCGGAGTCAATTACAAATTGTTTTTGTTTATCGCGCCCGACAGCCCATATCCCTTTTCACTCGGCTGCTAATAGTGATTGCGACAAATAGTATATCGGGTGGCACATGCACATCCCGGCCGCGCCCGCGTCCGGCCATCTGTCACCGCATATGCGCTCTGCCGCGATACTGTTTTAATTCATTAGTGACCGAACAATGGGCCGGTTATTCAGCTACCCTAAATTAAGCGCAACAAGCACGGATCTGGTTTGTGATAAAATAACACATGGGAGGCGAGTGGCGTCGATCTGTGCCGTTGCGTGCTCGTCGCGTAAACTTCAGCGGCTGACGGCAATTTCAGTGTAACTTTCTGAGTATCGGCGAGTGTTAGATTACCGCTTCCCGTCCGCGCACATCCGCGGCGCAGGCGGCGCGGCTCGACGAGGCGCAGCGCAGCTGAGCGGCTGCACGTGGCCACACCCTATTTACGGACTCATACCGGAGGGAGAGCACACATGTCCCGAACGGATCAGGACTTTGCGACGGCGTACACGTGAAATCTCTTTATGAGATGAGCATTGTCAGCCGCGTAATGAATAGGTGCGCTCGGCGTCGGCGAGCTCGTCGCATTTATTTAGGTGCGCGAGTGCGGAGTGCGGAGCGGCGAGCGGCCACCGGCGGCGTCACGTGTGTTCTCACGCAGCTGCGAGCGACCGTTACCAGCACAATGCCCTCGATCGATTCGTCGCCGATGGAATCCAACCGATCGGCGAAATCGTTGCACGTGTGCAGAGGTTCACAAAGACGTTTCGCAGCGAGGCGGCGAGGTGGAGGTGGAGGTGCATTGTCTGCGCGCTGGCGCAGCGCCGCAGAGCCGCCGCGTCGCCTTGCGGTTTATCGCTTCGAAGAAGCGTAAAGGTGCTCGTAAAACTTTCACGTGTGCGATTTATGTGCGAGGTGCGCGGAGACAAAGATACTCGGAGGAGCGGAGAGCGTGGGCGCGAACACCTGGCGGCTCGTTAGTGTCGCCTGTCAGACGAGCGCGCCGCGTAGGCGCAGGCCTCGCCGCCGCCGCTTCGCTACGTCGCCACAGGGCAGTACCCACTGCGACGAGAGCTTCATTCTCAAACTAAATTGACGATACGATCGAAACGAACCACCAAGTGGTAATCATTATTTTTATCATTCCGAAGCCTATTATTGTGTGTATGAATCTAAGGGTCCCTAAATTGGTGACGAAGGCACGATGCGGGCTAGTAATTGGTTTACTAAGTGATATTGACATACTGTAATAACATTATCACCTATGCTGGCTGTTAGGGTTATACTAAATAGAAAAATTATGGAATAGATAATTGTCACGCGATAACTAAAGGGTTGTGAACTACCGAGAGAGACAGGCGAGGGTCGCGCGGGATTATGCGGTTAACAGCTCATCAGGGGTGTGGAAGGATTTCTGTGGTCGCAGTTAATAAATAAACAAATAATATTGCAATGCGCGAGCGGTAGAGTGTAATGTTCGGTCCGTCAGCGTGAAGAAATGAGTGTGTTATAATGATGAGAAAGAGTTGAGATGGCGGTGTGTCGGCGCGTTCGCACGGCCTCGCGTCGCCCGCGGCCGCCCAGCTGCGCCGACAATTACCTCGCGGTACCGCGTGGCGTATGCTCGTGACCGGAGGTTTGTGGGACACGGCACTCGGCGCCGATGCCCCGCGAGATATCGTGAAATGCCGCCTCACGAAGCGCATGTACCCACGAATTCCGACACGATCGCTCCGAGCCTTTTTTCTCTCGATCGAATCTCTCCGAGCTTCGAGGTCTAGAAATCCGCGTCCAATGTCCTTGTACGAACGAATATTCCGCATTTGTATTCAGGAATGCGGCCCGATTAGTCAACATTCCAATATAGTAGGCGGTATATTAGTAAATATCAGTGGAAATCGCGATATCGCCGGCGCCCGGGGCTAATTAAACACTCGGTGGTTTGTTATATTTTTATAATATTAATTTGTAATCTACGTCGCGAGTTTATACCTATTATGTAGAGTTGTTTTAATACCATCTTTATAGACAGAACCACTTGGAAACAGAATGCGAAGACTTGTATAGATACACGCGGATATTGCTGTTTATGATGTTTTGGTGTATTTACGCTATTGAAACTCGTTTTATACAACATTACGTTCTTCTATTTGCGCATTAAGAACCCTGCATTGAATAAAACGTTAATTTGGAATAATGACAAAGCACACATATCGTAAATAAAGCGCAGCAAGCTGCGTCTCTTAAATCACGCTTGTTTAGATCATTTCCCTCGGTTCCAACAACTGGCTGTGATTAAAATTTACGTGGCGCGACCAAGTATTAACGAGCGCGCATTGCGCCTGCGGCCTGAACTCACAGCTCGCACCTCGCACGAATAAATCCTACAAAATGCACCTGCCGCAGTACAGCGATGCCGCCGAACCGCAGACGTCCACAAAACAATCTCGATTGCCCGAGCTCGCTGCTATTGCATTTTTAGATTGTCCCGTTAAAACAGTAATCGGACACAACGTACTGGCTTGTAAAAATGACGCTACGACAATCACGCACAGGTGTCTGACGGACTTAAATGAGGCAAGATAAATATGTGTTGAATATTCAGATTGTGAGTACACGGTCGGCGCCGGCGCAGGTGGCGCGCTTCAAGGCTGAAGCAGCAGCCACGCATGCGTGACCGCCTACCTGCTAAACACTACACAATACCTAGTGTAAATAACTTGCCAAATTAGCAACAATGACATTTTATGAAAAGGACTAGACAAACCATTCAGTTAGTTGCATATAAAGTTGCCTGATGTAGGAATGATGACTTAACGAAACGGCGAAACGTAGGAAAGCGCAGTATCAAAGTATATGTTGCAATATTTAATAGGTAAACGCAATGTTTAGAGTGCGATGCGTGTGTCGCGTGGTGTTGTGAAACCCAGCATCTCTCTTTTACCTTCCCGCGCTTGCGAAACGCGCAGGTGTGCGCTAGCGCCACAAAAACAACGACACGGCCGATTTCATTTACTTTTTATGCAATACTATCTGTCTTTGTTAAGTGGTACGAGTGGCGGAGAAACGACCGCTACTCTACGTGGACCAACGGAGTACGGACAATGCCACCGTCATTACTTATGTGTACGTAGCACGTATTTACCAACTTCGCATTGTTACTGATAAATATGCATAAAAATGTTATTGTTGAAATCCACTACACAAATCATAAAAACGACTCAACTGTAAACATAAGTTTTGATTGTGGTTTGTGCAAGGATATTTTAATTTTTAACATTGTGGATATTATATTTCCTTAAGACTACTACATAATTTTGTGCGGGATGTGCCAGGGGTCTATAATGTACTATTTGTCGCAATGTATAGTAAATGGATAGACAGAGTAATGGCTATGGTTTTAGTGGATGCTTACCGTCTGGTTATGTTCTTGTGTGGAGGAGTGCCTGCGCAGGATGGTGTTGGGCGCGGCGCGGGGCCCGAGCGGGCGGCGCGGCTGCGGCGCGGCGGCGCACGGCGGCGATGCCAGAGCGCCCTCCGCATCGAACTGGCCCACGGCCGGGTGGTTCTCCAGCGCCGACTGCAGGTCGCAGATGTAGTCGATCACGTGCTGAATCACCTCCAGCTTCGATATCTTCCGGTTCTTGGGCATGAAGGGCACCAGGTCCTGCAGCTTGGAGAGGTACATTTGTATCTCTGCGTTCTCGCCGTCCCGGTGCCGCTGCACGCGGCCGCTGGCGATTGCCGGCACGGAGGCGCCGGTCGCGCAAACTGCCGTTATCGCTTTCATTGTGAGAGTCACTTAACACGAGCACTGGGTGGAACGGTAGGACGCGGCACGGACGTGCGTGTGGCGCGAGTGGCGACTGAGGAATGAGGAGATGCGCGCGGCGGCGTAGTATTTATGTGCGCTGGTGGGGCGCGGGGCGGTGCCGGGCGGTCCAATGGGCGCGCGGGGCGGGGGCGGCGAAGCCTGATTTTTCCCATGGCGGCGGCGGGTAGGCGCCGCGTCTGCCTGCGCGGCCCGCTGGGCGGCCCTGAGTAAGGCCGTTGCGCTCGTGACATGCACTTTGTCCTGTCTCTACTCTTGTTTATTTCTGGATTCATCAATTGTGTTGTTTGTACACATGCTTTGTGATTACCATTTAATATGATAATCACTCGGCCTTGATGATATTTAATTTGATAAGTATTCAAATGAACAATTTATATGTATTTACTACTTACAGTACAATTTTCCACATGAAACTTTAAAGATGTACCGTTGTATGCAGACGTAGCATATATTACACGGAATATGAGATGTCAGGCAGGTATGAATGGCAGCGAGGCCTAAGGGTCCTCACAGGTGTAAGGGTGTGTGGGAAGGTGTGCGGGTGTGCGGGGGTGCGGTGTGCGGGGGTGTGGGGTGCGGAACAATAGCCGTACGTGAAGGCATCCACTTGTCGCGCTCTCACGGCGACGGCGCGGAGGCTGCGGCTCTGTGAAAAACACCTTTTGTTTGATTCTACTTATTTCGGTTCGAAATACGCTGCCTATTAAAAATATTGATTACCTGTTAGCAACGCTATACTTTTGACGTTTAATGAGTATGTAGTTTTTTATAATTAATCATGAGCGTATTTGATTTATTTAAGAACAATTTTCATTATTGGCTTGACTGATCACAACAATTGATATGTTTTTAACGGATTCGTGTTAGTAAATTGCCGACATATTTTTCAGGTTAAAATATTTAATCATTGATTTATTACCGTCTACTGAACTGGGAATTTTATACACTAATTATTTCAATTCATGAATTCGAAGATAATGATCATGGTAGTTATGCAATATATTTAACATAAAACTTTTTGTTGCATCATAAAAAACAGAGGCGAACATTTTAATATCATCCGTCTTAGATGTTAGGCAGTTAGATACAAAACCTCTTTGCGGCAATGCAGAGGTCCGAATAACAAATTGGTGATAAAAAAACCTCGGACAAAAAGTCACGAATCACCTTGGCAGGGAGTAAGGAACTCAGGTAGTGAATTGCTTCATTTTAACAGTGGACGGACGTTTAATGTCGGATAATGGGTTCCGATAAATTGCTCCTTATAACGCGTGTGATGAGTAATGACGGATCTGAAAGGCCGTGTCAATGTGACTCATTGAGGAATTTCTTAATTGTATTTTAATGAAAAAATACTAAAAAAAATCAAAGAAATGTTAGTTTGCACAAAAGGCAAAGACTGGATGCATAAAGCAGCAGACCCAGCTGTGGCGTACCTTGGAAGAGGCCTATGTTCAGCTGTCGACTGCAACAGGCTGATGATGATGATAAAATGCCAGTTTCAATTTTAACGGGTACTTGTGGCAAATGCAAATTAGGATTTTGTTATTGTTTCCGTCTGGCCAAGGAACAAACAGTCTACTTGGTGATGTGATTATCCACGCACCACATCTACATAGATCTATCTACATATATTTAGATGTATGTGTTACATATAAATGATTGTAATAAAACTACTACTTACTTAAAATTGGTAGAGCAAATTGCAAATTAATTGGTATTACGATTCCGGGATTTTCACATCAGTCTTCCGTGTAATATGAGGAACATAATAATCAAAGGTGGTTTAAACTAAGTCGAAAATCACATAGAGTGGCTCTAACACTTTTAGAGTTAATTTTAAATTTGGGTAATGTTAAATTAACTCTGAAAATGCTTCCAACATGTGGATGTAGAGATCTTTGGGGGAGGCCTATGTTCAGCAGTGGACTTCCTGTGGCTGAGATGATAATGATGATGATGATGAACGTAAAAAATAAATTAAAGGATCATAGTGTATTTTCCTACTAATATACATTCATTTATAAGAGCAAAGTCAAGCCTATTAAAAGCGGCTTATTTGATTATAAGTAATGACTGCTGCCCACGAACACCCAAATTATGTCAAGTCATAAATCTTTCAAAATTGAATAGAGTTAAATTATTTTAAAATAAATTGGCAGAAATTTATATTTGATTCATATTAGTAGTATAATATAGTATTTTTTAATACATTCATATAGCGGTCATACAAAAAGTGTTAAGATTCCTTTTTAGCATTAAACCCCATATATTTGTGCGTGCATGACTAAGCTGTTTTCTCATCGAAACCAAAAACCGAAAGAGCAATTTATCTATACAATTATGTCAAAACGTGTCTTCACGGCTACCTGGGAAATTTAAATTTACAGCAATATTGTTGGGTTGCATTGTGCTCTCACGTAGCGCCATTGTCCATCTGTTTTTGCATCAAAACACCTGCGGGACAATTGACAGAATATTGTTTTATGTGGACATTCGTACAGGTATACTTTGCTGGACATTGGATAGATATTCAGAGACATATTTTGGGTTCCGTATGATATTTATTTTACTTTTATTATGGAAATGATTGGTATGTCTTGACTAAGTTCATCCACGAAGCTCATGTCTTCAGAAGGCTCACTGAGGTACTCAGTCTATCAAGAGTTGCAGAAGTTGGTGTGTAGTGGCCATAATATTTGGTACATGTGTTTGCTACGTGCTTGCAGCTTGGACAGGTCATAATGAAAATCTTTGTAAAGGGCTTATATGGTTCCGTGGGGTATTTGGTTAAAAATCGGCAACCAGAGGTCAGATGATCAAGCTGATGAAAATAATCAACATCCGATTATAATTATTTGAAGAAATTTTATTTTACTTTCTGGTCAAAGCCGATTTAGATTCTTATCTACTGTGCTGAACTAATGTTTGCTGGTAGAGTTCACACACTTTTCTATTACTTCCACATTATATCTTAAGGTTGTCTGGAAGATAAGACCATCGATTTTTACACTAATGTTTATAGTTAGTACCTAGTTATTTCTTTGTGTGGTGTACAATGAGGTATAAATAAATAAATTGTACATTTTTCATATTAAGTGCATGATATTTTCCCTGAGCGTTTAAGAGAGCGTATCTATAAATATACACGTCATTTAAAAATGTCAACAGTATTTATCCTACGATTAAGCCGGCTACGCTATTACTCACTTGGTAGATTTATAACAAGGAGATTATTTGGTAGTAATAGGGTACTACGTGGTTTCTTATCTGCTGTTTATTACTACTTATCTTAGCAGGTACTACGTAATTAATTTACTTATCAAATTAACATAAAATGCAAGTACATTATTCAGTCTTCTTTTTATTTTTTTGTTCATGTTCTTTTTTAATAAATAAATACTTACATATTGTAAGTGACTTTACATTAAATTATATGTAGATATTTAGCCACTTAAATTTTAAATTACAGTTTAGTAATCTTTAAGTTAATAATCATTAAATCTTTATTGTACCTATAAATACACACAAGTGTGTACTAGAAGCCCTAAGGTCCTAGGTTTGATGCACATGTTGAGTAATCCATTCTTCATATCGACGCAGGAAAGCGATTTTGTCGTATCTCGAAACAAGCAATTTTACACCTGAACCAAAAAAAATATTTAATTAATGAATAACCTCTAAACTAGAATACTTAGGAGTACCATTTCTTTAATAATATTTTAAAATAAAACCTTACATTTTCACGAGGAAATTCAATGCAGTATTTTTTTTATGAATTAAATAATATACAATACGCATGTTTTGAGATACGACAAAATCGCTTTCCTGCGTCGAAGTATATACTTCTTTAATTCAACACAATGTATTATAAAATCAAATGACGGACGTCCGTTCTAAAAGACTTACGTGGTTCAATATTCATTTTTACATTCGCAAGTGGAACCCAAAAAGCCAACACAAAATCTCGACGTAACACCTCAAGTAATCTTAAGCATGACAAGTGAGGCGTTTTTGTGTCTGCCGACTTGAAAAAAATTAGTCATCACACTTTGTTCTCGCCCATAATAAACCTTATCTTACGGGCTTCACAAATTTTGAAGTGTGAAATCATTTGAAAGAGATATAAGTGTTGCTGCGTGTTCCTCGGACCACGACTTGGTTTCCTGTCTCTCCGATAACAGATCAAATCGTGTAAATAATACTCGATGGATACGTTTCACATTATTGGAGCGTGGTGTTCTCACAGCATGTCGATAATGTTCAGGATTATGTACTATTGTTTGGCGCGGTGTATTCCCATTAGTCTTTACGTTGAGGGGGTGATGTGAGAGGGCGGGAGGGAAGGTGCACCCCTGCGCGTGCCGTGGGAGTGCCGCGCGCGTGCCGCTCCCATTGCGTGATACACCCTGATTGATCTAGTTGTGCCCGTATTAGTTCGATTACACAGCAATGTGCTTGAATGCCACACAATAACAATGATTTCTCGTTTTACTAATTGAATGTAGCCTCTATTGTTCCGGAGAAAATCGATATATTTTCAACCTGGGTTTCAGTTACCATTGTGATCTACTGCTTCTTTATCAATCCTGCTGTTGGTGGTTAGATTATCAGTTATTATTAATTTTGTTCCGCACTACCACCTTATTCAATCTTCCCAACCGCCTTTATTCGCCACCTCTTCCAATCTACTGCCTCAAGGCTCAATTATTTCGCATTTCTCATTAGTAACACAATCCTAGCCGCTGGTCATGGCGATATTGGCTCCTATAGCTTCGGGTATATTATTGACAGGGCAACACAGTTCGGCTCCCTCTTGTCCCACGGGAGGGCGCGAGAAATCCCATAATTCGTGTCGTGCAGGTGCGGGCTCATTACAGGCTTTCCCGCCACGCGGCGCCACGTGCCTCACAGAATATTTTTAATATTGATGCGGTTCGCGTTAGGAACGCTTTGATGGTATATACCGTGAGCACTTGTTTTGTGTTTATATAAGTATTCATGTGGAATATATTAAAGCTTATTTATTATATTGAAGTTACGAGCTGCATATATTGAAGATATGAGGCTCTTTCATATTTAAAAACATACATACATACACTCAAGTCTTTTTCCCAGAAGGGGTAGGCAGAGGTGCCAGGACATCCACTTTTCGCCTTGTATGTTCTGTCCCACAATGTGATAGCGAGCCTAACGCCATATTCATTTAAAAACATTTTTATTCATAGACACTTTATTAACCTTTGCTTAAACTGAAAAGTCGAAACCTGTTGAAAGGTATAAAACATTTGATAGCTAAGATTGACTTATAGACTTTCTATAAATAAGCTGTAAAAGTTTTAAGGAGTAAAAGAAAAGTTCACCCGACAATATAACTCCCTCCCCGTTAAACCCGCAAACGAATCATTTTTCTTCTGTAGAGTACAGTGTACCATTTACAATTAAATAATCTTGTACGGAGGAGGTAAGCCATGGAGCTGTGGTTGCAACCTCCTAAGTCCTTGAACTTAGTGTGGGTTGTAAGCTATAACATTGCGGATGGAAAACCTCAGGTTCCGATGGGAAGCGTTTGTTCTCGTGTGAACCCCGCCGTGGGAACGCGTGGGTCACAGGTCGGTAATTATGGATCGCCCGACCCGTAAAGCCTTCGCGCGTCTTGCTCCGAGATTCAGTACCGATAAGAACGATAATAAATCATTTTTTTAATCATTACCAATGGTATTTTGGTATGTTGATTCGTTGTGCAGGTTTAATTTTGGTTGAATCGTGAGCGAGCTATTTGGTTGGGTATTCGGGTGTGAGTTAAGGATGTATTCCAGCAAATTTGCGGTCCAGGGAACAGACGTAGTTTATATTTAAGTAGTAATGAAACGAATGTGGACTTTCATTTCAGTCTTTTCATTTACAATGTGCCATATTTCAGGAAATATCCGTATATTTTCTTTTCTAATAAATTGCAACAATACTGTACTCAATTTATTTAAACAAATGAAAGAACTCAGGTATCTGTAATGGTCATTAAAATCTTCTACACGCCCTCGATGGGTTCTTTATCCAGGCTTTAGACTGCGCATTTCATAATAGCCGTTTCCATCGCAAGCGTGTCAGCCTACGGATTAATATTGTTACATTAATATAGGGGATTTTAATTCGCAATAAGCGTAAAAGGCATTTAATAATGCAGACGTCCGCTCACGTGTCTGTCTAGTGAACAAATACCAATCGAGTAATGAACGGGAGGGGGTGAGGTGTGCGCGGTGCGGGAGGCGCGGGGGCGGCACGTGGCGGTCACGTGACAGTTTTACATTAATGTCGCTAGCCTAGGGAGTTCACATTACGGTTATTTTTTTTTGCTGATTAAAAGACAACATTTGATGTACAGCCTTAGACGGGGCTTACAAAATGGTGAATGTATGGTAAGTTAATTTTTGTGCGCTATGGCTGGGAACGCATAAAAAACATTACGATTTTAGTTTAGCTTATTAAAAGATACAGTATAGTTGGGGTTTAGATACTAAAGTGCCTAAGGCAAACCACTGGTTTCTATGAAGTCGGTCTAAAATAATAGCGTGGTAGCTGACTTTCAATCTTTCAGTCAGAAAAGCCAAGGCTCTACCTACTCCACTCTAGCAATATTCAAATAAATAAATAATAAATAAATAAACCCAACAGTCACATACATAGTCCTGATCCCACACTAAGATCGAGTCTTGTGTCGTGGGTATCAGGAACTACGAGAGACTTTTCGGTCTCACAAACACCCAGACCCGGAAGAAATATTTGTGGGCCGCACAAATATTTCTCTCGGTGCGGGGATCGAACCCGCGGCCTCGCCTGCGCCACGGAGGCTGTCAATATGACAATATCGCACCTATGTTTAAATAAAAAATGCCGAATTTGTGGTATAAGGTGTTTATTTCCTAAAGTAAAGACATATCTGCGTAAAAAGTCGTTTTCTATATGTGACATACAAACAATTCATAAGCAAACAGTATGTTTTGATAACACACAATAGTACAAATGTTTCATATTTTCTCCCACGGCGCGTGTTTAAACAAAGCCGCCGTGATTGCTATGTCAAAACGGAACTCCCACAGATTTATAACAAAAACTGTGTTATTTTTCCCACAATCGTTACTGTAATATATGCTGGGGATCAAAGCGGATTAAATCACCCCGTACGCATGACGTCATCTATTAAAACAATTTTACTGAGACCCCTGATTGTGCAAGCTTTACAGAGATTTAGGAGACGTTTAAACCAAATACTACGAGGCGCGGCGGTTCAAGCGTAATTGGGCAGTCGTGTTTAGGGTGTTGTGACACCGCGTGGGAGCAGCCTGTATTGTTAGGGCACTTAACTCGGCTCTGATAAAGGAACTATAGGTCCATTAACCGGATTCGCTTTGCTCATTCGTTGTCGCTGATGAATGGACATTGGATTATGATACGTAAAGAGATATCAAACGCGTGGAGCCGGAACGAAACGAGACGATAAGATAACCCTCCATTCTCTGTTGAGAGTTACGAAATGTTTTGTTACATATGCATTTTAGTACCAAAAAATTCCAAATATTTTAAACGTTCAAACATTATATTTCTACCCACATTGTTTATTAAATATTGATTGCGAAATGCGATATCGATAGATTTTAAAGAGATCCGATAAGATCATAAGTATAAGCAGGAAACAATGCGTATTCGCAATACAAAATCGCACACAAGGCCCACCCTACTCAAGGCGCAATGAGCCGTGGAAAGTATTATTGAACTCGAGTACTAAATAGGCCCAAATCGGGGTGAAAGCCAGGTGTATGGTGGCGATATCTTGATTCACTTATGAGGGCTATGAGCGTTTTTTTAGACTCGGCGTCAATTATTCGTGGCCCTAATTGTAGATGATGCGATACGCGAGCATTGTGGCGCAGTTGACGCCTCTATTGGTCGCATTGTGTTTTTTCGTCTTCGGCCGCAACCGGCTGTTTGTGTATTGAAACTTTGTTTTGTATTGTCGAATTCCTTAATATTTGCCATGTGAAAACAAATGTGCTGACAGCCGATTTGTAACGGTTCAGTTTTAAATTGTTGTGACTTTTAGTTTTTGTGACGGGATTTCTTTTAGAGCTTAGTGGGATCGTGTCATGGATGTTTTGTTAATGGTGGATAAATAAATAATATTTTGTTTCAGATCATCTGCTTTAAATTATAAATGGAATCAATATAGCCATTTTTGAACATAGCCATAGGATTTGCATAGTAGATAGTTTTTCCATATTAATGATATTATAACTTTCTTGGTTTGTTTATCATTATGTGGTTGTAGTTGTATTAACTTCTTTTTTACCAAAGGTGAATTAGTATTTGCACACTGGTTACACATTTTGGTCTTATATTGTCGTGCGGTCTCTTGACAGGTGATAAGTCCTTTCTCTTTTATTATCCATCCCGTCTTATAACTTGCATTTACATTTCATCCTATCAAATCTGTCAGCTATCCCAGCCCTCTCCCGTACCTTCCACTCTATTATATCCCGTCTCTCCATATACATGTACATATAAAGATTGCCTTATGAAATTTTGACATTAAAAACTTTAGCGTTTTTTAATGTCCATCCAATATTACGTCCCTTATTTCAGCACCAAAATGCTGTTTTTCCTAATAATATTGCACGCCATTACTTTTTGTTAGTAATAAAGTAATAATAACCATTTAAAAAAGAATTGGCCAAATTGGTCCAGGCGTTGTTGAGTTATGCGCTTACCAACACTTTTTGTGATTCATTTTTATATTATAGAAGAAGATATTATAGTCCACCCTGCTTGCTTAGTGCGAGTTGGCGGATTTTATTTCACGTAGAAATTAATCCGAAAAGTCAGAGGTGTGCCCTGGGATTTGAACCCGTGACCATCGTTAACTTGTTGGCAGTCGCGTCTATTACGTTACCATATACAAATTAATAAAACCTTCATACTGCCTTACCAGGTGACGTAAGTAATAGAACAAATATTTAAAAATATAAAACTGCATATCGTTTCATTATAATGTCTAGATACGGCATCAACGTACCAATATTTTTTTTATTCTTGAGTCTGAAAACAATACTAATGCGAAATTTAAATATGTCCCCCAGCGCATCTAAAAGTATCAATTCAAAAAACAATGTCGTTTATGAAAACGAAAAATTATAATTAGATATATTTTGGTATACTCCGGCAAAACGCTTCGATAGAGTATACTTTGTTTAAAACTGTTGCAATAATCTCAAAAAACAATGGGCGATTTTGGTAGATGTGGACATCGTTTTAATTTACATTTAACAAAATTATGCGCAAGACGCCGTATCTAGATAATATTATATACACGATGTACACATTTTTTGAATTTTGTTCTATTTCGTCAGCCGTCAATGAAAGACAATGGAAAGATAGATCATTTTACGTTGGGTGGTAGTTGAAGCTGGACCGTCTTTTACGTCTCCCGTCAAATAAACAAAGATCATCCTATACTGGCTGGACGCATCACGCTTGAACGATACCCAAAAAAAAGGTTTTTAGTATCTTCCTCAGAAATTTTCCTATTTTCCTCACCCCTAAAACCTTCCCAGGACTTCCACGAATATTTCAAGACCAAAATCAGCCAAATTGGTCCAGGCGTTGTTGAATTATGCGGTTACCAACACATTTTGCGATTCATTTTTATATATAAGATTATTACGTACATGTAGTAAGTTTTACTGCACCAAAATATTTTACATTTTCCGCGTGCTTTCACAGCATGGAAAAGAGTGGCATCGACATCCAAATTATGCTACTATCATATGTTGACCCATTGCACGCGTCAATTTTGGCAAGGTGTCCGTTATACACCCCTATAAAATAATCACGGTATGTGAATAGTAGCGCGGCGTTTTTCACACCGCCACGCAAATCGCAGCTGCGGCGACGGCACAGCTGCCCTACCGTCTGTACTCTGTACACTGTACTGTATGCAAACGCCCTAATAAAACAACTCTTTTTATTGCTGTAGTTTGTAGCACTACTAATACTGTTAGTCTACTGGTAAGGGTATGGGATATAGCTGGTATTGGAACGTTGACGCTGCGGTGCGTAGATTATTACGTGAATGGTCAATGATCCACTGAAAGGACGTAGGCGGGAAAAAACTTTGATGAAAAAGTGTGGTAAGCGATGAGAATGTTGGCGATGAGAATGGTGCCAGGGTCCGTTTTAGGGTTGAGTCTCCTCCATTTCGCCCGGTCTTTGGTATCCTAAAATAAAATCATATAATCACTCTCAGATCTCTTTTGACGACATCAAGCCATCGCTTCTTCGGTCTACCCGTCGGTCAAGATCCTTACAGATACCATTATATCAGAATGTAAAGAGACGCTGTTAAATCTATGAAGACCTAAATAAACTCAAAGTCTGAAACTCTAGATTTCAGTAAGCTAAAGGATCCAACTTGTTTCATCAAGCCATCACACCGCTACAATAGCTAGTAGCTACATATCAAACTTATCAAAAATGTTTCCTTTCTTCTGAAGCAGTTTATTACTAAGACACAAAGCGATCACATCTCCACAAACACATAAAGCGTGATGTTTTCAGACATGGCGACGAGCTCCACATGGCGATACAAAGCGTGCTTGTTCGCTTGTAGCCGGTGTCCGCGTGTGTACGCCAATTGTTTTGTCGGCTATATCGGGCCGCGCACCACGTGCGGCGAGCTTTCTTCGCCGTGTTATGAGGGAACAGTACGATATTGTAGCTATATTTTTTATTTATTTATTTTAATTATTAATTTATTTTTAAGGAAAGCTTAAAGACCAATTAACAGAATAAAGATCTCAACTATAAATAAAATAAACTTGCTAATTACAAGCTTTTACCTAGATTTTATTTCCAGATGTCCACTCTAGTTCTACGTCTACCAAGATGTAGACCCCTGCAAATATGCGTTAATGATCCCAGTATTCCGCATCCATTTCGGTTCCATCCATCCCCAAGTATTTTCAATATTCTATCGTATCGTATTTCAGTATTCAGTATTATGTTTAGCAAATGCAATGCTTCCTAGATGGTTTATTTTATCAAGTAAATATTACCTTTCAAAGTTTGAAACTGCTACATAGGCTGGCTTCACAGCTGGCTTAGATGAACATCATTCGAAAAATCCTTGTAATAACCTCCTATCAATTAGGTAAGTTAACAAAAATTACCAGCGTAACAGTTTCTCGTTTCTTACACTCCATCGTATACACGAGAGATCACGATAAGAGGCAACAACATCTATTCGCCTGATTCGGTCTAACAAATTCAGGATATTAACACAACATATCGCGCTTATCGCGCCTCTTTCAGTTCTCTCTCTTTCTTTCTATCTTTAGCCACAGGAATTCCACGGGTGAACATAGGCTTCCCTCAAGGATCTTCACATCTACCTCATTCAGCTGGTATATTAAAATAAAGTAGAAGATGGCATTTCATCTGGGGGCGCGGCCGAGCCCACTCCTAGTCGAGCTATAGGCCGTAACATCCTTTTCTCGAAGCAATTCAGACCATTTTCAACCCCCTATAACTTCGTTGCGGTTAAAGCAAGAAGCTTGAATTTTCAGTTACTAAGCAGGCATTGTGTAAACACGGTATACTTAAAACTTAATTCAATTTGAACCAGTAGTTTAAGAATTATAACTTGTCAAATTTTCGTAATTTTGTCACTCACTGACTGACTGACCGATCATCAAAAGTCAAAGGCACTTCTAGCAGACATAGAACCTTCAAATTTAGAATATAATTAGTGTTTAGTGTCTAAAGTAAGGGAAAATTCAAACATTTCATAATTTGTGTCTAGTTTTCTAGATAGACCAACTGCGTGAATAACTTTGTAATCCCATATAAATTTATAGGATTACAAAGTTACATTTGCAGTAAATGAATAATTGTACCCGTATATAATGGAATTAAAAATTCTTTACGTTTTAAATAAATGGATCGACTTGGCCATCGCATGAAAACATAATGTATCGTACAATTTATACATAATGCTGCTGGCCAAGTCGATCTAATATAAAACGTAAAGAATTTTTAATATTGATATGGTAATAACTAACGTAATAACTTTATATAGAAGGTCCCTTAAGGACTAAATAAATAAATTAATTAATCGACTTGGTATTACATGCAACTCACAACTTTTTGCGGTAGAAAACCTGAGCTGCGAGACTTGGAATTTTTTTACAGGATGTTTTTGATGGGATAAAATTTACAGTACCTTTAACATAATACTAAATACCAACTCGGTTAAAATCAAACATTCTACTAAATTGTATTAACATGCATCCTACTAAATTGTATTAACATGTCGTACTGAATTTCCCATACAGAGCGCTTGGCGCGTATGTGAGGGCGGCCCGCCCAGAACACAGCACGGCTTGAACGTCGTAAAGGTGTTTTTTAATGCCGTAGTTTTCACAGCCTCCGTGGATTAAATACATTATCATTAAACTTAAATTAAACTGAAACTATTCCGTTTATAAAACGCAACGCTTCTGAACCCGCTCTTTGAATTTTTTAATTGTAATACTCCTTTATTCCGCGTCTTTGTTCATCAAAAGGAAAATGTTGTGTAAACATGTGTATATTTAAACGCACTTGTGACGAAATCCCAGGAGCTGTCGTACAAATGTTCACTCTTATGAAATCTGCGACGCAGATGACTCCTCTCAAATATTTTTTTTATTGAAGTTTTGTAAATATTGTGACTCGTTTCTTTTAGCGGTTTGGTATTTCTATTAATTACGTAATTTTTAGTCATGAGATTAATCTGGTAAAATGTGCGTTTTCACTCTTTTTTACTCGCACGTAAAAGGAATTCATAAAATACCGATAACAAACTGATTTACGATTTTATATTTTATTAAATGTTGCTATTTATCTACGCAGTTGTTAGCATTTATTTATTTATTTATTTAAATCTTTATTGTACACAAACTTAACAAGAACATAGCTTAACAGAAATAATAATAACAAAGAGTACAAATGGCGGTCTTATCGCTCAACAGCAATATCTTACAGACAACCATGGGATGGATTTAAATGAAGGAGAGGGAGAGAGGGCAGTGTAACAAATAAAGAATTACTTCAAGCTAAATAATAATACTACTTAAACATAATTACTAATATACATATACATATCCATATATATACATACATAAATATATATACATACATACATAAAAATAAATAATACAAAATCATACATAAATTATAATATACTACAATTTCCAAATGATTTAATGAAAAAGAAGTAATAGTGAAGTCTGCTTTAAAGGGAAAGGTAGTGCTCTTTAATCAGTTTTTTAAATGACGACAGCGTTTGCGCCTGCCTCACCACAACAGGAAGCGCGTTCCACAACCGAACTGCTTTGACAGTAAAAGAATTATCCATTGCTGTCGTGGTATGCACAGGCATTCTCAGCTTAAGATTCTCAGACGACCTCAGGGATCTCGAATGGGAGTCATGAAGAAAAATGAATCGTTCTTTAAGATAAGATGGGGTGAGAGGATTAAACAAAATATTATAAAGAAGAGAGAGAATGTGAGTATTCCGACGAAGCCGAATAGGTAACCACTTGAGCTTAGCACGAAACTCAGAAACATGGTCATATTTGCGAAGACCAAATATGAACCTTATGCAGAAATTTTGAAGACGCTCAAGTTTATTTAGTTGGTCTTCGGTGAGATCTAGATAGCTGACATCGGCATAATCAAGGATGGGGAGAAGGAGGGTTTGCGCAAGCGTAATCTTCGTGGTAACGGGTAGAAAGTTGCGTAGCCTTCGCAAGGACCTAGCGGAAGCAAACAGCTTCCGGCTTATATCCGAGAGCTGTGGACCCCAGGTGAAAGATTTGTCTATGTGTATGCCCAGATTGCGGACGGAGTCACTGAAAGGAATTTTGACACCTTCACAATAGACACTAGGTAATTGGGACAAGTCAAGCCTCGAGATCATCCTGGGGCTGCCGACAACAATGACTTGGGTTTTAGCGGGGTTAATATTTAAACCATGAGCTATACTCCAATTGCAGATGTGTTGAATGTCGGTATTGATTTTAGCAATTGCATCAGTCATCTTGTCTAACGGAGCTTGAGTATAGATCTGGAGATCATCAGCGTAGAGGTGGTAGGAAGAACGAATGAGTTTGGTTATGGAGTTAATAAAGATAGCGAAGAGAAGAGGAGATAGCACGCCGCCCTGTGGTACGCCAGCAGATACGGGGCACCAGGAGGAAAAGTTTTCCTCCACACGGATGCGTTGCCGGCGTCCATACAGGTAACTACGAAACCAATCAACTGCCATTGGAGATATGTTAAGAGAACGGAGCATGGTAAGTAATACATCATAGTCGACAGTATTAAAGGCATTGCTGAAGTCCAGCAGAGCTAGCACAGTCAGCTTGCCTCCTTCCATGCCTGATCTGATGCCATCCGTGATGTGCGTCAAAGTGGTAGTCGTACTATGTCCAGGACGAAACCCAGATTGGAGAGGATTTAGAAGGTTATGCCTGGAAAGGAAATCATTGAGTTGGGTATGGATCAAACGTTCTAGGACTTTGGAAAGGAAAGGAAGTATTCATTAGTACAACTCGGAATACATTATAAGTCATCGGTGCCGGCCCGTTTGATGGTCACTCTATCGGAATTTATATTAGTTTTAATGTCATTTGTTCCTCAAAATGCGAAACAATGAGCATGCGTGCATGTAGATTATTCAATGCGTGTATCAAACAAAGAGTAAAGCTATAAATTACGCCTGATTGATACATGTCTCGGCTCGCACGTGAAATTACATCTGGGCGCATTCAGGGCTCATTGTCGGCTCCCTACCCCCCTTCCTCCCTGCTCCCCGACCTCCTCCGACCCAACTGATTAATGACACCAACATTGTGTCAATATTTGCATAAGAAACGGACAAGAAAGGAACTTATCAGCGGATCTCCTCTGCCTTACATTTTGATGGCCCACGTTTTGATTTACACATTTGTATGAGGCGATTGCAACGTTTTTTCTCTAAATATAAATCACAATTTTAAATGACACCTTTGGATTTGTTTGGGTGTATGATTTTGAACCTTATTGTTTTAGAATAAAACTATATTTTGTGCGTCGGAAGAATTGTCGCAGTCCATTACAGAGATCCCGTGTGGAGTTGTCGGACGCGTCAATAAAAATATTCATTAGCTCACACTCTATTTGATACTTGATGAGACAACCCTGCAAATGAAATCAGGGATGTGCAAAATGTCGTCGTAATATGCAAAAAAAGATTATGAATTTGTGTCGTATACACATTAGAATGCCATGAGAATTATTAATATTTTATAACGTAAGTCGCTAATAAGATTTTATTTTATCAGTTTTGATCGCGTATAAGCCACGTAAGTGAGAAAGTTCCACAATATTACACACTTAATATAATAAGAGTATGTCTTATCTTTTCGCGAAAATAAAAAACACTTTATAAGGCAAGTAAAACTCTCTCAAATTGGGTTCTAATTTGTTATACCGGCACAGAAAGACTACATTAAACTGACATATCTCTGTGAAGACCTTAATACATTTTAAACACAATAATTACTTCAACAGAATATTATCAAACTTTATTTTTAATTGTTTTAAAACATATTGTTAATTCTATGATCATTCATAGAATTTCAGTTTTAGTCAGTTATAAATAAATATTTCCTAAAATGGTCATTTTTATTATAACAGATTATAATTTCATTTTCATGAAAATGTTTAGTGGATAAAACAATAATAAAATACAATGTCAATAATAAATCCACGACGATGGTTCCTATATTACGAGTATGACGTAAATTGGTTGTATTTGAATACAATCAATGTTTGTTTTCGATGGTGAATACAAATTGAAATTGTTTGCTATATATAAAATACTAGTCATCACTTAAATTACGAGTATAAAATTATACTGTGGCTTACAAAGACTTAGAATCGATCAGTTTACATATACTTGGAATGTACGGTGTCATAATAAAACACGGTTGCGTAAAATATGTTGTAATATTGGTCAATAATAGGACAGTTTCTTGTACCGCGTTGGTAGATGCGTAATAAGCTGAAAAATATTTGATATAAAGTGACAACCCTACGAACAACCCGTCCGAGCCCGGATAAGCTACCTCCTGATTGATGCAATGAAAAATGACGCGACAATGTTTTGAGAAATTGCGTTCTCGAGGTGGACAGCTTTGTTGGCAACACAGAATAGGATTTTATTACTTGCATAATTTAATATAACACGTCTGAAAACCGGATTAGTGTAATACTTTGTAAGCTTTTGTTGGTCGTGTAACTGCGCTCGGTTAGGGAGATGACCGCTCTTTCTGCGAGTAACGTGTGTGAAAGTCATTTATCTGCGTCTTATTTTAAACTCAAATGTTACTAGGTCTTCAGAGGCTAGTTTATTTATGTGGGGATCGATTAAGATAACATTATATTTATTTATTTACTAAACTTGGACCAATAAAGTTGTCAGGGCTGACTTAATGCCGTTCTCCTTTCCTATCAATTCTTTGGGAGATTTTAAGGATAAGAAAAATAGATTGTATATATTTAACTAAAGATAAGACGTTTTATTGGTACTGGTACAGAAAAATATAAAATTGTATTCATTTCTGGTGATTCGCAATTCAACAGTCCAAAAGTCTGAGTTCCCCAATGCCATGGCTTTTGAAATATGAATCCACTATATTCAATGGTATCATTTTTAAATCTCCGTAGTCTTCAAATATACATACACTAACATCACGCCTTTTTAGCAGGAGGGGTATGCAGAGTGCAGCCAGGACGCCCACATTTCGCTTTATGTGTTCCGTTCCATTATGTGACAGTGGGCAAGCCTGTCGCCATTGGGATAGGGATTTTCAAATATGACCGTAGATAAGTATTGTTTTCATCATGACAACTGACCTATCCATAAACACAATTAGGTATACCAGACAGAATCTAGCATGACAGTGAAAAGTTATTCAGTGATATAATTAATGAAAGTAATACGTTATATACCAATTATAAGTTACCTTCGCGAAGACGGTTAAAAAATAATTGGCATCATACAGGGTATATCAAGACTGCTACCGAAAACGAAGCCGGGTGGTAGTTTGAGCGACTTCAGACACAATGCAACAGAAAAACTTGCAAAAAAAGCGACCATATTTTTTTTGGTTATTTTTTTCCTATGACCATATTTGGGTGGTAAATACATTTTTGCCTAAAATAATAGTGTATACCCTTTTATTTATAAATAATCTAAGGTATAAAAGAGTTTAAATTATTATTTTAGCAAAAACTATGGATTTATTACCCAAAAATGACGATATTTAAAAAATCATAAAAAATTATTGTCGCCTTTCTTTGCGAAAATTTTAGTTGCGTTGTGTTTGTAGTCACTAAAACTACCACCCGGCTTCGTTTTCGGTAGCAGTCTTGAGATACCCGGTATGTGTGAGGAGCAACAATAGAAAGAATAAATGATTAGTGCCACTCATAATGTTTAGCTGCTAATGAGATAGGAGATTCGTCAGATTGTGATTTGTCTTCTTGTCTTCGCTTCGGGAACGAGCCAGAATTCTAACATACGCTGAAATTTATATCAAGTTATAAATTCTTGATATACCAACAATGCTTAAATTACGTTTTGTTTTACGCATAAAATTGTCAAGACGGTATATTTCAATACTTAAAGATAGAAAAATACATACATAAATCCACGCCTTTTTCCTAGAAGGGGTAGGCAGAGCTGCAACCGGGACACCTACGTTTCGTCTTGTATTTTCCGTCTCATGATGTTTTAGGAAGCGAGCGTTTCACCATATCGCGAACAAATTTCTGACTTCGTGCTGATAATGAATAGAAAAATCCGATACCACATTGCTTGACCTGGGATTTGAACTCTAGACCTCAGCGTGTAATCGTGCCGTAGTACAACTACTCCACGTATGAAAATAGTTCACCAAAAATTAGATCTGGTAATTACAGTTTATTGAAGTGGTGTAGTTTTGACATTTTCATCAAAGTTTTTTCACTGCTAATAAATTTAAACCGGTTGAGATTCAGATGTAATCAGGATTTTTTTTTTTCGGCTGCGTTCAATATGACAAGGAGTTTTTTTTTATTAACTATAATCATATTATGATCAATGACTGTACGTTGGTAAAAAATGATTAAGTTTAATATTTCAAAATATGCGGATCATATCCGTTAAATTATTTTTTGCATGCATATTCAACTGTTCTGTGTTTGCATGTATGTTTTTTATAAAATTGATGTGTGGTAATAATTCATTAGACCAGCATTCTGAATTTCAACAATAACAAAAAGGAGTAAATTTTACAAAAGAAAACTTATGATTGAGTATGCTGGTATTTCTCATTGTAGGAATCGGATTTTATTACTAAATCAGCATAATATAAGAAAATGACGTATTACTTCACAATTTAACAATCTTATAGACCAACAATCATCTTTTATAATTATAATAATAAGCGAATGAGAGCGCTTTACAAAACGTGCGTTTTACGTACATAGGTATTTTGACCGGCAATATAGTAATTTACTTGTAGTGTAAAAATATACCATAAAAATGTATCTGTTAATATTACATTTATCAAGAGGGTGACCTTACCGAAAAATATGGTAAATATAGCGAATATGAATGATCCCTACATTTTAGGCAAAATATGCAAATTTTCACTGAAAATGGGGTAACGATTAAATAAGTAAATATGTCCACTCGCCACGGGGGCTAAGGTAAGGCTCTATTATTTCTAAATAACCACATCACACTTGTCATGTATTTATACTATACCATGGTGGAGTACGGAAACATTCAACTTATCAAACTTCTCGGCTTGTCGGCTTGTCGGCTTGTAGCGGTCAAAGCCACTAAGCACAGAGCAAGCGCACTTAATTACTACAGATGTGTATCGCTGAACAACCATTGTTCACAACTAGGAAACAATAACATAATTTTATTAGCTCGGTTTACGAGTAGGTCGCGTTTGGCGGAAACGCCGCCACATTTGGCGATCACCTTTCTTTAGAAAGCCGTGAACGCTAGTTGTAAAACATTTCATAAAACAGTCGTTATCTTCGACATATGGGCTGCAACTGCAGGCTTGCACGTGTAAGGAAGCGGAGGGTAACGCTCGCAAATCTGTTCGGCACATTGCATTGCCGCGATCAGCTGAGCTTGGGAAGATAATGATAACGCCGCTGACGTGGCAATAGAGATGGATTTTTTTTTGGAACTCTTTTAAAATAATAAATTAGTGATAAGAAGTGTATTTGCTGGGAAAATCTTTGTTCTTTCAATATTTAAATATGTTATGGTTGACGAATTTCAGCGCTCAGAATTCGAATACGGAACTTGAAGTTCCGTACTAGAAAAAGATAACTATTATGGAACATTATAGAATATTATACCTGTATAAAGCACGATATGAGCTTTAGGCCTGTTCAATGAAAGCGTAGTTCTGACTTCCTCTAACATAATAATCATATCAAAACACTAGTCGCGATCACCACGTATTACTAAATACGTAGGGTACGCAATTCGCAATGAAAACATTAATCCACGTCAGCTGTTTGCACTTGAAGTATCAGGTGCGTAACAGATAAGATTATTTTTTAATTAACACGTTTACTAGCATCATCGAAATCAACATCAGCCAGTTGTAAAAAGAAAATAGGCCTCTTCCAAGGTAAGTCGCCTTGCCATCTGACTAGACAGCGTCCCAAGCTACATTTACCTGCATGCGGTTTCCTTTGCAGAAAGTGCTTACTACAGGGTTGGCAAGGCACTAGTTACATCACTGGTGATTGTTTACCATCAGGGCCGTATGCTTGTTTGTCTCCTTAGATGAATAAAAAAAAAGCAGCAAGGCCTAATTACTCACCGAGTGTACAACGTGCAGATGTTCTTCAATAGGTACATGCAGGTGTGGCTAATTACCAGCACATTGTTGGTACTGATACAAAAGATAACTAAAGTATATCTCTCTAGCAAGCAACGAAATGAATTAAGTCGATGCGATTAAAAACGTAGTACGGGTTGTTTTGATCAAATTCGACCTTGAATATCTTGGTGCAATGTACTTGATATACTAATTACATTAATATAGTGTGTGTTATCTGTAAATGCATGATTTGCAGTGTAAAAATGTAGGCCAAACTTAATGCCGTTGGATAATCGATTTATATTTTCATTAGCATTGCTGAAAGAAGTTGGAGGAGGAATATTAAATATATCTCCGGATCTCAGTGCTCAAAGCCATCGCATAGCTTATGTATCAGCCCATATACGTCCCACACCAGGGCACGGACCTCTTCTACAATCGAGAGTACGATATAGAGTAATTAGGCCTTATAGTCTACCACGCCGTCCTAGTGCGGGTTGCAGACTTTACATACTATAGATATTCTTAGAAAGTGCTATGGAATGCAGGTTTCCATCACCGTTATAGTGCGTGGTGATTGATTATTATCATTACACATATGACTCCAAAAAATCAGAGGTACGCCCTGGGCCTGGGCCACCACCAACTTTCTCATAATACTTTATGGAAATTCTGACCCCGTAAATATATCCAAACAAAATTCGTACCAGTGGTCGCCCATTGAATATAATCCACGGCTAAGTTGGAGTGGTCTTCCATTACAGTAAGATAGTAATAATCCACAAATAAATAAATGTGAAAGCGATGCATCATCCGCCGCAGCTAGTAATAACCGTGGGCCATGTCGACAGATGTGCTGTCGATAACGCTATCTGCATAATGAGAGATTCGCCGCTCGGCAGCGATATGGCAGCAATTTGTTCGAAGCGTGTTGATTCAGTACTTCACACTTGATACGATCAATCAGTGCTTGTAGCCGGTTACTCGAGTTATTTTCATCATTAACAGTTCAACGGTTGTTTATTTTGCTAAAGACAACTTCTGTACGCATCTGCGTGCATTGGATTAATGAGCGAATGATTATATTAAATTATATTTTTTATTCATAGTAATGTAGGGATAGTTAGGACATTGGCTTTGTGGAGGGTAGCGCTAGTAGTAACCTAATACTTTTTGACAGAAAATAAATGAACGAAATATTATTCTATTAGGAATATTATTCTATTATCATCATGCTCATAATATGAAAGCGGAAACGCATTTATAAATTCACAATGATATTCCTACAACGATAGTACATGATATTGTCCCATGGACATATGGCCAATGAAGACGAATATGAAACCTAAAAATTAATCTGTATCTGTATCTGTATCTGTATCAGCTCATATACGTCCCACTGCAGGGCACGGGCCTACTCTACAATCGAGAATACGATTGAGAATGGTTAGGCCATATAGTCCACCACGCTGGCCCAGTGCGGGTTGGTGGACTTACATACTATAGAAATTCTTATAAATCGCAATGGTATGCAGGTTTCCTCACGATGTTTTCCATCACCGTTTTAGTGCGTGGTGATTGATTATTGATAATAACAATTAATAATACCAAAAATCAGCTTTAGAGCTTTATTAGAATTGCAAAACACCACACCTAAAACCATAAAACGTGCAAAGAAATTACCGAACATAGACTTAACACGAAGGATTGTAAAGCGCATAGTTTTTGCCGGCACAATGAGGAGCGATTGTGAGCGCATATCGCGACACACGTGCAACGTCACAGCTGCGTGCACGTGCGTGGAGATTCGTCCATACCAGGTATCATGGCGGAAATATGCAACCGTTACGTGTGTTCAATCGATTTACTCGAATAATTGTCGAATTACGACATTTACTAAGTAATATGTGGAGGTAAAACCACGTGATGGACAGTTTTTACTAAATAGTAAATTACGCATAGTTTGACTCAAGTACTACTTATAAAAATCCGAGGCGGAGAAGCTTTGATGTCGCTATACTTTGACTTAAAAATATTATTGAAGGGCCAATTTTATATTTATCCCACCAAAGTTCTTAATATGGTTTCGTCTTATGCTGAGATGTAGTTTGGTAAAAAACTTTTGAGAATTTCATATAAAGCTCGGTGTAAATGTTGGTTAGACATTTAATACATAACATACAATATTGAATCATCTTTCAACTTCTAAGCGGTATGCCAGGTTATTAAATGTTGTCGGATAATGGTGGATCAAGCATGGCCTCTAGCATGTTTAAAATTATTTCTATAAATGGTCAGTTTATTATATAAATATAACCATGCTTTAATAAAACCTTCTTTCACACTTTTTGAAGGCATGTGCTAGTATAATTCCAAATTATGAACATTTCTTTAAGTATTGGAAATGGTATAATTATTGCAACCTTTTTACATCGACGAAGATTGATGCTTAACAATGCTTGAGACAGTCACTAATGTCTCTGCTTTAAAATGCACATAATAATATACGAATCCCAGGGCACACCTCTGACTTTTCGGAGTCATGTGTGTATTGATAGTCAATCACCACGCACTAAAACGGTGAAGGAAAAACATCGTGAGGAAACCTGCATACTATAGCGATTTATAAGAATTTCTATGGTATGTAAGTCTGCCAACCCGCACTAGGCCAGCGTGGTGGACTATATGGTCTAACCACTCTCAATCGTTCTCTCGATTGTAGTAGTAGGCCCGTGCCCTGCAGTGGGACGCCTATGGGCTGATACAGAATAATATACACATACTTAACATTTTATTGACTTCGATGCAATCTTAGCGAATAAATTATAATCTTTGTTGCTTTACATGACATTCTTATCTTTATCTTTATTTATTTACAACAACATGCATTTACAACACTTATATTAGCATTTACAGCACTAATATATTGACAACTGTATGAAAACGCATTCTAATATCATAATGCAACATTGAATATCCCAAAAATGAAAGAAAATCTGTTTCAACGTGTATCATAGACACATTTAACGTCAGAACTGTTTAAATGTAAGTATTTTTTGCTTCTCATACATCAAATTTCTATAAAGATATGTTATTTACATTATGACCAAGATATAAACATTCCACCATCTGCAACTGTTGCCAAAAATAACGGGTATACAAACTTCACTCCGAAAAAAAAAACCAACCCAAAATATTTTCCGATGTTGAAAACGAAATGGTGAGCAATAAAGCCATTTGTTTTACAACATCTCATTTGGAAAACAATTGAAAACGGCTAATGCTTGCATTCCACATGTTTCCAGCAGTAATCTGATGTCGTGGAGCTTTCTTCAATAACAAATGTTTGTTTGGTTCTCACGTCCATGTGGACACAGGATTTTGGGCAATCGGAATGAATCTGCCTTGCAGATGGCGCGACTACTGAAGGCGGCCCCTTCAAAGTTTATACTTCCAGAAAATTTCAAGTTAATTGTATTAGGCTGTCTTTTTAGTAGTTTATCTGTTCTTGAAAATAATAATATTAAGTGATATTGTTTTGATGCAGCTACAATACGTTCTGATTTCTGAAGCGGTGGAAGCAGTAATTAACGATCTTGTGAAATTTGAATAAAGAATATATTGATTTTGATTTTTGATGATGTGATTTGCTGATAATTTTGTTATATATTGTGCCTTGCATGACTTATTTTTTTCCATAAATTTGTACAGCAATTCATGTACACATCAAAATACTATCGCTTGAAAATTGAATTCACTTTGATAAAACGATATGCAAAATAAATGCTTTATTGATATAAAATAGGTTTGAAATTAAATAAAAAATCGTCTTTAATTTTGCCGCCGTTAATTACATTTTTAAATGCGTGTATGGGGTGTTTTTAATTATTGATATGATGTGTCGCCAAGGGGATTCCTCAAAATAATTACTATTACTTTTCGAAAAAATACATTATAATTAGAACATTGAAGAGTATTGCTTATTTAAAATCGTAATTTCAAAAATAATAATCATGTACTAAAATTATTATTATAAAGGTGTCATTTTTTTGTAACAATATAGAACACAGACAATAAATTACGTTGTTTTTAAACGTGAAATATACTCAGGCGTAACATTTCATCGTATAAATCTTTCGGTTAATTTTAAGAAATGCTTGACGTTTTTTTGGCCGGATCCCATAAATAATTCAATCATATTTTTAAGCTTCACCTAAATACGTCACCGTGGTACGAGTGACAGACAGACACCCGGGAAGTATCAATCGGCCGGTTGACAAGGGAAAACTTGAACAGCCACGTTTATAACATTATATAACCACTTAATTATTTTTCTGTATAATTATTATGTTATAGCAACTGGAACAGTGACAGGTATCGAAAAGAAATCGAGAGAGGAGTTTTAGTTACGTACGTTTTTGTCTTACATTTAAAAAACTACTTATAATTGGTAAGTAAAAGATGGACGCCGTTTGTTGGCAGTTTTCCGAATTTATTCTTCATTTACATATCTACATCTATAGGTAATGCAAAATAAACTATATTCCTGAAGCATACATTTTATTTTTGATGTTGCCAATAAGGTCCAGCATTCCAATTCGATAGAACAGAATAATTCCATAGTTTTTTTTTTGGTTCGGAGATTATTAATTGTCTCATTATTCCTGATTGGACAGATAAGGGACAGGCACACGTGTCGTATAGTTAAATGTCAAGAGTCTTGAAATAAATTAAATCGTTAATTCATTTGAGACGTTTAATGTCTGTTGAAATGTTAATTGTAATCAACGAGTATTTATACATTACTTAAAGCAATAATAACTTTGTTAATTTTGATTTTAATGTTTGAAAAGCTACCACTAGTTTTCAATAAATATAATTCAAGGTTTCTTAAAAGTTTATGTCCCTGTCTATCTCTCTTCAGATACATGAAGTCCACTGCTCAACATTAGGCCTGATTGGCCTTCCCCAATGATTTCCAAAGTTTTTAGTTACCTGCAATTTATAATATTTTTGATGTGATATGTTCAGCAGTCTTAATACCCATGTGTCCTCCCTGGCTTCTATACCAAGTGCCTGCTGATTAGATGTTTATTTCCGTTTGGATATCAACCACTGTATAAACGGTGTTTATTTGGCTGGTATATTTCACACTAGTGTGTCATATTTCCTGATCAACCTATGTATATCCGGTTTTGAAAATGTTGGTACGATGGTGTCGACAAGTATGGGACTGTCAAATTGTCATAAATATTATGTTTCTCCCCTTTTGATATTTTACTTGGACCCCATTACACGTTCAATTAGCTATCAGTGTGATATTATATTTTAATGATATGGTCACTGTACTTTCCTTAAAAATTAAGATGAATCAATAACACGATTTATCTTCAATAAGCATGCCAAAGTCATGATTGAAATGCCAAGTTTGAACAGTTCCTGTCTACCGCGAGGTGGTCATGTGTGATTTGGTTGGTAATGAGCGTAACTAACAATATTCATGCTAAAAATAATCATATGATTATGCACGGGACATCCGCCGGACGTCTAAGCAATTGTGGACGCGATCCGTTTGCATATGAGCCTCAAACACCGTTGCCTATATTCTAAAATTATCTAGAAACTATATTATTAGACTGAGGTTTATGTAGAAGTGGGTGAATGCTGGCCGCAGACAATAGGGCGCTCAGGAAATACTTCAAGGAGGGTTATTTTCTGCAATGTTCTGACGCAAGACAAGGATATATTGATTACAGACGTGTTCGATATTTTTATTAGGAGCGTTCGAGTATAAAACTTTGTTCGCGGAATATTCTTTAGCATTAAAGCTCGCAGCAATTTACTATTTAAACTTTGTAAGTTGTCACTTGTCCTTTTACTTTGTGAGACAGTATTGCTCGTATGAAAACAGACATAGATTTGGAAAACATTCACTTTTATTTTTTTGGCAGAAGGTATTGTTCGCGAAAATATCATATTACCTAGTGCAAAGTATACTTTCCTGAAAATCATTAGCAAAAATGAATACTACCTTAATAATGAAAGTGTCTTCAGGTTTAATACGTAACGTTAAATTTAAAGGCACAATTCACATCAACCTTCTCTAAACTCTCCTCCAACCCATCCCATTAGTACTTTGATCATCTATACAGGCTAATTGTGATTGTGAAGAGAGTAATACGCATGTGCGCGTCAAATGTTAGCGCGGGTAACAACGGCGGTATTGACGGCGACAGCCACTCTGTTGCGCCACGTGCTCACCACACGAGCCATGTGGCTCACTGAGATCAACTTATATCAGCTTTGATTTACTCATTAATATTTATTATATAATATAGCTCGCTGAATTGATTGGGTTAAAAGGTTTGCGGGCAACACACACCGGCAAGCGTAAAATACCTTTACATTGTCTGTAGTCTGTGTGATATAAGATGTTCAATCTCAATATATCCAGTAGTTATTTTGGCTACAATATCCTTCAAACCGAAATACGACAGTGGAATTACACTGCTGTTTGGCGGTAGAAATAGACATTGCGGTGGTACTCTCACATATATATGAGACACCTACCACCAGAAGAACTACCTCTTCTATCAGGTCGCTCTAAAATTTATTGGGATATGTATAAGTCTAGTAGTAGACCACGCAGATGATATTGATGAGCTAATGTATCATATTGCTTGAAATATGAGTGAGTCATCATAACTGTAATCAGTTGATTCGATAGTTCTTCTAGTTTGGCACTAAGCAACTATTTTTAACCCATTGGACTTACCATTAGCCTCATAAAGTAATATGTAAATATGAATCCATACCGTTTGTAATATTTCCTAACTATGGCCGAATATAAAGCTACTTCACAAAAGTAGCTTCCCTATTTAATAATGCTGACGTGATGCTTATCAGTGAAGTAGTCCAACATCCAGCGATGCGTCGAATATTGGCGCATGTGGGAGTCAAATGTGGTAATGGCACAAGGCCGGCTTTGAGCCACCGGCGACAGTGGCCACGTGCTCCACACGCGCACCATGTGTTGATCTGCTAACGACGCCTTATGAATTGCTCTGATTCACTCCTCATTCAAATGTAAGTACGCGTACCTACTTGTAATCGTTTTTGATGCAGATGTAAACATACTTTGAATCTTGATTTGTCTAATGTCCATTATTGATATATTCATTGACTGTCAGTTGTTAGTTTATAACTTAATTCTTGTATGGCCTCTCAAATATGGATCATGTAATAAAATTGAATCTATATTATGACCTTTTGGTATAATCATCTGCATTTATTGATTTTCCCGTAAGGATAAGTAGCTGAAGGTGCTGGAGGTGCTGGAGGTGCCATTTTTAACAGACCGCGCATAAAACATTTCAGTTCAGCAGTGGAGTTTCAGTGGCATAAATCAGAAGATGCCAAGATATTAAGTATATTTATACACAGAACAGAGTATACACAGAAGATAAAGTATCTGGATCAGCCCATATACGTCCCACTGCAGGGCATGGGCCTACTCTACAATCGAGAGTACGATTGAGAGTGGTTAGGCCATATAGTCCACCACGCTGGCCTAGTGCGGGTTGGCGGACTTACATACCATATAAATTCTTATGAATCGCTATGGTATGCAGGTTTCCTCACGATGTTTTCCTTCACCGTTTTAAGTGCGTGGTGATTGACTATCAATACACACATGACTCCGAAAAGTCAGAGGTGTGCCCTGGGATTTGAACCCGCGACCACCGTGAACATGTTGGCAGCCGCGTCTGGTCCGTTTACCAACAGGCCACCACGCACTTCACGCAGAAGATAAAGTATAAGTGTTTTTTTTTCAGATTTTAAATATTTGTTTTTATTTCAATGAATGGCATGAGCATGCTTTTCGCCCAATAGTAAGAAATATGACCGCGCATGTACAGCATCAAAACAAAAAAAAAAAACACTATAAATTACAAAGCAATGCACCATGCACCACTGCGCTTGCCATCCTGAGACATAAGATGTTCAGACTCAATATGTCTAGAAGTCACCACTGTGTTATATACATTAACTAGATTAGCAATCCATACACAGTAAATCTTTGTGAATATTAACTACAGTTTAATTATAAACTGCCAACCAAGGGCACGTTCCGCTATTGTCCTTCAGAAATAGAATCATCTATCCTGCATATAAAGGGAGAAATGATTGCGTCATTATTGCAATCTCGCCATCTACGTCACGTAGTCCCAGTGTAGATAAAACACGTGGGTCACGCACTCAGAACGTACTGGACTTCAGATCAAGATCCCTTTGTAAAGCCGACGAGACGCGACGCTTACGAAAATCAACTGCGGCTTTTGGGTTTTAAAAATGTTCTGTGGTTTAGTCGTTTTCTTTTATTTTATCTTGTGGTGGTTGATATTGGATGCGTGAATTAACCATTAATGAGTGTTGTTTAGTTGTAGTTATTGGAAAAAGAAGAAATGTATTTGGGGTCCGCTTATGATGAAAGATGAAATGAAGATTTTGGAGTTATGATATGCAAGGACTAATAAAATAAAAAAATCGATAGTAAATACTTTTAGGGACATTTTAACATCCATATTTTCTGTAGATTATATGATAGATATATGATAGTTTCCAGAGACTATTTATTTCAATTAAGGTGTACCACACGCATTATTTGAAGAAACCTCACACTGTATAGTTTCTTTGAACATGTTGTTTTATTTATTAAAGTTTAGATTATGTAACGTGTTTCTGTTTTTAAAATTTCGCATTATTATTGATCAACTTGATAATATTAATTTGCTATCTTATCTAAGTTAATGATTATTTAAAAGTAAACAATTTCCGGAGACAAAATATTGGGCTTTGTACCCTGGTTCGACTCAAAATCCAATGTATTATAGATGTAGGATTTGAATGTTATGAAGAAAGATGAGTAGAATGGAACGTTGACGTATGACTGATATGGAACGTGGTTTGTGTGAAAGAGATGACTAATGAAAGTATTTAAGATGGAAAGAGTACGAGGATGAATGATTAAGATGTTGAAGTATGCAAGGACGGAATATAGAAGAGAACAGTCTGGAAGACGACGGAAGACGTGAAAGACGGAAGACGTATGAAGTGAAGACGAATTTATTTAAGACGACAATATATTGAAGATTATCCAAAAGATCTTTGTTTGATTTGACCCCTTACGGAACTATTCCCACATAGATAATCTATATATTTTTTGTAGATAACCAAACGGCATCTTTTCAAAATCAGGGGAGAGGTGGAAAGTCACATTACGTTCTACTCCTAATTAGATTATTGCCATTTTTTGTACAAATGCAATATTGTAGCTTGTGAGTAATGTTGTATATGATGTTAAACAAACATTGTCTATGCTAGTTGTAGTATTTGTGTGTCTATGTTACTTCCGCTCGTCTCTACATGCATTCCTCACTGTCTGTGAATTGTATATATTTGCATATTAAATCTCAGTTAATCCTGTTGTGCAGTCAGTCATCTCAGTTTACAAACTACTTCACTTTATTATCAAAACCTATCAGGTTATGTCTAGCACGCCTCCACTGCCCTTTCCTTACATCATTTACGTGGTGTATCATTACTACATACATTTAAAGAGGAAATTATATCCTCATAACAACTTGAAAGAGGCCACCAACCGTGAAAAACAAGTGGACAGCCAGACCAGTTTTATAGTTTTGCATAAGCAAGTAAAAACAGTAAAATTATTTAAATTTCACCCAAGTTATATTTTGATGGGACTTGTGCGTAAAATAATATTGAGGTAAATAAGTTGAATGAGTGGCATCGATGTAAGTCAACATAAGTAATAGCGTAATATTAAACAAACAATACACACACAAATATTCATATTATGTATTGCCTTTAGTATTCGGAAAGTTTTTGAATAAAACGTGCCGGTAAACTCAACGTTGGCAAAGGTTGTAGGATGTTTCTGCATGTAGGTCGGTTCCGACAAGCCTCCATGAAAACCGCAATATCACAATAAACCTTTTACTAACATTGTTTCTGATATACTGGTAGGTCTGGGTAGGTACCACCGCAATGTCTATATATTCCGCCAAACAGCAATGTAAATGCACTGTTGTGTTTCGGATTGAAGGACATTGTAGCCAGAGTAACAACTGGATATATTGAGATTTTATATCTTATCTATGTGTCAGAATGGCGAGCGCAGTGGCATGCCATGCAGTGCTTTGTAATTCAAGGTGTTGTTTGGTTTTGGTACTGTTCATGAGCGGTCATATCGCTTACCATCAAGCGAACGGCATGCTCGTTTTGCCATATATTGCAATTAAAGAATATTATCTTTTCAAGGCTTTTTCCTTTAACTTTTATTTGACGTACCAAAACAGATAGATGAAAATAAACCTCCATATATTTTGCTCGCTATTTTTATCCGATGTCGCTGAAAAATAACACGGTCCGTCATCGCTGTACAACATCATTATATGACAGGGCGTAGATTATAAATAGTTTCTCTGGTTTCTGTTAGGGTGTTGTCGGGCCACGTGCTGCAGTCGTCAATAGGCGCAGCGCAGGCGCACCACACTCGCGCATACTGTTTGTAAACATCTGCTTTCAATGCCCGCTATTCACTATCAAATAAATGCTTATTCAATAATGGAATTATTGATGCGTTTGCAAGGAGTAATCCTTTATATAGCAATATAGAGAAATAGGTAGGTGTAACTTATATCGTGTTGCGAAATACCTACTGCCATTTTTTTACATAACCGTGAGCTTGCTTTAGACACATAGAGGGGGTAATACGTAACACGAAATTCGACGAATCCTAACAACTTCTAGTACCTTCGTTTTAAGTCATACTGACTGATGAACGATTTAACAGTTTGAAAAAGTGGCACACTAGGTCTCTTATGTATATGAGAAAGGCCGCCAGGGTAGGTACCTAGCTACCATTCAATGTCTATTTCTCCTGTTTCAGGATGGCGAGCGCATGACAATGTCAAACATTGCTTTTTAATTAATGATTTTGTTTGGTTCTTCTGTCCCCTAGTGGTCGTATCCCTTATCATCTGGCGGATGCCAGGCCATTAATTGTTTTAAAAAAAATGAACTTAATAGGAGCAGATACTTACTAAAAAAGATGAAGTATGTATAAGACGAAAGTAACTAAGGAGTTTGTCACTGGCTAATTTAAACGCTTCACCTTGTTTCTTCGGGTCTTAATTAATATAAAATGTGATAATTTACTCGTCACTAATTAAATGAGAATCATGAGAATCTTTATCATTGTTATTTGCGCTTCGTTGCGCATCTTCATCACAAAAACGATTTAACTATTTTCAATAGATAAAATGCAAATCGATCCAAAATGTGATTCAGGCTTTACGTTTGTAAAGCTAATATTAATGCCATTAAGTCACAGTTCGCTAGGTATAAGCAAATTATTGCCAACGCGGGCGTATTAACCTCCGACCTCTCTCTGCAAATAATTGGAATTTCCCGCCATCTCACACCCAACGTTACTTAATCCGTCTCTTTAGCATAATTATCATTTTTGCCTATTAATTGATGTTTGGTAATATTAATTTGGTATAATATAAGCAATTTAAATTGTCAACACCAGTAAATACCGGACGAGATTAGAAACAGGTGACAAATATGTATCTGAGATTGTTAATTTTGTTGATATTATTATCTGTTAGGAACTGAAGTGTAAGAAATTACGAGGTCGAAATCATTGTCATCATATATATTTATTTAATGACAAATCATTGTCTTTACTGATAAGTAATATTCCAATATTTTGTACATTTTATTATATTTTGTAAATAATAAGTCTTCAAAATATATATTTTTAATAAAGAGGATGTCTGTTTACAGTATTTTAATTGAGACCATTCTTATTTTGTTCATAATTATAATGAGTCTGTATATTTCGAAAAAAAGAAAGTATTACTGTGGCTGAAAAAGGATTTAATGTAAATGTTCTTTTAAAACCTTATTTACCTGAATGCGTTATCAAGTTTAACATGTAAAAGCCTCTGATTTTCTCTGAGAGACATAACAAACACGGCCGCTGGTCGCTACAAAGTTTCGCTGGTGCTAAAAAAGTGTTAATTAGCGTCGGTGATGTCAAGAAGTCGTGATAGCTGAGGTTCGTGAGGTCCCGTCGTGACCATCGCACGTGTCCGGCCAGCTGCCGCCCAGCTGTCCAACTCTTGATCCGATTTATTGTTACACCAATATCAATCTTGGTATTACACATTTCCAATATTGAAATCCAGTAGTCGCCCGATACTAAATTACCTGCTCAGCGTAATGGGAATTTATTATTAATGTTCATATTTTGTCGCTGTCCACATTTCGGTACTCGTATTGTTTGCCATTCTATATTATATTATGAAATATACGCACATTAATTTAACTTTCGGTTTTGACGCGAGCTTTCATACGGAATTAAAGTTATTGCCTTTGAATACAGCAATCGGTGTTGCTGAACAATTATCTAAGTTAATGTTAAACGCGCGGAAACCGACATGCAGATTAAAATATAAAAAGTGCTTTGTAATTTGTGGTCATAAAATACCTGAACTGAATAATGTAGTAAGTTAATCATATGACCGATGTTTCCGATCATAAAAACTTGCAACAACGCACTCTGTCATACACAACGTAATTTATGGAGCGGTTCATTTTTAACCAACTTAGTGTCATTGTTAAATTCCATTTCTGATTATATTTTAGGCCATATCTCCTAAGACATAAAGGCGAGGCGTATGTTACTAAGATGTTACAATAAGTTGGCGAAGATTTAACAGCGACACACTCCTCTCGAGTAAGTTTGATGGTTATTTTACAGCCGAGTTCTAATTACGAGGTTTCCTCTCTCTTGGAGACTAGGACACGGCTGAACGATTGTTTGCGGTCGCATTCATATTTGTACTTATAAAAACTTTATAGCCGTCTGTTGTATAACTCTTTGTTGTGGGATTTGTTTCGCGACGTTCGACCCCGTTTAAATTAACTCTAAAACGTGTGACTAATCTTGATTTGTTAACTTTAACGTGTAGTTTTGTCTATAAAAGTCACGCGTTAAATGTGTGAATGATTGCCGTTTTAAGTGGCAAAGAATTTTTTAAAGAATAGTTTTTTAACATATAAATATTGGAATACAAGAATGTCTGTTGTGCATGCGTGCGTGACCTTAGTTTTAAGAGCCCAGAAAAGACGTCTATAACATAAAGCATTAATATTATGAGTTATGACCTAATAATTGATCTTACTAAAAGTAGACGGCCGTGTTATGCAAGAAGGTTAAAAATGCATTAAATTTTTGTGGTAGTATGAAATTAGTAATAAAAATAATATAATTGTGAATGTTCGATTTATAATAAGGTTTCATAATTTTATGATAATCAATCTATTACACAATGGAATCTAATTAATGATATTCCCAAATGTATAATTCAATTAATTAACGTGACATTTAGTCGGTGGATAATTTGTTACGAGGTCTCGCACGGAGTTGTTGACTGCACGACGTTTAAAATTCAATATATTTGGACATAAATATCGTGTTTTACGAGCCTATAATCCCTGACACATGTCAAACAAATTGTTGACGATTCCCAAAAGTGATGAAGTCATTCGTAATTGCGTAGGATTTTGTTGTTCTCAACATGCTGAAAATTCTAGAGTGGGCTAAAAATGTATTGAGTGTTGAATTAAATATTTTGGTGCCTGAGTACAATGTTTTAATCGAAAAGTCTTGGAAAAATGTTTCCTACAATGGAAACTCAGAATTCATAGTGTTGGATGCCCTTAGGCCGATTTGTCCTCTATATGGCGCAAAATTCAACTATAAGGTACCTTTGCCCTTTTGACTCCTTGGGCCGGCTGTGGTGGCGGTGCAACATTACGGAAGGCGATCCCAAAAGGGATCTCGCGATGGCACGTGCAATACGAGCGGCACGACCATCACCGTTGCCTAAACTAGTGTTGTGGTAGAAAGTTCATCTACCGGGTATCTCAAGACTGCTACCGAAAACGAAGCCGGGTGGTAGTTTTAGTGGCTACAAATACAATGCAATTAAAAATTTCGCATAGAAACGCGACAATTATTTTTTATGATTTTTTAAATATCGTCATTTTTGGGTGGTAAATCCATAGTTTTTGCTAAAATAATAATTTAAACTCTTTTATACCTTAGAGTATTTATAAATAAAAGGGTATACACTATTATTTTAGGAAAAAATGTATTTACCACCCAAATATGGCCATAGGAAAAAAACAACAAAAAAAAAATTGTCGCTTTTTTTTGCAACTTTTTCTGTTGCATTGTGTCTGAAGTCGCTTAGACTACCACCCGGCTTCGTTTTCGGTAGCAGTCTTGATATACCCTGTATATTGGCATCCTATCCTTCAAGTTATCTTCCCAATGAAAAAGAAACATTGCAATAAAAAAGAGTGTATAGATGGAGTGATGATCATCTCAAAATTAAGGACTTTTCAGTGCCGGAATGAAAAGTGGTCTTTGTGTAATAATGGTCTACCATAACTGGTTTTTCAGGCTATTTGTTTTTGTATAGCTTTATATTGATGGCTAAAAGTCTGATTACTCAAAATGTACAAAACAATCGAAATTAAGGAAGTAAGTCATAAACTATAATATCACTATGTTCTATGGCGCTAAATATTAACAATTTTACTGGATAAATAACGAGTAATGATGTTTCATCTTATCTTTTAAAAAATCATCATCATTATCATCATCTCAGCCACAGGAAGTCCACTGCTGAACATATGCCTCCCCCAAGGGTCACCACATTGACCTGTTGGAAGCGGCCTGCATCCAGCATTAAAAAAATACAAGGTTAAATTTGTTTTTCTAGTTTTAACTTTTTGTTATTAAATCTGCATGCGTACATCATACATTTTTGTTCTTTTTTGTCTGTATGCATAAACGAATTTAACTTTGTATAAAAATGTTATAAAACTGACCTAACGAATAGATAATTTGTATGCGTTTTTAAGAAATTACATGTAATTCTTTGTATGTTACAGCATTTATGTTCCCGAAGACATAGGAAGAGGTTTAATTGTCTCTATGTATGTATGTATGTATGTATATCAGTCCATATATGCCCCACTGTATGGCATAGCCCATAGGCTTCCTCTACAGTTGGCAGTACGATTTAGAGGGTTTTAATAGTACTCGTTTATTAAATTTCCCGATGTAAATGTTTTGATATTATGTTTATAGTTACGCGTGTTTTTTTCTAAATGGTTCTTAATTAGAATTATTAAAAAAATCTTAAATGAACATGATTCATAATTTGATGGAAAGATTATTATTATTTTATTCGATTTATTTAATTAAAGTACGAGTAAAATAAATATTTAATCCAATGCAGACGACGTTAATCTAATATTTGCTAATATACTAATTTCTTGCTGACAACTGTTGCATTGCAATTTTGTAAGGAATGTATAGTTGACAGAAATTGCACGAATACGCAATCGGTCGCAAAACAACAGACATATTGTATTTCGAGCCGTGTCTTTGTGTCTTATAATAATAATAATTTCCATGTAAAAACATTTACACAAATAATACTTACTCTTCATTACTTACTTATAAACCTGTTCAAAAATAAAAAAAAATGGCCTAACAAGGAGCTCTCATAGCCGAAATCTTGTAATAGATGTTACAAGGAATGATAATAATTATCTGTGAGTACAAACGTGATTTCTCAGAGTCGCAGATACGTCTTGAGATCGTAGAAGATTTAAAATGAATATATATGGTGACTAGTAATCAGTCATGGGCCTCAGTTTTCGCCGAAATCCACTGCTGGGAAAGCGACTATCCCGCTGTTAAGAAATCTGGATCTCAGAGAAAACAAGATAGTGTCCTGAAGAGCCTAGCCAATCTTCAGCGTCAAATCTATGTGTGCCAACTGCCAAGACGAATCTTAGCTGACAGGACTTTCAGTATTAGGTGAGCAGGCAACACACGAAACAACATATTAAACCAGCACACAATCCAATGAAAATGCTTTTAAAGTCAGGTATAGTAATGGGAATTATTTTTGTTTCAAATTAACATCACCACCTTGTTACTTTTGAAGCCTTAGCATGCTCCATGTTTTTGTTATTACTATCTGGTCCCCACGGAGTATTAAAATAAAGAAACTGACAATAACCATTTTTCACATCTAAAATTACACAGATGAAATTGACTGTTCAGTTTTTTCTTTAAATGTGTGCTTCATAGATTGCACGAGATCTTTGGGCTTGGGGCTTGGGCTTTGTGAATCACAATCGAAAACGCAGAATTTAGTTTATTTATATAAGTTGTGAAATTTTACTATTGCTATTTATTCCAACAGTACACGTAGATTCATGTTCGAATTACTTTATTTACAACGTTACCGAACTGATAAATCTGTGTGTAGTTAGATGATAGTTCCGGGTGGTGACGTGAGTGGTTGACCGAGATAGCGCCAGCTGCCAGGTGCAAGGCCGCCGCGAGAAGGAAGCAAAAATGCCACCTCATTATCATTCGCATTATTCATTAGCCGAGTTCCGTTTAGAACATCTATACCTCTAGGATTATGGCGGCTTTGAAAGCTGCTATATGAAAATTTAAAAAAAAGTTTTGTTTTGCCCTGCGGTTTATTTTTATAGCCGTTAAGAGTTATTGAAAACAATGCTTATAAAAAATATTCTGGGTTTTGTTCAACATTTTAGGGTAAAGGTTAGTCATTCGATTTGCTTTATTTTGTTTTTATGAAGTAAATATTTTGAGTATCTATGTACGTACATACATTCTGGATCAGCCCATATACGTCCCACTGCAGGGCACGGGCTACTCACTACTCTACAATCGAGAGTACGATTGAGAGTGGTTAGGCCATATAGTCCACCACGCTGGCCTAGTGCGGGTTGGCGTACATACATGATTATACCTTATTGCAAAAACCTTACATAACTGCAATAAAGATTAGATTTGATAACTACAGCATTGCAGCATTCTTGTGATTATCACGATCACAGATTTGATCCTAGCGTGGTCTCGGGGCGCTCCCAAATCCACACCTAAATATTTTATTATATCAATTGGGTTTTGCCAGAAATTTAAGCTCATCGTATGAATACTAATTTGTTGTTTAATTTGGATATTAGCATGTATCGATTGATTTGTGCACGTGCAGGCTGCAGCATCTTATATTTCGAATTTCATTGAAATGATTAAATATTTATTATATGCAAGTATCTAGAAATATTTATGTTGATATTGGTTTTATTTTAAATTAAAATACTGATAGCCTGATTCATAGACCAATTTTATATCTATTTTAGATATAATGATTATTTTAGATAAAATTAGGTATAATATAGTCTTTTTCGCTGAAACAGAATTCATAAGTTGTTGGCAAGGGACAAGCTGTCTATTAATAAGGCTATTAGAAAATAAAAAAGTGCTTAGTGGCCTTTCGGTGACGGACAAAAGCCGCTGCCCACATTTTTCATGGTGGTCAGCGGTTCAAATCCCAGGGCTCACCTCTGATTTTTCGTAGTCATGTGTATATTGATATATTCAATAACCACACACTAAAACTGTGATGGAAAACATCGTGAGGAAATCTGCATACCATAAAGATTTGTAAAAAATACTATGGCATGTATGTAATCTCTTATAAAATAAGGACATGTACCCCTAATATTGTTATCTCTGCTCTATCTTAAGGTAAACTGTATGACATCAGAAATGAAACTTCAAGCTTCAAAATTCTTGTTGAGAATTTACAGTTTATCCGTGATCCTTAACACAAGAATAACTTAATGTTTGCTAAATTAAAAATAAACAAACACATAAAAACTACCTACAAGCAACCTACTTGCCTTTCATACATCTCATTAGAAAACAAATACAGCCTTTTAAAGCGATTTTTACAACCCAACTCTAACTTATTATCAATTTTCTTCGCATTTACATCACATTAAGGAGGTGTTAAAACAGGTATGAGACAAGAATTAGTTCTCTATAAACAAATTATAACAGCTGTGCGGCCAACGCGAATATAAAACGTCAATTGATTTACATAATTGCGGCGGGTTATTCCGAATTTGCCATAAAACAGTTACTTGGCAAGGCCGTACGTATCTTGTGTGGAATATTAATTGATATTTCTTTAATCAATATGAATATGATGTTGCAATGCTCTAGATAAATTAAACATTTCTGTACGGCTTCAGCGATCCAAGTTTTGCGCATTGGGCATGAGTGCTCTGTGATACTAAAAGTTGTGACAAATGGATGAAGGTTTCGTTAAGGCATATTCCCTGCCGATTGAACTAAGATATTTTGTACCGTCACAATTATTTGTGAATTTCTTTTGCACGAGTATTCATTGTTTTTACTATTTCCTTTGTAATCTATAAAAAAAAACCGACTTCAAAACAAAAATCCACTAACAACCAAAAATAAATAAAATAATAACTACCACTCCAAAGCAAAAAAATAATATTAATTTCATGGAGCTCGTGCATGTTGATTAATTTGCTTAATGACTTGAAATATATGCGTAACATATTGAAGGCGGGCCGCCCAGTACCAAACATATAGGACCTATGCCTTATATTAATTTAAATATCTATAGGTTGTTAGTGGATTTTTTTTTGAAGTCGGTTTTTATTTTTTTTATTAAAAATTTTAGTTATTTTTATCTTTTTAGTGTTGATAGGCATTTAAATGAAAAAGATTTGGTCTCCACAAGGAATATGTTCTTTCCGATGACAATAAAATCGCTAAAATCGGCTAAAAGCTGCCAAAGATATTGGAATATTCACATGTTTATTATTTTTTCTCCCCCCCCCTTACTTCGCGCCTACCCCTTTTTCCCTCAACCACTGTAGCCTAGCCTTTATACTGAACTCAATGCAAAAATAACCGTTGAAATCCTATTAAATTTTGAGGAGTTCTACTCTCCAGGTCCGAACATGATAATAAGATCTTAATGTTGTGTTCCTGGGATCATCCTGTCAATACGTTTTTTCCAATGAAAAAGAAATCACTAAAATCGCTTAAAAGCTGCCGAAGATATTAGAATTTACGTGTATTTTAATTTTATCACCCACCTCCCCCTCACCCCCACCCCTTTTTCCCTCTCTCACTGTATCTTAACTTTTCTAATGAACGTAATGCAAAAAGAACCATTGCAATTCTCCTTAATTTTAAGGAGTTCCCCTCTCCAGGTCCGAAGATATTCATCAGATCTTCACCATATTTTTATGGGACCAAACGACAAGCACCAGCTTTCAATCAAAGAAAAAATGATCGAAATCGGTTCACACAGTACAGAGAAACGAGGTAACAAACATAAAAAAAAAATAAAAAAAAAAAGCAACATACAGTCGAATTGAGAACCTCCTCCTTTTTTTGAAGTCGGTTAAAAATCAATACATCAGTGTCTAATGTTTAAGTAATTTAAATTATAGTAGTTCATCTTCTTGAATATTATCTGTCTGTATCAGCCCATATACGTCCCACTGGCACGGGCCTCCTCTACAATCGAGAGTACGATTGAGAGTGGTTAGGCCATATAGTCCACCACGCTGGCCTAGTGCGGGTTGGCGGACTTACATACCGTAGAATTTTTTTATAAATCGCTATGGTATGCAGGTTTCCTCGCGATATTTTCCTTCACCGTTTTAGTGCGTGGTGATTGACTATCAATACACACATGACTCCGAAAAGTCAGAGGTGTGCCCTGGGATTCGAACCCGCGACCACCGTGAACATGTTGGCAGAACATTATACTTTGGTAATAATATGGCCATCAGTCAACATAGGATTCATATATTTTTTTGAACATAATACAAGCGCTTCTACTGTATTTTTATAAGCATTCCAACAAGTTTTATTGAGAGGTTATTTTGTTAATTACATTTACATGATATAAACATCGGCCTTGCAAGGCCAACGATAATAATAGGTCTGAGATAGCATTTATTAAGAATTTAATACTTTAGCTATAAAATACAAACTTTCTTAGACTCCTGGTCTAAGAAATCTTTAAAATACTAGAAATTGTTCATAGATATAGCCGATACTTTACAATTAGATGAGCCGTATGGATCCTGTGAAAATAAAACATATTACGATTTTGTATGTTATCTGAATAAGGATTGACTTTTCTATAATGAAATAAAAACAGAAAGATACACTAAAATATTCAAATGTCTCATTTCAATAGGCTGTTCAGCTTCATGTTTTGTTTATCAATCGAAATTGAACCCAAATTCAAATAAAACAAAAATGTTTGTACAAATTTAATAGCACACAGAACTCGTTACGATGATAGCAGTGGACAACACGTGCAGTCATTCCAGTAAACAATTTGTTTTGATCGAGGCCGCTCCGCCGCGCCGCGTCGGTTGATGTCCGAGCTCTGTCACAATGCTCTATACTTGGCCCTGCTGCTTTACAATTCTTCTTAATATAATGTATCTTGAGGCTTATGGCTTGTGCGGCTTAGCATTGGTTGTTTGCAATATTGGGTAGATTTGCGTTGTCAAAGTTGAGTTCTACTAGGTGTAGTTTAACAGCTGTGTGCTTTTTGAAATATTGATAAAATATTTATGTTATTTATATTTGCTATAAATTATTCAAACATCGAACTGTAAATTAAATTAGAATAAAAAGATATTTCGAGTATTCGCTTAAAATTCTTAGTGAATATGTAATTAAAAAACATGTCAGGCAGATGTTTATTTTTCGTTTTATTGTTACAAACTAAAATTGTGCATAAATAATTCGCGAGACATAAAACTAAAGCTACAAAGTGGGCTGGTTTTAAACCGCGAAACCAGTTTAAGTCTAAAATGACCGTTGGCTCAGCAGTACGGGAATGCAATAAGAGAAAAAATATTATAAGCGAAAACCCGGGTCCAAATACCGAAGAAACAAAGGCCTTTGTTGGGTTCCAAGTATCCATAGGTGTTGTGTTGCGGAATTCTATAAACGATGGAATGAAATCGCAGCGTTGCGAACGCTAGCCGACCCAATCGGCAATTCTCAATCGAAGTATTGAGTATTCTCAATCAACATCTTTAATTAAAACGTACATACTTTCAACGGTTGAAATTTTAATTAAATTTGATTTAGTCTGGGCATGCGAACAAGGTATTCGAATAGTTGAAGAATAATTTTTACTTATTTAATTAGCTCTATTGAATTTTACAAATTAAATCCAACTTTAAATATAGTTAAAGAAATGATTGCAGAACTAATCACTCGAATGTTCTGCGATATAAATACTGGTGATTTAGAATATGAGTGAAGTTGCGTAGTATTAGATTCAGTGCTGCGAGTAACAGTATCTTCATTGGGATGTTATTGCATAAGCATCGTCATTAAAACGCGTGATACTTAACAATTGAGACTAATCGCGCGCGACGCTAACAGCTGATGTGCGCTGTCCTTGTGACAATGTTCAAGCGATGCGAGGAGATAAAACGGACATATTACTTCCGTTTGATAGAAAAATTAAAATAGATAAAAGTGGGCACGCTTCAGATGATAAATTATATATTAATAAAACTACGGTGAACTACGTGCATACGAGTCATAGTTCCAAACTTTAGTAGGTGGTGCTAACTTAGTCAGATCTCGTGAATTCTGAGATCCTCGGCTTGAGACAGTATACATACTGCTAAGGTATTATTTTAACCATATTTTTTTGACTCTTGCTCGCTGATTTCTCACTTGATCTTTTCCCTTTAAAAGCTTCTATAGAATTGTTAAACATGTGTAATTATTATTTTTAACTACGCTTTTGTTACAGCTGTTTTCAAGAAAATCAACCATCATATCAAAAACCATATCTAACAAACAGAATCTAATTACATCACCATCTTTAGCAACTTTGTAAGTAAAAGGTAATACGGTAGTACAAACTATAAAGTGTCTTCCTCATAGCAACATCGCTTGTCTCCACAGTCACAATATAGTGTTCACTTCTATTTGAATGGATAGAAGATGGGTGCAAATAACCCATGGCTTTATAAACATCTAGCATAGCAACATCGCATCGCTTCTCCACATTATTACAGCACAGCTCAACAATCGTAGATGAATGGATAGACCGCGGTTCTCCGCTCGGCGACCGCGCCGGCGCCTCGCGGGTTATCGCGGGTCAGGGCACAGCTGCGACATCAATGGACCGCAGCTGCCTGCATCGCCAACACCAACACCAATTAAACATCCATTCACTACAACACAGATAAACACATTGTTTACATAGAAACGTCTGTGACGTAACGTTCAGCTGCCAATTGGCGTCTTTATTATCTTCTGAATTTCAACAAGATTATACCAGCGGGTTCAATTGCGTTAATGTGTGTCGATCTTCACAGGAAACATTGTTGCAATAATTAAAATGGATTTTTCTATCCCTAGGGAATTGTATCGTTTTGTATATAAAATGGACTTTTTATCTTTTTCCATACCCTTAACAACGTATTTATTTACTTACAACATTTTATGATGAACTGCAAAATGATTTTGTTAAATTGTAATGATTAAATAATTTTATGATTAAATTTTATTTAATGACAGAATAATCAAATCTTGTAAGCTTTGCTCTCGTTATTATTCCCCGAGGTCCCTCATAGCTTAGCGTTAATATTACGGTTAATACATTCAGTCTTTGGCTTTTAATCACCTTTGGTCTCAACTATTATAACATTTGCAATTAATAATTTATAATTCCTTGCCTAATAAGGCATAGCAAATATTTTGAATAATTCAGTGTTTTTATTCTTGATATGTAAATTTTTAGAATACATTTAGATCGAAAAATTATGTAATATTTGTACAGCATGCTGTGCCAAGTATCAGAAAATATCGATGTATTTATACGAAGAACAAAAATGTCGACCTAAATACATGCATGTTGAACTCTTTAAACTCAATAAAATTGCTTCTAAAACATAATTAATATACATGATTTTATAATTAACATATACGTTATTGTCACAAAGTTACAGTTGCGTGCACAACACATTCGTGTCAATTTCCTACATACGCATGCGCATGCACTGCAGCGAGCGACGAGACGGCGCCGCGCAATCTGACCCTAAGACACCGAACGCATACCTACTGTCGCGATAAAATACTTTGATTCATGAACCTAATTGTATTGTATTGTCGACTCATAAACTTGTGAAATGACAATTGCATTGTGCACTAAAATTAAACCAACATTGCGTTTGCATGCAGTAACTACGCACGATTGATTGTAGCGCAATTGCTCTTCTGATATTTTTCCGTTTGTACACATTTTGTTTGTGTTTTCAGAATTGGTCACGTGTACACGTTTAAGTATTTTAAAACTTGAAATTATACTAATGGATTACAGACTTTAAGAAAATGTCTGAATAATAATTACAAACTCTAATTTACAAAGACGGAAGCAAATTTACTGTTACATTAATTATCAGACTAGTTTATTAGGGGATGTTTATCCTATAAAGCCAACATTGTTGTGTATGTTAACCATTTTACACAAACCCAATAGAAAAAATAAAAGTGCTTGCCATGCCAGTAGAGATTTCCATTAATATTTCGCGAAATGCGGTACTAAATGCCACTAAATCAAATAAACTAAAATACTTAACACACTTACCTTCTTTACAATAATATTGCTGATGATACAAAACAGAAATGTCACGTTGCTGAATTATTCAATTCGTAATCGAATAATTACAATTATAGTAATTTGAAGTGACGCAAGCGCAATGGGCGGACACGCTTACACAGAAGTTATGGAGGAATATACAATTCACGATTTAATTATACTGATTGGCGCAATAATTTTGTTATTTGCAACCGCAACTTATATTCTGAAGCAGATCAAGATGCTATTCGAAAGATACATAAGGAAGGAGATTCAGAGAGAGTTGCAGTCGACAGCAGTGGGACACCAAGTGACATTCTGAATAAGACTGCTGTAAAACAATGTTTTGTAAATGTAAGTTATACCTGTATGTTTTTATAGTCCATTAAATTTAATATCAGTGTTATTTTTTGTATTCTTTAATGACTTCCAGTCTGAATGTTGAATGCAATGTTTTTATTGATTTATTTTATTTTATTACACTTTATTGTACGTACAAAACAAATTGATAAATACACAAAAAAATGTTCAACATTTCTAAAGGAATTCTAATGCACCAACGTTTTATGTGTGTGTTTGTGTATGTGTGTGTGTGTGTGTGTCAGTGACTCTTGAGATCTCGATTTACATACAAACACGGCGATGTTAGTAAACACGCGTCAAACATATCGAATCGCCTCACCACGGTTACGCAGATGCTATCTCGAGATAATGTTATTATAATAGCAAATATCATGTACTGATCGAGGCGTTAGATATCATAGACAATGGAGTAAATATACAAAGATGATTGGACAAGAAGCGCGGCGAATGTGTTCAATCTACCCATTTGTCACGTATCACAGCTTATCGACATCATAATGTTGACTTACTTCTAAGGCCTATGTGATCAGCAATTTATGTACCAGTAATGAGACTAACGTTGCCTCGTAGGTATAGTATGTACAGGCTGTGATTTTTAGATTTACCCAGATTCGGATTTCAAGTAGGGCAATCTAGTTTGTGTGGTATACAAATTGCACTCCAAATGGCGGTAAGCTAGCCTCCTATCACAATTTTGGGGACGGGATAATTTCTAACCAACCTTTCCAGTCGCTGGATGCAAGCCACTTCCAACAGATCAATTTGGAAATTCTTGGGGGAGACCTATGTTCAGCAGTGGACTTCCTGTGGCTGATGAGAAGATAACGAACCTTTCATGTGTGTTTGTATGTAATGATACTAATGATGCCAACTTGAACTTATAGTTTTGTTCGATATTATTCGCATTCTACTTAGACAAGCACTAATTGTTGGTTATGGAGGTTATGGCTTCTCGTACTTTTGAAATCGTGTAAGTACGCATGTCGCATGGTCTTGTTGTAAGAAAAATACTAGAATTAAAATAATTCATTGCTCTAGTAATAAATATAGAGAAGTAAGTTGTGAATCATGACTGGCATATAATCAACAGTACATATTATGGAAATTTTATTTTGATAAGCTATCAGGACGTATTTTTTTCCAAGTCTATTGTATAACAAATTACCCCCAATTAAATAATGTGTAAATAATAGGTACCTACAATAAATCTATATGATTTCTCTAAATCGTGAGCTGATCGTGAACTTATAATTTTTAAAGACAGCAGATATCCTTGTTGAAAAAATAATACCTAACCCTTTTCTTAAAAAAAATGCTTGTCACCAGCAATACGAACTAAAAATGTGATGTATGTGATATAAGAATTCCATAATAGTTTAATCACACCATATGGCATAAAAGTAATACATAGAATATTCGCGTTTGCCCGGAAAGCAACAACCGTAAATGGTTGCCCATCACAGAAGCCCAAGGAAAGATTGTATAACCGGTGAGTTAAAAACTATCTGTCATCGAAGAATGCTTTACTTGGTCACAACTCGGTCAGAACACTGTATATTATGGAGGTATCATCATTGCATAGATACACAAGGAGCCTAACTACAATAAATTGCGAAGAAAAATTAAGAAACAGGCCTCGCGTTTTAGACTGTCAATAACATCAGTGTCCCAGCATGATGGCTTGCGACTATTTTTTTCAGTGATATGTCTTTTTGTGAGATGATAATACATATTATTGTAGTTGTATGTTTTAAAACACTGTTTTGTTATTTATAATTAATTCTTTTAAGGAGTAAAGACAACAACCCAATTAGCCTAACAGACTCGTCGAGTATCAGTGCTCGGAATCAATTATTCCTTATCACTGTTGATCGTGCCCACCAGGATTTGCAGAAGTTTATGTGGTAAAGTTACTACCCAAAATGTATAAATATTAGATAAGTTTATGTGTGTAGGTAAAATGTGACTGACTCTGCGATTGCACTTATCTAATCCAATTAATTAATGGTGATGAAAATGTGATTCACGCTTTAATCTTTATAAACTTTCAAGTTCGTATGGACCTAGTCAAGAAACCAAATGTATCTAGATACATTCTAGACTTTGATTAAAACGAAATGTTGTCATGTGGTCTATGACAAGTATTTTAATGCCCGAATTTTCAATTGTCAGATCATTGTTATCCAGCAAATATTTAACCTGATTAATAAAGTACCTTCGAACATTTTTACTGAAAATGATAATTGTTCATATTATATCGGACAATTTTTTTTCTTTCTCGATCGAAATGTCTGTAGTAAGTGGAATAAACTAATATAATGAACGATCAATAACAATGCAATAGCGCCGTGTGTTGAGGCAGATGTCACAGCCGTAGTGTAGCAGTTGTGAGGTCGGCTGGTACGCCAATCTGTTCAAATTTTTATGTACTTGTAATAGCAATTAGGGTGTTTAGGGCGGGTGTGTTATATCCCTTAGTGTTATGCACGGTGATGTTAATTCGTACTTATAAATTGACTTTTCTGTGTTTTATGAGTGCTACACACACTCACGCGTAAACTAGATGGGATATACAGAGGAGGCCTTAGTGCAGTGGATCTTTACCTTTTATTCATGAGGGACTATTTGAAATTGTTTTTTGTCTAGCCATTAACCAAACTGGTTGACTGGTTATATGTAAACACAGTAGCGAAATGTAATAAAACAAAAGGTTTTACTATTTATCCATAACTTTTAAACATCCATTAAATTATTTAAAGAATGGCTTTAGGATGGCTCCGCGGACCACTTGAGATGCTTTCAGGGACCACCAATGAACCACCGGTTCAGAAAGTTTCGCTGAGATTTTTTTTATTCTCTCCCGGCATAGTGGCCGCATTGCGTCTGATGGTGAGCGCAAATGCCGCCTAGGCAGAGTGTCCATTGGCATCGGACGACAGTCCCATGTCAATAGACACAATTATGCCGGCCTGCTAAGATGCCTCTTCACACCACGGCGGAAGGACCCAGGATTATAGGAAGGAGGGAACACACGAGACGGCCAACAATTCCACAGCCTGACGGTGCGGCACAAAAAATAATTTGAGAACCGTTTGGTTCGCGCCGGGATGGTGTGGACCGTCAATCCATGGCTTCGCAAGCCAGCACGCGTGGTTCTGGTTATTTGATTATGATTATTTCCTAGGCGTGGTGTATGGGATGAACTCATTGGTAAACTAAGATTGAATGTTAGTTTTTTGTAATGTAGGTTTATCGCAGTAAGTGCCCAAATTAGAAATCAAGGTTCCTCATGACTTTATGCTTTCTATGATGCTTTTGGTTCAATAAATCAATGTTAGAACCATACATGCCTATAAATAACTGTCTTTTATAGGATAGTGCGTGGTGGCCTGTTGGTAAACGGACTAGACGCGACTGCCAACATGTTCACGGTGGTCGCGGGTTCGAATCCCAGGGCACACCTCTGACTTTTCGGAGTCATGTGTGTATTGATAGTCAATCACCACGCACTAAAACGGTGAAGGAAAATATCGTGAGGAAACCTGCATACCATAGGGATTCATAAGAATTTCTATGGTATGTAAGTCCGCCAACCCGCACTAGGCCAGCGTGGTGGACTATATGGCCTAACCACTCTCAATCGTATTCTCGATTGTAGAGTAGGCCCGTGCCCTGCAGTGGGACGTATATGGGCTGATACAGACAGAATAGGATATCAAAGTTCAAACAAATGCCAACTAAAAGAAATCATATTTAATTTATGTGCCTTATATCATTTTGTGTTACACATGTAGTGCAGTTTGTGGTATTTTTATGTTTTGTTGTGGTTGGTATGTTTATAATTTTAAAACATTATGTTATATTGTTATCATACTGATTAAGTTTACCAATGAAGTCTTTCACGAATATTTTTTTGGTAATAGTTCTTTTTTTAAGAAATCCGAAGATTTCATAAGAATATTTTATCTTAGCCACGTTTATTGTGGTTATTGGAATAAATTGAAAATGATGAAATATATTACAATATTAAAACAGCATTTTATGCATAATACTTTTAATAGATGATATAAATCGACTTAATAAACTTTTTAAAAAGTTGATAAATGAAGTATCTTTGAAATTGATACAAAAAAATTGTAAAAAGGATTTATTGTGATCATTTAAAGCCTGTAGGGTTCCACTACTTCTCCCCTTGTATGCTAAAAAGTATGCCATATTGAAATGAAGATCCTTAGTTTAACAGAACACAATATTTATTTTAAACTGGCCATTGAGCGTTTGAAAACGTCACAACTGTGCATAAATTATAAAAATCGCAAAACGCGAGATCACGAATGCGACAATGAATTGCTCTCAGAATGTCATCGACACAACAATGAAATCAATGGAGGAACAGCAGCAGTCAACAGTCAACGTATTTTAGCATCTGTCGGTAGCAGCCGCCTGGCATGTGTATCAACCCTCACGGCACCGAGGGGTGAGATTTACCAGGTGAGGGAACATACGCGTGGATGTCGTACAGGTGCGGGTATGAATGGCCCATTGTCGGCCACTCCATTGTCAAATGTTTGGCATTTGGCGCGCATTTTGCTGTAGCGGTAAAGGGTTGTTTACTTTCGTTTCGCAATTGGGGGATTAGCGGGATCAGTCTGTTCGGATAAATGGTGTCGATGTGCGTTTAATAATAATCTTTAGTGTTACAAATAAAAAAAATAATGACGTGGTTTTAAATTGAGATTGTGTATTTCAATAAGAATCTAATTGGTTTTAATATTGGTTCTACTTCTCTTCATATATCCGAGTAGTGTTAGCATGTTTTAGAGTAGTCCATAGCTTAATACGATACCAATTTTGATCGGTATACATTTTCAAGCCTACACTGAGGTCCAATATTCATTTCATCTCTCTTTAGCCTTCTTTTCCGAATAATATGTCACTACTATGGTGTTTCTACGAAAAAATATGCTACAAAATAAGTTATGAGAGAATGAATAATTTTTCGGGGTAAACCCAAGAAGCGCTGCCTCGATGTCGTTAAGGAAGATATGAGGGTCAATGGCCTTACTATTGAGGATGCCGAAGATCGGGCGAAATGGAGGAGAATTTGCCGGAAGGCGGACCCTGGCACCGGCCGGGATAACGCCAGGTAGAAGAAGAAGAAGAAGAAAAAATAATTTTGTTTTCGAAAATTTAAATCAATATTTGAGTTATTTCAATAATGCCCAGAATATATTTGAAATTTTCTCAGACGTATACATCAATTAGCCGCAAAAAACTACAAGTATAGTGATTGTTTTCCACTATATTATGATATCAGAAACACGCTACAATTGAATTATATTTACGTGAACTATTAAAATATTACGTCTTAGTATAAAATTAGCGACTACTTTTTCAGCACCTCACCTGCTGGTACATACAAAATATTCAAATGAAAAAATACGAAACACAAAGCAACTCATTGTTCCAGTGTTACCGTTAAAGAAACTTAAGATCCCTAACCTAATAAAAATTATTCCCATGATTAAGATTCCCCACGTCAGTGTTGGGCAGGTGTCTTTGATTAAGGTTAAGTTCCCACTGCGACGGGTCAGTGGGCAGTGGGTTCGAACCCGGCAGACCATGGTTGACCGTTGGATAAATGTAAGTGTTTTTTCTCAAGATCTGTGCATTAATAAGGGGATAGTTGACATCTGCCATCGCGTACTGACCATTTGTTAATTGATAAAAAATCCTGGACTTGGTATTGTAATGTCCGAATATATTCGCTCCATTGCGGTGCAGAAGCATTTTCTAAGATTGTAAGGAGTTTTGACCTCAATTCAACTCTAGCGAAGGTAGCTAGGTAAGAAGGTTAGAGTATAAACTTTAGTTTCACCATATATTTCGTATCAGCCTATACCCATCTTTATAATGAAAGGCCTACATATACTCTTTATGCATTAAGGCAGGTTAATGGATGGTTAGTACAAAAAATATGTCCTTTTTCTTTGTTTAATATTCATTTTAAACATAGAGAAATATTGACAATGGTATTCCAGACTCAAAAGAAGAAATGATTACCAAGCGCTTTCGTATTTTCAACAACAAAAAAATAACTGCGACCCTGCCAGGATTCGAACCTGGAATCTTCTGATCCGTAGTCAGACGCGTTATCCATTGCGCCACAGGTCCAGTTGAAACAGATTGTCTAAATAGAGATTTAGTTTAAAAAATCTCTACTTAAAGCTCTTTATCTACGTGATTAGCTTACCTTTTATACATAATTATTTAGATGGCAGAGTATATTGTAGTTTTATTACATTTATTTGTTTTACGTGCCAAAATGATTTGAATAGTTTCAGGTACCAAGTGAACTAGTAAGACTGCATTGAACAATTTCTATAATTTATGGATAATTTTACACGTATGCCATCTTTGGGGACATTTTTATAGCATTTATCATAATTTAATACCATAATATATGTACATGTTTACGGATTACACGCATCACTAATCCTTAACTTAAATATTTTATAGGTATTTTAGATCGTTCAAACAATCTCCTTAAAACTAACACGCCTGTCAAATAAATAATAACATAAGATGCTTAAGACTATTGAGGAGCTTATATTCGGCATTTGTCTCATAAATTGCTTAAAAAAATACTAAATTTAAGACAGTTTTACTACTAGACATGTAGATAAGTATTTCATTTTGTTTTACGTTCCGCTCGGATGGAAGGTTTGCTTTAAATCGATGAGAAGATTTTTGTCTTAAAATGTGGAATGATTCTTATATGGCATTAACAACGACCATTGTATGTGACCTGTTCTGGATTATACTGGAATTCCTAAAATATAAAGTCAAGGGTGTGGAATAGAAATTACTCTATATGGTTTTATAAATTCTTCAACAGGCCAAGGCTTAGAAATTGTTTAAAGCAAGCTTGATGTCAACTTCAAAGAAAAAAGAGCCCATGTCACAACATAAGATTATAAAAACAGAAGAATACGATTGAAAATAAATGATAGGTTTAAAACTAGACGGTCCACACTATCCCGGCGCGAACCAAACGGTTCTCAAATTCTTTTTTATGCCGCACCGTCAGGCTGTGGAATTGTTTGCCTTCTCACGTGTTCTCTCCTTCCTACAATCCTGGGTCCTTCCGCCGTAGTGTGAAGAGGCATCTTAGCAGGCCGGCATAATTGTGTCTATTGAAATGGGACTACCGTCCGATGCCAGTAGACACTCTGCCTGGGCGGCATCTGCGCTCACCATCAGGAGCAATGCGGCCATTATGCCAGGCCAGAATAAAAAAAAATAAAAAAAAATAGATTTCCTAACACTTGTTGATCTAATCGTATATAGAAATAAATAAAGACTACGTAGCTATGTGCCGAACTCTATATCAAGGGTTTCGGGATAAAACATATATAAATGATTGAGTAGTCAAAGAAGAGAGTAGAGAAATGTAAGTTTGGGGTTGTTGAGAATAGACCATGATAGTTCGAAAGCCCGACTACTCCGCCATAGCAGATTCAAAACAAAATTCAAGGACTGCTGAATACCCAGCTTTTAGAAAGCGTTAATCTCAATCTAACTTTACAATACAGTACAACACAATAACTTACGTATATTATCGTCCTACTCATAATACATAAACGTACCTACATGTAAGGTCTGTAGGCCGGGAGCACAATGAATTGTCCATTGCCCGCTGCACGGGATGAGCGCAGTAACTGCTTCCTCATTAGTCCAGTAATCGTTGCTTCCGCCAAGTTATCGCAATGGAGGTACCACAATTAGCTATACAGTGTATTGTATGTGGGAGAATTTTGTTTATACGGGCTCTAAATAGTTCAATTGAATCTAACTCGATTACGACCAAATGTAATTCTATTGGCAAACAAATGAAACAGTTTTTATCTTTCAGTCATGTTCAATTTCCTCTACTTATTTTTGTTTTGATTAGTTTTGATGCGGGCCAATAGATGGGTGGTAATTTAGTGTAAGATCTTCGCCATTTTTAGTGCCCGTTGTAGATTTTTGCCTGTACTTCATGATTTTGTCTTACAGTAGCTGCATTGTTGTAGTAATATAAAAGCCCTGCGTCGCAATTATCTTGGAAGATATAAAAGTAAAAACTTTCTCTAAATATCTGTGATAACATCAAGTAGAAGGGAAGAAAGGCTCAATGCAGTTTAAGACTACAATTTGAAATTGTATATTCGGTATTAGCTTCATTAGTATCTATAGTTCTCAAAAGAATTTTAACAACAGCAACAATTTTTCCTCTTGTAGTACATTATTGAAATAATATTTTAGAAGTCCAATCTAGTGAATAATGGAGATGAATGTTTTCTAACTACAAGCTTTATTATAATAAGTGTTAAGGCTGGACCACATAGCGAACTGTAAATTTAGTACCGCGCTCAATTTAGGATTTTTGATTAATCGCTGCTTCTCACGCACAATAATCTATTGTAGTTGAAATCCTAACAGTAATAATTTGAACATTTATCATACATGTAAAAACTTTACTTGCAACCTCATAGTCAACTATTCAATGAATGCGTAGATAATTTATACTTTGCATAGCAATTATAATTGACACCTCGTGCCACCGTTCGTAAGTGGTACCTATTTAGGCCGTGACCCTATTATTTAAATTGATTTTGACACATTGAGTTCCTTCTGGGTAGACTGGATCATCATGAACTAACTTTTATTTTTGTTTTTATTTTACCCGTTATTTTTAAGTTCGTAGAGTATTCGAATCGTGAAAACTTAAAAATTCAACCAAAACCACGATAAAATCAGTTAAAACTGTTCTTACTATCTGGCCCTAATTCTACCTCGAAAGCCTTCAGTCAAAATAAATAAATAAATAATAAATAACACCCAAAAGTCACATACATAGTCCTAGCCCCACACTAAAATCGAGTCTTGCGTCGTGGGTTTCAGAAACTATAAGAGTCTTTTCGGTCTTACAAACACCCAGACCCAAAGGAAATATTTGTGGTAAACACAATACAGCAGACATAACCTAACTATTAACAATTGTCAAAATCATAATCCGTGCAGCAAATAAAGATAGATCGAGATAGTTACCACGTTGGTAAGATTTAAGAGCGACGTGATCGTGCACGGACCAGGTGCGCCACGTCTAATTGACGCGTGCACTGCGCAGACGCTTTTACGTAATTGGACGTCATTTGCTCAAATTGCACGGTGACTGCTCCGTACATGTCGTGGTAAACACTGTGAAGATGTTTTTGATTCTTTCGGTACCAGCTGCAAAATATCAAAACGCACCTTTAGAGTTTAAAATGAGAGATAAAGTGACCTAATCCAAAAAAAAGTTTTTGGTTCTAAATCATATATTGGCTCGAAATGACCCAACGACCCATTATTAAAGAAGGACCCATTGACGCATGAAATACAGAAAGATGTATACTTCGGTCTTCTCGGTGTATCTTCTATATTATGTACAAAATTTCTTATGTTACAAATCTTTAATGAACATTTCACAAAAAATAAGATTCTTTAGTTAGGTCTGTTTAATTTTAAATGTCCGAAAAGGTATGATGAATTGACAGCCTCCGTGGCGCAGATGGTTGGACGCCGGCTGTAAAACGAGTGGCTGCGGGTTCGATCCCTGCACCGAAACACACAACAATATTTTTGTGAACCACAAGTATTTGTTTTAGATCTGGGTGTTTGTGAGATCGAAAAGCCTCTTAGCTTCTGATACCCATGACACAAGACTCGATCTTAGTGTGGGGTCGTGACTTTGTATGTGACTGTTGAGTGTACTTGTACTTGTATTTGCCATGATGGTCCAGAGCTCATAAATGAAAATAAAATCTCTAACTTGAGAAACTCTGAATGTTTCTCTAGTCTAGGTATTGTATTATTGGGTGTCGTTAATATAAGAGTCTAGTAACCAAGTTTATAATAAATTTTTTGATCTGTTGACTAATCACTTCGATCAAATATACACTAGATACAACATGAGAGCGCTTAGAAAATGGCACCAAAAAAGAGTGCTTTAAGCACTCTTTCGCCTTCAGTCACGCACCGACCGTTGCTTCTAAAACGTCGCAAAACTTTAGACAATATTATGTGAAAAGCTACTTTAAGCTCCAGGAATAAGGTGGAATTTGTGTTAATATATTTGGAATATGTGATCTTTTTGTTTACTTTTTCTCATGTCATGCATCGGTGCCACTTTTTAACAGAACTTTTACAGGGAACTGTGTATCTAGTATATATTTGATCGAAGACTAATCAAGATGGATTCTGAATTTAGATACACTGTTCATAGTTAGATTGTTTTTTGTTTGTTATTTTTTGTATGTAGTTTAGTTTTGGAACTTATAGTAGAGTCCCACAAACTTATCTGACCCGGTGAGAGAGTCGCTGTAATCGAATTTGGTGTTGCCATTAAAAATAGATATTTCAATAAAGTGGGTAAAGTAAAGATTAAAGTTTAGTATTAAGTAAAGGTAAAGATTTTTCAATCCGATCAATAGTGTCGAGAAAAAGACCAGCTTCATCTGCATCTTATTTTTCCTTCACAAGATTTCTAACAAATCCCTCCCCAAAACCCTTAAACAAGCGTATTTGTATCCTGCTCTACAACCGAGAGTACGATTGAGGGTGGTTAGGCCATATCACAGGCCATATAGTCCACCACGCTGGCCTAATGCGGATTGGTGGACTTACATACCATAGAAATTCTTATAATTCGCTATGGTATGCAGGTTTCGTCGTGATGTTTTCCTTTACCGTTTTAGTGCGTATTTATTGACTATCAATACACGCATGGCTTCGAAAAGTCAGAGGTGTGACCTGAGATTCGAACCCGCGACCACCGTGAACATGTTGGCAGCCGCGTCGGGTCCATTTACCGGGCCACCACGCACGTAACGATAAATTTTAGTTTATGATATATACTTATATCTATTGTACTATTACGTACAAAATTCTGTTTTCGTGGAATTTATTTTGCAAAACACTTTATTTTGCAAAACATCACAAACTTTTGGCGGCAGTTACGCATTGATACAATTTTTCGAAGGGTATTATTGGTGTCTGAAGACGCTTTTCTTCCTTCGTAAAATTTAATACCTGAAGTCTAACGTTCCTAGCGTCACTTTTTAAAGTTTTCGGAATTTTTCAATAGTTTTAAATAATGCAGGAAAAATAAATACATTGAGTAAACAACCAATGGCGGATATGTCAGCGACTGGCAGGTAAATTGACAATTCCAAATGACGTCTTTGTTTCCACTTTTGGCCACCGGGCCAGATAAGTTTGTGGCTCTATAATTCTGTTTATTCGGATGTTTAAATTGCAATATATTAATATTTTAGTCATTTGTAGAGCTTTTGGGTATTGTTGCACTATTATGTTTTGGTATTGTGTTTTTAATAATCTAGATTTTAATAGTTATTAATGTTACTCTAGTTGAAATTTTATTTCTGTCTTTAGTAATTCATCAATTATTATATAGATATTATAAATACATGTTGTGTCAATTTATAGAGATAGAATTAGTGTCACAAATGTAATCCCTTATTTGTATTAAGTTTTTGTAATTTCTGTTGACGAGTCTGAAAAATAAAAAAAAGCAAAATGAATATTATTGAGAATTGAGAATACAAACAATTAACTTTGAAATAATAATAGGTACTTGAAAAACAATAGAACACATTGAACTACATAAATAAACTGCTAAAATGGCATCAATTAACGTTCATGGCGTATCACGGAGCCGTTCATTAAGCACGTGTTTAGACACCATGAATCCTGTGATTCATTTTTTCCGACTCTCACCGGTCATTCACCAAGAGGCATCAGAGCGTGACCAACAATTATGAATAAAGGTGCGTCGAGGAATCACGGTGTGTACACACCCTAAAGGTGGAAACGACTCCAAGGATAATCACGGCAAGGAGCAGACGAAAGGATCTTTGGTGTGTGGTCACCCTCGCAGGAAGTCCCATTTGGCTGATTGCTCGACACTTGAGTGAGATTTAACGACTTTAAATGATCTTTAACTGTTAAAACGCTTTACATTTTTTCGTAAGTTGTATTATGGCGATAATTTGTTCTGAGCTTTAATGTTAGCCTCGGCAGATGGTCGTAATTCCACTGCAACAATGTTTCAAAATAATCAATATTATAATCCATTTAACAAGAGAAACACGACTGTAGTAAAATTGCAGTGCAAACCCAAACATGTTGTGACACGTCGGATTTGTGTCAATATCCTTTGCGGCATTTCATCGAGCCTCTTGTGACGTCATGTTTAGGGCGCATTTGCCTCACGAGAGATGTGAATCCTCTACAAGTCGTACCTCTTTTATAAGGACTGAAACACTAGTGAGGTTACAAGCTGTAAATTTTTTTCATTAATTCAAGTGTATTCGTTTCCTTCCCCAACGTATTTTATTAAATAGGGGTAACTACAACCTTTTCTGAATGAAAAAATAAATTTATATTACGTTCCCCATACACGTTTAAAGGAACTGCGGTCACTTAACACAAGACATCTAATTTAATATACATAAGTTAGCAAAAAGCATAAGGCACTGTAGGTCGGTCACGGTGGCACACACTGATTATGCCGTCTTGGTTGTTAGTCGCTGCAGCGCATGCGTGGCCGAGGGGCATACTCGTACAGCGGAACAATCTATACACCTGTACGCATTTGTATCGTCTTCATTTGTTGAGGAAAATTACTTTCTCTTACAATTAACTTAATAACTATTTTTTTCTCGAGAATAGGTATAGACAATAAAACAAAACAATTTGAAACTATAACTTCATAGTGTTTTTTTATCGCAAGCAGCTTTCTAGATCTTCTGGGTTATATCAGATAACTTTGTTCTCGACCAGATCTGTTTATGTCTGATTCAATCCCTGATTGAAACACCGAGTACAGGCTTCTACAAAGGGTGTTGAAAGAATGTGAGACCTTTTATCATGCCCATAATGACTGTCCAAATTTCAGTGCCGTAAGTTATCATTTTCAAACTTGATTCATTTCATTTTCATTGCAATGCACTAATACTTTTGAAACGGAATAAGAGAAAATACTACAGTAAAAAGATCAAAAGATAAGAATAAAATGGAGTAAGATAAAAGGATAAATGATATCTTTTGTCACTGTTTGGATAAAATTGATGTAGCCGGGATCACGCTGGTTTAACTTGGAACAAACGACGGATGTGGTCGGAAAACTTTAGAAAACTAAATGATAAAAGGTTTAAGTATTCATGTATCTTTATGTAGGTAAACAAAAACAAAATAGAATTCTACTCTCTAGTATGATCTATCGTAAGTAGCATGTCACAAACGACTTCTCATATAGATAATTTTATTAGTTTGCCTATCCCTGTTCTAGTTGCTAACCTGCACGCCTCATACCTTTACCCAAATATGAATTAAAGTAATTCTTTACAATTACATAAAATTGTTTTACGTCAAGTTTAGTCAAGTCGTTTAGTCAAGTTTAGTCAAGTTCCCACGTCCTTGTTCCAAATCTTCCGCGCGGAAGGACATCCGAACGCCGCGTCGCGCCGGCCGGACGTGAACTTCCACGCTCGATTTGCATCGCCACTCTCCGTGACGTTTGGCTTGTTTACAAATTACTAACAATGTCTATTGCCTTCTTTTATTGGCGATTAGTCGATCACCCGCTGCGAAAGTTAGATTGTCTTTTTTTATTGTGGCCGAACTTTTTAGTTATTTTGGTCGTTGAAAGATGGTGGCCAGTATTTTAGTGATTTAAAAATATGAAGAGTTTATCATAATACATATTATAATGCCACTTATTTGTTGTGTGTATTATGACTCATACAAAATTAGTACATACATATTAGAGAAACAATTAAGATTAATAATTTTCTGGGCCGTTATGCTAGAGTAGCTTTGGCAGTAGTATGAAGAATCTACATACTTTTACACTTAAGTTAGTTAATCTACTAGAGACGCAAGAGCTAAACCGTAATAAAAATCTTAAAATACCATCAAATATGTACTTAAAACGGCGTAAGTCTGTTAGTGACCACATAAAAGTAAATCGGACTAGGAATGTTTAAACACAATCCGGTGAGATTCGTACGCGTATTGTTTTTCCACCTCCATTAAAACAGATCAAACATCAGGCGCGGCAAATGTGTTTTCATTGTAAACAAATAGAGCTTGACCGTAAACGCGATAGTACGCTGAGCCTGGCACTAGGCCACACGCAGCATAAATCACAATATCATATCTTGATCAATACTGCCGCTACGGAGAATGTACAATGACGAGTTGTTGTTATTGTTAAGTTGAAATTGATTTTTGAAATATATTTTTATTCATATTGTGTCCTTTGCCTATTTCATCCGCCAAACAGCAGTGTAAATGCAATGTTCCGGCTTGAAGGACATTGTAGCTAAGGTAACTACTGGACATATTGCGACTTAAACATCTTACGTCTCAGGATGGCGAACGTAGTGGACTGCTAAGCATTGCTTTCTAATTTATAGTGTTGTTTGGTTTTGCTACTGTCCATAAGCGGTCGAGTCGTTTACCATCAGGCGAATAGCAAGTGTCTCATCGGTCATTGCAATAAAAAAAAACACTGATAGAGAGACTTTCTCGCCCAAACACTCATGACTGAAACTCATGTCAGCCAGGGTCAACAGTAACACGCAAAGAATTCACACTGAGCTCCGGAGCTCAGCGAGTCTCTTAGGAACACTAGCTTGTGTTACTAATACTAATATATAACTTTTACATAAAAAGTCACAAAAATAGCATTCTTTAAAGGAGATATTTGTAAGAATTGGCAGTCTAATCTTTATCGGCGATTTTTCTACAGTGTAGACAATTTTATCATGGAATGGGTTGACTAAAAGCTTAGAAGCAATTGTTATTAAACTCAGAGTCTGAAGATAGATCTAAAAATAAATAGTTTATACCAAATATTATACCATATTCATATCCGGGTCTTGATGGCCGTAGCCGAGACTTGCAGGAGACACCATTTTAGTGCTATACATTTAAATTATTTATTATTATTATAGTCTCAGAGCAATCATTTCACCTAATGGGAAGTGATTACCATACAGCCACATTACCAACCGCAACTGACCATCAGGTGCAGTGCAGCTATTGCCGTTGAATATAAAAAACGATAGTTTGTCTCGTTGAGAGTTACACCACGGTTCGATTGCGACGCTGAGTCCCAAGTTCGAATCCCGGGTAAGGCAGTGATGTTAGATTTTTCTATTTTGTATCAGCCCGGAGTCAGGGATTTGTGGCTGATAAAGCGATAGGCGGAACGTGGGTGTCTTGGCAGCGTCTCTACTACTATCCTACTCCTTCAGAGAAAAAGGCGTGAGTTATATACAGGGTATATCAAGACTGCTACCGAAAACGAAGCCGGATGGTAGTTGAAGTGACTTCAGACACAATGCAACAGAAAAAAATGCAAAAAAACGCGACAGATTTTTTTTTGTTATGTTTTTCCTATTGCCGTATTTGGGTGGTAAATACATTTTTTTCCTAAAATAATAGTGTATACCCTTTTATTTATAAATAATCTAAGGTATAAAAGAGTTTAAATTATTATTTTAGCAAAAACTATCGATTTATCACCCAAAAATTACGATATTTAAAAAATCATAAAAAATAATCGTTGCGTTTCTTTGCGAAATTTTTTGTTGCATTGTGTTTGTAGTCACTAAAACTACCACCCGGCTTCGTTTTCGGTAGCAGTCTTGAGATACCCAGTATGTGGTTTTATGGATTGGCAACAACAATATTTGGAAGGGTTACAACTACGGCTATGTACATTACAATTTCGTTGGTATTTATTTACGACGCCGGACTATTTGATGTTTTATTGTGGCTATACAGTAAAACTGTGGAAATTAAACCGTGAACGGTGCGCGGTACGCTGGCTGTTTTATCCGTGAAAATCTGTTTCAAGTTGCATGTTTTAATTGTGGAGGTAACGAAATACAACTGTGGAAGGCAACGCGTGTGGTCATCGTATTTACGGTGTTTTGGTGGAGCATGTTTGTTTGTTTGTCATATTGCAACTGGCTGTTGAGGTTAGAAAAAAAAGCTGCTATGATTACAATTTGCAAATTCTGGCAAACAATATTACGATAAAAATATATATATATTTTACTGAATGAAGAAACCTGAATAAGAGTGAATGATGAGCCGCAATCGGGCAAGCAACTATGATAACAATTAATAGGTATTTGAAAAATGTCAGCCTTCTCTAGTCATCCATTAAGCTTGGACGTAATGCGATGCTTCCGAACTAAAGGGCAGAAACGTGTATGAAGAAAATCAAGATACAATGATGATTATATTTAAGGTTCTGGAAAGTTCATTGATTTATAGAATAATAAATAATTTCTACAAAAAATTAAATAACGTATAAAAGAAGTCTGAATGTTTAACGTGTTCTATTCAAATTGAATGATTAAAAACACATCTGAGTATAATTATGCCGAGCCAATGGTATTATCCACTTCGTATCATCAATCTTGTTGCAAAACCTGGAAATTATAAGATAGTGTTATTAATCATAGTTTTTCTCTCACTGAGTAAATTACATGGAATTGCTACATTAAATTATTGAATCTTCTCAGCTAACAAGGAAATTGTTTTTCTATGCCTTATGTATCTTGTTATAATGTAATGACATGGAAAACGTAATTGAGACTATGTTTAGGATTTCTAATTTATTGATGGTCCATGATTAAAGCTCACTTAGTTCTTGTAATGTTATTAAAGGTTAAATATTTTACAGTAACAGTAGGTACTTCAATAGTTTCAATAAAGTAAATGTCATTAGTCCTTCGACGCATAGGCATAACTTCCCTAACGACCAAGTTACCATGTCAACTCTTAGACCCAATAGCACAAATTAAGTTTGCTCATAAGTTTGACTTTGATAATGTCAATCCCATACATTAGTAATGTCAAATACGATGGCGCGTTCACACTATCGTCGATGTTCGCCGATGATTGGCAATGACACGTTTGCGCATCATTGCCACAAATTTTGCGCACCTCGCCACGTATTCGAGCAAGTTGTCAATAGATAAGTCGTCAAAAATGGACGTCGACCGACGTCGATGCATTACGGTTGCCACGACATATTTAAAAACCGCGTAAAGATACGAGTTTTTTGAATATCTATAAAAACCAAATAATACCGAGCACACATAAGTAGAAGATGGTGGATGTTAAGTATTTACCGCAACAGAACTAAGTATTTGTAATCGTAAAAAAAAAACTTACGTCACAGTAAAAACAGCGTTTTTTCTAGGGATATATTTTACACTACATAAGAAAACAATATTTTCTTATTATCGCCCTTGAGTTGTTGTTGTTTTGAATCACCATCAACATTTCCGATTCCTTCCCGTTACACCCCGTCTTGTCGCGTTTCATTCGATGCCATACCTCAAAGCAATCCTGTCCTATTTTATTCGCCTCATACTTTCTAGCAATACCATCCACTTACATGCAAATAGAGCGTCGTAGATAGCCAGAACAACCCTTAAAGTAACTTATTTATTTGGCAATACGATTAATATCATGGTTATAAACACGAAATAGAAAATAATACATGGTTTAAAAAGTAATTGAAACGGTTATATTGAAGAAGAAGAATATAGACTTATACAAACAACGACGGATATTTTTTGAGATTTTCTAGGATTACAAATTTTACCTTATAAACGTAATAGATAACGTAACTTTACCCGGTTACACAGCGCACGCAAGGTAATCTTTTGAAATAATGAATTTTGATGCTCCGCTCCTATAAGTCATAACATGATGTTAAACAGCCTACAGCCATCCTCGATAAAGGAGTTATTTGACACTAAAATATTTTTTTATATTTATGCCTGTAGGTAGTTTCGGAGATCAGCGTATTGAAGTAAACAAACTGATAAACTTTATAAGATACGTAATGATTATTGATGATAGATTGTTATTTATTTATGAGATATGTAATATATTTATATGTAAAAATTTGTATCAAATTTCATAAAAATTGGTTCAGTGGTTTAGGCGTAAAAATATAACAGACAGACACTAGACAGTCAAACAAACAGATACTCGTAGAACTCGTAGTAGAATTTCATAAAAGAACGAAGTTAGTAATAACAAACATATTAATTGGATTAAAAACTTGAATTAGTAATGGACGATGAAGGTTTTTGGTCGTATAGATTCACCGATGTCAATTGTGTCATCTTTGTTAAAAATATAAAAATATACGTAAAATAAATGGAAAAATATGGTTATTTTATTTAGTATGGGGTGTAATTAAATAGTCATGTACTAACAGTTTATTTAGGATTATTTCAATTAGTAATTGTGCTTTTTACTTACACTATATTGCTTGTAGTGAAAATTGGAATTTTATAATAAAAAAAAGAAACCGAAGAAGTTGCACTAGGAAACTAGGTGCCGATACAGTTGAAACGCACGCGCACCCTGTCCTATAATTCGACATTTCTTTTAAAGTATATATTGTATATTCTTGTTTGAAATAAACGTTTTCTGTACATCTATAATTTTATTTATTGTTGCTTAATTTAATTTTCGGCGCAAATCAATCGCAGTTGCCCGTGGTCCATTACCAAGTCACCTCTAGTCTACCCCTTTTATCATACTCTTGATTGTAGTGGCAGCTCATGCCCTACCGTTACCGTAACGTCCTAACGTTTATGGGCTGATACAGATAAATATTTAATGTTTTATTTTCTTTTGGTATATAATGTAGACATATCAACCCGCAATAGCAAGCTAAAGTGGAAGTAGGCGGGCCTTATAAAAATAAATGAACAAATATTCTGAGAAGACCGCGTTTCAGTAAACGCAATGCACGTCATCGGCATAAGCGGAGTGATATTCGTATAGATATAAATTCAAATACTAGCTCTTTAATAATAAAATACTCCGAAAAGTTAGATCTGAATGTTAAATCACTCATCCCATCGTGTGCAAAACCTCCAAAACTGTATGGATTACCAAAAATACACAAGGAAAATGCTCCACTACGTCCCATTGTGAGTCAAATCGACACACCAACTTACAGATTGGCTCAGCACGTAGCAAAAGTGCTATCACCACTCAGAGGAAACACTAGAGCATCTGTGAAGGATTCATACCAATTTGTCAGCGAAATTAAACATCTACAATTAGCTGACAATGAGACAATGGTTAGTTTTGATGTCCAGTCACTTTTTACAAGCTTACCAGTACAAGACTGCATCACAATTGTCACTAAGAAGTTAGCAGAGAACAACTTTCCACTAGAATATGCAGAATTACTGAAACATTGCCTCACATCTGGCTATATGTTGTGGAATAATCAATACTATGTACAAACGGATGGCGTCGCTATGGGCTCACCTGTATCTCCGGTAGTCGCTGATATTTTCATGAAAGACTTTGAGGAGAAAGCCCTTAGTACAGCCCCAGTCTCACCAAGATTTTACAAGCGGTACGTAGATGATACTTTCACAATTTTACCAACTAACCAAGTAACTGCATTTTTAAACCACCTTAACTCCATTAACAATAAAATTCAATTCACTATGGAGTTAGAAAATAAGAAATCTCTTGCCTTCTTAGATGTTTTAGTAATCCGTAATCCTGATCAGTCCTTAGATCATACTGTGTATAGGAAAAAGACCCATACAGATAAATACTTGAACGGTGATTCTCACCACCATCCAAAACAGTTAGCTACCGTGGGTAAATCTTTGTTTCAGAGAGCACAAGGAATCTGTGACGAGAAACACCTGGCGACTGAGCTGCAACACTTCAAGCAAGTACTGCGAGACAACAAGCTCCAAATTCCACGCCGCCGTCACAGAAACCGAGTGAAACCAGCCACAGTTGAACGGGTCCCAGTTGTCTTGCCATACATAAAAGGTGTCACGGACAAGATTGGCTATATCCTGAAGCGTGCTTCTATCAAAACATACTTCCAGCCGCCCAAGAAGATTAGTCAATTTCTACCACCTGTCAAGTGCCATATACCTTTGCAAGAACCGGGTGTATATAAAATAGACTGCGACTGTGGCCTCTCCTACATTGGTCAAACCAAAAGAAGCATAGGGACCCGCGTGAAGGAACATATAGCTGACGTCAAACATCGACGCTCAACGAAGTCTGCAGTTGCTGAGCACATAGAAGAAGGCTCCAAGCATTACCTTCGTTTTGACCAGCCCCAAGTCCTCGCGAAAGAACACCGTTTCATACCCAGGATGTTTCGCGAGGCTATTGAAATTAAAAAACATCCAAATTTCAATAGGGAAGATGGCTTGAAGCTTGCACAAGCATGGGATCCAATTCTACACTTAATTAAATCGGAACCCAAAAGACCAACTGCCAGACCTCAGGACACAGTGAGCTCCTTCTGCGTGGATCGGAACGCGAAAACAGATTAGTTATCTAAATTAACTTTTTAATTTAATAATTCAATATTAAGGGTAGTTAATTGTAACAGTCACTGAGCGGATGACTAATACCTCAGTCCGCCCCGTGACCACGAAAGCTGTAAAGGGATCGAAACGTCGGGAATTCAAAAAATGTAAAAATTAAACTAAATCCGCGATAAAATCCGTAAATAATAGTCTTATTTCAATTCAAATATATAGTTTTAATCATGTACAAATATTTACAAACTATGGTACTTATTTCTGAATAGATTTCGTATTCTGACCAAACTGAACCAATTATTATACGGATGTAACTGATAGCTCCAGAAAATGCATGAAGTTTGATAATTTTATTTCTTTCTGTTGTTGCTGAAACTTATATTTCGATATATTTTTATGAAATTTCTATAACAATACACTTTCACATACCCACGGAGCATGTGGCTAGAATCCATAACTAGCGGATCGTCGACGATGACAGGCAAACATGGGTATTCTCACTTTACTCTCACTCTGATTACCGACAGTTGGCGAAAAACCCCGAATACGAATGTTGTAAAATTTTACCAGGGTTATAAGTTTTGGAACAAATCGCTAAATTGCGGGAAATCTTAATAATGTATAATTTAATTTGTTCATTTTCTAATAACGAGTTAAATGATGAGAGTTATTACACTGTAATGTAAGTTAGTTAGTATTATAATAAAGAAAGATTAACAATAAAAATATATACAATCATTACAAAAAACACTACATGAGTCGACATTATAAATAATTTGTTACTTATTTACTCTTAACATAAATATGATTTTATTTAGTATACTTCGCGGTACCGCTACATTGTCCAGATTTGGGAATGAAAAATATTTCGTTAGCAACACTGTTTATATGTCGTGATGTACACGAATATCGGCAATGAAAGACAATAAGCCGTCTACATTACCGTCATCGCCTATAGTTGCCGATGTTGGGCGAATTTGTGAACGGAGCATCAAATGTATAGCGATGACATTTTCAAAGTCAAAATGGGCAAAGTTAGTTTGTGCAACTGAGCCAAAATGAAGGACTAGTTGTGTATGGCCAGGATAAGAGAACATGAAATTGTGTAATTGGGAAAAGTAAGTAAATAGATCGATTCCAATAATCACCAACTTCACGCCAAATAGAGATACATACAAGTCATATTGTTCTATGATATGAGATATTCTCGGCCTCACGTCATCCAAGCATTGAACGAATAATTGTGGACCTCACAAACATTTTTTGAAGTGGAAATATGCCTTTTAGTCTTAAGTTTTAAAGCAGTGAATATTTTACGAATTTGTATTTGCGTCAGCTCATAATAGCTCAAAACTGGGCACAGGATCACATTTCAACCGATAGTTTTATTGAAAGGGCCGTCGTAATTAATTTCACAAAATTGTATTGTGGCTGAAAGTAAACTCAATTTAAAAAGTCTACCTTGGCTTTAAGTTACATTGTATGTAATGTTTTTTTAACTGTCTTCATTAAACAGCAATTAGTGAGGACTAAAATGTTGCAAGTGCCAATAGATTCGTCTGGGAACCTATACTTGTTTATGATTAATCGCCGTCCGACATCGGATCAGTGACATTAATAAAAAAACACGATAATTGTACCTGGACCAGATGAGTTGCATACTCAACCATGTGATGCATCGCGGTGGTAACCATCGTATCATATTTTGTAGGACACTTGCAGAAAATGAAATATGCATTACCTATACAATATTGGTAAGGTTTAAACAAAAAAATGAACCATTTGCAAATTCTTTATGTACACTAAAAAAACAATGAATGTATAAATGGCGACCCACCTATTCAAAGTTAAGTCTTTCAGGAAGATAATAAGTCTTTTAATCTATTAGGCTAACCTAACATGTGTCCATTAGGCACTTCTTCGATATATTTTTTTCTGGTCTCTTTACAACTTTATTCGCCCCTCTTGTATAAATTACAGTGTAATGAAAAACAAATTATTTTGTATTGGTCATCAACGACCAGGAATAACCCACACAATCAGTAATTTATAGGGATCGTTCTAACAACAGGATGAGTACTCAGCTAAGGTGTGTAGGCGCCGCGTCGCGTCACCTGCGCAGCTTCCCACGGTGATTCACTCAGCATATCCTTAGTACGTAATCTAGCTCATTACTTGCCTCCATCTTCAAGTTTTTTGCACGTACTAGTTTTTGCGCGGTCTCCGTTCGCGCGTAATTTTATCCTGTGGGATTGCTGCACGTTCCGGGAAAAAACTGCCGCATGAAGGATGTACTGTCATCATTACACTATAAATATGTATTTATAAAAATGAAACATTAAGTTTTGTTTATTTGTTTTGTAAAAATATTTCGTATGAAATGAAGATTTCATATTTAATGTGTTTTTTTTTTATTTTCTTGGAATGAATATGCTCAAATTATTGTATGCCACGATAACTTATATTAAGGTACAAACATATTCATTCGGATGACAAATCTCAGAGAAAGCTGTATGTATACATACATACACTATTGTACAGTTAAAATGTATCAAATTACTAGCCTACTTTTTATTAAAATAAGTTAATGAAACAGGATACAACATTACTCTTGATAGTATCCTCAACATCACAAAGTTTGGTCACTAACAATTTCAATTTAAAACAATACCAAGTTTACTTACAGGCCGTTAATTCCATCACATATATTTAAAAAGCACTGTTATGTCATTCATATAGCGATCGCAAGTGTGACGGTGTCTCGTCAGTCGTAATGTTTATAGGCCAAACAAAAAGTGTTTTATAACTTTCTGCATACACCTGTTGATGTTTCCCACGATTTCTCGTTCTGGCATTTTCTATTTTTCTCAGATTCAAGCTGAGTGTGGATGTTTTTTAAAAACATTCCATTAAACTATACCAAGAATGATTAATTTTCACACGGAAATTTATTATAAATGTACGAATGTTTTGACAATTGTTACGTGCATTACCATATTATTATCAAATTTACTTAGAACTTTAATTTTTATATGTAACAAAAAATATATATATTTTAATCAAAGTTCGAATCAATATTTTGTTAAAGACATATTCTCACAATCTATTTTCATTTCAAGTTATTTGTTACATATAATTTTAATATATTGATTGGTAACTAAAATCACACACATTACGAAGCAATAAATGTACTTCAAATAATTCTGTCGGCTATACAGAATACAAACTGCCACAAACCATGACTCGCAGATTTCGATACAACAGCTTACAGAATGCTTTTAACCAGACAGACACGATCAAAACATTAATGCAGTAGGAATGAGGTGCAACTAAATCAAAAATGTGAAGTGAAATGTGACATGAATGGACGTTAATGTTATAATTTATTGATAAGTCAAGTATTACGTATCAAGCTTAGTTGTGTGAGGTTTGCATCGATTAGGTCGCTAGTTCAAACCTAGGTTTTCGATTTAATGTAGTTAATTGGTAAAATAAATAAGAATAAAATAGATACACCCAACAGTCACATACATAGTACTAACCCCACACTAAGATTTACTTTTGTGTCGTGGGTATTCAGGAACTATGACCCCGACCCAGACCAGAAACAAATGTCCGTGGATAACACAAATATTTGTTTTGGTAAGGGAATCGGACCCGCAGTGTCACGTTTTGTCATACGTTACGTTACCACTATAACTTCACATGGTCACTTCACTAACTTTTCAAAGTGTTGTAATTAAAGGCCATTATCACTTGCCTTAACAGTGAAGAAAAACGTGAAGACGCCTGGATAACTACAAGTTCACTACTGGATATTAAAGGTAGGTGACGTCTATCAATTTTATCTGGCTAGTCTTAAAAGTCTTCTTCTAAAAGAGTTGATGTTAGACAGGTATATAAGTATGAGAAAAGTGTAAGCAGAAGGACGAATCCAGTAGCAGGTACGATTATTAGGTAATCTGAAAAAATTAAAACTGAATTTATATTTTTTGTTTATTCTATTATTTTTAGGAGAAGAGAAGAATTGACACTAAAACAAAACTAGGTAACAGATCAGTTTCAACAAAGTAAAGAAAATCATAAAGAAAAGAACACCATACTTAATGATGAATAAAGTCTAGAAAGACGAGATCAATGAAATTCTATTTACAAAAAAATAATAAAGCATGTAGTTATTAAATACTTGCAAACCTATGGGCGAGTCGGACGACATTTCTTATTAGATGTATTTTTATACGCTGGCAGCATAAAACCTGGTAATAAATTAGCAGGCCAGCACAGAAGCTGGTAGAGATTTCCTGAGGCTAAGCGCGCACCTGTCCGCAGTTCCCACACCTCGGTTACACAATGAGCGTGCTTTTATTCATTCGCAATGTTTTTTAATGCGTGTTCAGGATGTTGGCAACACCGAGTCGCCACTGACGAGATAATGAGTGGTATTGGTTTAGAATAATTACTGAAGAATCTTCATAAGAACATCATGAAGGTTTTTATTGGATTTCATGGTCGTTTGTGCTTTGACTGTTTTAAAACATCTTTTTGTTGCGGTTATGACATTATTCATGTGGTTTTTAATATAATCGATAATAATTTATGGATAACATTCGCTCTTGGAAACATGTCATCCATGACAGCCTTTTGTGGTCTCGTGGTATAATAAGAGCGAAAAAAATGCATTTTTAATTACTTTGGTGCTAAAACCAGCAGCATATCATGAGCATCAAGTTAAAAATTGTTTAATTTAGTCCTGTCATGCGCTCCCGTCTTATTACCGTGCAAAACTAATTAAGAATTATTGTTTGCTCACAGCTCATTTGCCTATAATACGATCAATCATATCCAACGAGTCATGAGTATTAATTTTGTCAAGTCCTTGTTGGATTGAGGGCGCGTAGTGTGACGAGCGCGCACCTGTCTACAGTTCCCACCAGATCTTGTTTTATTGAGATATAGCGTACGTTATACCAGACACAGGTAATTTCACGGTAATCGGTTAATTAAACTTAAGCTTCCGTCTTCCTTGTTGACAGATGGTCAGACGGTGACTATGTTTCGTGTCTTCAAAATTGTTGGGATGTTTCAATACTTTATTGTGTTAAAATGTTTGAAGAGGACGGGGTTGAATAAAATTGATTAAAAAACAAAAAAAAACACATTTATTGCCACACAATACGACGTACAAACATACAATATAACATAAAGGAAATAATAATACTCAATAATAACGGTGAAGGAAAACATCGTGAGGAAACCTGCATACCATAGCGATTTATAAAAAAAAATCTATGGTATGTAAGTCCGCCAACCCGCACTAGGCCAGCGTGGTGGACTATATGGCCTAACCACTCTCAATCGTACTCTCGATTGTAGAGGAGGCCCGTGCCCTGCAGTGGGACGTATATGGGCTGATACAGACAATAACGTAGGAGTTTGCGCGTCGCATCGCTGTGACACTCAGCAATCTTACACTGTAGCACCAGCCACAGCGCAACGCTGGTTTTCAGTGGTCACCTAAGGCACAGATCTTTAACGTTCTAAGTCATATGAAACATAGTGGAGAAACTTTTATTTCCGAGTGAATTTAACAAGAATTTAAAATGTGGCTAAGGTTCTATGAATGAAATGGATTCATAGACCAGTCGAGCACAGCTGTCGATACAACTAGCAAAGAATCGATTTCAGACAATAAACATTGGCTACTCTACAATTCAGCCGCTTACCAACCATAGCGAGATCGTAGGTTCTGTGGCTCGAATCACCTTACATAATACTGAGCAACATATTACTCTATCAAGGCTTATAAAAGTTGATTTAGAATAACATATGTTTAATATTTTGATTGTTATGTTTAATATTTTTAATACTTAAAGATAAAAGAATCATTTTTCGAACTACTTAGCGCCGAATCACGGTATTGAAGTATAAACATATTTATTTCATATGACTCCTTGTACCTACACAGCTTATAATAAAAAAACATTTATCAAGCAATTATTGATATTAACTATCTTACAGGTAATTTTTCCGTATGATTACGTTCTTACCTTGATCTTACACGTTGATTTTATATCGCAGCATTATGAGTCACTTGTCTCATAAGGGAATTAAAATCATAATCTAAATCAGTCATAAGCTTAAACTGCATTTTATGTTTTTACCTGAGTATTACTTTACCTAGTATTTGCACTAGAAAAATCACCTATTAATATTATAGGATCTGTTTTACTAAAATATTACATTAGGAATTCATAAAAGAATCATCAAGCTAAATGTATGATTGGTGCGTCCTGAAAGCGACAGATAAAAAATAAAAGCAATCAGATTTCGCGAAAAAGAAATCTTCTCAAGTCCCCTTTATCTTCCTGTCCTTATTCTAAAAGAGTAGTTGGAACATCAATTAGTGATAACAGCAATTAAAAAAACTCAATTTTGTGTTTACTCATGTTTGGAACAAGAGATTCGAGATACATAAAATTAAAGCGGACACGATACGTTCTATTTATTAACTCAATATGTCGATGGACAAGTTTTTGCGTCGATATCGACGCGTGAAGCGCACTTAAAAACTAAATTACACTACACTCGCTCAGAATAATATGATTATATCTGGTTCGTTTGCTTGCAATTTATTTACTGCGCTTCTTGTGAACGATATTCACACGTGATGCTCACAAATTGATGGTGTTTAGCTTATTAGATGTTGAGTTATGTGGAGATGAGAAGATACCGCCAAACGATATTACTTTTTATGTGTAACTCTTACGATTTTTATCGATATTATGGTGCACAAGAAGCATGCTAATTTTAATGTGTAGATGTTTCCTTGGTAAGTATGGTAGTATTTTCAGAGCACAATTACGATGGCCATTTCAAAACCGTTCTGTTATTTGTACTCATTATTTGTTGAACTGATTGTTTTGTAATAATAGTATTAGCAAAGTCTTGTACAGGCTCCGCCAGGGATAACACCTTAACACCAAGTTTTCGACCCATCTTCTTTATACCAGAGATTGACGATCATTTTCAGAAAGCGTTACCAACGAGAGAACTTGTTTTGTACTTTCAGCTATCTATTATATCTGTGAGAAGGTTCTACTAATAGCAATAAAATCTTTAAGGCCATCCCATTATTCGAATTCCATGACAATATTACGACACCCAGAAACTTCGCTTGCGATAAACAAGTTTGCATACATTCAAAATGATGGTTCAACAAAGCGACACGTTTATTGCGCTAAGTTCTCGTTCTACGCGTTAAAACAATAATAAACCGTTGTGAAAACGTAAACATTGTCGCAACAATGTTTCGGTTTGTGGCAAGTGCTCTGTGCTACCCACACACGGCAACCTTGAGCGACCAACTTGTACGAACTTGAGACCGCAATTGGTCACTAGCATTGTCTTTTTGCCCAGCATGGGTGCAGGTGCACCTGCAGTGACGTCACGGCCATGAGAATATCCCGCGACTTGCAATTCTCACGCCTTCGCAAGACGACAATCGGAACCAGTTTGTACATTAAAAGTGCCGTTAATGCAACCGCAGGGCTGTAGCGGTCCGATAGATAGTTATGCTCACTACATATTAACGATGTCCTTAATGCCCCCACGGCCGCCGCAATTTAATGGATATCTTTGGAATCAGGATAAGCATGTATTTTTCCTTGCTTTTTTACAATATAATTTGCGTAGATGTTTAAGGTTAAGTATTCAGCCTTCTGATTATGTGTTGTTTCGTTTTTATTATACGTTGAGACGATCGTGGTATATTTTTACAATGTACTTATATTTTCTCCGGCTTAAAACCTTGTGTAGTTTAATTTACCATGTGATTCAACATTTCCCATCAATCAGTAGATTCAATTACTCTCATACTGTAATTACTTGGGCACAACCCACCAGACCATTTCAATACTGAAGCCTTTCATCAAATCGTAAAGACAACATTAGTAACTACGTTGAAATGTTAATATCAAGCGGAGATAGACGTTTTCGGCACCTCGATGTGTACTGCACTTTATTCAACACATCCCCGATTTGAACTATATAAACCACAGATCATAATAAACCTGTACACGCCAATTGCAGAACATAACTCTTCTAAAAGCGAAAGTGGGGTAACATAAGCGGTAATCCATCACATCAACCCATTGCGGTTTACCAGACTTCACATGCTATAGAAATTCTTGTCTGTGTTACTCAGGTTTTCTTATATTTTTTTCTTTCACCGTTGCAGCCCGTAGCATTCGATTAACACTCATATGAATTCGAAAATCAGAGGTGTAATTTGGGGAGTTACTTTATGCTTCGACCCGAAATTCGAACGTTGAACGTTAAAATACAAGATAAAAGTTTTCCCCTTCTAAAAATCCATACTATTCTCTTATAATTTACTTATAATAAATTATATGCACCAGACTTCAAAATAAGTCAAAATATTTTTTTTGTAATCTCTATTAATATAGAAATATACCTTAAAGATATTTTTAAAATTAATCAACTCTAAATCGGTAAAATAAATACTTAAAAAATGACATTTTTTTTTAATTGCAGTGAATGGCGAGACGAGCATGCCGTTCGCCTGATGGTAAGCGATGCGACCGCTCATGAACAGTAGTACAACCAAACAAAACCTTGAGTTACAAAGCAATGCTTGGCATTCCACTGCGCTCGCCATCCTGAGACATAAGATGTTAAGTCTCAATATGTCCAGTAGTTACTCTGGCTACAATGTCCTTCAATCCGAAACACAACAGTGCATTTAAACTGCTGTTTGACGGGAGAAAAAGACATTGCGATGGTACCCACCCAGGCAGCCTTTCACATATGAGAGACCTACCACCAGTACAGTACGGACATTTCAAATTTGCCGCGCATTTTTTCCGAAACGCGATCTATTGCTTGAAAAGGAAAGTGACGACAATAGGCACGTTCTTATGAAGTTTTAGCTTGTTATTTTATAGGGTTAAATAGTTTATTTCTCAAAAGATTTACGTTTGTTTATTAGTTATTTTGTGCTTTCTTTATACTATTGAATAAAATGGATTATTTTGTCACGAAATACAGTTCTGTAGCAATTTATGAAAGAAACTTAATCCAAATACGACGTTGTTCATATCGTGCCCCATGGGCGTAGCCACGGTGTGGCAGGGTGGGGCACTTGCCCCACCCTGGCTCTGGCCTCTAAGGTACCTACCAAACCTAAAAAATAAATTATTTATTTATTTATTTTTATTTATTTAAATCTTTATTGTACACATAAAAAACAAATACAATATTCAGAAACTAAAAAAGAAAAAAAAGCAAATTACATCATCATAACATACATACATACATACATAATAAATAGCATAAATACATACATATATAATAAAATAATATATATATATAATATAATACACACAAATTGTAAAATAATTTAGGTGTAGGAAATAATGTTAAATTATCTAAGTAAAGTACTATCCATGGATAGATATAAACCTCTAAATTGACTGATTAACAAATTGATATACTCCCAGAGCCCAAACGGCTGAAGTTAGAGACACATTTTTAGATGGAAGATTTCGTGGTGTCAAGGTGGAAGGTGAGCATTAAGAAAATGTTTTAGTCAATAAAATTATACATAATAGGGTATATCAAGACTGGACCGAAAACAAAGCCCGGTGCTAGTTTTAGTGACTATAAACACATCAGTCCATCAGCCAAAGAAAGTCTACTGCTGAATATAGGCCTCCCCTAGGATCTCCACATCGTCCTGTTGGAGGTAGCCTACATCCAGCGACGTCCCGCGACCTTTACCAGGTCGCCTGACCACCTTGTGGGTGGTCGTCCTACACTGCGCTTTCTGCTACGTGGCCTCCATTCGAGAACTTTTTGGCCCCAACGACCATCAGTTCTCCGCGCCATGTACCCCGCCCATTGCCACTTCAACTTACTAATCCGCTGGGCTATGTCGGTTACTTTAGTTCTCCTACGGATCTTCTCGAAGGGAAACCCCGAGCATGGCCCTCTCCATAGCTCGTTGAGTGACTTTGAGCTTCCTAATAAGGGCTATACTGGGAGGCCACGTCTCGGTGTCGTATGCACTAGCAACACACATCGAACTATCTTTTGATTTAAGGCACTGAGGTATTTTGGACGAACAGACGTCGCGTAGTTTTTCGAACGCTGCCCAACCGAGTTGGATTCGACGATTAACCTCTGTCTCAAAGTTGTAGAAGTTGAAGTGCTTAACCGGACCACTTGTCCTAAATAGACATATTCGTCTACAACTTCAAGAGTCGAGCCCCCAACACCGACGGGGGTGGGCATAACATTCAACATGATCTTCCTTTTGCCCAAGTTCATTTTAAGACCCACCTGTTGGGAGATTCGATTGAGGTCTTCGAGTATAGTGCTAAGGTATTCCAACGATTTTGGCAAAACTACAATATCGTCGGCAAATTGAAGGTGAATATACTCGACGTTGAAGTTGATGCCGAATCCTTTCCACTGCAAGAGCTTGAAGACGTTTTCCAGCGCGGCAGTTTCGAAGATACGACATCTCCCTGTTTCACGCCTCTCTGTAGTGGAATATCCTGCGTGATCTGATCTTGTACTCGGACCGACATGGTGACGTTGTTGTATATATGTTATGGGCCAAGTGATTAATGCGGGCAGTATTCATAATGCCCGGGCAGTATGAATATTGCCGAGCCATATCGGGCCAAGTGATTAATTACAATCTAAACTCACCTATTTATCACATTGCCCGGGCATTATGAATAATACCCGATTAATCACTTGGCCCATAACATGAACACTTCAACATTGGAGAGTCACACTGGAGAGACTGTAGCAAAGCCGGTTTCGATCGAATCAAAAGCTTTCTCATAATCCACAAACGCTAAAGAAAGCAGCAAGTTAAATTCCTCGGTTTTTTGTATAACTTGCCGAAGCGTATGGATGCGGTCTATGATACTAAAGCCTTTTCGGAAACCGGCTTGTTGACCATCGAAAACAACTTATAGACATGGCTCAGAAGCCAGATGGGCCTGTAGTTCTTCAGCAAAGTGTTATCACCTTTTTTGAAGAACAGTACCACCACGCTCCTGCTCCATGCTTCTAGCGTTGAGCTCTCGAGGAGAACGGAATTGAATAGCCTCTGAAGGACTTTCAGTATCGGCGTTCCGCCCGCATTCAGAAGCTCTGAAGTGATTCCGACCTCACCCGGCGCCTTTTTGTTCTTAAGTTTGGTTCAGGGCCATCTGCCTCAGTGCGTCCTGTCCTAGACCAGTGGCTGGGCAGGCGCCACGGTGTGATGACGTTCCGCCTGACGCAGGTTCTGTCGGGGCATGGCTGTTTCGGCAGATACCTGTGGCGGGTGGCGAGAAGGGAAGAATCCGCCGTGTGTCACCATTGTGACAACTGTCCGGAGGACACAGCCCAGCACACTCTCTCGGAGTGTCCAACCTGGGAAGTGGATCGTGCAGCTCGCCGCGCAGCCATCGGAGTTAAGCGCGCGACGGCCACCGAGAGGTTTAAGTCGGTATGCCGGCAAAAGATCTTCTTAGATCTCGGTAGGGACCCAGCCTGGATACAACATCTGCGCAGTGCGGACTACTGTCCCCGCGTCCCAAGCTGGAAGGCCGGAGACCCCGACATGCCCCTTTCGATCCACCCCCGAGTATCGTAAGGAAGGCTAAAGGAGCTTTACTCTCGTTAAAACAAAGGGCCATCTGCCTCACACAGCCTGATGTCCCGGTATATCATCGCTGTAGTGTCGGATCAACTCAGCTCTCGGGTTTCATACCCAATTTTGGTGAAATGAAAATAAAAGTATGTATGGCTCGACTTATGTCGTCATACATCTCCTCTATTTCTTCATCTGGATGTGTCGAGGTCGGCGTGTATATCCGTATGTCCTTCAACGAATATATTTTTGATATTCTGAGTACGAGGTACACTACACTGCTCGACACACGTTCTATCCATAGATCCACGATGTTGTTGATGAGAGACCTGTGGACGTGAAGTCCGACACCTCCTCGGGAGTGTTGGTCGTCTCCCCGGTAGAAGAGCAGGTTACCAGACTTCAGGGTTAGCGTATCCTGTCAGATTCTTCGGAATTCCGATAACCCCAGAATATCCCAGTGTAACCCACTCAATTCTTCTTCAGTTCGACAATCTTCTCGTCTGTACTCAACGTGAGCATGTTGTGTGTTACCAGGGCCAGAAATAGTGAGGCTGCCGGGGACTGGGAGCCTGATCTCTTTTTGTGTCGCTATTGTGGGGTATTTGCCGTTACTCGCCACGCTTGGTAGGCGGGTTGGCGAGCGCAGTAGGGGACTCGCTTAATGACGCTGCTGCCTGTCATTAACCGGGGAAAGGAAATAGGATTTGTGGGCAGAGGATGTTATGGGAAAGGAGAGTATGGCCTGTATGAGTGGATACTGCTGTTACGGAAGGGAAGATTGGGTAACTGCAATAGCTCGAGGGCCGAGGTCACGTACTGGTAGCACCTAGCAAGACCATGAACTCTAGATAGGAGCATCCCTGACCTACACGCGACAATTTTCTTATGATTGTTTTAAATATCGTCGTGTTTAGGTGGTAACTGGTAAATCCATAGTTAATACTTTAATAATAAAAGGGTGTAAATTATTATTTTAGAAAAAATCTTACTATTTGCCACCCAAATAGGTCGGTAGAAAAAAAAATAACAAAAATGTTTCGTTGCCTTGTGTCTAAAGTCACTTAAACTGCCACCCGGCTTCGTTTTCAGTAGCACACTTGATATACCCTGTAGATACATGGTGATTGGTGCTCCTATAGCACATTTAATCTTTTTGTAGGAAAAAAATAACCGGGGTGAGTATACAACGGGTATAGTTTGCAACGTAAATATTTTTTTAGACTTCTGCCCCACCCTGAGCCCATGGCTGGCTACGCCCATGTCGTGCCCTATGACGTCACAGGCGTTTAAATGCTTTGAAACTGATAGCAGTTTTGATTATTTTTTTATACTTTTTTTATTGATATTTTCAAAGACTTATATTTTTTCCGATAATGTAATAACATACAGAATTGATTAAAAATATAAAAAAATGACATGCATATTCCCTATTTAGATTGCGACGTACGACACAAAATTTTGTATTTAGGGATATTCGTACAGTTTTACATGCGATTATCAAACATTCGTAGTCGTATCAGAGTATAGAGTAACTCCCCTGGGATCCAAACCACGCTTATAAATCCACAATTGCACCATAACATTAATTGAAACAGGAACGTGTGTATTCACCGTGATTGCTTTTATTCAAATGTGCGCAAAGTCACCCAGTATTGGGAAATTACCATAAAATCGGTCCCACGTCCTTTGTCGGGGGTGTGTGAACGCCGGACCGGAAGCGCGGTGACGCGTGTAATGTATTCCGATTTCAAATGGTGTTGCGGTTCCGGTTATGTAGGCCAAAGGGTGTGATCGCACCTGATTTTCATTATTGTGTAAATAATTATGTAAGAAAAGTCAGCATCGTACTTCGTAGATAATGCCCAGTACTCGTTCATGTTTCAAAAATAATTCGTAGGCTTGTAAGGATATTTTTTCTGTCACTTAAATATTAAACAGTTGGCGGACTACCAGACTCCGTGTCATCTTGAAAACTTGAACATCCTTTATTATATTTAATAGCACACTTATTTATCTCATTAACTAGCAAAATCACTAGGAGCTGTTGCCGAAAGCTCGACACATATCGCAACTATGAACCTTATTTAAAGTCACATTAAATATAACACGAAAATCGCGGAATTGCGAACAAATTGGTGCCAGATTAGTAAAAGAAACCAATTTAAAAAATAAAATTAGAAAATAAAACATAATTAGAATTAGGAGGTATTCCATTCTCAAATATGCAACTGTTGTGTTTTAATTAAAAGATAAGTAGCCAGTTCTAAATAAGTGAGTAAAGAGTTTTTAGTTCCTTTTGGCATAGCCTCCAATACGCCTTACAACATTTAAACTAATTGAAATCTTTTTCACTTATTTAAATAATTCTGAATGCACTCGTTCTTGGGCGCAAGGATTCAACCTTTCAGATATGTTGTTTTACATCTTATTGTAACAAAACAGGTTATGGTATCGGTTGCTTTTATTTCGTGTTTTCATGTTGGCAAATAAGCGACAACTTTTCAAATGCGGAAGGTGGATGCAATATTATCATGCTGAAATTCTTAATTGATGTCCAGTGCCTTATATATAAATATAGTTGGTGATACCTTATACTGACGTACTGCTGTAAATAGAGACAATTACGAGAGTCGATGGCCTGGTGCGGTTTGGTGATATTCTTGCAGATAGCACACTCAATTTAACCGTACGATGACTAATTGCGCGACAAATAATGTTATCAAAAGAATAATAAAAATACTATTTTACAAAGTTGTTACTTAGTAGTTTGGAGTTAATTTTCCAATCAGCTACCTCGACACGTCCGCGGTCAACAAGCCTAAAATTAGGATTCAGTCAAGAAATATATCTCACTATTTAAAGTTTCGCTTAGCAGAGTACAGAGACTGTCCCATCTTCACACCCACTACTGTAATTTCTATAAGCCTCTATAAAAACTTCTAAGTACTCTATTAAAAGAATTTGAACTTCGAATGTTCGGAGGCCGTACCTAAACATCACTAATATACCTAGATTCTCTTCATAATGTTGGATTCCTCTATAGTACGACGCAACCATAAACTAAGTTCGGAGAAAATGACAAGTATAATAGAGAATAGTATTGATTTTTAGAAGTGGAAATCCTATATCTTACTCCGGACGACGAACATCCGAACATTCGAAGGTCGTACCGTTTTAATAGAGTAACCCCCCAGGATTCGACATTAACGACACCTTTCCTACCCATTAGTGCACTGGAAAATTACAACACACGGCGGGGTGTCGGCTTACAACAGATGATGCCAGATTTTGTGTTGTACATGCATCATAATGACAACAGATGCTGTCCTTGCCTTCTGTCCCTTTACTTCTGACGGAATTTACCGGTGTTGGAAGCCCCGAAGCATGCGGACATCCTCGCAATCTTTGCTTTGAGCTCAGGATGTGAATATTATTATGTTGTACCATCTGTGTATTAATTTGTACCGATTGTTATATTTTATAGCAATTTCCGTTCACTTAAATCAATTGAAAAAGTGTTTATTTATAGGAATTAATGGCGAAACGAGCATGCCCATCTTCTGATGGTAAGCCATACGACCGCCCATGGTCAATAGCAAATCCAAATAACACCATGAATTACAAAGCATACATTGGCATTTCACTGCGCTCGCCGTCCTACTTTGTTATTCTGGATACAATGTACTTCAAACCGGAACACAACAGTGCATTTACATTGCTGTTTAGCGGGGAAAACAGACATTGCGGTGGTGCCTATCCAGACGGCCTTCAAATATGAATGACCACCAATAAAAAGTTTGAGTTCAAAAGGACACTTGTGATTGACTAGAATTTATATAGAGGTAGTTGATAGTTGAACATAAAGTGATATGTTAAGATTGAGTAAATTGGACACCCATAATCTTTGTCTACCTGTATAGGGTTGAGGCATGACTAATAAGTATTATTGTTTATTTTAAAATCTTCATATTTTGTTATTTTATCTAACGTACGTGACACATATTGACAACTAATTACCTGCTTTATAAATTACTAATGAGAAAGAAAAGACTGCAAATACCGGCAATCATAATTTACGAACCTACAATTAGCTGTGCATTGAGCAGTATTTTAAAACGCATATCAAACCTTTCCTACCTTAGATTATATACTCGTCTAGATGACACATCACACCTCACCGCACGCCTCAAAAAAGTCTACCAAATTTGGTAGACTCGCTTCTCACGTACGTCAGTGTCATTTGAACTACATATGGATAACGTGCTCCCGAAAAATAATTAATTATGCCGGTTTGTGCTGTCGAATTGTATCGCAATTGTGTGGGAAAACTGTATAATAATACCAATATCACTTTCTATCGGTAACATTATTGTTAAACCACTATTATTTGAAGAAAACATGAACTTTTAATTCATTATTTTGAAGATGAGTTTCATTAGCCAGTGTTGTCAATTTATTACTAGGAAGATTTGTTGAAACTATGGGAGAAACTATAAAACACAAATATCATTACATAATATTTCGATCAGAATAAAAACAAGAAGAATGGCATTATTTATTTAATGAGTAAATAATACTTACCTACACGATATTAATGAAACCTACGACGACATGCACTTCATAGTAATTTTATTAATTCTTTGCCTTGCATGTGTATTACCATTCAACATTTCACAAACGGGGTATTGCTATTGTCATCTTTGAAGAAACAGCGAGAACTTATTCAAGGTCCTAATAATTTTTAGACTACGGATTCCGTACTAGCAAATTGCTGGAGAGACATTACACAGCGGAAATGAAAAGAAGACCATTCGTAGCCTCACATGACTTCAGTTGTGTGTTCCGAACATTTTACTTATGATGATTTATATTTTACATAAATACAGAAATCAGATAACAGCCCAGACAATAAATCCAAAGAGTTAATTCTATTCGGAAACAAACACTAGGAGATGGGTTTAGATCTTTATTGTTTTTACTAAAATGCGTTATAAATATAATTAATAGTATGATTACTTTAAATAAAGAAAAAATATTTTATTTAACCTATTTTGTATATCAAATAATGGGGAAAAGTTAAGTTAATAATCTGGAGTAGGCATCCCTAAACACACACACCTTGACAGTTGGATTACAATAATTACACGACCGGCACTCACACATATCAACGAAAGTGAGGACACTTTTAGCGCATCGTTTGTTGACATTGCTCAATCTAGACGAGTATATAATCCAAGCTTTCCTACATTGACATCGGAAAACTCCTCCAAAAATTATGGATTCTCATTGATGTATGTATTTTTATTTGAAATTATGATAAACTTTCTTTAGTGTGTGTTGATTTTCTTAAATTTGTATTTAAACTAACTCTGCTATCTGTAAGAAACTTATTTTATACATAATTTCTGACCATATTGTCTTTTATTTTTTTTACGTCGCCCGGAAATTGACGCATGGCCACATTATTTTCGGATGACCAGCTGTGTGCTTGCAACTCCTCTGAGATATTTTCCAAATACGGGCGTATCAACTTCTCCGACTACTTAATATAATTCATCCAACCACCTGTCATGTACTTATCTGATTTTATGTGGATGGCCAAAATATTATGAATGTTTTTTTTTGTTATGGTAATAAAATATAAATATTTTCTTTCTCTAAAAAGCTCTATTTGCTAAATCCTCTTTTTCTTTCACGTATCACTGTCTCTCAGGCACAATAAAAAAAACCAGTTCGATTTATAAATCTCAAACGCATTCCATATTTAAATAAATGTCGGATTACACCTCCTTTACCCATATTGCATTCGCATTAAGTCCATAATGGGTTTCATTACAAGTGGAGAGATGGTGAAGTCACCCCGAGGCAGCAAGTGGGGCCGTCACGACCGCGCCACGACTTGCAATAAACTTTAATACAGATGTGCAGATATAAGTGCCGCGTTAAAAAATAACTGACGGAGCAATTTAACTTTCTAGTTAAGTTGGCGATGGGTAATTTGAATTATTGTTTTAAGAGGTATTTTGAAAAATAAATTAAAATGTAAATGCTTATCGACCAGTAATTCATGTTGAGAAAGCGTTTGTTCAATTAATTTCAATTCAAGTAATCCGTATGGTAAAGTTATCACATATTGACAAGTGATTTATGCAATGTATTATTTGTGAGTTAGAATCAAACTCTGTCTAGTATCTACCGAACTTACTAAAAAAACACCTTTGGCCATGTTCAAAAACCCATACAAAACCTACCATATTGGTTATTCTAAAATCGGCGTCGCTAGGTATTTCCAAGGTCCCCTCGGGCAACATGCAAGAACAAAGCTAGTGTAGACAAGTCTCGCGGCGTGTCATAAAATTACCGCAGTTGCGGTGATATACATCGGACGTCGGACGCAGCCGGTATATCTCAACACGCCGCCCCACGCACGTACAGCGGTACGACACTGCGATATATCTCAAGATAGAGGAAGTTTGTTTCTGTGATAACAAGGCATTGTTGTTTGGGCACAATGACAGTTCCTTGTGACTCATTGGTATAGAGAATAAGGAATGTTTTTCGGGCTGGTAGAGACAAGGAAGGTTCCATGTTTTCCTTGTAAAGGAGAATAAACAATGCCTCTCGGCTGCTGACACGAAGACTGCGGAATAAATCTAAGAGCAACTTTGGATTTTCTCATGTTAAAACCGAACAGTTCGTATTAAATGTTTTCATCGAAGTACATACACAAAATATTCGCATAGTTAACGTCTGCCTTGATAATCCATCATGAACTTTATTTTCCAAAAGTAAAACACCGTGAAGAAAACGCATACTTAATCACTATTTTGCTAAAAGATTGTGAAAAACGTAAAATTTATCAACATCACATTGTATGATATAAGAGCCTAACGCTATTCGCGCAAGAGTTAGGTACCGGTCGCCTTATTACTTCGCAATATGCATAAATAACATCATTTCTATGGTATGTAATTCCACCAACCCACATTAGGCCGGCGTGGTGGACTATATGGCCTAACCACTCTCAATCCTACTCTCGATTGTAGAGTAGGTCCGTGCCCTGCCGTGGCTGATACAGAATGCATAAATATCATCGAATAGACATCGCGTCGCTCATCCACCGTACAGCAGCAGTTCAACATTCGGTAAGTGGATACGGCGTCAGTCGGTAACCGAACCTGGGCCTCACGGCTGGCGCACACGTCGCGCTGGACGCCGCGCTCTGCTGATCAGACGGATAGACCGCCAGTACCTGTAACATTATAACTCCGTCGGGAAATTGCTATGTATGTTTGAGTTCTTGGAATTATTTTAGCTTTTTTATACAGTGATGGTAAGTGGCAAGTGTAGTGTCGTCCAAGGACAGACATTGGTATCCGATGGTTGTCTCTCACCGAAAATTATTAGGGTCAGCAGGGTTACTTTGTGTCTCAGGTTACTATTCTTTATGATACTTATCATTCACTCCGAATTTGGTCTATGGAGGTGACATTCGATAGAAGATTCAATTATCTTATGGAGTACCTAGGCACATTCATACATTTTTACGTACAATGTTCGAAAATTAGATTCTAATTTCGAATCGTAGAATAACCGCTCTGATTGCATCCGCATGAAGTGAAATACATACTAATATAGGGTAAAACTGAAACGCGACTTACTTAGGTTTAAACACTTGTTATTGGAGATGTCTATATCAAGCAATAGGTAATAAACTACTGTGGATGATTATACCACCTATAAGTTTAATCAATTAATGCAGGGTATAGGCCTCTCTATTCGCCCATTCGTCCCGGTTCAGAGCTAAATCTTGCTAGTCTCTCTTGGTTGAATGAGGATTACTATTAGTGTATTTTTTAACGAGTATGACGAAACAGTCATGCTCGTCTGAGTGTCACGCCTGCCCATAAATAGAGTCAATCACACTTAGAATCAATTATTACACGGTGCACTGTGTTTGTCGCTTCAAGACATTAGGACTTGGGTGTTGAGTCTGTTAATGCCTAGTAATTACTTACTACAATGTCCTTCAAGCTGGAACATAACTGTTTATTGCATTGAGATAATATACTAGAGGGGACACTGCAAACAAAAAGTTTCTAACAAAATGAAGGGTACATTCTATTTCTGTCTTTGTCACGCCTACGAAGTAACATATCTTCCCTCTCGCTTGAATGTGTACCCTTGCGCACGCACCATACGCAGAGATTTTGTTACCGATGTCCGCTCTAGTTATAATACCTCAATGGTTTATTGGCGCAGAAATGGACAAAGTAGTGGAAGGAGAGGAATAATATGTGCTTTGTCTTATTATACTTTTGCTGGACCTTTGAGATTCGAATTTTGCGCTGAATTCTCTGCTTGAGCGATTGGTTTTATGATAGTTCGTCATTTCAATGGGTGCACATGTTTTATGATATTAAATTATTCCTGCTTTGTAGAGAAGCTAGTTTGTCGTCACTGTGGTCCGAATATTGCATATTATATTAGATGCATAATAAGTAAGATTTTTATTCCTCTTTTTTTTTAAGTATGGGTTCAACGCTTCGATGATTTTGCCAATGATAATGAAAGACAAGAAGGACTTAAAATGTATAATTATTAATTAGTTTAACAACTGTCTATTGACGTCAACTAATATAGAGGATATTTATTAACGTTTTAATTAGTCACATATGTATGTATTTCTAAAAAGACTCAAACAAGAACCGCAGTCGTGCGTACGTCTAGAATTTGCATTAGTTAATGTGTTGCCATAGCAAATATTTCTTATTAAAACCAGTTTAGTGAACCAAATCGGCGTGAAGACGCGCTTATCACATTCACGCAATTATTTAAATGATTTGAGATTTCCAGTTTCATGTGAATTATTTGACGCCATTTACTTCGCTAATGAGAGAATTAAGTCTTCTACTATTAATATTATCGGCTTAACAAGAAGTCAATTTTAATCAAATGTGTATTATCTTTGAACATGAGGATCTAAATTATAAAATTTATTCAACCTTTAAAAATAGTATTTGGCGTTATCACATCATGGAAATCTTAAATGATCAAAAAGGGGAATAAATTGATAGTCGTTCTATTTATAGAGCATCTATTCAGTAGTATTTTATTTATACGCAAGGCTATTCATACCATTTCGTTTTCGGACATTCCACTTTATGGTAAGTTAGTAATTACATAAAATATGATATAAACAAAACTATATATTAACATTACTCACGCTTTTTTTCCACAAGTTGTAGGCAAAGCTGCTAAGACAGGTATAAATAAAAATTCAACTTTTATTTGGCATAGAACTCTTGATTCCGGGCTTGATACCATGATTTGTAACAAGCTCTTATGTCAATAACTGAAATATAATATATTATGTTTTACCTTGCATGTACAATTTTTTTAAAGTACACTCGTTTAATCACATTATACTAATTTCCATTAAAACATTATTACATAATGTGACAGATCTATAGGCTTTAAACAGGCAGTATCGTTCATTAAACTATTTAGTGTCGGTGTTAAACAAAACGCTTTCCAAGCGGTATCGCAACAATTGTTCACGTGCCTACAATTGGCACCATGTCACGTAATATTATCGATCTCGAAGCCTAAATTGCGGCAATTTTGCGTTTATTTGAACCAAGTCTATGCTGTGCAGTTGTTGCATTGTTTACTTTCTTATATCTCGTGTCTGGGATTTCGTAATGCTTGCGGTATTTATATTGTTTCGCGATGATCTATTTCTGATTAAGTTCAGTGCGGTTAAGGATATTTGAGTCAAGTTTGTAGGTACTAAGGGTACTATGGTTTGTTTTTGACAAACTTATCCATCCATCCATCCATCAGCCAAAGGAAGTCCACTGCTGAACATAGGCCTCCCCCAATGATTTCCATAGAGACCTGTTGGAGGCAGCCTGCATCCAGCGACGTCCCGCGACCTTTACCAGGTCGTCGGACCATCGTGTGGGTGGACGTCCTACGCTGCGTTTTCCGCTACGCGGCCTCCATTCGAGCACTTTCCGACCCCATCGGTCATCAGATCTCCGCGCTATGTGCCCTGCCCATTGCCACTTCAACTTGCTAATCCGGTGGGCTATGTCGGTTATTTTAGTTCTCCTACGGATCTCCTCATTTCTGATTCGATCTCGTAGGGAAACCCCGAGCATAGCCCTCTCCATAGCTCGTTGAGTGACTTTGAGCTTCCTAATAAGGCCCATAGTGAGAGGCCACGTCTCGGTGCCGTAAGTCATCACTGGCAACACACAACTATCGAAGACTTTCGATTTAAGGCACTGAGGTATTTTGGACGAGAAGACGTCGCGTAGTTGCCCGAACGCTGCCCAACCGAGTTGGATTCGACGATTGACCTCTCTCTCGAAGTTGGACCTGCCTAACCGGACCACTTGTCCTAAATAGACATATTCGTCAACAACTTCAAGAGTCGAGCCCCCAACACCGATGGGGGTGGGCACAACATGGACATTCGACATGATCTTCGTTTTGTCCATGTTCATTTTAAGACCCACCTGTTGGGAGACTCGATTGAGGTCTTCGAGCATAGTGCTAAGGTCTTCCAGCGATTCAGCCAAGACTACAATATCGTCGGCAAACCTACTTCAAAAGTTGGAAGTAATTTTGTGTAATATTATGATACGATTAAAAGTGTATGGTAGCTAGTTGGTAACGAACCAGATGCGACTGCCAACATGTTCACGGTGGCTACAGGTTCAATTCCTAGGGCACAACTCTAACTTTTCGGATACATGCGTGTAATACTCAATCACCAAGAACAATAACAGCTAATGAAAACATTGTGAGGATTCCTGCATGGCGATTTGCAAAAAATCTTTGATTTACATCCACCAGCCCTTACTAGGGATTATACGGCCTTATCCCTCCCAATTGTACTCTCGATTATAAAGGTGGCCTGAATCCTGTAGTGGGAACTTACTGGAATATAACAAATACATAATGACAGATCTACGTGATACGAATATGCTAGAGAACAGCGAAAAGTTTGACACGTCGATAATCTTTCTCCACAGTAAATGATAATGATGAGTGTATTCATTTATCATTAATAAGAAATTTATGTAGAAATGACATAATGTAGAAAACATTGATGCTTTTGCTGGGTAGACACTAAGGTAGACATATATGTATTGATACACTTATATTTTGTATATTTACAAGCTGCGTAACAGCTGTAATTCTCAGTAATCGAGATTCGAGAGCGTCTCATGTGCTCGTAATTTATCGGGAGATTTGGTTGTCGTCATCAATATCAACGGGTGACTAATTTAATTGCCTATCAAAGGCACCTTTCATTGCTGTCCTTTGCGGAGCACGTAAACCGCACTCGCCGACATAATAACTTACACAACTGTGTCAAAATTATTGATATAGAGACTGCTTATTTGGTAAGGTTCCAATTTCCTGCTCCTTCGTACAAAGTTCGGGCAAGCGGTACGTATTAATTATAGTAAATTATTTATAATCAAACATGCCGTTGATCACTTTGTTTTTGCGTTTGGAACGAGTTTTTTGCAAATATTTGATTATAAACTGGTTTACAAGCTAGGTTTTGTGTTTTGACGCCGGTGATTGATGTCGGCCGCGTAGACTCGGCGCTAATACTAAAGTGAAGTCTTACGCGCCAAATAAAGCGATGCGAATTTATTCACTTCAAATTATATTTATTATTCGAGTTCGATTGGTATTTATAAAACTTTAATTTAGAACTGATTAATGGGGCAGTTTGTACGTCGCCATATCGAGTAATGTTTGTTTTCATTTTAGTACACTTGCATAATCCTGTATCCACAGGTTGATTTAACTGGTCTTGTTACAATAAAAGGCATAAACATCCGGGCCAATAATTTTTTTCATCACTATCTATTAAATATTTACTCGAAAGGGCGTCCAAATTTGAACTGTAATTAAGATGGCTTAATGTATACTTCTAGGCACACAGGGATCGGAGGTGCTTGCCACTTTTCAAAGAATATCAGTCTAGTCTCAGAAACTGTATTGTAATATATTGGCCCGTATACATCACACTGCAGGGCATGGGCCTCCTCTGCAATTGAGAGTTCGATTGAAAGTGATTAGGCCATATAGTCCACCATGCTGACATAGTGCGGGTTGGCGGGCTTTACATGCTAATTCTTATATGCATATGCATATCCTCACGATGTTTTACATCACCGTTAAAAGAGAAACTGTCTCAGAAAGTGTTCTAATTAGCAGAAGGTCGATTTATATAAATAATAATTTGTTGTTTTATCTCAAACTGTCCATCTCACAGACATTTTTTTCAAACGTGCTTGCTTCAGATCGAAATAAACACATCAAGTGATATCGGAAATAGAGGCTTCCTCATTAAGTCAAATGTTTCCTGTCACGTCTAAACTGGACTCAAACGGTTAATTAAGTCATGCATAAGGAAGTTTTAACTGGCTTCTCTCGTACTAATATATGCAATAATTATACCATCAGCGACGGCGAGCTGGACGTAATCCCGCATTCCGGACGGATAAAAACGGTGGGTTAACCAGAAACGACGATTTACAACGTCCTGATACATGTTCTTGGGAATCATACATATTTAAATGGTCTCATGGCAATATTAATAGACTGGACGGTGTCGTAAAATTGCGTCTTTCATATGTAAGTTTACGATTTATAAAGCTGTTATGTAAACATATACTACGGGCAAATTGTGCTGTATGAGGCTTGCCAAGCTGTGATTGGCCTCCTGTATTGAGGGATTAAAAAAGAAAGACAAGGGTCTAAATATCAACTTTAGGAAGTTGACTAAAATGAATCTAATCGTGTATTTCATTGTATACCAACTATGAAAATGGGCCAACATAAATGATTCTGTTTCAAAACCAAACCTGAGGCTTAGATCAGTGAAGTGTAATAAACAAAATATTTTAAATTTTTTAATTTTTAAGAAGATTGTAAAACATCGTAATTCACCAAAAATTACAATGTAATAAAATTGTAAGTTTAAAATAACCATTATATGAGGTATAAAATTATTTTTCGTTTCACTAATAAGCGCGAGCAATATTCATTTAAACATTAACCTTATCACAACAGTTTATCAGGGACAGTACAGTTACCTGAAACCAGTAAGTTTCACCCACATTGGTTCCAATTAAATTACTACTTGCGCGTAAATAAGCAGCAAGAAAAAAACGAGAGCGCATTACCGGTGCGCTGATGGGACCCTATTAGAGAAACACTTCGACATTAATAGTAGGCCCTTCGAGAAATTGTCGCCCGTCTATTTATACGCGATTGATTTTTGTCTACAAAGATGGAAGTAAATTGTTGGTTCTTTAATTGTGGATTACAAATATTTAATAATTAGATTTATTTTTATTAAGTAAAAAAAGAACAAATGTATAACTATGAACGGTATTTTTGTTTTGCTGCACGTAATTTAATAAAGGTTATGTAAATGAGTATTAGTATCTTTCACTAAGGTAGAGTCAACTACAATCACTACTATTGCCTGACACACGTTTGTAAATAAATACACCGAACAGTCATATACATAGTCTTGACCACACACTAAGATTTAGTCTTGTCTCAAGGCTATCAGGAACTATAAGAGACTTTGGTAGGTGTTTCAATATTGATTGTAAAATTCATGTGCCATAAAAACAACAATATAAACCAAAACACTTAGCAACATTCATAAATATTGTACAACACCAACCCCAAAAACATAGGTAAGACACAAATCCATCAACATTTATCCATTGAAATATCTCGACCGCAAAACAGAAATCTCGAACAACTTCAAGAATAGAGGTCCGGTAAATTATTGAGTAGCGCACGTTTGCGGTACGAGAGGTGCCGTCGGCTCGGCGCTGGGTGACCATAAACGGACGGCGTAATGATGGCCAATTTCCGAACCAGATCCAGCAGTAAATGCTACGTTAGGTGCTTTATTGGATGTAGTTATGGCTGATGTATTGAAGAAAGTTGTCTCTGATTACTGGATCTTCATTACTGTTCTTAGCGGTTTGATTTTAGCTACAGGGCTGTGGTCACTAACTAATCCTATAAAGTTGTCTACGGCTTATCTTAGAAAAAATATAGGTACTTGTTTTTTAGAATGATAAAAATAATAAATAGAAAAAGTCAATACTGAAATGAAATTGTTGGCAGCATTTATTCATTATTCCACAGAAATAAGTAAGATATATCAACAAAATCAAAATAGACAGATGCAAAAATACATTCAAACATTTATTAAACAACCAACGGCCGGGAGAAAATCCACACGTACGTTATTAACTTCGATAAAAACAAAAGCAAACTCAATTGAGTAAAAACAGTTGCTTTAATTAAACTAAAACGTCTCAAATTAGTGTGAAACGAATTGAAAAAGACTTCTGAAGTAGCGTTGACCTCGTTATTAAACTATTATCAGAAACTTTTGATGAGCACCGTTTCTTTATATTTTATTGGCAATTTGCGATTACACGCATAATTTCAATGAAACATCATTAAACTGAAGATGCAATGGCTCAATAAAAACCCTTGTTTTAATGAGTGACGTAGCGGAAATTGCTTAATAAGAACTAAGTTATTACACTGTAGTACCGGCATACGAGCAAGCAACTTAACTCATGTAAAAGTGACCACGGCAATCCACAAAATCACTAAATATGTACAGGGGAGAATGAGGCGTGTAGTTTATTTAATAAAGAATACTAAATATGTAGTATAAAAAAAGAGTTAAGGTAAAATTTATATTACCTCAAGATATTCCACAGACTAAGTTTAAAGAAACTGAAGTAACAAAGCCACTCGTAGCGATTTATTGTATGATATTGGTATCATACCTATCGGTAGGCTTATCCAAGATGTAGGTGGAAGGATTATAATAATTAGGTATATTATATATTAAAATCCGTAGTTCCAAATTCGGAACAAATATCTGTAGATCTTACTTTAATAACTGGCAGCCTCACACACATTTATTTGTTTTGGGTTTAGGTATTTGTGAGACTGAAAGTGTCTCTCGTAGTTTCTGATGCCACGACACAAGACTCGAACTTACAGTCCCTTGCCATATTATTAGACCCACGCAGCAAACAGGTTACTTTTTCATCGCAAGAGTTGATATTGGTCAAAATTACGTGCTATTTACTGTTTTGAGTTTTTGATGCTATAATTTAATCAAATGCTAATAAAATTAAATAACTTTTGACTAAATATTTTATATACACAAATTATTGTACAAATTATAACACCGGTTTCCTTCTAATTTAGTATTTCGTTAGTATTTTGTTGACCCTCATTTAGCCGCCAAGAGTGCCTTAATTCTGCGAGGCATGCTTTTTATACATTCCTGTATAGATTTTTTAAGCTGAGGATTGTAATTCCACTCCAAAATTAATTTATCTAAGAGTTATCTTTTAGTTTTAACTGTATATTTTGATATTTTCCTCATCAGAAGCTACCAGATATTCTCGATAGTGTTCATATCTAGCAAATTTCCAGGCCATTCCAAAACTTTAATATGTTGCTGTTGTAAAAAGCTAATAATGCTATTTGCTTTATGGCAATTGGCACCATCGTGCATAAAAATTGGTTCTTCTTCTTCAGAGAACCAGTCTTTAAGTTGGAGTATTCATTTCCTGATTCATGATCCTGGCGCATTGTCTTCTCTACGATATACAGGCGACCTGTCCCTTTGCCTGATATAACAGAATAAACTATAACAGAAGGTGGATGTTTTACTTAAGGTACAATGTAGTCGGGTTTGTATTTCTTGTGTGGTCTTCACCGTACAAACATTGATTTTTCCATCGAAACTTGAAAGACGGCCTCGTCAGAGAAACAAGCCTGTTATGATCAATTTTTTTTATTAAATGTAGTTCGTTGATTGATTATATTCACTTCTCATAGTGAAAAATATTTTATCACCTTTTCCCAATCTTCTATGGTAAAGTTTTTATATTTACGGGCTCAATCAAGTCGTTTCTTTATCATAGTCAGTAGCCAACTTTCGTTTTCGCGCAGGTTTACGCGCCTTCAATTTATTTTCAGCAAGACGTCGCTGCACAGCTCCATGAGAAATAAGTATTCCGTCATCCCTAATGTTCTACGTTAATAAACGGACCGGTAATTTTCTATTTTGGATACAAATATCTCGGATTTTTCTGTCTGTTCTTAGAGTTGTAATACGTTTCCGTCCACAGACCACACGCACCTTTTCGTTTTGGCAAGAAAGTTATCCCGCGATTATATTTTTTTTAAACATTCTTCACCGAACTTCTCGATATGCCCGTCGCTTTAGCAATTTGGTATTGGGATAATTCACTAGCCTTTAAAAGCCCCCGTACTTGCCCAACTGTCTTGGCAGAAAGATTACGATTTTTTCCCATCATTCCCATTAAAATATTTAAAAAGGTCATATTTTGGGTAATTTTCTCACTATACATGCTATATGATTACAAAAAACAACAAATATAATAATATTCTATCATAATGAAACTAAAATTTCATCACAAACTTACCGTTATTTGTAAAAACAACCCTTTTTAATTTCAACAGATTTTTAGGTTGTGAGGCACTAAATTCACTCGCGAGCCTTTAATAATATTTATTTATGTTTTATTGTATTGCAAGCATTAATATATTTAGCTAAATTTTGTCAGAATAAGGGATTTCACAAACTAACATATGTTACGCCTCTATAATGGCGCTAATGTCTTATAAAGTGAGAAAATCGATTTTTTTTTGTTTGGGTCTAATAATATGGCAAGGTACCGTAGTTTGAAGTCGGGATTATCTAAGTGACTATTGAATGTGTTTATTATTATTTCTCCTTATCTGCTTTTTGTTTTTCTCTACACCAATAGCTCCCGAATGACCGCATGCTAAACGTAATTTCTTTAACAATGCCACCCAAGGCATTTATTGTTCTTTTATTTCATGTAGACCTTCAGTATCGATGGCAAGTAACGAGACACGAGGCCCTCATTCGATGTCCACCATATAAGGTGAGGACATGCAAAGTTTTTCTGCGTCGACAGGCGTCCCACATCCTACCACATTAGGTTTGACGTGTGATTATCTTGGTGCAGTGTCATGACAATCACTGATGCAAATTAGCGTTATTTTTTCTAGTTTACAACCTCGTGTTTATAGTCTTAATGAGTGTAATACATCGCCTCATTAGTGGATAGAAGAGTTGATGTGTTAACGGTTTGCATATTATGAACTAAACGGCGAGATGTTGAGTTACGAGCTGGAATAGTAGACATTGAATTGACGTGGTTTTTATCAAAATACTTTTTTAGTTAGGAAAAGATAATAAATAACTATAGTTAATTATAAATATAAATAGGTACTTAAAATCATTCATTTTCCTTTCACTGTATTCTACGTATAACAACATTGAAGGCACCTCAAAAGAATATTATAGATTGGAATGCAGCGTAATACGGAGTACGGGCCCAATGATTAATGCCTATGTAACACATACTAAGATAAAAGCCCAACCTTCAAATTAAAAGCTAGTAGCTGCCAAACAACAGATTACAAAATGTTAAACATTATTATCGACGAAATAAATCATCGTGTCATAATTTATTAAATTTTTATATGGTGACGACTTTTACGATTACACAACGAGTTTAAAATTCAAATGTTGGTGAGACGGCGCCAACGTCTAACTGTTCAAACAAACGTACATCTGTCTATTCAAATTATATTACTCAATAGTATAGTTAATGTATCGAGATCTTGACTAATGAACAAGAGTTTTAAATGCAGGTTGAATTGTGCTTCAGTATTCAATAAATTGACTGCAGGTAGGTCTTTCAAATGTGAAAGGCCTGGATAGGAACCACCGCAATGTCTATTTCTCCCGCCAAACAGCAGTGTGAATGTACTGGACATAATGAGACTCAGCATCTTACGTCTCAGGCTGGCGAACGCAGTGGAATGCCAAGCATTTTGTAATCCATGGCGTTGTTTGGTTTTGCTACTGTAAATAAATAAATAAATACACCCAACAGTCACATACATAGTCCTGACCTCACACTAAGATCGAGTCTTGTGTCGTGGGTATCAGGAACTACGAGAGACTTTTCGGTCTCACAAACAGCCAGACCCGGAAGAAATATTTGTGGGCCGCACAAACATTTCTCTCGGTGCGGGGATCGAACCCGCGGCCTCTCGTTTCACAGGCGGCGTCTAACCAACTGCGCTACGGAGGCTGTCAAAATGTAAATGAGCTGTCGTATCGCTTAGCATCAGGAGAATGACATGGTGGTCTTGCCATTCATTGGAGCATAAAAAGAGTAACTGAAAAGGAGCAAACTATAATAATAAAGACACCATAGATACGATCGTCGGACCATTAAATTTTAGCTCTAGCGTTGCCGTATAATCTCCAAACTCATCTTTGATTTTTAAAACGAAAATCTCACAGAAATTAAAGTGTTTGACCTGTATTTGAACGCAGATACTCGCAATTCACAATCTTTACATAGAGCCGTAAAACCAATAAAGCGATGAACATATATTTAACTCTAAATTCTAATCGCGAGTTTCTTTAATTGGTTTCCAGTTAACATAAAAACTCCATTAACTGTAGTATCGCAAATGTTTAATCAGTTGTTAAACTTCAAACAGATACATATATACTATTAATGTTATTTTGCTTATTGGTATATTGTTTTCATTTATTTATTAATATTGATTTACTAATTAATATCCCTAAATGTAGAGATGTAAATAGGGATATGGCATCAATAAATATATTTCAGCAACATAATATAGGGGATATGAGGGACCCAAAATGAAAATATACCTCATATTTTCATTTTGGGTTTAAGTCCCGTGCTACAAAAATAACATGTTGTATAATTAATGCCTTAAAGGGTCCAAAGTTAAAATTGAAGTCAGAAAAATACACGTTCCCATTTTAATGTGATCAATAGTCGGCAAACCACGAAAGTGATTCCTGGAGACAAAGTTAGTGTAACAGACAAAACCAGTACATAGAAAACAAATAAATATTTATCGATAAAATCAAAATATTTGTAAATGTGTGTCTTGTATGTAAGTATGACTGATAATTTCGAATCCACAACCGTAGCCTCCATAGCTCAGGGGTTAGAGCACTGGTCTTGTAAACCAGGGGTCGAGAGTTCAAATCTCTCTGGGGGCAAGTTAGCAAATGTGCTTAAGGCACATCTTTTTTAAGAAAAGTTAACAACTTTTTGTAAATAAATATTGTTTTCTAAGTATGTTTTGATATTTTAATTATATTAATTATCCTTATTTTTGTATTTAAAACTCTGTTTGCAACTTAACGTATGTTTACGAATAAAACTAAGTATATATAAACAAAATAGGGACATTGTGAACTTAATCATGTTTAATTAATTTACAAATTAAAGACATTCAATTAAATCGTTCCATAAATTTCGCAGAACGGCATTTATATTAATTACATTAGCTTTAAATTTAAATATAAACATAAATGTCAGTTTATTAACTTATTTTATAACTAGTAACACATAAATTTAAAATTGTATAAATTAATTGTAAATTTAACACAACTGTACTGTACCCGTATATTTTACACTGCAGGGGAGAGGTATTACAAAATAATATTTAATTCATTAAACACTGTTTTCCTCAAATATAAGAGTATTTTTGGGCCAAATACAATTTTGAGCTTACTTGTCTCAATTACTATTTATCTTTGACCATAACTTTACCCATGCCAGCATATACATTTTACATAATGACAAATTAACATTAAATTAAGGTTAGCGTTAATCCCTTGGTGTCTTAGGTCCAAAAGAAAAGGTTTCCAGACCGAGTAAGCCCCATTTGGTTTGTCATTCGATATTACCTGTGCTCTGAGCAATGCTCGGACGCGGCGCCGCGCAGGTTGCCTCCCCTACGGCGCCGGCCCGGCTGCCACCGTCAAGGTGCGGCGCTTTCCGCCATGTCTCCGGGGACTTTCCACAGGGTGAACGAGTCATAAAGACTCTGTGTGTGACCCCGGAAATCGAACTGGTCGGAAACCTCATAAACCAATGTGACATTTTTGTATATACACTAAGGTTCACGCAAATGTTGATAGCGCGATTCAGTAATTATGTGAATTTTTAAGTTTATTTTCATAAATTGTTTGGGCATTGTTGATTTATACTTTTAAAATAGTTTTAAATATAAATGACAATACATAATCACACAACATGACTAAATAATTCATTATTAAGTAATTATTTGAAGAAACTTACTTGTCAGAAAATGTGTAAAACGAGCAACGCCATCTACCGAAACCTTCAGAAATGAATAATCACGACATCTATCATAATCTCGAAGACGAAAATGTAAACACAAAATCTTATTTATGGCGCTTCTGTCTCTTCACCATACTTATTCATTGCTTTTCCTAATACGAATATGAAACAAAAGAATGCTATTCAGTATAGATTTTGTGGATTTAGGTCAGGCGTAGTGTTCTTTTGGCCTGTGTACAATTACTAATACGTCACAATATGATTATGATGTATGATGGTTTAGGATGTCAAAAACTTTGTGGTTATTATCAGACTTGTTAAATATTTTAAAAGTATCTATGTTATGTGTTAAAATAATGATAAAGCGACGCAGTGTTTCGTTATTTGGAACTTAACAAATAAGATATGATCGAAAATGTAGAGTCGTTATGTTTTTTTTTGTTTTATTGCTGTGAATGGCGAGACGAGCATGCCGTTCGCCTGATGGTAAGCGATGCGACCGCTCATGAACAGTAGCAAAACTAAACAACACCTTGAATTACAAAGTAATGCTTGGCATTCCACTGCGCTCGCCATCCTGAGACATAAGATGTTCAGTCTCAATATGTCCAGTAGTTACTCTGGCTACAATGTCCTTCAATCCGAAATACAACAGTGCATTTAAACTGCTGTTTGACGGGAGAAATAGACATTGCGGTGGTACCCACCCAGGCAGCCTCTCACATATGAGAGACCTACCACCAGTCCACCACCACCTCGCTGCTTTAATTTGATAGTGGCACATAACGAAATGTGTATTTTTATGATAATGTTACCATTAAACACAAATTAATCTAAAATACTTTGTGAATAAAACTCATATTTTTGATAGATTATAGCAACTTTCAATTATTAATATAAAATATATAAATAATTAATTATTTTGTTTTATTTAAACTGCTCTCCTGAAAAAAGTTCATTTTTCAGATATGTCGTTATCAAATTAAAGCAGCGACCTGTGTCCACCTAATGTGTTGATTTTATAAAATATTGCAGTTATACAAATCTTTGGCAAATCCATGTAAAACACGGGGTTGCAGAATGATCCAGATCCAGAAAACGATGATGAGATGACTGGATAAATTTATTATAACAAAAATTCAGACAGCCTCCGTGGCGCAGGCGGTTAGACGCTGCCTGTGAAACGAGAGGCCGCGGGTTCGATCCCCGCACCGAGAGAAATGTTTGTGCGGCCCACAAATATTTCTTCCGGGTCTGGGTGTTTGTGAGACCGAAAAGTCTCTCGTAGTTCCTGATACCCACGACACAAGACTCGATCTTAATGTGGGGTCAGGACTATGTATGTGACTGTTGGGTGTTATTTATTATTTATTATTATTAAATTACCGTTTGCTCAAAGTCGAAAATGATGGAAAAGATCTTGTAATTTACAATCTAACGTTTTTACTTAGTATAAGAAAATTATATTTTAAAACTTACACGCAACTTATGATGAGATCAAATGTTGAACTTTAATATTAGATGATTATTTTATTCAACAGTTACTCAAAAATGTAGAGTCACCATCTAGCCACAAAAAAGTGTATTACACCAACATCAAAAATGTTATTTGTATAACAAAGAGCAGTAAATCATCAATTCGACTGTGGATAATCCGGTAGTAAATAAAGCAATATAACTTTCTTTAAACTGGACACCAGCGCATACTTTCAACAAAAAAAATGTTCATATCTCCAACAACGGAATCTTTATAATCATCCATAGGCCGTAAAACCCGAGTTTGCTGTGAAGGCACACAGTTTTGTATAGTTTGTTTGTTACATCCGTGATCCGTAATGAGAGGATTTTGTGCTGACAGTGTAATTTCAACCTTAATCTAAATTATTAAAGTGTGTTTTGTAATGCAGTGTTGGAGATGCGCAAACGCAGGTGTGCGGTCGCCTGACCGTCGCCTCGTCGGCTACCGCTCTCGAATATGGTATTCATTTATTAATTTGCTCGCGTTGACCGACAGGCCAATACATTTAGTGTAAACGACAATTTAACTGATATCGCGATACCATATACAATGCTTGGAGAAAGGCGATCGCTACTTATACAACTGTACTTCGATGAGTTGAGATATTGAATGTATCTTATTTAATTGTACAATGCAATGTTTGAATTATAGAGTAATGGCAATTATAGAAAATTGCGAATATATTGGCTACAATCAATTATAGTGTTATTATAAGATGAAATCCATAACTGTAATGGTTGGTTCATGATCGTTTACTATAGTTATGGAATCTTGTCTGACAACTGTAAAGAATATTTAGTCGCACAAGTTCTAAGCACAGTGTAAAGAGATCACAAAACGATCTATGTAGTGGTCTATTTTACCGTACTTATAAATTAAACTGTCTACCCATTCTAGTTTGATCGTTGAGAAATATTTGGAAGAGATTAACTAAAAAACTACAAATAATAACAAAAGGAATGCTTCTACAATCCGACATTGATCCATGTTATGTTGTAATTATATTATATTAAAACTACATAATTTATTCCATAAAATCAAATCTTGATTCAGTATAAATAAAATGAAATTCATTTGTATATGAGGCCTTTGTCTTCAAGCATTTATAAATACACATATGGTGAAATACATACTGTGGCTGCCCTTGGACTGATGTAGGAATGGGCCCACTCGACCGTGATAGGTACGTTTGACCTCCACTCATCGTTTTTTCCCCTTTTCCTTCACATTTTTAGAACCTGGCAATGCGGCCCAAATGTCTAGATGGTCACGGACGTTGGTAGCCACGATTATTTGTCTATTGGTTGACGCGTTGATTATTTACTGCACCTGAAAAAATTGTATTGTTGGTTCATCGACCTCCATTAAAACATGTTCTGCGAGCAATCTGTCCTATATACAGCATCCGCTAGTACCTTTTAATAAGTAAACAACATTGTTATGTAATTAGCATACATTTGAATCGACGTATGAATGCGACATATTGCTCAGACTTATTGGTCAGGCGCTTTGATAAATTTACCGCTACAGAAATTATAAATCTATTAGTGATTTAACAACTCAAATTATGCCATAACTAACGTTATTTGTAATTTAAATGAACAATATAATGTTTTTCATTTAGCACCGGTTTTAATGAGCAATAAAAAAACACAATAAATATTTTCCAAATTTGCCTATAAATTACACACAAGTCAACTATTCTGTATCGTAAGGTACAAAATAAACACTGAGGCACACTGGAGCTCTGTTTGTGTAAGCTAGAAGTATTGGTGTTAATAAATCATTATACAATTAATACAGGCTAGCTGCATTCCTGCGGCGGCCGGCTGCCGGTCTGCGGGACATAGTTCATACTAATTCAGTGGTACAGCTTTGTGCAGATATATTGAAGTTCGTTTTATAACGTAGTTTATGTGGTGGCGTTGACACAAATCGGTGAAATTATTGTTTGTGTGTATAAGTCATATCGTAAACTGAACGGAATGCTGTTTTTGACTGCTTGCAAGAGTTTTATTTTATCTTGAAGCCATGAAGGAATCGATAAACCCGTTCGGTAATAAAGTCTAGGTGTCCTTTTTGCTATTTCCTTAGTATTTCATAAATAAAATATTTTTGTAGAAAATATTGCTATTCTAAAATATTGCTTTTCAATCTGTGCCGAAATTTCTTGATGTCCTAATGTCCTTTTGTTTACATATTTATACCTTTCACTGAACAGCTAATTAACTTACTCCAAATATTTTCACTGTGACTAAACACGGAACTTCAAGCGCTAAGTCAAAGGCTCCAAGCCTTTAGCAACAGATTCCGGCTGTTGTTTAGCGAGAACCAGTTATGGCGTAAAAACCCACAGCGTCCTCGGCCTGCCAAAATTCCTCCGCTAATACCAAAACATATGTGTTACTAAACACTATTGCTATTTGTATTTTTAGTTTGTGAACCATAAATAAGAAAGTATCCTTAATTCCTAATGAAAAAAGCTCCTCTGGATAAGAGGCATATCACAGGCAGAGGGGCTTTCATTAATTATGACTTAAGTAGCTGACCCATAGGTCAGGTCGACTGGGTAGTAGGTACCAAAATGTCACACAAAACACACGTGATATGACGGATTTGATATCGTGTTTTATCCGATAAGTGAGACCGCCGAAGATTTAACATCCTTTTCTCCCGTCCTTTTTCCTTTTATTTCTCTTAACTTTTAAGTTAAAAACTACCCAGGTTTTATTATATTTAATGCACGACTATACACCAAAAAAAAATCAGTTTCTCCTAGTCGTCTCTACCTACGATTTCATTTGGTTTCAAAAATCAAATGCTGGACTCTCAGTATCATTACCATTTCTCCTTCACTGTCCATTATAAAGTAAAAAATGGACTTAGATTGACCATATCATAAAATAGTATCTAAGGTGCCATTATTATAGTTATGTACAAATTTTTATTTCATCTATTGGCGCCATTACTCTTGAGGAATGGTTCAATAGAAAAGTCAACTAGTGGACCATTTGAATGACGTGTCTAAGCGAAAACTGTCTTAAGTTGTCAAACATACGATTGACACAGCCCAACCAGGATTCTAGTTCACCATTTGATTTGAAATCTCCTTTAATAAACGAGGTTCGCTGTAATTGGTATTGTGGCTCAGTTTCATCCACTGAAACCCATCTCAATCATTGAAAGACAATTTGCTCATATATCTTCTTTGACAACATTGATTTAACATTGATTTTTTCTTCATTACTTTTACATTACTAGTAACTGGTATCATTGTTCACTGGTGGTAGGTCTCTCATATGTAAGAGACCGCATGGGGTAGGTACCAGCACAATGTCTATTTCTCCCGCCAAACAGCAGTGAAAATGCACTATTGTGTTTCGGTTTGAAGGATATTGTAGCTAGAGTAACTACTGAACATATTGGGACTCTACATATTATGTGTCAGGATGTCAAGTGCATTCTGAGCATTGGTTTTTAATTTATGGTGTTGTTTGGTTTTGCTTCTGTACATCAGCGGCCCGGCCATTTACCATCAGGCGAACGGCATGCTAGTCTGGCTATTAAGTGTTATAAAAATAAACATTATTTATTATTTTTATGGTTTTTCCCTATGTGTGGCCATCCATTTCTTTCATGCTTCCATTTAATCAACTCAATCTTAAGGTTGCCAGGAAAGAAATCGCTGATAGCGATAAGACCAGTGATTGTTAAACATACTTATGATAAAGTATTTAGAAACAAATAATAAATTTAAAGATTGATTGGGTAAAAGCTTGGTATTCCGCCTCACTGTAGCGATTGGTGTAAACATTTTTCTATATCCCACCCAGAAAGACCGTGGAGACCTGGTAGAGGATTTACAGACAACATCATTGTACCTCCATAGTTGATTTCGGTATTGACTTTCTCACCTAATATAAAATCAACATTTTACAATAATCTGCATTAAAATCATTCATAAACGTCAAACACTCTTTCGATTAGATATTTAACACACAAGACGTTCTAAAATATGTTCTTTAGTGACGAAAAAGATATAAATTATGCAAATATTTTCATCTTGTTTATAACACGTAATAAATTACGCACGTTTTATTAAAAATGTAATAAATCTGAAAAGCTTTATATGACACAGTCATATATTTGTCTTTATAAATCTATACAACTATGGCTCAAATTGCGGCTATATAAATTCCAAGAGATTAATCTGATCGTCAAACTAGACAGGGATAATTCATATAGAGAGACGAGGGAGAGAACCACTCTCAATCGTACTCTCGATTGTAGAGGAGGCCCGTGCCCTGCAGTGGGACTTATATGGGCTGATACAGAATCAGAAAACGTGAAAGAAATTATATTTGGAAGAAATAAGTGATTCATAATACATTATTTTTCAATGGTTATGACACTTTGAATACTTTGCATCGAATAGTATTTCACTAGTATAATCGTATTCGAATATTTTTTCAATAGTATCAGCAGTCCACTTTTTCACACTGAATATCATTGCAAAAAACTTAAACTTGAAATGAATTTGAATTGCGTGAAGTGTTTACACATATTGTGCGATAAGTCAAAGGATACCAAATTGCATGATTGTTCTGAAGGAGTGAAAGCTGGAGTCTTAATACCTCTTTCATCTTCTCGGCATATTTTCGTTTGCTGGATATATGCAATAAGAAATGAAATCATACACTAACAGATCACAGATAGACAAAGATAACAAGCAGACTACTAATGATGCGTGCGCCAATGTTAATTTTCGACGATCAAAGAAATGCTTATTATATTTATACACTAACTAGCGGCCCGACCCAGCTTCGCCTGGGTGCATATATTTTTTGATTCCACTCCACACCAAATATATGTTGTTTTTGGTATAAACTCTTGTATACCTAAACTTGACGTAGATATCCTACTGTCCGGCTCAATACCGTTTCATCCGCCTGTTCAGTCTCTTCCCAATCCATCCCGTCCCTTCTCTTTATTATCCATCTCGTTTTATAACGTGTATTTACATTTCGTCCTAACAAATCTGTCAGCTATCCCACCCCTCTCCCGTACCTATTTTACTTTATGTTCCTTTCTCCCCATATGTATCCATATACATAAACATATAAAGATTGCCTTATGAATTTTTGACATTAAAAACATTAGCATTTTTTATCGTCCATCCAATATTCCTTCTCTTATTTCAGCACCAAAATGCTATTTTTCCAAAAAAATATTGCACGCCATTACATTTTGTTAGTAATAAAGAGTTAAAATATAAAATTTCATAGACATAACTTCAGTGGTTTCGATTTTTTATGTTTAGAAATGGTAAAAAAATGAATACAAAGAAAAAGTTTGCCCAATTTTAATAAAAATTACATTCTACCGAATCTTTTGACCGTTTCCAGCAACATTTTCGATATTAATTAAAAAAAGTATACTTACAACACAAAAGCCGTTGTTAGTGAAAGCTCGTGCCACGTGTTGAGTACTTTTGAGGTTATGAAAATCACTTGATTAACTAATCGTGCAAAATACACTCAAAATTGATAATCACCTGTAGACATCTGGCGGGGATAACTAATTAAATGACGATTGATCAGTTTTCGACCGGAGAGGAAAAATGATTAAATTACTAAAATGGCTATTAAAAAATAAGGGTTGATCGTAGAAGGGTGAACATTGATGTTTGTATGTATTTTTGTATGTTGTATCATAAAAAAATAGAAATTAAAAATTTTGTCTAAAAAATAAAAATAAAAATTAGGTGTGGACTACCCCTAACATTTAGGGGGATGAAAAATAGATGTTGGCCGATTCTCAGACCTACTCAATATGCTCACAAAATTTTATGAGAATCGGTCAAGCCGTTTCGGAGGAGAATGGCAACGAAAACTGTGACACGAGAATTTTATATATTAGAAAAATAAGGGTTGATCGTAGAAGGATGAAAATTGAGGATTGTATGTATTTTTGTATGTTGTATCATAAAAAAATAGAAATTAAAAATTTTGTCTAAAAAATAAAAAAAAAATTTTGGGGTGGACTACCCCTAACATTTAGGGGGATGAAAAATAGATGTTGGCCGATTCTCAGACCTACTCAATATGCTCACAAAATTTCATGAGAATCGGTCAAGCCGTTTCGGAGGAGTATGGCAACGAAAACTGTGACACGAGAATTTTATATATTAGATATCAGAAAAAGTAGTGTTGCAAATGACGATGTATTTTTAAAAAGTTAAACTACTGTCGTTAAGTAATTAACAAGTGAATGCGAATTGCATTTCACAGAATTAATTTTTATACTCAGATATTAAGCGACAGTACAAAATTCCCCCATTATCTATGGAATTTCGAAGGCGTGTACAAACAAATGGATGTAATAAAAAAAATATTGGGGACATGTTGAATGTGACACCGTCGTAACAAATGGAAGTCATTTTATTAATGTCCACAACTAAACGTATTACGTAATGACAAGAAAATATTCATTTTCTTAATACATATTCTCAATCTACTGTTCGTATCTATCTCTCTCAAGAAACTCCAAAGCGACTAGTCGCTTCCGCAGGGTCCAGACTGCTTAATACTAGTATTAAGCAGTCTGGACCCTGCGGAAGCCACAATTTTAATCAGGTTGTCATCGTCTCTACTCAATAAAAATATGATCGCTTCTTATGCGTTAGTGCACTGTTTATACAACTGTTGTGAATCTTTAAAAGGTAAGATGCTGAACTGAAAACGATTTGTGATAATTCTAGCTGTCAGGCCCGGCTTACATACATACATCCATCTATACATACAAACTTTCACAATAGTATAGTAAGGATAATATTGGTTAGGATTATGATCAAAAAGTTTGTGTGGCGAAAATACGTTATATTTTCATACATTTCTCCGGGGTACGCAAATACCTAAAATATAAATATATTCAACCAAAATATTTAACTGCTATTTTATACAACTACTAATGCAAAAGTATCTAATTTAATTATTGAATCACTGAATTGCTCGCACAAATGGTAGAGCCAAACTGGAACCTATTATGGATACAATCGGCTTGCCTTATAATATTGGCGTGAAGTAGCATATTTGTTGCGTGTTAATTGGCAACCTTCAAAGGACGACAATGATCAGATACTAATACAAGTATTGGCAATAATTTGCGTTTATTACGTAACATTTGCAAACTTGGAAGTTGGAACATTAAATTTTATTTTCGTTTTATTTAGAAGTAGGTCAGATAAGTAGTTTGGCAGGTAGGTATGTAGTAGACATAATTATTGTAAAATATACATACATACATGATGCGAAGAAAATTAGAACAAAAACAATACCTATATACATTTTCGAGACATATTGAAACACACTTTTCCATTAAATCATACAACAGAGGCAATAATGTAGTCGTTTCTATCGACTCTACTCGATGACTAAGGGTTTAAACCTTCAAATTCTTTGCCGAAAAATATATTTTAATTAAAATAAAGTCCGTTGTAAGTTGCGTGACATTGAGCGTAATGCCGGCGCGAGATAAAGCGCCGGTCGACACCCGAGGTGTGATTGCGTGGCGAGCTGTAATAGCTTCGTGCTCGTTAAAATATCTCATCTCAACACTAAATTAGGAGGCAGATTAATAAAATGACATCCATTTTTATGTAACCCACCGCGGAATATATTACTATGATATATGAAGCAAATCGAGCATTATATCGTTTGCGTATGCGCAGCGAGTAATATCAAAAACTATGATAAAATTCAGTACAGGAAGTGCTTACTCAAAACGTCAGTGGAATGGAGTTAGACCTTATCGTGAACACGTGTCGTTGACATAATGTGTAGTCGGGCTACACATAGTTTAAATCATTGCACCGGTTGAGAGTTCCACTTCCGAGAGGAATGGTAGGAATTCTATATTTATATGTATCAATGATTAATATCCTAAAGTTATAATTAATGATATTTTAAAATACCCAGTTTAATCAAAGTTTGAAAATCTTAATATAAGTTTGTGTTTACGGTTTACTATGTAACAAAGAAATGCAATTTCGTTCATAAATCACAAACTGTCGAAGTTTTACTGCATAACAATTTATAGATAGATATGCAATAATAATCTTCAGACATTGTAACTCAAAATTGACACAGTTCTTTATAGTTATGACACCGGTGCATCTGTATATATAAATTAGCTGGGGCACTCAATAATAATGCGCAGTAAAGAATATGAACGGCTGCTTCTATTTTTCAAACACGAGCGGCAATATTTCACTGCGCCAGAGTTATCAATGAACAAGTAATTTAAAAAATATATTTTTGAGTGGGTGTAATATGAGTTTCCACTGAGAGATTGTATATCAAATGAGATTGTAGCCACCTGTAAGTCATTAAACGCTGCCCACGTACGGGAACAAATTGTTGACGCTTTTTAGAAGACGGTTGACGATTTCCAGATTTTTATCGCCAGATATTTTTCTCGTGATTCGTCAATGAAATTATCGAGAATGCTTGGAGAATATTGTGACTTTGTGAATAATCAATAATTGAGCAAAATTCAACGACCCGTTTCACGGCTTTGTGCCAGAGTGTGGTGTAGTCATGACTTGAATCCTTATATTCGTTGGAATGGAGAATAAAAATGATTACAATTCATTGGAATCGGAAAGGGCGGAAATTCTTACCTATTTTTAATCCTGATCACCTGATCTGAGCTGATCCAGCGATTTTCTAGCTATATGTTTGGCGATTCAGAAATGTACTGATATTTTGATCCCATTAATTCGCTCTCTTTCTCCCTCCAGCCATAGGAGCTTCACTGTTGAACATAGGCCTTCTCTAAGGAGCTCATCAGTGAAGTGTCGCACGATCGCCAATGAGGTGGACAGGGGATCTGGTTAAAGTTACATGCCACTGTGGAGGTAAATAATGTTTTAAATTAGTTTCTCAATACCGAACTTACAGAAACATCAATAATAAAAATGTTTTTGTAAGTATCAATAACAAAAGTGTGTAAATCATACTTGATGTAAATACAACTTTCATAAAATTATTACGTAATGTAATATATATGTACAATATAATAAACTGTTTAATTTGGTCTGAAAATTAACTAGTTCTCGATCAATAATGCCGACGAAACATGCATACTTTTCAGTTCTGTCTATCATTCGAGAAATAAGGGATAGTAAAAATAAATAGTTCCTATATTGTGTGGTAACAATGATTTTGTTATTATATCTTAATTTTAGGGTATCACATCTTGCAATCGATATGTCTGAGGCGATGTGCGTCGCGTGCGCAGCCGACAAATTACGCGACACAGGTGGAAACGACTTCGCTTGCACCTCGTATAACAAACTTATTTATTTTACGAGCACACTGAAATATTACGCCGCCTGCATGAACATTCGGGAAAATTTACATTAAAGCTTCTTGAGCAGAAATTAGCTCGTGTATTATATTTTGAGTGTATATTTCGATGAAAACTGTATTGAGTCGATTCACGGGTACCTACTCGTATCCTGCACGATCTATCGTGGTTATAATATTTTTTGCTAAATTCATCTCCAAGGTTTGCGGGTTAGAAGGATATTGTAGCCAGAGTAACTACTGGATATATTATTCTACGTCTCAGGATAGCCAGCGCAGTGGAATGCCAAGGATTGCTCTGAAATTCATGGTGATGTTTAGTTTTGCTTCTATCCATAAACAGTCATAACACTAACCATCAGGCGAGTGACATGTTCGTATCTCCTTGCATTTCAATTTTAAAAAAAAGTCTTCACCGAGGCTTATTTAGGACCAATATTTCAAAGTGGGTTTAAATGTTTGAACCAAAACCACCAAAACTTTCAACGGATATAAAAAATGGCTGAGTGACTATTTTTTAGTTTGGCAACTCAGAAACTCTATTTGTTTATTTCAAAAATATGTAATGCTTAATTAAATTTAAAATAAAATAAAACACGAAATGCATATGTATATGCTTGTCAAAACATGCATCTTATTAATGTGAAAAATATAGTTTTGGTCCACCGTCAACGATCGCATTTCTTCACTATTTATGAGTAAATTTAACAAAATGCATATGAAATACCAATGTATTACATACTGTGATAATCTTTAGTTTACAAGTTAACACAGTAATTGAAAATTGTAATAATATTCATGGAGATTCCATATCAGAACAAACTATCAACTGACATGCGTGTTAACGAATTCTGAGTAATTTCATTTTCATAAAACTCTCCATCATAAAACCATTAAATTAGCCAAACGACATTCGATCTACGTTAACACCAGTATCCAAATTAAATTACGAAATCAAATTATGTTCAATTACAGAAAAATAATTTTCAAATTAACTGTCGCCGTGTAAATTACACGCTTCAGAAAAAAACGTAAGTGTGTAACATGTTGAAACATTTGGTCGTATCCAATAAAATATTTAATGTATATCCATTATAATTATATGATAAGTTACCACCATTATATAAATTAGCTGTTAATCAGTTGTTGCCGTGATATCTTAAGGCTATAATTTCAAGGCGAGGGCCGCCTTGCCCCGCCCTTTGACACCGCTGTTACTACCAAATGGTATAATGTAGACATAATTTTAATGCATCCAATGAACATGGAGATATTTTATTCAAATCACAACCAAGTCAAATTACGAGAAATTGGATGTTGCGCAACTGAAGATTCGTTTGGATAGAACAGTCTTGATTAATCACATTGATATGACGAAATTACAAATATGATCATCGACAGAACACAAGATTTAATTGTGAAGATACATATCTGTCAATCAATGCGTTCTCATCAAATTAAAAATCAAAGGAAATGATTAATGAAATTTTTGACGTAGACTCATTTTTAATTAAGTCAAACAAAAGATACAATTCGGTGATTTTATATTATCATCAGTAGAAAATTCAGCTTTGACTGCTGAAGAAAGGGGGAGAAATGTGGAGGAAAGTAGAAACTATAACTATCCATAAAAATGCGAGCAACATGACAAAAAATAGATTATATTATAGTAACATAGATTTACATTTTATTTATTTATTTATCTTTTTATACATAATGTTGTATTAAAGGCGGACTTAATGCCTAAAGCATTCTCTACCAGTCAACCTTTGGGTGATGCAGAGATTGTACAAAGTAGGTGTTAATAGTATAACGAAGTGCAAATATATATTTATATATATATTAGAAAATACATATTTATGCATATACGTTTACATTTTAATAAATTATACAGGGTATATCACGACTGCTACCAAAAATTGAACCAAGTGGTAGTTTAGTTTTAGCGACATCAGAAACATTGAAAATTTTGCAAAAAAAAACCGTGAGTGTTTTTTTTTCTTATTATGTTCCAACGTGTTTTGGTCGTAAATCTAAATGCATAGGTTTTTTAAAAAATAATAGTGTATACCATGATATTTTTAAAGGCGCTAATGGTACAAATAAGGGTGTAAATTATGATTTTATAAAAACTATGGATTTACCACTCATACACGATTATGTTTAAAATATCACAAAAAAAGTCGCGCAAGTTTTTGTTGAATTGTGGAAGCAGTCTTGATATTACTTTGTCTATACAAATTAATACTATTATTAATTATATAAATAATAATGCTACTACTGAAAGTTCCTCCTTCAAGCAATACAGCTAAATAACAAATTCCTATAGCAAAATTAATTATTAGTAAAGATAAAGGCGAAGGAACTCAGCCAGTTAAGCCTTTGAATAATGATGTCGCGCGATTTCCACATAAACCAAGCCGGTCCTGATTAGAAGTATTGATGTTGGCAATACCGCAACTGTTTAGCAAACTGGAGTGACATGAAAATTCTTGACACAGTAACGATAAACATTCAAATGAAGCCATAATCACGCACTGTGTTTACTGCCCACTAGATGAATGGATCTATATAGAGTTAGCGACTTATTAATGCTGGTACCAAGTGTCTTACCTCTTTGCTGGAGTTAAACAAATGGCTGGTTGAAAATATTGAGCCATATCTTCGCGCAACGTGCCTACTACAATAGAACTTAGCAAACAATGGCCTATATCGTTGTAACCCCATGGTAACAGGTCTTGTTATTGTAATTACTTAAGAGATTTGTAACGGCAAGATTCTCTAGGATAACATTAATCTGCGAATATTTTTTTAAAACTGACTTTATAATTATGTCTTTGAAAGGAGAAGAAACATCAGCAAAATCTCGCCAACTGCACCATTTTGTCGATAATTTACTGTATCAGCTCATATACGTCTTACTGCAGGGCACAGGCCTCCTGTACAATTGAGAGTGGATGGGACATATAGTCCACCTGGCCTTATGAGGACCTAGCGGACATTACATACCACAGAAATTCTTATAAATCGCCGTGATGTGCAGGTTTCCTCATTATGTTTTTTCTTCAGTGCACGTGTGTGTCATAGGTGTACCCTGGGATTCGAACAAATATGCAATTTGCTATATTCGATTAAATATGCATTAACAACTCCATACAGTTCATCATCGGTATTAAGAACTAATTACATTCATTGGTCGGCGCTTGGGCGCAGTGAATCTGACTGGATATAATGGCATTGGCTCGCCTGCGCACCGCTTCTAATTATTGCACCGATACTTATGTTTACGTCTATTTATAACATTATTACACTACTGTTACACACGCGACGCTTCAGGCTTGTATTATTATTGTCCTGTCATTTCATAAAAAACTACGTTGCGTGAGTTTATTTTATTTATTTATTTATGTTAGTAGTTTTGCGCTTTAATAGCTATAATTTTGCACATTTTCATTTGATGTTATTTTGTTGTTGTTAATAAGACTATTTCTTTGGCCTTAAAGATAGGACTGGTAATGACCAGTTTTACTATATAAAAAATGATGTTTTCGATTTGCTTTAACTGAATATTATTTTTAATATTCTAAGAAATGTATTTATTGTACATATTTGTATTAAAGCCTTCCAAACATAAAACCGCATAGGATTCAGCTCTCAAAGCTATCTCGTACATTGCTTAGCAATTAGCATATTCAAATATTTCTTTGTTTAAAACAATTTGAATAGATAAACTAGGAACTTTTTTCTTTAGAGAAGCACGTACAAGGCAAGTATTTAATTGACTTTGGGCCTGGACGCTTCATGAGGGATCTGAGATAAGATGTTAGGAGGATTTCTGAGATAAGTGAAGTATGTGAGGCACGCAGCGGCAGATGTACCAAATGCCTCTTAGATACGCGCTATCACACGAGTTGGGACAGTTTCTAACGAGCTTGTGTTAGATCAAAATCTTAGAAATGGTTATTAATAGGATTAACATTAACAAGATGGATAAGAAAAATTATGGAGGTCGCAGGAAGTCGGAAAATGCAGGCCACTTCTTAGTAGTAAACATAATAAAGAGAAAAAAAATAATTTTAGGTGCTGCATCGTTCTTAATAAAACCAACGTAATGTGATAGCTTTGTCATTTCCTCGCGTTTTATTGAGTACACGAGTTTATAGTATGCCTAATGCTATGAAAAAAAATCGTAATGCAATCCTAAATTTATTTATTCTATTCCACTGGAAACGTAAGAATAATTATAAAAATAAAACATTCGCGGCAACAGAGTGCATTATGCCACATGTGGAAAGAGCGCGCAAACAATCGAAACAATGACTCAAATATTTAAAATATTCAAATAATAGCATTAGAAAACAATCTAATCTCTTAATAACAATATTTTAATTACCAACAACTCACATTCGCAGTTGACCCGCTACCTCTTTACACATAATCCACGACATTTAACCGAAAAAATATAATCAAGAAAATATATACTCGTAACATTGTAAGAAACTAATGACAACAGCATTCATTTCACAATAGACAAGGCATAAAGTAAAGAGCATCGCATCCGGCAGTACAGCGACACAGGTGCGTGCAATCACGGCGAGGAATGCGGGGGCAGGTGACAGGACGAACATGTTCCAACTTTATGTACTCGATGCCCGCGGCGTTAGACCGCTCAAATCACGTCTATTAACCACAGGACTATGACCGCGGGTAGAGCTATGCGGTGGGTAGACACGGCACGGTTTTATTTTAACAAAACTAAATGCCTATTGAGATAGAATTGATTTAAATAAACATAGATTCTTTTTAAACTACAATTCACACTATTTTTTTAGGTTACGTCAGATAATAAGGTTAAATATCGTTCATGTCAATGACAATCGTAAATATCGCGAGGAAATGTGTATACTAAAAAATCTTAAATTATAACCCAAAATATAATAGGGATAAAGTAATTATTCTGCGCCGAGCGCTAACATAAGCAAGGCAATTCTTTGTTTCTGGTATATTACTATTGTAGGCTCTTATGACAAGTCAATACACAGCACTTAATCTATATTTACAAAATAATTGTAAACAGAAGAAGACTTTATTAATAAATTTTATTTTATGCTTGCAATATAAAGCACACAAATCCAATAAACAAAAACGTGTTCATTTGATATACTCGTATGTATGTGTCAATAAATATTTTTGAATATTCATTGAAACAACTTGCCATCTCTTGCCTTTTCTTAGGTATGCGCCTGGGGTATAATGGTGTAATTCTAGACGTGTACATATAAGGTATGGTAAGTAACAAGATTAAAAAGCCGAGGCAGCTGGCAGGTGGCGTTAGAAAAGCGTTAGGCGCTAGTCAGGCTTCGCTTAGGAACTAACCAATAGGAAACTTCGTAAATGCATCGTCATTACACATTTATTAGCTGCACTGTACGTGATTACATAATACTGTTACGTTGTCGGGAAATGGTACATTAAATATGTGTTAAAATAGCTGTGGTATTATTGTATTTATTTCACTCATTTATTGAATTGGTAAAGTGATTGTACTGGTCAGTGTGGTAAATTCACTGCATTGTAATTAAGCATTAAACAGAAAATCTCGCGTTATTTGACACGATTAACCCCGCCTGTTCTATTGCTCCTGCATTAATTACATTTCGTTTTAATGTATTATTATCAGCAGTCATTAAACGTCTATATCACACATAGTAAATTGTTGTTATAGTAATATTGATTTTACTCCATACTTATGTAGAGTTGGTGCATTTTCTTCTATTGTTTTGCTATACGTTTATACATACTGCGACATGGTCTATATAAAACGATTTCATAATAATAATAAAGTTAATAAATACAGAAATGCAGTATTACTGGACACGGCACGCATTGTGAGACGATTCCTCGCTTTGTCTTCCTAATCGCCGCGCCGCGCCGCGCCGGTGGCTTGGGTTTTGAGCTTCACCACCGGAGGGTAAATAAATTATTTTATATACCTATGTTAAAATAAAAAAAAGATTAATAAATTAAAGATAATAATTTAATATATATATTTTTTCAGTATTTGGATTGCAAGACGTACAGGTCGCTCACCCGATGATAAGTGGCACGCCTGTCCAAACATAAGAACAATAGCACTAAGAATTCATTACCAAACTAAAATTGATTTATAAACTGAAAATGATTAAGACCATATAAATGAAGTCTATGGCCCAGTAATTTTACTAGCTATTCTAGTTCCTTCAAACAGAACACAACAAATACCCAACAATTACGTACATAGTCCTGACCCCACACTAAGATCGAGTCTTGTGTCCGTTCTTATCCTAATCTGTATCAGCCCATATACGTCCCACTGCAGGGCACGGGCCTACTCTACAATCGAGAGAACGATTGAGAGTGGTTAGGCTATATAGTCCACCACGCTGGCCTAGTGCGGGTTGGCGGACTTACATACCATAGAAAATCTTGTAAATCGCTATGGTATGCAGGTTTCCTTACGATGTTTTCCTTCATCGTTTTAGTGCGTGGTGATTGACTATCAATACACACATGACTCCGAAAAGTCAGAGGTGTGCCCTGGGATTCGAACCCGCGACCACCGTGAACATGTTGGCAGCCGCGTCTAGTCCGTTTACCAACAGGCCACCACGCACTTTATCTTCACTGTACCTATTGGGAAATTTAAGAATGCCCTACTAAGATCTTTCAAACGTGATGGAGCTTAATCAGTTAGTAATCCATTGCCTACTTCATTTTTTGTTTTTCTCTTTTCAATTGTGATTCCTCATTAATTAATAATAATTATTAAATTGGTTTCTGGTGGAAGGTCTCTCATATGTGAGAGGCCATCTGGGTGTGTACCACCGCAATGTCTATTTCTCCCGTGTAACAGAAGTGTAAATGCACTGTTGTATTTATTGTCTCAGAATGGCGAGCGCAGTGAAATTTTGCTACTATTTATGAGCGCTCGTATCGTTTACCATTAGGTGAACGGCTTGCTCGCCTCGCCATTAATAGCAAAAAGAAAAAAAAAACGATATTGTATCTAATAATTACCCACATTTATTGTTTATCCATTTAGTTAGTTGAGGTGAATTGTATTAATTTAAGCTAGTTATAATGAATGTTGTTTACACCCTTAAGGATAGTACACACTTTTTAAGACTTTATAATATAATTTTTTGTATGTTTTGTGTTTCTGTCACTGGTATGTCTTATAAATAAATAAAAAAACACAGACTGACCGCCCCGTGACCACAAGAGTTGTAAAGTAATTGAAAGGTCGCGTCGCGTCGCATCGGGCAGTCAATAAAAGTAATAAACACTAAACCAAATCCGCAATAACATACTTTAATAATAGTTTTATTTCAATGTGTAACATTCGTTTAAATTTTAAAAACCAATGCGGTAATCCACTCCACGGAGGTCTTAAACAAAAAACAAATATTTATAAAGAAAATGTTATTCACAACATTCAACGATTGTAACTAAAATACGATTTAAATAAATGAATAAAGTGAAAGGCTTGGATTTGTTTGGACAAAACAAAGAGCGACGCGCATTCTGTGGCGCATCAGTTATCTACATGTAAATAGATAAAGCAAGTACTTTCATAGCGACGCACCTGCCACCGTCCAATAATTACGGAATGGACTCTCTAACACGGCCTCACGTAGGGCTGGCCAACATAACAAATAAATGTAAGAACAATTATTTTTATTTACATTTGTTAAAATCAGTTAGTTCCTGTATAAACGGTGGATCCCACCTGGAAGACCGATATTTGAAATTTAAATATTGATGGATAATTAAAACATAAAATAAAGTTTAATTACTGTATATCAGGTATTTTTTCACTAATGCCATTTATCTAAAAAATATCAGTCGCGAGCGCATTTCTTCACCACGGAACCCAGACATGAATTGTCACGAACTGTTCCAGAGTGGCTTTGAAGTTGCAATGAGTAACGAAATGTTTGAGACTCTGTAGTAATGTGTATTTATTAAGTGGTTTCTACCACACAAACACATTACCATCATAATATTCAGTTATTAACCTAGGATTTAAACTATCTTATTCAAAAACTTTATTTGTAACATAATTATCTTAATTACTGAAAACCAATAAAAAATGCATTTGATTTTAACACAATGTTAAAGAAAATGCATATATGGCAGCCCTGTAGTAATAGGAAACGCTAGGCAATATTCTTGACCACCTGCCCATCTCAACAATCACACATCTACGATTAAAGCCCAATATTCCATGAATGAATGGATTAGAAACACTTGAATCAGTGATTAATATCGTATTTTAACATATTTCGTGGAGGTTTGGCGCCGAGTTCACATTCATGCGATGAACTTGATGCAATAAATAAAACTCGGAATTTATACGGATGCATTTATTATTTGTGATTTATGCTGTGTTGCTTAAGGGAATTCTTGAGTTGTATCCATTCTTTATTCAATAGTTTCTGGTTAATAAAAGAGTTAATGTTATTGTGAGCGTTTTTTCTTTATAGTTACGAGTTAGTTAGATAGTTTTCACATGTTGTGAGGAAGCGTTAGTATTATTTGAGAAAAGAAATATTCTGACTTCAGAAATAGATTTAGGAAATCAATATCAAATTAGTTAAAATTTTCTACCGGCTTTTTCTATAACCTATGAAAAAATCAAATGATTAATCATAAGACACGGAATAACAACAGTATGTATTAAAGCACATAATATCGCTTAAAATCACAAAAGGTTCCTCATTAATCCAATTCGCAACAAAACCCTCCGCCTACATAAACAAGTAGCGGTAGATAAGCACGATATTTTTTTAAAGCGTCAGTCTATGCAGTCAGGAAGTTGGACGTAATTACGATGCAAAAACTGTTATAAAATCCGCACCAAGACTTAGGTGGGCTATAAACAGCAGCTGCGCTCATTAGAAAATCTGCAAGAACGCCACCTGTCGACAGGAAAATGACAATTTTCTCGAGCTGACCGCGTTCGTACAAGGCGACTTGAACGTGCTAATTTTCAACCGTACGCTTAAACTGGTTAAAGAGATATTGGGTTTTGATTGCTCGTGTATACAAGTATTTATTTAATAATTTGTTATTGAATACCACATAAAATAGTTAGAGAAGAAAAATAAGACAACCCGTTTAAATAAAGGTGACAATTTGCGATCTTATCGCATACCGCGATTTCTTCCATATATACTATTGTTACTATTTTAGTTTAATTTATTAGCATTTTATGTCTCAGGATAGCGAGCGCAGTGGAATGCCAAGCATTGCTTTGTAAAGGTTTTGCTAACTATGAACCATATCGCTTACGTTCAGGCGAATGTCATGCTCGTGTTGCTGTACAGTAAAATTAAAAAAAATGAAAGGCGTTTATTGACTTGATATATCTAGTTGACAACAAGCCACTAACCAGAGTCTAATTTCGAAGCAATTTATAAAATCTTTATCATCGGCAATTGACTCCACAAGTAAAAATACCGAGCGGAGCCACTCAATATTTAACGTCCAGATTAAACTCCAACTGATATGTTTATGAATAAATATCGAATAACAGCCGAATGATTATGTCGAGCGATATTAAACCTTTGCCCTGTAGAGCATTATTTTTTCTGAGTTTACTTTTTTTATTAAATATAATAGATTTGTGGTCGTTTTATAGGGTTATGTCTCGAATTCTAATTCAAAGTAAATACTATTGGCCTGTGACATTCATTATGTAAATGAAACGTTTAATTTTTATTGTTCATAAATTTGTATTTATTTGATTAAGCATATACAATGGCGAAGTAACAAATTGTAATGTTTAGTGCATTAGCTACTAGAATTTTATATTTCGACCCCAGACCTCTACTCCGCGAGACGAAAGTTATTGCAGCCTTCGGCCTTAAATTCAAATATGTCTTGTGCATTACGCTTACGTTTTATTGCTTTTGAAGTAGGAATAATAAATTACTTAGGTTAAATAAACACCAATTCTATTTTATATATTATCTCTTAGTATTATAATATAGAAAATTAAATACTATCGTGTTATTTCTGTGGCATCTAAAGTCTACTAACCCGCATTAGATCAGCGTGATAGACTATATGGTCTTAACCCTCTTGATCATATTCTCAATTATAAAGGAGGCCCATGTCCTGCAGTGGGACTTATTTGAGCTGATACATTACATAATGTAATTTACATTACTATTTGTATTTAAGTATTATTAAATCTCCGTTAGTTAAAAAGGGAGATATTATCTATTATAAATTATGCTGACTTCGATACAATTTAAAGATATGCCAAAATAATACAAAGAAATGACATGAAAATTTGCTTCATAATGATATCGATATCTTATACTCAATTTCATTCATGCGGAACTGGTTTTGTGTTTGTAATTGTATTCGTGAGTAATTTTTAAGACAAAATTTAATTTTAATGCCCCTTCTATATATTTATGACTACCGTCTATTGATTACTGTGAGGTATTTTAACATGCCTCGATGATCGAGACTACCTTAGTCGGAAGTTGAGGTCTACGGTTCGAGTCCCGTGTCAGGAAAAGTGATATTGACTTTTTCTCATCATTATCAGAAAGGAGTCAGATATTTATGCCCGATACTGTCGTAGATCGTCCCCTATCACTTCGTGGGAGGGAACATACAAGGCGCAATGTGGATGGCTGTCTGAAAAAAAAGGCGTTACTTTGTGTATGTATTTATATATTGTACAATAAACTAATATTTGTAATAGAAAATTGTTGTGTCTACCAGACCACTTGTAATAAGTAGTTTGAGATGATACTCATCATATTTATTATGGGTATTTTATTACCACACGTACATTAACAGTTCTAAAAGAATGTTTTGCACTCTAAGTGGTTTTTTTAAACCTACAAGTATGAAGAATATACGAAATTCAAAACAAAAAATAAGAAAGGCTCAACACATATTGGATACCAATCCCATCGAGTGAGTGCACTGCCATTTTGAGCATAAAAAAACATTTGTTAGCTTTTTACAAGTGACAGAACACAATGCGAATAAGACGTCGTAACACAATGTTTGCAGATGTTTCCTGTGAGTGGCCAATAAACTTTAAATTCAGGTATTTCGTGGACTTTACGTGTTTATTTTATTTTTAACCTTTTTTAACTGTCTGGGCTGACACAGGGGGATTTTTTTAAACCCTTTTAATAAGGAGTGTGTATATTTAATATTGCAAGTGATAACAGGAGAAATGAAAGAAAGAAAGGAAGAAAGAAAATTTATTTATTAAATTAAATGAAATGCCGTCTAGTTTGATGTAAATTAGCGCCAATAAATTGGACAGGCAATGTAATTATGTAGATTGTTTATTAAAATGTGTTGGTTTTAATGTGATGTGGCCTTTTTTTCCAAGTAAACAATAATGATTATTCATATTTGATTGTCATAACATGCACATATCGGCGATAAAAAAAACGATTATGAAAATAATGTGGTGTCCCCTATATTTACTAGTCATTAGCCTAATCTAGACTAACGTAGAAATCGGATGATATTTTTCGATTAGAAGGGAGATACCTATTATCTATTATGAATTCTGCTGACTTGGACAAAATTTAAAGATGTGATTGTAAATGACAAGAAAATTTGTATCATAATGATATCGATATCTTATCCCCAATTTCATTCATGCGGAACTGGTTTTGTGTAGCTAATTGCATTCGTGAAAAGTCGATAAGACAACGTTTAATAACAATGATATTACTTCCGTTGGTCGACTGATTGAAATGAAATATTATAATTATTGGAAAATTCTGATTCCTACCAGAAAGTTTGTATGAGTGCAGTTTGGGATGTTTCATCATATTTATTATGGGCAATACGTAATATTAAAGATAACTTCAAGAAATGCCCTGGATTTCAAATGAAGATACCAAATGACTAATAAAACATAGGCACATACAGCTTATAATTTTAACCCAATCAAATTTTGACCGTGAATAAAAAACGAACACCCTGTATAAAGTATAGTTGAGGACCGGCCACCTGTGCACACTGTGTGGTTCCCATAACGCCTCCGCGCCAATATTGACACAGATTAAATCAATTCCGTGGATGCGCGCTATCTCACGGACCTGTACACGCAGGAACTAACCTGTCTGTGTCATGTGTGCACCCTTGCTTACTAATGCTATTTTTTTTAGAAGGATGCGTGTATTAGCAAGCGGCAGGCTATGGTATAAAATATGGTATAAAGTTTAGCTCTTGGAATTGTGTAGGCTTTGGCAAAAGTGCGTGGTGGTCTGTTGGTTAACGGAATAGTCTCGGCTGCCAACATATTCACGGTAGTCGCGGGTTCAAACACACACCTCTGACTTTTCGGAGTCATGTGTGTATTGATAGTCAATCACCACTCACTAAAACAGTGGAGGAGAACATCGTGAGGAAACCTGCATACCATAGGGATATATAAGAATTTCTATGGTATGTAAGTCGGCCAACCCGCACTAGGCCTGCGTGGTGGTCTATATGTATAGCCTAACCACTCTCCATCGTACTCTCGATTGTAGAGGCCAGTGCCCTGCAGTGGGACGTATATGGGCTGATACAGAAGGCTTTGGCGACTTTGGAGACATGGCTTGGTATCGGAAATAAATGTGGTTCTGTTCTATAAGTTCTTCTAAATGGCACGCTTTAAGCAACTTTCTGCAAACGATAGTAGGCCGACGTCAAGCGACAGACTGGCTGTCGAAAGTGTGTATCTTTGGTAAGTGAGGTTGCACATTTATCCTTCACATTCCCCTTACGATATAACGGTCTGGGAACACATTTATGATTTAAGCGTTATGGTTTATGGGCGGCAGGGATCACTCACGACTAGTTGACCAGTTTGCTCCTTTGCTGGACCAGTGCTATAAAAAAGGGCCATCTTTTCACCTCGTGGCCGGATTTTTAATAACTTCGAAGGTGGCTATAGTCGATTTGTTTTTTGTTTTCACTGGTGTAACTACTCAAACTTGGGAGGTTGTAAGCCTCGCGATTGTATAATGCATTATTACAGAAGGATATGTAATATGTACTGCGATATTATAAAAAATCATTATTTTTGAAACTCTCTAAGCCTAGAATAAAGTCAATATTAAAATCCCTGTCTCTAAACTTAGTGATTGTTTACATTGACCACAATATTGTGTTCTCATTGGGATCCTATCGATTATCGTTAAACTGGGAGAAGACGCTCGAGGCACGACCGCAAACAAATTGAACTGTGCAAATAAACGCAGGGGAAATACCCATTAATTGTACAATCATTAGACACAACCAGAGCAAACAATAACTGCTTATCTGTATCTGTATCAGCCCATATACGTCCCACTGCAGGGCACGGGCCTACTCTACAATCGAGAGTACGATTGAGAGTGGTTAGGCCATATAGTCCACCACACTGGCCTAGTGCGGGTTGGCGTTGTACTGCTTATATACAGGGTATATCAAGACTGCTACCGAAAACGAAGCCGGGTGGTAGTTTAAGCGACTTCAGACACAAAGCAACAGAAAAAGTTGCAAAAAAATGCGACAATTTTTTTTTAAATATTTTTTCCTATGACCATATTTGGGTGGTAAATACATTTTTCCCTAAAATAATAGTATATACCCTTTTATTTATAAATAATCTAAGATATAAAAGAGTTTAAATTATTATTTTAGTAAAAACTATGGATTTAACACCCAAAAATGACGATATTTAAAAAATCATAAAAATAATTGTCGCGTTTCTTTGCGAAATTTTTAGTTGCGTTGTGTTTGTAGTCACTAAAACTACCACCCGGCTTCGTTTTCGGTAGCAGTCTTGAGATACCCGGTATGTATCGAAATGCCTCGGTGGCGTAGTAGTTCTACGGTACGCTTGCAATGCTGAGGTCTCGGGTTCGAATCCCGAGTCGAGCAAAGTCATATTGTATTTTTCTATTCATTATCAGTCCGTAGTTAGGAATTGGTGCCCGATATGGCAATAAGCTCGCCCCCTATCACATTATGGGGTGGATCATACAGGGCCAAATATGGGTGTTCAGGCACCTATGCCTATCCCTTAAGGGAAAAAGTCGTGAGTTTATGTATGTATGTACATATATTTATCGAATACTATTTTTGTTTTTTTAAATCGATTTACCTTTACGCGATTATGGATGAACTACTGGGAATGAAATGTTTACATACAACATAGTAATTATATTTGGTACCTTCCCACCTAGTCTACCAGTTAACAACATTTGTCGCTCCATCCATTTCTATTTTTCAATGGACATTCAATTGCATAATTGCACACATTTGGGCTCATACGAGCCACTCGCCTCCACCAAATAAAATAATGGAGCGCATTGTGACCATACTTGTTAACAATGGGCAGGATCGCATTGACATCTGGTAGTCGCAAGAGCCGATCCTGCGATATAAAATGATTGTTACACAAAACGCTACGGTCCATTTTTGATTGAGCTGTTACTGTAGAAAAACTTACATAAAAAAGAACTCTAAATTATTTGTAAAAAGATAGATTATTGCTTGACGAAGTACAGAAAATGCCTGATGGTTAATTCTACAGAATTGCCTCTTGTGTCATAATCATTTGGTAGTCGAGGGGTTGTTATTTGCACTTTTGATGTATTCTGCCAGTTGGCGCGAGTATAATGCAATTTGTTGACATTAATATTCAGCTTATCAGTTTACGGGATAATAGGGTTGTTGACTCGTTTGTATTGCCATTATCAAATCGCTATTTATAGATGTTTTGGTGAATCGATGTGTCATATTCATAAAAGTGTCGCATATATTAGGTTATTTGCAGACTTGATAATGATGTTAGCGTGGTACGTAATTGATAAGTATGTCGATAATGTCGTCTTTGGCAATGTAAAAAAATACCGTATACGTATGTATTTTCATAATACGTATTAATCATAATACGCAAAAAATGCTGTGAGTCCGAAATCCACACCAAGATAATTGTTTACGCGACCCACAAATTATATTCGGTTCGGTTCTCGGTACTGAGACACCAAAAAGTTTCACGACACGAGACTTACCTTTGACGAGACGTACCTTTTATTTAGTTGCTTTTTAGTCTGTACCTATTACCTATTGCCTATGTATTAGTTGTATAACCTTATTCATAGACAGTTTAACCTCTTTTAGTTATTTAGTTATCGAATGTTTTGTCCCTTTCGAACGACTTTTGAATTCAGTTTAAGCAAAGAAGACAAAAAAATCGATACTAATGCAGGTTTATAAAAGGTCTGTGAAAAAGGCCGTAGTATTAGTTGTCATTGAGATATTATACTACTATAAATGAACGGTACCGTATCGCTCCTTCTGTTTCTGCCTCTATCACGCCTACGCCGTAACATAATCTTCGCTCTCGCTTCACTGGGTACCCGTGTGCACGCACAATACGCGGATATTTTGTTTCCGATGTCCGCTCTAGTTGGCATAATACCTCAATGAGTTATGTTTAACCACTATCCTGTATAGTAACGTGTGATAAATAACGATGAAGGAAAACATCGTGAGGAAACCTGCATCCCATAGCGGTTCGGAAAACTTTCTATGGTATGTAAAATTCCGCCAACCCGCACTAGGTGAGCATTGTGGTCTACACCGCCTAGCCCCTCGCAATTGTACTCTTGTAGAGGAGGCTCGTGTCCCGCAGTGGGACGTATATTTGATGATACAGGTAAATGATAATGATCGTTTTATTATCCTTTACTACTGGTCGATAAGGTACTCTTCAAAAGATGTTTAACAATGACACTTCCCGTAGCCAATAAGATAATCAAGTGGCAAAAGATTAGTAAGTTTTGGTGGGGGTACTTGTCTTTTCACCATGTAAATAGGATCTGATACTATCAACTGATACTAGCATTTGTCAGTAACATTAAACTACAAATTAGCACGGTTATGAAAATCTGTGTTTTGTTGTCAGAAACTTTTAGCAAGAGGAGGAAAACATTTTCTTAAAAAGGGATGAATAGATAAAACAACTCGATTCATTGTTAAGATGCGGCTATATGATTATTTGATGTTACATTATTTAATTACATATTACATTAACCCATACATACAACATTCAAGATGAAATGTGGGTGTCCTGGTACCTGTGCCTACCCCTTCTGGGTTAGAGGGTCGTGAATTTGTGTATACCGGGTATCTCAAGACTGCTACCGAAAACGAAGCCGGGTGGTAGTTTTAGTGGCTACAAACACAATGCAATTAAAAATTTCGCCTAGAAACGCGACAATTTTTTTTTATGATTTTTTAAATATCGTCATTTTTGGGTGGTAAATCCATAGTTTTTGCTAAAATAATAATTTAAACTCTTTTATACCTTAGAGTATTTATAAATAAAAGGGTATATACTATTATTTTAGGAAAAAATGTATTTACCACCCAAATATGGCCATAGGAAAAAAATAACAAAAATAAATTGTCGCTTTTTTTTGCAACTTTTTCTGTTGCATTGTGTCTGAAGTCGCTTAAACTACCACCCGGCTTCGTTTTCGGTAGCAGTCTTGATATACCCTGTATAGATATGTACATTAACCCTCTAGGTATTATAGTATTAGTGACAAATATAAAGCATTAGTTGTTATGTTCGTATAAACTCAAGTTTAACACACATAAAAATAGCCAAAATAATTAACCACACCCTTTTGTAGTACGAGTAGTTGAATAATAAATTAGAGCCTCCCAGTGACATGTGATCAAAAACCACAATACACAATACCTAAGAACATTTTCCTAATTCATCTATATAAAAAAAAATAGTTCGTTATGTTTGTAATTAACCCTTTACTCCTGTTTGATGCTCACTTTATTACCATTATAAAACCGAAATCATTTTAGTATTGAATCTCTTTTTTTTTTTAAATTGCAGACGGCAGTAGTTATATTTGAATAATATAACGTACATTACTGGGAGGGTTGAAAAAATTAACTTAATTATACCGGGTATATCAAGACTGCTACCGAAAACGAAGCCGGGTGGTTGTTTACACGACTTCAGACACAATGCAATAGAAATTTTTCCAAAAAAAAAGCGACAATTTTTTTTGTAGTTTTTTACTTATGGCCATATTTGGGTGGTAAATACATTTTTTTCCTAAAACAATAGTGTATACGCTTTTATTTATAAATACTCTAAGGTATAAAACAGTTTAAATTATTATTTTAGCAAAAACTATGGATTTACCACCCAAAAATTACGATATTTAAAAATCATTAAAAATTAATGTCGCGTTTCCTTGCGAAATTTTTAGTTGCATTGTGTTTGTAGTCACTAAAACTACCACCCGGCTTCATTTTCGGTAGCAGTCTTGATATACCCAGTATACACGCCAAAACCATTGCCATCGTCGAAATTGGATAAACAATCTTTTCAACTTTGGAGTAGTGTAATATCGCGTACGTTACTATCTATAATAAGTCTATAGTAATTGTTCATTATTAATTTATTGTGATAAGTTTAACCGACCTTTATAAGTAGTGTAAAAGTGTTTATTATGTCTTTCACCTTACATGAAGCAAAGTATTATTTCGATAGCTGCAGTCATTCATCATAACGTCTAAACTGTATCCACATGGCTCTCTGTAGCTCGCAACGTGCGCACGACACTCAACCATCGCGCGCATTTATAAGGACGCAGCATCAATAACACCACAGTACGGTACTATCGCCAGTCGGGACTATAAATAACTAATAAGACTACAATGGCGCCCATTGATGGAGTTGATAATGAGATCAAGTCGTCCGCATTGGACCTCATTGGCAACACACCGATCGTAGCCTTGGACCGGCTTTACACAGGCCCTGGAAGAATTCTGGCAAAATGTGAGTTCATGAATCCTGGCGCGTCAATTAAATGCCGTTCGTCTTTGTGCATGATCAAGAAAGCACGTGAATCCGGAGAACTGAAGCCTGGAGCACCGGTCGTAGAAGTGACGTCAGGTAATCAAGGATGTGGTCTTGCTGTCGTGTGTGCCGTGATGGGACATCCACTTACACTGACTATGTCTAAAGGAAACAGTGCCCAGCGAGCAATACATATGGAGGCTCTTGGAGCTAAGTGTATCAGAGTGCCGCAAGTCGAAGGTACATACGGAAATGTTACTCTCGCAGACGTGAAAGCTGTTGAAGAACTTGGCCTGCAAATAGTTGAAGAAACTGGCGCATACTACGTCAATCAGTTCAACAATGATGCTAACGCAGAATCCCATTATTTAACCACTGGACCAGAAATTTGGAAACAAACTGGACATCATGTTGATGCGTTTGTAGCAACGGTAGGAACAGCTGGTACCTTTACTGGCACAGCAAGGTATTTGAAAGAAGTAAATCCTGAGGTAAAAACTTTTGTCGTCGAACCAGCGGGTGCAGAAGCCATTAAAGGCGAACCGGTCACTAAGCCTCTGCATTTGCTGCAAGGCTCTGGTTATGGGTGTGTTCCGAACTTGTTTAAATTCGAATACATGGACGAGACTATCAGCGTTACTGACGACGAAGCCGTGGAGTACATGAAACTAATCGGTACAAAGGAGGGCTTGTACGTGGGCTACACTAGTGGCGCCAACGTCGCTGCTGCTGTGAAGCTGCTAAAGTCTGGGAAGCTGCCGAAGGATGCGTGGGTGGTGACAGTCCTCAATGATACCGGTTTGAAGTACACACCGGTTCCCAACGATCTGAAATAATATTTCCATGATGATAGTTTTGTATACGTTTGTTTCGGTGAGTGAGTAAGTAACGTTAAATGCCATATAATATTCTGCATGTAGTCAGATAAAAAAATAATCAATGTCCAATAGTATTCCACCATTCAACTGAACAATCTTTTAATGATAAAACTAAAGTCGAAGCAAACAAGTCTCCCGTGGCAATAATTAATTTTTAAATTTATCTGCAATTCTTCATTGCAATTAGTATTTACCTACATGTTAACATCTAAAAAGTCCCAGTTATACTTACTACAAATTAAAATAAGTATTTTTATTAAACTTATAATATTATCTATATACTTTAGACTTAAGTAGTTTTAAAGTAAGTGTTATATTTCTAAACTTGTTATGTATTTTGCTCTCATAATGAAGTATTTAAATGTTATGTCTCCTGTTATGAAATTATTTAATGATCATAAATCATGGTTTATAAATATTATCAGAAATAGACAATTCGAAAAATAAACGGTGATCTTTATTATTTAATTTGTTAAATAAATTTGTAAGTACTTTTTTTGTATTATCCCTTATAAATGAATCTCATGCTTACATTCCTATTTGTATTTCTACGCAGATACGGAAAATATATTTTTGATAAATACGATATACCTACATGTAAAATAAACAAACAACGTAAGATCATACCCACATTTTATTAAAACGCATTTTATTACATTTATAGATCTGTCAAGTTATTGTCACCATTGGACAGCCTAGCCGTGACGCAGTTGGTTAGACGCCGCCTGTGAGATGTAAGGCCGCGGGATTCGATCCGAAATATCGTATCGTGTAAATATCGATATGTTGTAGGATTTTTTTTTTATTTTCACTTTACAATCAGATACTTCAATTTTATTAATATGTAAAGATAGATAAATGATGCCCAATTGTATGGTTTAGATTTTTATGTTTTGAGTTGAGATAAGGTAGAATTTTCTCATTTTTAGGGGAGCAATCGGGAATTATTATCTTATTTGGGAGAGTATGTATGGAGTTTTAAGACATAAAACATATTGTAAATACAGTTTATAATGCAAACGAGCAAAAGCTAGTATAAAATAAAAACCGACTTCAAAACAAAAAAACACTACCTGTGTAGTAAACAAAATAAAAATATATGTGTAACATTTTGAAGTGCGTGGTGGCCTGTAAAGTGCGTGGTGGCCTATTGGTAAACGGACTAGACGCGACTGCCAACATGTTCACGGTGGTCGCGGGTTCTAATCCCAGGGCACACCTCTGACTTTTCGGAGTCATGTGTGTATTGATAGTCAATCACCACGCACTAAAACGGTGAAGAAAAGCATCGTGAGGAAACCTGCATACCATAGCGATTTATAAAAATTTCTATGGTATGTAAGTCCGCCAACCCCGCACTAGGCCAGCGTGGTGGACTATATGGCCTAACCACTCTCAATCGTACTGTCGATTGTAGAGGAGGCCCGTGCCCTGCAGTGGGACGTATATGGGCTGATACAGAACATTTTGAAGACGAGCCCCCAAGAACCAAACATGTAGATTGTAGAGCCTATGCCTTATATTTATTTAAATTTCTACTTGTTTGGTAATTGGCGACCAGCCTTCAATATGTTACCCATATATTTTGATAAGATTAATAATAGATTTTAATACATTCTAATCTACATACAATAAATTTAGTTCTAATGTTTTTAGTTATTCTTCTTGTAAATTGTAAAAGATAATTCTTAATAAGGCAATAAAAAGGTTTAAGTACTTAGTAAATAAAAAAAATAAGTAAATGTAGTGATAGTATTTAACAAAATCCCTAATAATCCTTTATGTGCCAGTCAATCATGATCTCCAAGTGATAAACGGGTGAGTGGTGTTTCGGATGAATGCACTTTGGTACTACATCATGAGATAGCGCCTTTGATGTAATATACATATGTATACAGATGGATATCAAATGGTCCAATTTGCTAAATCGGTTGCGTTTCGTGTCTATAGATACCGATCCTGACGATATAGTTAACACTTCTAATATAGTTTTTATTAAATACTAGTGGCCTGAAACGTGAGGGTTCGGGTTCGATCCCCACACCGAGACATTTGCGTGATCCACAGGTATTTTTTTCGGGTCTGGGTGTTTGTGAGGCAGAAAAGTCTCGCGTAGTTCCTGTATTGGGTATACACATAAATTAAGATCCAACATTAAGCTTGACAAAAGACTCGATCTTTGTGTTGAGTCATGATTCTGTATGTGACTGTTGGGTGTATTTATTTATTTAAGCTGATGGGACAACCTGGTTGAGGTGTCAGTGAAATGGCTGGGGAGGTCTATTTTTAGCAATAGACTTCTAGTGGCTGGAGAGAGGGAAAGGTCACAACACATTTTGCAGAGTACCTATATGTCACACATGTTACATCATTTTACATCATAGACTCGAAAACTATTGACAAAAACTGATTTAAGGGTTTACGGCACTTCTGTTTTCTTCTATGTGCAAAAGTTTAGATTAAAATGTTGTAACTTGTAGTCGTCATATCTATTAATATGCGCATTGTGTGCTCGATAGGTACAGATAGGCTAAGTGATTGGTGATCATAGCTTAGGTATGGTAGGTATGTAGCGATAGCAATCGTAATTTTAAGACTACATTTAGCAAACATGTCCATATTATTATTATTATACTAAAATTTCCTTTTTCGTCTTATGATAGCGCGTTCGGGTTGATAACCTGGAATTTTGGTCGGGTTCGGTCAGGGCGGGCAATAGTAAATACAAAATAATTATTATAACACCATGAAACAAAGGATATACAGAAAGAAAATAAAATAGAAACCAATAGTAATAATAAAACAGACATAAAATTATTTAAATAACTGGCGGTCTGATCGGTTTATCGATCTTTCAGCCAACCGATTGGGACAGGAAAAATCTTAGCATTTACGACTAGCTGTCATTACTTTAAGGCCCCAAGTTAAACTGCGATCGAAAATTACACTAAGGTTTTTCACAATGTAAGTGGAACGATAAACCCGTTTAGCGCCATGTGAGACTGAAGATTTTTTTTTTTATTGCAATGAATGGCGAGGCGAGCATGCCTTTCGCCTGATGGTAAGCGATACGACCGCTCATGAACAGTAGCAAAACCAAACAACACCTTGAATTACAAAGCAATGCTTGGCATTCCACTGCGCTGGCCATCCTGAGACATAAGATGTAAAGTCTCAATATGTCCAGTGGTTACTCTGGCTAAAATGTACTTCAATCCGAAACACAACAGTGCATTTAAACTGCTGTTTGACGGGAGAAATATACTTTGCGGTGGTACCCACCCAGGCGGCTTCTCACATATGAGAGACCTACCACCAGTCAAGAATTAACTTTACACATGGTTCTTAAGCTTCCTATAAGGTTTGTACTTTAGCCGAATTAAATTTAAGGCCATGTTCTTTACTCCACTCCGATGTTGCATCAAGGTCGCTATTCATCAGACGAATAGCGTCATTCAGCTGAGTGAATAGATAATGACAGTAGAGTTAAAGATCGTCTGCATAAACGTGGTAGCAGAATGGTAGTGCATAGTAAACGGACTAGACGCGGCTGCCAACATGTTCATTATGGTCGCGGGTTCGAATCCCAGGGCACGACTCTGACTTTTCGCAGTCATGTGTGTATTAAGAGTCAATCACCACGCACTTTAACGGTTAAGGAAAATATCGTGAGGAAATCTGAATACTGCATAGCGATTTAAAAGAATTCCTATGGTATGTAACGTCCGCCAACACGCACAAGGCCAGCGTGGTGGACTATAATATGGTCTAACCACTCTCAATCGTATTCTCGATTGTAGAGGAGGCCCTTGCCGTGCAGTCGGATACATATGTGCTGATACAGTACAGAAATGAAGATTACAGGAAATTAGGAATTAAAAACAAAAAAAGAAAGGATGACAATACGTCAATCTGAGGAACTCCGGTAGATGCGTTACATTACGGGGAAATCGATTTTCTAAGGCGGACACTCTAACAGCGACCAGAAGATAACTATGAAACCATTCAATCACACTTGGATATATGTTAAAGGAACGAAGTGTTAATTTCAATTTCTAAAGTCATCAATGCTAAAGTCCAGGAACGTCAGCACAGGATCTCACTGTTTTCCAGCAACAAAAACTATAAAATTTAAATGGTCTTCCTTTTATTAATGATGCCATGTTATGTATTATAAAGAAAAATAATGCTTATGATCAACCCTTTTGAGTGGTATCATACGCTTAGTGTATCTAAGCATTTAAAAAGAGTGATTAATCAAATAAAGGGATAGTAAATCAATAAAACCATAAGTCATACCCATAATGGTGACTCACACTAAGGTGCAAATCTAGTGTCGTGGAAATCAGAAAATGCGAGAGATTTTCGGTTTTACAACACTCACACCCAATGCAATTCTTATGGACGACACAAAAAATTGTCTAGATACGGGAATTGTACCCACCGTCATTTGTTTCCCAGACAGTTCTCAAGCAAACTACGCTATAGATTTCCAAATTTATGAAAATAAATTGACATAATATTACAGTTTAGTCTTGTTGCACTAATATGTACCTACTTTAGGCATCTGCAATCATATCTTTCATAAGATAAATATGGTCTGGCAAAAATCACTCAATGCGATAAGATTAAAATAAACTATTGATAAAAATATTTTTCAATTTATTTTATGTACTTATTATAAATATTTAAAGGTACTTTTTACAGTAACACACTTAAGATAATTATTTTTCAGACCCTTAAGCAAAACTTTAGCGATATATAGATTTAATAATAAAAAAAATTAAGTTATTTTTCAGGCGTAGACTTTTTTATGCTGACGGTACTGCTTGTCAATTATTTGATATGTAAACAGACAATGAATTTCATAATATTCCTTTTTTGACGCGCATACTACATAATAAAAAATGTTTTACAAATTAATCGCAGTTTTTATTAGCCGATGTCCACTATATCTTGAAGTATTGTTAATACTTACCTGTAACCGCCCAAGAAGATAAGCCAATTCTTACCACTTGCCACGTATTATATGCATCTCTACAAAAAGTAGGTGCATATAAAATAAATACTGATTGTGGCCTGTCAGTCAACACAAAGAAGTATAGCAATCTGCGTAAAACAATATAATATATCCGATGACACACCGACCTTTTACGAAGTTTGCAATTGAAGAACATTCTGAAGAAGGTTACAAACCGAGTCCTTGATTACGAACGCTGATTCAAGATGTTTCGCGAAGCTATTGCAATGAAAAAACTTCTTAATAATGTTTGTTATATCCATCGAAACTTTGTCTGAGAAATTGTTGAGAAATGATTACTTGTTATTAGTTATCACTGTTTGTCAAGAATGAAGTAGTGTAAAATTCATTTGATACTCACCCACTTGTAGTGTGCTGACGCTACTTGCCGTTTGCATATATATTTATGAAGATGCAGTATCAATAACACCACAGTACGATATTGTCTTTATAGTGGACAAGTCTATCATTACGATGTCAGCTGTTGACGGTGTTGATAACGAGATTAAATCATCCGCTTTGGATCTCATCGGCAACACACCGATAGTTGCTCTCGACCGACTCTATCCAGGCCCTGGAAGAATTCTAGCAAAATGTGAGTTCATGAACCCTGGTGCGTCTATAAAGTGCCGTTCATCAGTGTGCATGATCAGGAAGGCTCAAGAGTCTGGAGAACTGAAGCCTGGACAACCAGTTGTAGAAATAACATCAGGGAATCAAGGATGCGGTCTTGCCGTCGTATGTGCCGTAATGGGACATCCACTCACGCTGACCATGTCTAAAGGTAACAGTCTTCAGCGAGCAATACACATGGAATCTCTTGGAGCCAAGTGTATCAGAGTGCCGCAAGTTGAAGGTACATACGGAAACGTTACTTTTGCCGACATACAGGGTGTTGAGGAACTTGCTCTAAAATTGGCTAAAGAGACTGGCGCATACTACGTTAACCAATATTATAATGAAGCTAACGCTGAATCACATTATGAAACCACTGGACCTGAGATATGGAAACAAACTGGACATCACGTGGATGCGTTTGTAGCAGCCGTAGGAACAGCTGGAACCTTTACTGGAACAGCAAGATATTTGAAAGAAGTACACCCTGAAATAAAAACTTACGTTGTGGAGCCAGTTGGTGCAGAGGCTATTAAAGGAGAACCGATCACTAAACCGCTACATTTGCTGCAAGGCTCCAGTTATGGGCAAATACCGCCTCTGTTTAAGTACGAATACATGGACGAGACCATCAGTGTTACTGACGAGGAAGCCGTAGAGTATATGAAACTAATCGGTACAAAGGAGGGCTTGTACGTGGGCTATACTAGCGGCGCCAACGTCGCTGCTGCTGTGAAGCTATTGAAGTCTGGGAAGCTGCCCAAGGACGCGTGGGTGGTGACAGTCCTTAATGACACAGGATTAAAGTACACGCCGGTTCCAAAGGAGATGATATAATATATTCATGTGAACGACAGTGTGAGAGCAAATACTATTGGGACCTAAATTTTAATATTACGGGAGCCCTTATTTGGAGAGGACATCACAAAAACCATGAGCCCGGGCTTCAAATGAGTCATCAAGAAAACCAGCGGAGCGAGAGTAAATATAGTGTGACTGGGAAAATGTGAACTCATTTCACACGTCGCGCCAGCCCAAAAAAAATATAGTAATATGTAGGTAGCAGATTTTGCTCGCATTGTCCCCTCCAGGACTCGGTAACATCATTATTTTGAGAAAAAAGCCTTTAGTAGTGTCTTATCGCTTTCGCAAGTGGTGATGTAATCGTGAACAACAAGAAGCACTTGGAACTGACAACCATCGCGTGCATTGATTATTAATTGATTATTACTCGACACTACTATTGTATAAAAATGTGCATTTCCACGTGGATTATTTGATTATTATCGATTTTTGGAATTATTTCGCTTACAAACCCAAATACGTTAAAAATAAAGCCTTAAAGTCAAAAAATATTAAAGTAGCATGTAACATACGACAAATATTAATATTTAAAATTAAAGAGAAGGGGTGTAGTGGGGGCTCTTCTTGCTGTCTCTTTCACACGCGCACACTGTAATGTATAATAACCCTAGTGAGGTCAATATCTTGGTTTTGCATTTATTTTCGGAATAACAACTCCCACCACAAGATTTAAAACGTTTCTAACTTGTTTTATTCTGAATGGATTTATATATTTCTTTGTTTATTAGACTATAGCTATGGATACGTTTTGATAAATACAATAAAAATTATTGCATTTACGCTTTACTCCTATTGTTGATTTATATAATTTTATGTCAATGGCTCCTTATTATCATGCATAATTATGCGTTTTAAAAAAAACAGAATTATATTTAATGTCAGTCTTAATTTTTTAAACTACCCGCCAGTATGTTTTTAATTGGTTAAATAAATGCCCGTTTTTATAGGCTTGATAGTAGGCGTACCATAGACTACCAACATTTGTTAAGGCTGCTTTACCGCCATTACTTGTTTTAAAATGTGTCACTAATTGATTATAATCTCAAAGTATCAGTTTGTTCAATGTAGTAATAAACTAAATAAAAATTTGTAAGACTGTTATTTATTCTGTACCATTACGGAGTATGCTAGTTATAATGTAAACCAGTATATTTTAACAATTAACACCTCTTAAATAAATTATTATGTGTATAATAGTGTCGATCGGGAGACTTCCTCTCGAAGATTGCCATTAGTACATAAAGATACAACGCTTGCTGTTTATGAAAGTTTAACTTACTGCCGTACTCAGAGTCGTTCCTTAAATTAGTCCTAATGAATACTTTACTATTGAACATTAAATTCGTTAAGGAACGGTTCTCAGAGTTCTCTCTCAGAGTCAAAACTTAAAGGCTCATTAGTTAATGTCAATTTTAAGTAGCTGTAGGGCAGTGCATTGATAAAAATGTTTACCGATTGCACATCCAAAGAGGTTAGGTGTAGTTATGGTTTAAAATTGGTTAAAAACGGTATTGGTATTAAAAATGTGAAAAAATATTTAAATGAATTAAAACCAATCATTAATACAAATATACGGTAAATTTGATTGTTCCTGTTTCTTTTTTCATAAAAGTAAGCCGAAGCGCTAACTTAGTCCATTGAAATGTAACATGAGCTTTGCATTTTTTAGAGGACGCAATTTATTTTTGGGACATGTTTGGGGGGTCTATAGAAACTTAACCTCAAGTATGTGGGGTCGCCACCCTTCTCCCCCGGCCGCCATCTTGGAAAAAGGGGTGAAAGCACTTATTACATACATTTATATATATTACACCATAGACATAATTTGCAGCAAATTGTTTTGCCTACAAATATTTTACTATAACTTTTTGCCTTTAATAAAAAAATTAAAGAAGTTATAAGCAAAAAAGTGAGAATTTTTTTTGACGTGACAACGTCTTAAATTAGGTTGCGGCTGGGAGTCACTTATGAAAAAGTGTAACGCCCGGTAACGTTACGATGAGTCACCGAACGAGAGAGAGGCCCGCCGAATGCCTTGCGTCTCTCTCCCACTCAATTTAATTATATTTTTTTTCAGTTTCTCCCACTTTTTCCAAAATTGTCCCATAGCCCCCCCCCCTGCCTTCCCCCACCCTTATTCCGAAATAGTGCCTATTAGCCTCCCCACGAAACCTACCCCCCCCCCTCCCCTACCCCCACCCCGAAAATTTACCTCACCCCCCCCAATCCTATCTCAGCCAACATAGGTCGTAGACCCACCGAGTTTGGTATCCTCGGAACCGTCTTGGTGAGGGCTACAAATTGACCCCGCCAGAAATCCCAAATTACGCAAAAAATTACCCCCCCAAAAAAAAATATTTTACCTCCAAAACAATTAATTTAAGTTAGCCTCCCCACGAAACCTTCCTCCCCCCCCCCTCCCTTACCCCCACCCCGAAAATTTACCTCACCCCCCCAATCCTATCTCGGCCAATATAGATCGTAGACCCACCGAGTTTGGTATCCTCGGAACCGTCTTGGTGAGGGCTACAAATTGACCCCGCCAGAAATCCCAAATTACGCAAAAAATTACCCCCCCAAAAAAAATATTTTACCTCCAAAAAATTTATTGACGTGACAACGTCTTAAATTAGGTTGCGGCTGGGAGTCACTTATGAAAAAGTGTAACGCCCGGTAACGTTACGATGAGTCACCGAACGAGAGAGAGGCCCGCCGAATGCCTTGCGTCTCTCTCCCACTCAACTATGATCGGTCTGCCGCGCGCGCAGTACTAGAGAATTAGGCGCATTGAATCGGCGCATGCTTGTGTCTCTGTCTTTGTCTTTCTCGAACGTTCTTGGCGTTGGAAAAACAAGAAAGCGTCACAATACAAGTTCACACGTGTGGTTAAAGTATCGTCAGCTGTGTCTGTAGTGAAAATATGGAGTGCTTAGATTCGTCATTACATGTACAATGTTTTAGTAAACAAAATATATTTCTATAGTTAAAATTTGTGCAATTCTTATTTTCATTCAATTCCTTGTTCCTATTGTGCAATTTAATTATATTCATATCAATAAATATTCTACCGAGAAAAAGACGTTGTCACGTAAAATCTTCGCCCGTAAAACCGACTTTTTTCCCTATTTTTTTTTTTATTTTCCTTCATTTAAAACGCTGTTACAGCGCTCCAAAGTTGACCGAGTTCGCCAATGCTCATGAGAATCCGGGCAAAACGAAATGTTCTGTAAATTAAACGCCTAAAAAATGATGTAGTCATCTCTTTGAACTACGAGTATATCAATATGCACCTTTAAAGTACAGTCAGCAACATAAGTCGCTGAACACTTCACATTTTTCGATAACCTTTTTATGAATTAAAATTTGTACGTACTACTCTGTAGTCGTAAAATATAACCAAGTAAAGTCATCTATGCCGAGAAGTGCCATAATATATTGAAAATAATTATTATTTTGGATGATAAGACAATTCCAAATCTCGTGACTGTGTAGCGACTTATGTTGCTGACTGTACATTACTAGATTCAAGAGTATTTGAATAATATAAATTACTCTATTAACTTGTTTTGTTTTGGTTTCATTGGTTATTGCTTTTTACGTTGTTTGTGCGTATTAAGATATTTTATTGATTGATATTAGTAATTCAATATATCAAATATGTATTACTTCGCCGCGAACTCGTAGCGAAGTACTCGGCCTTCGCACATATTTATAAGGGCGCTGCAACAACTACACCACAGTACGATATTGTCTGTACGATAGACAAGTAATATTATAGCTATGGCTCCTGTTGACGGTGTTGACAATGAAATCAAGTCATCTGCATTGGACCTCATCGGCAATACACCCATCGTAGCCTTGGACCGGCTTTACACAGGCCCCGGAAGAATTCTGGCAAAATGTGAATTCATGAATCCTGGCGCATCTATCAAATGCCGTTCGTCTTTGTGCATGATCAAGAAAGCTCGTGAATCCGGAGAATTGAAGCCTGGAGCACCGGTCGTAGAAGTGACGTCAGGCAATCAAGGATGTGGTCTTGCTGTCGTGTGTGCCGTGATGAGACATCCACTTACATTGACCATGTCTAAAGGAAACAGTGCCCAGCGAGCAATACATATGGAGGCTCTTGGAGCTAAGTGTATCAGAGTACCTCAAGTTGAAGGGACATATGGCAACGTTACTCTCGCTGACGTGAAAGCTGTTGAAGAACTTGGTTTAAAATTAGTCGAAGAAACTGGTGCATACTACGTCAATCAATTCAACAATGATGCCAATGCAGAATCCCATTATGAAACCACTGGACCTGAGATTTGGAGACAAACTGGGCATCGTGTTGACGCGTTCGTAGCAACGGTAGGAACAGCTGGCACCTTTACTGGCACAGCAAGGTATTTGAAAGAAGTAAATCCCGAGATTAAAACTTTCGTCGTCGAACCTGCGGGTGCTGAAGCCATTAAAGGAAAACCGATCACAAAACCCCTGCATTTGCTGCAAGGCTCTGGTTATGGGTGTGTTCCGAACTTGTTTAAATTCGAATACATGGACGAGACAATCAGCGTTACTGACGAGGAAGCCGTGGAGTACATGAAACTAATCGGTACAAAGGAGGGCTTGTACGTGGGCTATACTAGCGGCGCCAACGTCGCTGCTGCTGTGAAGCTGTTGAAGTCTGGGAAGCTACCCAAGGACGCGTGGGTGGTCACAGTCCTTAATGACACAGGGTTGAAGTACACGCCTGTTCCCAAGGATTTGAAGTAAAATTTCACTACATAATAAGTAAGATCGAAAAGACGTAGTTTATGTTTGATCGTAGTTATGTGATAAAACTGAATTAAAATTTATCTTATATGGTAAAAATTTCCTAATTATTCTGAAATTAAAGATTTTAGGACTAAATATAAAATGAATGTATTATACATCGTTCATTGAAAACATATTTTGTGTTCAGTATTTAATATTTATAATTTTTAGTGTTCAAGATGTAATTTTTGTAATAATAGTGAGAATATTCTAACATTAATGGTAGCTTAAATTTAAGTTTAGCATAGCAATACGTAAGACAACAGTCAAATAACAATTTGCAAATTATTTTTTTAAGTATTCACCTGCATTGTAATTTGTAAGTACAATTATATATACAAATTATGAATTATTATTTAATTAACAATATTTAATGTCGTTACTTTAGTACGTTACATTTAATCAGTGTTTAATAATTGTTTTCTATTTTCATGTTCAATTCCTAGAGTTCGAGAAATATATCATAATATATTGTAATTATTAGGTGATAATTATCTAGAAAAGTTTGCACGTATCGATTTAATAACTGTATCGTAATTCAACAATTGCGGGTAATTTGGACTGTTGGGTCATAAAGTCCTATCTTTATTGACTAACTAGTCAAATAAACATGTTTTATATGCCTAGTTTATCATTTATTCTTGGAATAAAATATGTAATTTGCTATATTCTAAAAGTAAACTTATTCTGCCCTATCTTCATTTTCCTTCACTTATGTCCATCCCATGGTAGTCGATAAGAGGTTGCCTTGAGCGATACGACTGCTATTTATGTACTCTTATGTTAAATATAAGTTTTAGTTTAAGTATTATTTGGTACACAAAAAAGAATAAAATAAATAAATAAATAATTTGCTGAAAAAGCCATAAATATATTTGTATTTTCATTGAAATAAAACTATTATTTACGGATTTTATTGCGGATTTGGTTTAATTTTTATGTTTTTAACTTCTCATCGTTTGGATTTCATTATACAACTAGCTTTCATTGAGGTGTAGAATAATAATAGCTTTCATAGAAATCCAGAAACACAATTTTCGCTATATTACAGCTTACATCATTTACTTTCATGCTTTTATGCAAAACAACAAAAAACGTGAACGTTTTCAAGTGCTCTCCGAAATCAGTGATCATTTTGTAGCCAAATATAGGAATGTTATCGTCAGCCTTCATGTCGCCGTTGAATTTTCGCGAACTGTAAAACGAGAGGCCACGAGCTCCACCCCCACACCGAGATAAATAATGTTTGCGTATTCTTTCGGGTCTGGGTATTTTGGGACCGTTGGTCTTGACAAAAGACTCATATACTAGAGTGGTTTAGGAGATGACTATGTGGCTGTTGGGTGTATTTAGTTCACGGCGGATTCAGGGGGAGGTAAAAATTTTTTTTATGTCGATAATTAAAGTAAAATGTGTGTGTATTCACAAATCACAGCTGTAACAAACTTAAAAAAATCGTCATTATGTATTCGAGTATTGAAATCCGACCTAATTTTCTGACAAGAACTGGCTTGGAAGCTGGATCCGTCCTTTATTTATTTCTCTATTGCAACGTTGGAGTACGTGTTATTATTGCAGGTCGCCTCCAACATGTCCATGTTCCATTGGGAAGACCTCTGCTAACCAATGGATTTCCTGCGACTGAAGAGAAGATGGAGAGAGACACATGACTCCGAGAATTTGAACCCGCGACCATCGTGAACATGTTGGCAGCTGTGAGTGGCCTGTCACCAACAGGTCACCACGTACTTCCCATTCCGCTTAAGATATTGTTTATTGTCATTTGCATTTTATATTTCATTCTAATCAACTTCCATGATAATCGTCTAGATAAGGCTTACAATAGGTTGTGTTGGCGCCGAATATTTATGATGTGAATGTCCTTCTTTTCAGTTAGTATAGTAGTTTATAAAAATTAGTGTAACGAACTTAGTCATGTTATCAACAAGAGTAATACAGGAAGAACGGTGTCTTCCGGCAAAACTCATTATTCGAAGCAAAAAGTAAATATAATTAATATTTAATATAGTTAATATTAATAATCTTTTCGCTGATACAAAACAATAGGTTGGAAACGAAAACTGTCCACCCCAAATAGCATAAATATTTGGATTCAATACATCATGGTTATGCCGATAAATCAGTAGACAACTGACTGCATCTCCTTTTTTTGTATAAATATCTTTCGTTGTAGGGTACAACTAAAAGAGATAGAAAAATCGATTTCGTCCATTGGTATCCCCGTCTTCAATCTTAAAATTTGAATATATTGGACATGTAAATATCATCAGATTACGAATAAAAATGCTAGTTGTTTATTATAAAATACATATATCAAATTGTTGAAATTGCATGAAATTGTTGGAAACATAATATTCCAACGGTCATTGACATTAATATATGGACAAGGCGAAGATGGCGTAAAAGATTCCGAAGTGGTGCGGCGCTCCAGTCGAACATTGCGTCAACAGCGTCATTGTTTATGTCGACATATCGTTTCACGCGGTTACCTAGAAAGTAGGGCTACCTTAGCCTTATAGAAGCTTGATGAGATCGAGGCGAGATTTTTCATCGTCTGCAACTTTATAAGGCGCAGGTTCGACCCGACGTGGAATATTGCTCTCATCTTTATACAGGGGCACCGTAGTTTATGCTATAGTATAGTATGCTCAGTATAAGCAATTCCCCGTTGCAACATCATTCAACACCGGACAGTTCGAATCATCGACCTTGGGCTTGATCCTTGGCCTTTATGTGGAGAGGTAGCATCGCTCTGCATTCTCTATTGCATTTATGATGAGGAGTGCTCTGAAGAATTGTTCAGAATTATCCGTCTGCTGAGTTCCGTCACCTTACAACGCGGAAACCTACAAATACCATCCACATAACCTCGGTAATTGAAATTCCACCATAATCCGATTCTCTCGATATTTTCTTCCAGGTACTACAAATCTTGAATGCGTGGTGGCCTGTTGGTAAACAGAATAGACGTTCACGTGTTCGCGGTAGTCGTGGGTTCGAATCCCAGAGCACACCTCTGACTTTCCGGAGTCATGTGTGTATTGATAATCAATCACCACGCACTAAAACCGTACCATACCATAGCGATTTATAAGAATTTCTATGGTATGTAAGTCCACCAACCCGCACTAGGCCAGCGTGTTGGACCATATGGCCTAACCACTCTCAATCGTATTCTCGATTGTAGAGTAGGCCCGTTCCCTGCAGTGGGACGTACATATATGGGCTGATACAGATACTACAGGTCTTTGGAAGTAATTGCCAACAGCAGAATATCCGGATAAATACGACCTGGTGACCTTAAACAAAGGGTGTATTCCCATCTTAAAGGCCGGCAACACATCTGTATGCCCCTATGGTGTTGCAGATGTTGATGGGTGCTGGTGACCACGTGCAATCTGGGGATCATATAGACGTATTATACAAACGATGAACCGTATGCTCATTTTATTATCTTATCTTTTTCATATTCATTGTCTACCCTACCAGTTTGTTATATTGAAAATATACCAATGCCATATTATGTGGCTGCTTTGCAGTACATACCTATCAAGTTGTATACACTTTATTGAAATCGCAGCAATATGTACTGGTATAAAATATAAGTGAGCGAGTGCTGTGCAGTATAATATTATGATTATATGCGACTTTTGGAACAGTATCGATTATTACACTAAAAATTAGTTAAATTGTATTTTTTTTATTAATTATAGAAAACACACATTTCAAAATGACGACCACAATCTTCTAATCCCGAGTATCAACTAACAAAAAACGAATAAAATTACCTCGTATTTGCTTGATTTTTCACTACTTATTCCCTCCTATAAGTCATAGCATGGTGATATATAGCCTATAACATTCCTCGATAAATGACCTATGCAATAAAAAAATATTTTTTCAATTTACCTAAGATTGTATTACCTAAGATTGGAGGTAACAGATAACCAAACTCTTCAGCTTTATATATTAGTATTGATTAGTACCTATACATAGATAGGAGTTTACGTCCTTATCCATTCTACCCTTGTACTACGGAGTGACCTTGCATTAAGATGGGTTAGACCTTACACAACAACAAAGAAGAAGAAGTAGAAAATAATCAGCGTGATATACAATTAAAATATAATATTGTAGTTATAACACCACTTATCTTCATAATGCGTCATGTTGAGCGAGATGACTGCGCCGTGTTCGCACGCGACATCAATGACAGCGCGACATATTAATATAGTTCAGCGCATAAATAATCTTTTCGTCTACATAATGATATCAAAATGTAACGACATACATACATACATAAACTCACGCCTTTTTCCCAGAAGAGGTAGGCAGAGATGCCAGGACACCCACACTTCGCCTTGTATATTCCGTCCCACGATCTGACAGGAGTCGAGCCTCTCGCCATATCGGGCACATATTCCAGACCCTGGGCTGATAATGAATAGAAAATTCCATTATCAATTTGCTTGATCCGGGATTCGAACCCGAGACCTCAGCTTTGTAACCCTACCATAGTACAACTATGCCACCGAGGCAGTCAATCAACTAGTTTACCGGGTAGTTTACGAAAATGTAACTAATACGCACTATAATTTCACAATTACCAGCTGTCTTCTGATAATATAATGAAATGCATTAAATTTAACTAAATTAGTTATCACAAACACCATTGACCGAAATGAAGGACATTCACGTCATAAATCTGTGGCGCTAATACTCAGTCCATTGTAAGCCTTATCTGCACGATTATCATGGTAGTCAATTACAATGAAAAATTAAATGTAAATGTATAAACTATAAACAAACTTATCAAATAAACAATATCTAAATCACACATCAATTATGTGTTGATGTATTTACATGGAAGATATATGAGAATAACTAGTATGGAGGGGGGATGTATTCATGTTGATTATGTGTTAGAATGTTTGTATGTTTATCTGTGCCTTTGCGCGCTAATATCAGAAACCGGTTCACGGATTTCGATTTTTGGTGTGAAGATAGCGGACACGTTGGATTAACACATAAGCTAATATTTATGGCGAAAAATGTAATGTTTCCGTGGGATAATCAAGGAACTAAAATATATTTGTTACGTAAGACTTACAGGAATGGGAGAGAACAGGAAAGGGCTGAATTACATGCCTTGAATCAGAAGCCAAAAAAAGACAAGAGGATAGGATGTAACGGTGCGGGACTGGAAAAACAGTATAGAGGAAGGCAGTCACATGAGTGTATTAACTAAGTTTAAATATAAATGAAATAGTACGCGAAAAGTACATATGTTGCTGATTCAGTGTCGATCGCTTTTATTTCTTACCCTATTTTATTTATTTTAATTGTCATGAATGAGTCACGAATGTCACTTGACACTGGTAGTAATATTCTCAATGAAGCAGAATCAGTTGCCAATTAAAAAAAATGTGTGTCTCGAGAGAAGCCGAGCCGGATCGCTAGTCATAATAATTATAATGTTATTCACGACCACAGAGTACATTTTACATACTAATTCACGACTGCATTGAGATGACACATTAAGCATTGTAACTTGCTTTATTAGTATTCATTATGGTTAACCATTTATACTATTTTACTTACATATTACAAAACACAAAATCTAGCTGTCCGTCTATCGGTTTGTTTGCGTTTATCTCGAGAAGCAATTTGGTCTGAATATGTTTGTATACAGGGTATATCAATACTGCTACCGAAAACGAAGCCGAATGGTAGTTCTAGTGACTACTAACAGAATACAACAAAAAAGTTCGCAAAGAAACGCGACATATATTTTTTAAATTTTATGCCTGTCTTCATGTTCGGGTGGCAAATACACAGTTTAGGTAAAATAATAATTTAAACCCTAGCGTACCAAAACGCCTTTAAAAATAACAGGGTGGATACTATTTTTTTAGAAAAACTGTATATACAACCCAAATATGACGATAGGAAAAAAAATACAGTAAAAGAAGTCGTTGCTTTTTTTGCAAAAAAAAAACGGACACAATACTCTAATCTGAGCACTAAAACTACCACCCGACTTCGTTTTCGGTAGCATTCTTGATACAAATTGTTATCTAGAAAAATAATATATTATGTACCTACATATACTTTTTATACTACATTTACTTTACTAAATTTACTTTACTGGTGATAGGTCTCTCATATGTGAGAGGCCATCTGGGTAGATACCACCGCAATGTCTATTTCTCCCGTGAAACAACAGTATTTCGGATTGAAGGACATTGTAACCAGTGTAACTACTGGACATATTGAGGCTTAATATCTTATGTCTCAGGATGGCGACCGCAGTGGAATGTTGCTACTGTTTATGAGCGGTCGCGTCGCTTACCATCAGGCGAACGGCTTGCTCGTCTCGTCATTCATTGCAATAAAAAAAAAAAATATTACCAATAATACACTTTACGTCATAAAACATTAATAAAAGTAAGCTATGAAAAATGAAGTATAATGTTTATTCTATAAGAACACATAGGCGAGCGAAATAAAAAAAAACGTTATCAATCTAATCAAATAATTAATTATAGCCGATAAAGTAGAGTAACAACGTTAGTAATAGGTTCTTGTAACGATGTTAGTGCTAAACTCGTGTTTTATAAACATTACCCGAGGCAGATACATTAATTAATGTAAAATTATGTGCATCTAATATTTATTATCCTACTAATTCGCTAACAAATTATAATAAAGTGTAACTAATATTTTATTAAAGAAATAAATAATTAATATTAATTATAAATCAATAAATAAATGAAAGTAAGAAATGAATATAATAATACTAAGTATAGAAAATATTTTGTATATAGAGATTAAGTGCTATGTGTATTATTTACTTGTCATAAGAGCGTTTATACCCTACACGCGCTTTTTGGCTTAAAAACAGGACTTTTCAAATGAGTTAATAGCCACCAATAAAGAATTTAAAGGAAAAATAATTATTACTAATTTTAGAAAAGGTTGTCATCTAGGGATTTTGGTGGAAAACATTATAGATTGATGGATAATTTGTGAGTACTATAAGGATTACTGAACACAAGTTTCGTTATTTAGACTTTAAATGGCAATTTAGAAGCTTAAGATATCCGAAACCACTAAATATAAGATGAAAATAAAAATATTATCAGACTAATAAGATCCTTATAGAGGGATTTTGCTGAGAAAAATAATCTTTTTGTGTTTAGTTCCTGAAAAATAAAAATTTAAACAATGCGAAATTATTCAGAAACTCTCGTCAAGAACATATTTTTTTTCACCAATTTATCGTACATAATTTTTATAGCAATTGCATATTATAATAGAAGAACATCTTATCAATAAATTACAATTTTTATATTTCAACAAAATTACTTTTCATGTTTTCTACAAATATTTATTTTAAAAACCACTATAAAACACGCTGTCCGACGTGGATCAAATCAGACTGCCGCAAGGCCTTCTAGAGGGAGGACGTATCGCTCGTCGCTCCGGCCTGGCTGCAGTCGATTATTGCCGCGCGTAGTAAAAATAGCCACGCGCGGACCGCGATTACCACATCTTAGTACTTTGGTAGTAAAATATTTAATTATTTTTATTACTTACAATGATTTTGTAGTGAGTATAAATTATGTTTCAGGTAATATAATGGGATTTAATTCCGAGGCTAAATTATGTTATGTATTGTAATATAAAATTCAATATATTTCGTAATTGTAAGGGGTTGTAAGGCCCCTAACACTATTTATGTGTTCGAACACGAAATTATTAATAAAACGTCCGTAGTATCTACTGATTGAACACTGATTTGAATGCAACTTAACAATGTAATAATAACGAAAATATGATTAGTATCTAAATTTGTATTATTCTTTGCTTGCACAGTAATATTTGTCTACTTATAATGCAAATAAAATATTTTTATGATATTATATTACAGTTACATTTCAATTGAATATTTGAAGCGCACGGATCAAAGTTGTCTGAGCCGATTGTATAGCGAGCCGACGCGGCAGCTCTACGCACACAGCTTTGGTCGCTTATGTGTGCGTGAAATTAACGAAGAAATACCTATAGTTGACTTTGCGCGCAAGGTGTATACGCTCATAAGACCTTGAAGAATCTTTAATTACATGACCAATAAATAAATTTCATTTCATTTCACTACTAATATTTTAAACACAATATTTTGTGTGTTTGTTTCTTCTTCACGCTATTAATATTACAACTTTTTACATTACAAGTGGTAGAGCCTGTTGTCATTCATAGTCAGCATGCATCTACAGGCTCGTCCAGTGCAGTACCACTGTCTCACAGCAGATCCACATGAAACGACAACTTTGCTGTCGCGTTTTGTTCGGTTTGAGAGATTACCGGATGCCCAATATCCCTAGCCTCTTCATATTCTTTTTCCTCGCCACTCAGGGGCCGCAGAAAGGCAACGAACCATGATCCAAGAGTTTGAAGTTCATGGACGCCTTACCATCAGATGACCAGTTTACTATTTTGCCGGACTTATACCATAATAATAGTTTAAAAAAACTAAAAAACACGCTTTATACCGGGTATCTCAAGACTGCTACCGAAAACGAAGCCGGGTGGTAGTTTTAGTGGCTACAAACACAATGCAATTAAAAATTTCGCATAGAAACGCGACAATGATTTTTTATGATTTTTTAAATATCGTCATTTTTGGGTGGTAAATCCATAGTTTTTGCTAAAATAATAATTTAAACTCTTTTATACCTTAGAGTATTTATAAATAAAACGGTATAAACTATTATTTTAGGAAAAAATGTATTTACCACCCAAATATGGCCATAGGAAAAAAATAACAAAAAAAAATTTGTCGCTTTTTTTTGCAACTTTTTCTGTTGCATTGTGTCTGAAGTCGCTTAGACTACCACCCGGCTTCGTTTTCGGTAGCAGTCTTGAGATACCCTGTATAGAAAACCCAACTAAAAAATAGAAAATAAATTTTAATAATACTGAATTAAGGATAGTGTAAAAAATTAATAAGAACAAAATATTTTTTATTGTAAAAAAAAGCGTGGGGTGCATGTTTTCAATAGATATAATTATTTTATCGACAGATATAAGTAGAAGGATTATCATTTTGATAATATCTTAAAAAGCACCCCACGCTTTTTTTACAATAAAAAATATATTTTTCTTATTAATTTTTATCACACATAATAACGTTTATATTTTTTAATACATCTATATAACTCGGTCAAAATATCTGTGCACCCGGCGTTGATGACGTCATGTCAGCGCGTACGGAGTGTAAAATAACCATTCAAATACCAATCCACATTGACATACAATTTTTATATCAATGCTAATCCATTACTTTTTTTGTGTAATGGTTGAATCATAGATGTAGTTATATACTAAATCTATGGATTGAATTAATGTTTGTGTTAAATGTTACGTAATTCAATGATAGAAAAAAAGTTAAACATTTTTTTTAAATCTTATTTAGTTTATAAACTGTACATAATGATTCCAGAAAATATTAATTTATAACATCAATATGTTTAAAAATTAAAACTTTATTAAGGACGCGTATCGGCAACGAAAGTGCTAACCGTACTGTCCTATTCGGACGAGCGCGGGAAAGAGAAAGGACAGCGGGAGGGGCATCGCATTCCTGCGAGGTGCAGAGATATTGTAACCGAGTAATACATGTATTTTTGAAATATATGAGTATAAGTATTTAGAAAAATGTAAAGGAAAAGGACATATGAAATAAATAGAAACTAATATTAAAATTGCACCAAGGTAACGCGAATATTAAGTGGTCATCTCAGCATAAGGCTGTGAAGTGTCTCAATTAAGTAGTCACAGCCCAGAGCCAGTTTTGGTGGCTGTTTAGGCACTCACACATTCCATTTAGGCACACTATATTCCCTTCCGCTCCTCTGGATTCTTTAGATGGTGGTCTTGATGTCATATGCGCAGTGTGCGATGTCCACTCGAGTAAAATAATTCACAGTTTAAATATAAAAAGAGATCACGACATATCCTAATTTTAATGTTTGCCAATGGTATTTGCTTATAGTTTACCGATAAGGAAGAAGTTTCAAATCGATATACTATATCATCTCCTTTGGAACCGGCGTATACTTCAATCCTGTGTCATTAAGCACTGTGACCACCCACGCGTCCTTGGGCAGCTTCCCAGATTTCAACAGCTTCACAGCAGCAGCGACGTTGGCGCCACTAGTGTAGCCCACGTACAAGCCCTCCTTCGTACCGATTAGTTTCATGTACTCCACGGCTTCGTCATCAGTAACGCTGATAGTCTCGTCCATGTATTCGTACTTAAACAAAGGCGGTATTTGCCAGGGCCGGTTTTAGCAGTACCAGCGCCCTGGGCGAGATTTATACGGCGCCCCCTGGACCCATTGAAATGCATAAAAAAAAACGTTTTTTTTTAGTAGATTGAACAATTATAATAGATTGTATCATATTGTTCAGTAATTTCGGAAAATTTATGCCACGAAAATTACCGCATTCCTGAACATAGCCTTTGCCCTTGTATACGAAAGTTATAGCACTGAACCGCCAAGGGTCTGGTTGTTAGTATCCAGGATGAGGTTAAACAGTGCAGTAAAAAGGTCCACACCATTAAGTACCAGCGACTTTCACGCCTTGATAGGCCCTACCTACCGCTCTCCAGTTCTTGCTACATAACCCTAATTCAAGGGCAATTCTGGACAGGACACTCTCAAATATACGATGCTAAATAAATCGTGGAAGTACGAGCGCCACCAGTCACCATTCCTTCACCGTGCCAAGCTCAAATACCACACAAGGCGCCTCGGGAATTCTTGACAGTTGCGACATTTGGTAATATTGAGTGTCACCTTTTCCCAAGCGAGCCGATAGATTTAACGATAGACTTCGGTGACTTCCGCGGTCAACTTCTCATACAGAGGAATGAGACACATTTTGTCCTCTTCCTGAGAAATGCGTAAGGATGACACCGCATTTAGTGGTTCAGAGCTTAGACTTCGTAAGGTTGTAGATTGCTGACTGAATCCCACCCCACATTTCCCCACTTCCTTGGTCTCCATACTGTTTTCCAGTAGGGTGACCAAAGTATCGCGGAAACCCCGCCCAGTAGGTCCATCCAGCAACCGCCACTTTGTCCTTGTGTTAGTGCTCGGTGCTCGGCCACTTTGGGTTACGGTGTTACCTTGATAAGGTGTTCGGGAATCTTTTTGAAGAACGTATTCACAACAGGCAGATCTGACACGAATCAGGCTCTGAGCACATATCCTCCTATGCATTACGAATGCCAAACCTGGAAAGTCCCGGCATTCCTTGCCGAAGCTTGTACGTGGGAGTCGTCCGATCTATGACTCTTTACGGTTTCCCCGTTTGGGCCACCGTTTGGTTTTGTGTTTTCGCTGCAGCGAGCGATAGCGCAGCGAATAATCAGTGTATTGGCCGGTTTCCTTCCCTGGGATATTGACGCCGAAGCCCTCTCGCCTCAGCCTAAAACTGGCGGAAGGAGACGTCTCGTCGCGGGGTACGACCGGCCTTTAGAGGGGTCGAGCCTATACGGCCCTTACTCCGCGCGGCCGCCGTGGAGGCGTGGTGCATGTGACTGGACAATCCTAGTGCTGGTGCTTTGACCAATGGCTGAGCAGGCGTCACGGGTGTGATGACGTTCCGCCTGATGCAGGAACTATCGCGGCATGGTTGTTTCGGCAGATATCTGTGGAGAGTGGCGATAAGTGAAGAATCCGCTATGTGTTACCATCGGGATAACTGTTCAGAGGACACGGCCCAGCACACTTACTCGGAGTGTCCAGCCTTGGAAGAGGAGTGTGCAGCTCTTCACCGCCGGAGTGGACCACTCGCTCTCAGCCGTAATTTCTTCCATGGTCGAGAGTACGAGGTCATGGCAGGCCATGATCGCCACAGAAGGAGAGCAGGGAGCGGGATCATGAGCGGAACGATCCCGTCTGCTGCCAACAACCGAGAAGGAGGCGCCGGGTAAATGACAACGGCTTACTTGGCGTCCCCACTCAGTGTTTAAGGGGTGTCAGCATTCTACCACAATATCCCCTGCTTGTTGTAAGAGGCGACTAATAGGAGTCATCGGAGTCACTGGGCACACAAACGAGTGCGTACGTCCGTGCGCTCATATTAGGAGCAACTTTGAGATGGGCAGCAGAACCAATCTACTTATTTACAACAATCTATTTATTTAAAACGTAAAGAATTTTTAATATTGATATGATAATAACTTACGTAATAACTTTATACAGAACGTCCCTTGAGCAAGGACTAAATAAATTAATCGACTTGGTATTACATGGATCTCACAACTTTTTGCGGTAGAAAAACTGAGCTACGAGACTTGGATTTTTTTTACAGGATGTTTTTGATGGGATTATTAATTCTTACCATTGCATCGTTACGAAAAAAATCTATAATATTAATTTCAGCATTTTTATTTTGAAGTGGTTCTTACAGTGTTTAATAGATGGCTCGATTTTCACGGCCATCTTATTTATACTCAAAAATATGTAACTTGTTTTGTAGTATATGCTATTATTTAGGATTCCTGGTGAAATTAACAGCAGTGCTCCAACCGAAAAGTGGATTTCATTCTGACAGATGGTGTATCTAGATTTAGGGATTTCAAATAAGTGAGACTTGCCCAACAAACAAGCTAATATAAGGGGTGACTGTGGCGCCCCTCTTGGTCTGGCGCCCCTGGGCGGTCGCCCGTGCGCGCCCTACCCTAACGCCGGCCCTGGTATTTGCCCATAGCTGGAGCCTTGCAGCAAATGTAGTGGTTTAGTGATCGGTTCTCCTTTAATAGCCTCTGCGCCAACTGGTTCTACCACATAAGTTTTTATTTCAGGGTGTACTTCTTTCAAATATCTTGCTGTTCCAGTAAAGGTTCCAGCTGTTCCTATGGCTGCTACAAACGCATCTACGCGATGTCCAGTTTGTTGCCATATCTCAGGTCCAGTCGTTTCATAGTGCGATTCTGCGTTGGCTTCATTATAATATTGGTTGACGTAGAATGCGCCAGTCTCTTCGGCCAACTTCAGGCCAACTTCCTCAACCCCCTGCACGTCGGCATAAGTAACGTTTCCGTATGTGCCTTCAACTTGCGGCACTCTGATACACTTGGCTCCAAGAGCTTCCATGTGTATTGCTCGCTGAAGACTATTACCTTTAGACATGGTCAGCGTGAGAGGATGTCCCAATACGGCACACACGACGGCAAGACCGCATCCTTGATTCCCCGATGTTATTTCCACGACCGGTTGTCCAGGCTTCAATTCTCCAGAATTTTGAGCCTTCCTGATCATGCACAAAGATGAACGGCACTTGATAGACGCACCAGGGTTCATGAACTCACATTTTGCTAGAATTCTTCCAGGGCCTGGGTAGAGCCGATCCAGAGCAACGATCGGTGTGTTACCGATAAGTTCTAAAGCAGATGATTTGATCTCATTATCAACACAGTCTACAGGAGACATATTAGAATTGTTTGGAGAGTCGACTTGTGATACCGAACTATTTAATGCTGCGACCTTATGCGCGCAGTGGCCGAGTGTAGAGCGCACGTTGCGAGTTGCCGAGCGCCTTGTGGACTCAGATGTTACAACGAATGATATCCGCTAACGATATAATACCTCGCTTCGTGTAAGGCGAAATGCACAATGACCACTTTTAGGCCGCGTTATAAAGGTCCTTTAATCTTATCACAAATTATAATTAATATCAAACAATAGTAGATACTTGTGTATCTACTATTGTTGTGGCCTGTTAGTGCGTGGTGGTCTGTTGGTAAACGGACTAGACGCGGCTGCCAACATGTTCACGGTGGTCGCGGGTTCGAATCCCAGGGCACACCTCTGACTTTTCGGAGTCATGTGTGTATTGACAGTCAATCACCACGCACTAAAACGGTGAAGGAAAACATCGTGAGGAAACCTGCATACCATAGCGATTTATAAGAATTTCTATGGTATGTAAGTCCGCCAACCCGCACTAGGCCAGCGTGGTGGACTATATGGCCTAACCACTCTCAATCGTATTTTCGATTGTAGAGTAGGCCCGTGCCCTGCAGTGGGACGTATATGGGCTGATACAGTACAGTACAGTAGATACTTGTACTTAGGTGTGTCCATTTTATGTGCATGTATTTTTTTTTTATAATTGATTACTATTCTATACTCCAACGATTAAACGAGTGTTAACCAATTTTTACTATGGTAATGACTTTGGTGTGTACGAATTTAAGTTTTTTATTGAAAGCGCCCAGTGATGTACGATATAATATTTGAATACAGACAGGGATAAAAAAAGAGAGAAGCAATACAAAAACTATTTCGGTACTATAATTATAATGGCTAATAAAGTGAGTCTCAAACCTCTCAAACAGGAGAGAGTGGTTAATTCTAAACATAACAAAATAAATAACACTGTTTGTTTATATAGATGCATTAAGAAAAAACTTCATATGTTTAGCGTACATTGTGGAATTTAGCTCAAAAATAGAGACAAATTTATTAAAGTGAGGCTTTTTTTATTCAATTTATTATTCAACTCTGGGTAGGTAATTATTTCGGCAACTTTTATTTGTGTATAAAGGGGAGTTAATACGAAATTGACACGAATGTTTTATTTTCAGCAATCACGGGTGATGGATTGGATGCATTCGAGCCCAAATGGCAAGAGTTCACCGAGGACAGGGCTAAGTGTGAATACTATTACCCAGAGGTTAATATTATATGCACAGAAATATAATATATTTCTGTGGTTCAAACAAAAATGAGGCCACGTCTTCATATAGTTTTCTTTTGTATAGTCATTTATTTACTGAACTGAAACTGAACATCGATATTTTCATAAACGCATTAATTTCCTCTTAAATTTTACAATACCAGTAATAAAAGCATTATTCTATTCACGTCAATAACCCTCTTTAAATTGACTAAGCAATTATCACTCGCTAAATTTGTTAATACTTAGGCATGTATCGCAAATTGCTGTAGATTCTATGCTAGTACCAACTTGTATATAGTTAATTATCATCATAGTTTTTTAGATTTACGTAAAAGTTACCATTGAAATAAAACATTTTTTACGGATTTTATCGCAAATTAGGTTTAATATTCACATTTTTAAACTTTTCGACGTGTGATTATTTCGCAGCTTTCGTGGTCACGGGGCGGACTAAATTCGCGATACCGTGAAAATAGTTTTATTTCAATAGTTAGTCATCATGTATCACTTGCCACTATACATGTAAGAAGCTAACGATAACTTATATCCTGAGACACTCAATAATATGTATTAGTCAGTATTCTGTATCACTATCAGCCCATATAGGTCTGCAGGGCACGGCCTTCTCTAAAATCAAGAGCTCGATTAAAAGAGGTCATATAGTACATCACGTTGGCGTAGTGCAGGTTGGCGGACTTTATATACCATTGAAAATGTTACAAATGGCTGTGACATGTAGGTTTCTTCACGCTGTTTTCTATCACCGTCATAGTGCGTAGTGATCTGTATAAACACACATCACTCCGAAGAGTCAGAGGAGTGCTCTGGGAATAGGGTATAGGGCAGCCGGCAATGTAACTCACGGAACCAACAAAATACTAGTATGCGTTAAAAAATAAACGAACAGATAAATAATTGACATACTTATATCGAGAGTAAAAAACTGATTCCATAAATGACGGTGGTTGCGTTAATGTTTTAATCCGAGTGTTTCCCACGAGCGCAGGTGGCCGAGTCACGCCTCCACCTTTGCCACATTCCGACACTTCATATCTGGACCGATTCTACTTTCGATATTGACCTATGAGTTTGATTAAGCAGTATAGAAGATAGGTGAGAACGAAGATCTGTCACGATGACGTATGTTCCTGTAGTAAGGATCTATATATTATGGCCCTTGAAAATCGCCATTCACTATCTTTTAACTAAAAAAATCACGAGAAAATTCTCGTTGGATAAAAAAGAAAATAGATATTTTGCCTCCAGCAAAATGATTCATCCAACCAAACGCTACAGAATAACTTTTATTTCATGGCGGTTTTTGCCGACATATAAACTTCTTCGAAATGAATTATTTTCGTTCGTTCTGTCTGGTGTAATCTAAACTAGTTGCAGTATCCCTTCACTTAGCCTGCTCTTAAATACCATTAGCAAAAACATTGACATTCATATTTCCTAACTTAAATTCTTTTTAATAAGTATAATTTATTATCTTCCAAACAATAACATATTTGTCTGTACGAGTAAAAGAGACAGAAATATACATTTTGAAAATAAAAAGAGAGGACAGTCGGCTCGTTCTGTGGGAATCAAATCACGAATCACGCGCCGTGCCCGCCTTGGAAGGACTCCGGTCGCTGTATACAGCATGATATATTTCTAGATGGCATACCTTTTATAGCACTCCAAATCTTTACAGGTAAATCTATAAATATATTTTTATGACTCCTTTGGTAAAACAATAATTTTGTTCGTGTGTTCATTCAGTGGCATTTATCTCGTAGAATATTTTTGCCATTTTTTATAGTGTCACTATTGCCTTCGTCTTAGCAAAATATGAATGTTCATTTGTAAAGTATGAAACTAATGCTCAGTTATTTATTCACATCACTCACATCTTTGATAATTAGTAGATTTTTCTTAGAGATTAAATGTACCTTTATTTAATTTTATTGATAAACTAGATCTTAATTAAACCACAACCACGGTTTCAGTGCTGCAATTCATACTATTTAATTTATGATGACAATGTTATAAACAACAATATCATTAAAGTGATGAAATCTAATATAATTTTATAAAATAATAACTCGTTGGAATCTTTTACTTTATTATAAAAAAACACTTATTTAACCAAACGTAACTTGATTATTGCGAATATCTTATTCACTGCTTTACCATTAAACTTTTAAATGCTACCGATTCAGCGAACCAACTTCAATTATGTTTTGTAATATTTTAATTTGCGTAATAGATATATGAAACTATAGGTCTACAATTATATTTTAACTAATATGATCATACTACGAGTATAATTTACATGACTCTTTGTTTCTTAATAAATAACTAAAAAATAAATAAAATTGATGAAATTAATTCCTAAATACAGTACAAAACATGTAAACAGGAAGTGTAACTGAGATAGTGCGTTTAGCATCAGCCTGTATAATCCGTGGGCAGGTTCGGATGCACCTGAGTATTTCACACAGCGACTCGCTGGCGCCGACGACGGCCAGTCTACTCTACACTGTGAACCGATGCACAGAGTTATGAGAGTATAGATATGGATACTGTTTTTTTTTTATTTCATGGGACTGATGACATTCGGTATTCTGCCAGGACGGCATTTGCCCTTGCAAGTGTAGTGTAGTCATTATCCAGGGCCAATATAAAAAAATGAATACGAAGACGAGAATGCCATTCACCTGGTGGTAAGTGATAAAACCGTTCATGGACAGTAGCAAAATCAATAACACCATGAATTACAAAGAAATGCCACTACGCTCGCCATACGATTCTACGAGTAATATAATATCTGAAGTTTCAATCGTTAAATCATACGGGTATTTGAGCAAAAACAAAACACGAACTACTTTGAAATAACCGTGAATAAGATACTTTTGTACTGTTTATAAATGCCTTTATATCGCTTTAGTCAAGTAAAATTAATTTGATGAATACATTTTTCTACATACAAAAAATGCAGTTATAGGATATCCGTAAATTTGATCAATAAAACGTTAGTCGAGGTCATTGCTATTTTATCAAAGGAAGCAAGTCCAGTTTAAAGTAGTTTGGTCGCCAGATTTTAGTAAAAACGCAGTCAATAGCTTCTACCGCCATAGAGAGCTGCATCAAAATATTATTAAAGGTCTGAAGATGATGTGATGATGAAATTACAACACATAAATTACTTTTATGATGTATTATTAAAATGTATCTGTAAGACAACAAGAGTTAACTATATTGCTCATGGAAAATAATAAGCAATCTGATTCTGATGACATTCTTTTCTTTATATCTTATAAATAAATTATATCTTATGTTTTGTAAATAGAGATTAAGTACTATGTATCGACTTACCATAAGAGCTATTTAATTGTCTACGTGACCAATAAATTAATATCATTTCATATTTTTGTATGTGGCATGTCTAAATGTCGGTAAATCTGTCCGCCCACACGTATTCAATGTCATAGCTCGTAATGGTATTAGCGCATTCCGAGCCGAGCCCGACCGAGACCAACTCCACTGTCGGACAAACGCGCCCCCAACTACAAAGTACAGACCCATATTTACATCAAGTCTCCGACTTCTTCAAAGTGCGTGGAGGCCTGGACCATCCACGGCATAATGTTAAGGTGGTCGTCGGTACAATTGCCAGGGCACACCTCTGACTTTAGAATTAAATAAATAAATACACCCAACAGTCTCATACATAGTCATGACCCCACACTAAGATCGAGTCTTGTGTCATGAGTATCAGAAATTACGAGATTATTTTCGGTCTCACAAACATCCAGACCCAGTCCAGACAGATTGTGTGTGTCAATCACCACACTATAACGGTGATGGAATACATGAAGAAACCTGAATACCATAACGATTAGTAAGAATTTCTATTCCATGTAAAGACCACCAACCCGGACTAGACGAGCGTGGTGGACTATTCACTTCACTCCTCTCATTCGTTCTCTCTACTGCAGAGGAGACTCCTATAGTGCAACGGCCTTCTAATAACTCTCAGATACAAAAGAAGCAATTAGTAGCCATGGTTTTTTGGAATAATTTATAGTCTACAAGTAAATTTTATTAATATTGCCTTATTAAAATCAATATTGCTCCGAAACTGAATCAAATTAGTCAATCCTTCTAATATTACTTAAAGCCATTGCCCCACAGTAGGACTGCTGATGGTCACAAACTCGTGTAAATACGCCCTCACTGAAAAAACTGAAAATAAGTCATATTTCACGTGTTTTTATTAGGATGATATTGCGATAATCGTAAAACAAAATATATCACGAAATTCATAAATGTATATAACCAGTTAAATATAGATATCTGTCCGTCATTGTTGACTCAGTAAATGTGACTCGAACACAATTGTTTCGATAGCAACTCACCAACATTAATTAATCACGCAATCTTGAGTTTATGTTTGATATCTATAATGATAAAATAACATTTAGTGATAAAGTAAGAAATCTTGGGTTATTTGGACAAGTCTTTGACTTCAACTTCCAACCCCAATCTTGCAACTTCTGGAGCTAAGTGATAAATAGTTCGCCTCGCCAAGGTCCTTGCGAAGATTATACAATCGTTTACCTATTGCTTCCAAGATTTTGCTAGCGCAAACCCTCCTTTTTCCTATGCTTGATTATGCTGATGTCAGCTATCCTGATCTCTCCGAGGATCAACTAAATAAATGTAAGTATCTTCAAAACTTTATTATTAGATTCATATTTGTATTACGAAAATATGATCATATTTCCGAGTTTCGTACTAAGCTCAAGTGGTTGTCCATATGGCTTAGTCGGAATGCTCACATTCTTCCTCTTCTGTACATTGTATGTAGGATTGAAGTAGCAGTGAGCCGGGCAAATAGCTCGTAGAACCGATGGCCGTTGTGGCCGAAAGGTTCTTGAGTGGAGGCCACGTACAGGCAAGCGAAATGTCGGGCGCCCGCCTACAAGGTGGACGGACGATCTGGCTAGGGTTGCAGGAAGTCGCTGGATGCAGGCCGCTTCCAACAGGTCATTGTGGAGATCTTCGGGGGAGGTCTATGTTCAGCAGTGGACTTCCTGTGGCTGATATGATGATGATGATGATGATGGTGGATGTACATACATACATCATCTCTTGATGTGTTATAAGTATACATCGATATATAAGTCAATGTTAATAAATGTATTTATGTTTATTGTTATTTTATATGTTGATTATTTGTAGTTTATCAAATTATATCTTTTGATATACTATCCCATGTTTGCTTTTATATCTTAGACTTTTAACTGCCTTCTGTTAATCATTTTCTAAATTCTATCCCATTTCTTTTTTATGGTAATGTATGGCGAGACGAGCAAGCCGTTTGGTAAGCGATACGACCGCTCATAAACAGTAGCAACATTCCACTGCGCTCGCCATCCTGAGATATAAGATGTTAAGTCTCTATATGTCCAGTAGTTGTCTGTAAGACATTGCCTTTGTGCGATAAGACTGCCAATTGTACTTTTTGTGTTTATGAGTTTTGTTTATATTTTTATTTTTAGCGTGTATAAATTACCACCAGTTGTTATTGTTATTTAATATTACTGTATATAAATTATAATTTTTTTCTAATTTCTTTAAACCAAGTCCGTGATAAAATCCGTAAATAATAGTTTCATTTCAATGTGTAACATTCGCGTAAATCTAAGAAACCATTATAATTAATCAAATAATAATTAATAATAAAATTATAATTAATTAATCAAATAATAATTTTAATACCATTATAATTAACCATTATAATAATCATTAATCGTGGTTTAATTATCATAAAAATGAACTAAGAGTTACTCTCTATGAAGTTCACGTCGACATACATATACATACTAATTAATTAGGCATTTATAATATCTAACCTTGATGACATCAAATAAACAGGGATTACGCATACAAATTACATGTTATGAATCACAACAATATGCGCGCCTTGTTGCATTATCTGTCAATTTAAACGCGTGCCTCATGATATTAAATTAGCAATAATTCTAAACTAGCGGCTACACTCGGCTTTGCACGAATATACGTCAGCCCTATTGGACCTGTAAAATATTTATGCCCAGTTAAAACTTAATACGCAAAAAAGATAATTTTCTAGAAAAATATTTACACATTACATCCTCGCTATAATGTGCCCAGGTAAATGGCAATTTATAGAATATCAAGATAACTAATAACTATAACTAAGCAAATAACTTAATAGAGTAGCTACTTGACATACTGAGACTTATCATCTTATATCTCAGGATGGCGAGCGCAGTGGATTTTCAAGCATTGCTTTGCCAGTACATAATGATGTTTCTTTTACTACTATCCTTTAGAGGTTGTATCACTTACCATCATGCGAAAGGCACGCAAAAAAAAAGACATACATAATAAATAAATAGAAGTAGCGAAGAAAAATATATAGGTCATTTATTTTTATAATTACTAGTTTCAGAAACTGCATTCTACCACTGCTGAAAATAAACAGACCTAACTCATGAATTTCCGAAGCGACATTTTTTAAGCTGCTTACATTCAGCAGTTTTCTCCAACATTTATTATGTTTCTGTTCGCCATATCACTTATGCCACATCCACCAATTGCAAGACCTCAACTGCTTAAAGAGATACTGAATTGTCAACAGACAGCTTTTAAACATAATTTAGGTATCGAATGATTTTCCCTTTCGAACCAATTTTGATACTTTTTCAATTTTGATGCTTATGTAGTAAGGGAAGAGAAGATATTTTCAGTAAAGTCCAAATTTGATAAATACAATTACAAAACAACAAGACAATTTAATTTGAAAGACTTTATTGAGCCTTTAAAATCTTTTTGAACAGTTCTTCATACAGTTCCATCCTCCGTGGATGCATTTCTTGTTTTATTGACAGCGTTTTGTCTATCACCAAACAACTTAATCCAGCGTCGTTGATAGGTTCCCATTCAATAGGTAACGAATTATCAGATTCCGGTATTGGATTCCTGAAATGATACAAATAATTTTATATAAAAAAAAACAAGAAAATAGTTTTAATGGATAGGTTTTTTAAATAATAGTTCAGTGGTCATTGCCGCCTATGAACGTTCACAATGCTGGAATTATAGAAGTGTTGCTGGTCCATAAAATCGGGAGGGGAACGGGACAGGGAAAGGAGGCTTACCTTTTCTCTGTATCCATTTCTATGCCCTCATCAGATGCCTATCCCCTTTGGGATTTGGTCTCACTAGCCGAACATAACGTGGCGGCAAAGTGCAGTCAAAATAAATATGTATTTAGCGGCAGAATTCAACGCACATACTTTGAACGCCTGACGCTCGAAGATAAGAAGTTAGAAATAAGGAAAATGACTATACAAAAATTGTGTTAGCATGAACATATTGCATTTTGCTACATATTATCATTGTGTAATATTTTACGTTTATCGCACACTTTATGCATTTAAGCCGCTCGATGTATTCTTGATAATAGAACAAATAAACAAGGTTGACCGGGGTGATACCCTGATTCACAAAACAGTCTAGAGAACGAGTTTCTAGGTGACTATTTTTTTATCTGATGTAGAGCGGTCGTTGACCTGATAATCTCTATCATGACCCCTCTTCCCTGTATCCTCTACTCCCATTTCTTAAACGCCGGGGATACACCTTTATTACTTTAGATATCGTGAGAATTCTAGACATGAGATAGTTGTATAAAAAAAATTAAGTTATCGGTCAAGTACCAGTGCGTTTTGACTGTAATTTATAAGACCCTGGCTTCGATACTCAGCTCAGGTACTTAACGTGTGTTTTGATTTACGAAATAACATACCTATACCATACGTGAATATCGGCAATCAGCAATAGTATCGACTTCTATCACATCTTGGGTCGGAAATAAGCTGATTATAATGTGGGTGTCATTAGTGGCACATTTTGCTATTCTTTGACAGGCACACTTGATCGTGGGAATCTACATAGTTATAGCACTATAATTCATGTTTTCATAGACATTACATGGTTTACTCACCCAAATTTAGCGAAGTTAGTCCACAGAGAGAATTGTATTTTGTACAAATATATCGGTATCATTTAACTCATCTTTCAGTTTCTCGCATTTAAGTATGAAGCCACTATCGTCCAAATGAATTGCACCGGCACGATTAATACCACAAATCTTTTTAAGATGATTCAGGGCACCGTCGTAACTGAACTCGTAGAAATATACCGGTATATACTTCGCCTTACAAATGCTAGCCATATGTATACCGCCTAGGAAGTCCACGTCTGTGAAGAAATCTACGGCGAAGAAGTCTTTATCCTGATACTTGTTATCTCCTTCCAAATAAATATTCTTAAGCCTTGCTTCCATCGCATCGTCTTCACTACCACAATCTTCAAAAGGAAAATGTTCAATAAACTTCTGGTTTCTAATTAATTTCTCAAAAATCTGCGCACCATATGCGAGTAAACTTAGACCTTCACGTTCACAATATCCAGCTATTATCGGAACCTTTGTGAATTCACCATTCAAAAGACTTTTATATGTAGATTTACCTACAAATGGTTCCCAATCTCCTTCCTCCTCTACACAAGGCACGAAAGAGAAATTAAATCCACCTTTAAACTGGTCGGATTGTAATACAGTCATAGATAATTTTATCAGATCTTTATACGGCAATGCTTTCAGATATTTAAGCAATTGATCATCGTATGTTATTTCTTCGCCTGCAACCTGTGACATTTTGTATGCATTTTCTTTTATTTTATTCCTATCATTTTGAGACCAATGACATAGCAATGATCCCGATTGTATGATACATTTATGGAATAAGCCTTTGGCCGTAGGGGATATCAGTAGATATTCTATCGACGCGGCTCCAGCACTCATTCCAAAAACAGTAACATTATTGGGATCTCCGCCAAATTTAGCAATATTCTTTTGTACCCACTTAAGGGCTTGGACTTGGTCTTTTAAGCCCATGTTTCCCGTAACTTCTTTACGATTAAGGGTGAGGAATCCAAGAGCTCCAAGTCGGTAATTGAAACCAATGAAAACTACGTCTTTTTGTACGAGGAAGTCAGGGCCATGTACTGTAGTATCGGTGCCGTTCCCGAAGACAAACCCTCCTGGATGGTTAAACACCATGACTGGTAAGAATGCCCCATCTTCGGGAATATTTGGAGTATAAACATTTAAATACAGGCAGTCTTCATCGCCTATAACCTCGAGAGTTTCACTATCTAACTGGGCGCTAATGTTGCAATCTTTAGTCGCGTCTCTTATACCATCCCATGATTCTGGCGGTTGAGGGGCCTGTAAAGTAATTTTTTCTTCATATTAAAACATTTCTTTTAAGTGAATATAAGTCAAATACTTGAAATGTATTTGAAATATATCCTTAAAAATTAAAAGTCCAAATTGTCGGTAATCGTCTTAAATATTCAGAAATTAACTAAATCGTTCATTGAAATAAAACTATGGATAATCCGTGACATTCGCGTTAATCTAAACTCTAAAGAATATTTTCATTTTGTTAGTTGTTGCCAATCACAGATATAGCAATCGGGAAAAAAATGGAAAATATATAATTGTAGCATTTTTAAAGATAGGTACGATAAACCGACAGTGGTGTAAAAAATGCCTTTAACAGACTACAGTCAAAAACTTTAAGCAAAACTAAGTTTATGCAGTTATCCTCAAAGATGGAAATAAACAATATCCTTACAGCAAACCTCAGTTCTCCAATCGGCGGTTTCGCGTACGGGATGCCTTTGAAAGTGTAGTATGTAAATCCACATGTCCACCGTCGAAACCAGACCCCTTAGTTTGCCTTCCTCAACTTCTACGATTGGATCTGTCATTTCGACTCTGTAATTTAATAAGATACTCTTCTTCATACATACACACATAAACTCACGCCTTTTCCCCAGAAGAGTAAGCAGTAGTACAACTAGGCCATCCATGTTTCCTACATTAGTCTATCGCCATATCGGGCACAAGTTCCTGACTAAGGGGTTATAATTAATAGAAAAATCCAATATCACTTTGCCCGACCCGAGTTTCGAACCCGAGACTACAGCTGCACAACTGCGCCACCAAGGCAGTATTTCTATCATTCGTGATATTTTCATTCCCTAGCATGCTATGACCACGGTTTGAATACACCCAACATTTGTAGTAAAAAAAAACTTATACTAATACAAACACAGGCCTAATCAACCTATTTGTTTACTACCTCACAGTAATTCACTAGTTAATTTAAAGTTTATTTTTTTTATTTACCTATCTTTTTATTTGCATATCACCTTAAATATAATACCATAACAGTTTAAAACTAAAGCAGCACTATTCTATACTATATAAACTATAACTATAACAGAAAACATAACAAGTTTAACTAATTAACAAGAATGTTAACATATGCGTATATATTTATGATATATAATCCTCGTTCAATGCATCTTTATCCCACCTCTGTGACTTATAGTTGGATCGTTTCTAAGGTTGCATTCATACTTGTGTTTCAAACAGGTCAGCTCAGTTAGTTCACCGTGATTCGGAAATCATAGAATCTCATTGGAGTTAAGTGGTTCAAATCCATGGAATGTTCACTTTTTTATTGTATCAGCCTTTGTACGTCCTAGTGGGACCGAGCCTCGGCTACAACCAAGAGTATGATTGAGATCGGCTAGGCCATGTCCACCACGCTGGCCTAGTGTGGCTTGGCGACTTTACATACCATCGAAATTCTCCCAAATCGCTATGGTATGCAGGTTTCCTCACGATGTTTTCCTTCGCCGTTATAGTGCGCGGCGATATTGATTATCAATACACACATGCTACCATATGTAAAGACATATATGTGTATATTGATGAATGAAATGCAAATCCCCCGCCCTTTTACAAAGCAAGCATTAACAATTAGAAAATAATCAATTAGGACTCCATGCATCAAAAGCATGCAACATAGAGTAAATTTTTATTACTGAGAGCATGCAATTCGAAAATAATTTTATTACCTTTGATAAAACTATAAGATCCCGTGCACCTTTTTTATTATTACGTGTTATTAGATCAAGGACTTCGCCGAAACTGCCATATGCAGATAAAATGATACTTATATAAGATATGCTATTTAATTTGACTTATATATTTAAATATAAAGAAGGATTACGAAATCACAATTATGAAAGCCATCAGATAAGAATAGTATCTATACACAAAGCCAGTAACATTTACTTTTGAAAATATCAACTTATCCTTATTGTGGGGCTTGCCTATACTAATATTATACAGAGGAAATATTTGATTGTTTGCACTTTGCATTTAATATTCAGGCTCTGAAATTACTGGACCAATTTAAAGAAATATTTCACCATTAGAATCTTACATTATCCCTGGTGAACATAAGCGACAAAACATTTTCAATAAAGTGTACGTGTACCCGCGCGGAGCCGGGTTTGCCGTCACTCACTAACTAGTAACAACAGTCTCTGTAGCACAGCTGCTTAGACGCCGGCTGTGAAACGAAAGGCTGCGGGTTCCATCCCCGCACTAAGACGAATGTTGGTGTGATTCACAGGTTTTTGTTTCAAGTCCAGATGTTTATGAGACCGGAAAGTGTCTCGTAGTTTCTGATACCCGACACAAGATTCAATCTTAGTGTGGGTTAGGACTATGTAAGTCACTGTTGGATGTATTTATTTATTTATTAGCCAGAGGTGATCCAGGAAGGTATTCTGAAATGAAGTGAATGAAATGAAAATATTTATTGAATCCATAAAATGTCATACATTATTTAGATTTAGTCACTTTTTTCCACTACCACCCGATTCACTAGGCTGTTTTCGCCAGAGAAGGGGTTCATAGGTTGAACCCGAAACCCAACTCTTTCATGGGTCAATATGACAGGTTTTCCTTGTTTATAGCAGCAATTATCACATACATTGAGATAAAATGATTATGCAATGTCAAGAATGCATCATAAAAAAGATAAAATTCACCTATTTCTTTACTACTTCTGCCGAGACAAGCGAAAAGGAGCGTACATGTTGTTTTTACAAAATTGCACCACAAGGTGAAACAGTAAAACCATATGTTATATCATAATATAAATAACACTTGTTTTAATTCCGTCAACTACACGGCAAGAAGCTAAGCTATTTCTAGTAGGTATCAGGTAATATGTTGGTAGATGGACCAGACAGTTTTTAGATTAAGAAGTCAATCCTTTTCCTTATATTGTGTCCTTATTCATCAGCTATACGAATTCCACTGCTGGACATAGACCTCCCTCTTGTATGTACACAGTGACCTGTTGAATCTTTCTTCCTTCGATTTCCTGCTACTTCCATTTTTGTCTGAATAGTAATAAAATGATTAGTGTAATTGTGTTTGATCAGAGACTTTTTAATACGAGTATTATGTTATTTTTTTTTTGTTTCATTTTAATTCTATATTGGTAATTAAAATTACATTACATTTTGATGAATGTACCTTTAAACTCATAATAACCTGTCTTTATAATATGTAGAGCATATTTTGATGTATTTGATCAATCCATAAAAACAGCCAAGGATTTAAGAAAACAAGTAAATTACCAATCATATTTACCACCAAGCAGTAGGATTTGTTGCGATCAAGAGAGTAAATGTTATCATTTGTAAATAGTGCTGTAAGAGCGTGAAGACTGTCTCGCGTTCCGTGAGGAAGATTATGATTTCCTACGATTTGATTTGACACATCCCCACTTACGCCCACTATACTAAGCCATAACTAGCTATGAAGCCTAATAACGAGCATACATCTAATATGTTAATTTACATTTTAGTTATTCGTTATTTATATGTTTCTTCGCATATTCTACCGATATTCAAAGAACAGCTACCGCGTAGAATAGTAATAAGCATATACCTATTGTGATACAATTTCGCAGTAATAAAATAAAAAATCAGTTATTTCTTTAATCACCGAGATACAACAAGGCCAAAATGTAACTGGTAGCGCCTGATGATAAGCATAACACATACCAATAAATAACGCTTTGAAAACTTATTACCATGGTACTGCAACACGATCGCCCACCTTACTACATTAGGTTTGAGTCTTGTAATACCAAGTAATTATAAGGTAGCGGCTACAATGTCCTTCACAATGTGTTAAAAAAACCTCGACCTTAGACTACTTGTATAACACGACATTAATTGATTTATGAATTTCTCTATAACGTACCAAATAAAGCCATAAAACCATGCGACGAACATATCACATTCATAAATAGCTTCAAAAATCATCCAACAGATCATTGTTTTGTGGTAATTAGAACGCTTCACTAAACTGATTCAAATCCCGTTCAGACAGGCCGAGATAGCGGATGCGCACCTGTGTTCCTCGTGAGAACCGGCCACGATCTCTGCGGCAAACTTATACATGCACACCGATAACTCATTTTCAATCCTAACACTTTAAAACGAGAGTGTATTTTTCTACAAAATAATAAAGATAAATTTGTGAAACTCACATAAGGCCATACAGAGTTCAGTGTTGTGTTTGTTGTGTTATTTTGTACGCTTTGAACATCCGCGTACGGCTATTATCGCAACTTTTAATGCAGTGTGACCACGATTTTAATTTCAGGCGGATATGTACTTGCTAAAGCGATTTACTCTAATAATAATCTTATTAATAATGATAAATTTACAAGCTGTCTGCAATTCTACTTTATATCTACGTATTATTAGCGAACTCACAATAAATTATTTCCTTGAAAATATTCACAAAGTTTTTAATTTATTATTATTATTAAAATTTTTGGCGTTGCATGTTTACTCCAACTTACTACGGGTTTTCTTCCATCATGAAAAATAAATCGCTTATCATTTGTTACGCAACATGGTCCAGTAATCGAGTACTGTATTTTAAGTATAAGTGGTCCTCTTACTATAAATTTATAAGGGGATTTATAATCAATTCCAAGTTCCATCCACCCATGAACACCCATAATGCTTGGATCGTGGATATGTTGCCGGTCCATCAAATCGGAAGAAGAGTGGGAAGGAAAAAGTATCGGAAGAGGAGGTATTGACAGTGGGAGGCGCGACAGCAAATGTGTCGCTTAACGTCGATTTTCTGGGAGACTGTAATACCGCCCGGGACGAGACTGCCCATTCATGCTAATTCCTGACTGACAACAGCATAGCACTTCTACAAATCCTTGAAGATCTTATCTCTGAAGGCTACAAAAAATTACTCGAAAATTGTAAATTATCGCACCTGCGTTATTCTTATGATGTGGTACTGATAAAGCATGTTTTTGGCAATCATATGTATTCAAATTCTGACTGACCGAAATTATTATGATCACATTCAATATTCAAAGATTATGGAAATAATAAATAGTACATACAATTATGGAACTAAGCTGTTAAAAAATCTAAAATGTTTTGTACAAAATTCACCATCATTAATCGATTGTGCCTACTATTTTAGGGCCTGTTGCCCTAAAGAAACAAGGGAGATCCTGCTACGAAAAAAAGTCCCAAAAATACCGGGTAAACTTAAAACATGGTGAACTTAGTAAAACACACGTGAGTATTTTGCGAAATAAGGATGTATAGTTAGCCGTGTGAACCCAATCACTTGGATCTTTTTACGGTTTTCCAGACACACAAAAAGTCTTTGTACCATACTTATAAATCGGCGACATGGCTTTGCCGGATTCCTTTCAACCGCTTACCTAACAATCATTCGCATGGGAAGAGTTGTTTATACAACATAATAAAGAACATTTTTTGTATATTTTTTTCGTTATTATGATATTCAAACGACTATTGAGATATTATTACATTTATTTGGATGAGTAAATATCCAATTTTAAATGGTTTATTAGACGCTATTTTTACACGTTAAAATAGTACTATTTTTAAGGATTATATCGCCGATTTGGTATATTTTTTACATTTTTTAACTTCCCGACATTTTTCCGTAAAACAATGTTTTATTTCCAGTAGTATATATTTTTATTATTGTTTTGCTGATAGAACGTAGTAACTTATATTCACCTGATGTAACCAATACATTTAGATCGTTGGCACCGTGTAGATTTCAAGAGACTTGTAGAAAGCTTCTAGCAGACATAGAACCTACTAGTTGACATGGTATAAAAGTCAACTGCTAGTTGACATGGAGCACTCATAGGGTTATTCACGCAGTTGGTCTATCTAGGAAACTAGACACAAATTATGAAATGTTTGAATTTTCCCTTACTTTAGACACTAAACACTAATTATATTCTAAATTTGAAGGTTCTATGTCTGCTAGAAGTGCCTTAGACTTTTGATGATCGGTCAGTCAGTGAGTGACAAAATTAAGAAAGTTTGACTAGTTACAATTCTTAAACTACTGGTTCAAATTGAATGAAATTTTAAATATACCGTGTTTACACAATGCCTGCTTAGTAACTGAAAATTCAGGCTTCATGCTTTAGCCACAACGAAGTTATAGGGGGTTGAAAATGGTCTGAATTGCTTCGAGAAAAGGATGTTACGGCCTATAGCTCGACTTGGACGGGGGCTCGGCCGCGCCCCCAGATACTGCCCTCTCTTCTTATCCTTTTCTTATATCCATCCAAAGGTTTTCTGGAAGAAATCGCCTAGGGCGATAAGACCGCCAACTGTACTCTTTAATTTTATTTGTTAAGAAGTAAAGAATAAATAAATAAATAAAGTCTAAAGAATAGTTTTGTAGATTTTTTTGTAATTTTAATACTTGTTTGGTAAGTGCCATCTGCACAAATTCCACTTAAGCTTTATTAAACGTGCCATGTGGCCTGCTGAATAGTAATTTATAATTTCAATAGATGGCGCTATAAGGCTTATTTTAAACAGGTTTTGAATTATTAATGTGAATATACGAGTAGTTAATAATTGTGTTACATAATTTATTGGATATGTTAATAATTTAAAGAAATTATGATTAAGATTCATAATTAAAATTATAAACATAGACACCTTTGATAATACGGAACGGCTATTCAAGGATTTTTATTAGGATGTTTTTGTGGTAGATATAGTTGTTCTGTTGTCTGTTTTGTTTGTTTTTTTCACTTGATGCATGTCGATTCTAATAGGTCGATGTAGAGATTCTTGGGGGAGGTCTATGTCCGGCAGTTGACTTCCTGTGGATGAAGAGACAATAAGAGAGAGGGGTAGTAAGTAGTAGTAATAGTATATTTGTAGTTCCTTTGATATCTTGCTAATCATCTACTCACTTCCTAATTTGAAGAATATTTTCATATGTCCCCTCTACACGATGGGCTAGTGTTGAGGGCGTAGTGGGTTCATCGTGTAGAGGGGTTATTAAAGATTAAAGACCATAAGTTAGAAGCCTATCAAGGTCCTTACGAGATCGCTTTCAACAAGCCGTTCAGCAAATCTATGCACGAGGCCTTAAAGCCGTGGCCGATGGTAATGGTTTAAAAACAGCGCAAAATCAAAGCGACGTGTTTGCAATAGTAGAGAACTATCGCGACGGCGAATTGAACGTGGTGTCGGCGCCGTGACCGCGGCAGGAATGCGCGCGCCGCGCCGGCGCCGGCCAGTCTCGGACGCACCTGCGCGCAGTACCGACACAATCAACTACCTACACGTTTTAATAGCACGCACAAAGAAACGCCGGAAATGACATTTCCACTCATTGCGGCCTCGATTTATTGCTAGTGATTTGTAGCGAATTTTAGGATCGTTTACGTACCGGATCTGTTTAACATTTTTGAGATTCAACGCATCGCACGTCGCAGAATATGTACAAGGCACTATTATTATATTCCAAATTAATAAATACACCCAAGTTACATAGGTACATAGTGCTGACCCCACACTAAGATCGGGTCTTGTGTCATGGGCATCAGGAACTACGAGAGACTTTTCGGTCTAGGACCTTGGCACAAACATTTCTCTCGGTGCAGGGATCGAACCCGCAGCCTCTCGTTTCACAGGCCTAATCTCAAGTAAATACTTTTTACAATAGCTCTCTAGCCATTCCAACATTATTATTTCCTTCACCGTAACATCTAAAGAGTGAAAAGTATTATACGTTACACAGCACACGTCAATTTCCATGCTTTTCTTTACAAAAGGTAATCCTTTTTACATATCCTTATTTTTTTCTATTTAAATAAAAATTTCTCATGGGACGTACATAGTGTCAGAACAGGCTTCCCAGTTCACATAACTTAGTCCCACCTCCTTGCGACATATGAGAATGGAATGGAAGTTCCAGACTACCATGTACATATGTATGTGTCTCAAGTACCAACGTGGCGGCTCTAAAAGTGAATCAACGTATTGACTTTCTAAACAGCCACATTCAGTTCCAATTTTCTGTTACCAGCACGTCTTATTTTCAGCAGACCAATCTCTACGTATTCTTTATTCCACCATATAGCGTGTACAATAAAGACAGGTCACAAAAGAAGCTGCGTTGCGCATTGCGATTTACGACCGCCTCCGCGGCCAGCGGTCACAAAGCGCCGGCCGAGACGCTCTGCCCATACACAGAGCCACGTAATGGTAATTGACACGAAATCAGTCCCTTCATATGGCTCACTAATTATTACTAATTAAGACTGGTGATTTGTGCTTTGTTCTCAGGTGAAACGCAAACTGATATGAGTAATATTGATATGGCAGGAAATTGAGTTGAATGGAACTTGGAAGGATTGCGTCTGTCCCTGATAGTGGGATAAGTAAGGTAAGGCGATGGCAATGGGATTTATGAACTATTCATTTTACTCAACACAGTGACGTAATCACATGCAAATTCTGTAGGTATGAAATGTTCTAGAGGTTACGCTAGATAACTCCTTGGTTTTAAATCTGGATCAGCCCATATACGTCCCACTGCAGGGCACGGGCCTACTCTACAATCGAGAGTACGATTGATAGTGGTTAGGCCATATCGAGGGCGTAATATCTGCCACATCACGCAGGGTTGGAGTCCTGAACAGGGTGCGTCGGTTTTTCACGCCCGGGCAGCTTTGCCGCTTATATAAAGCGCAGGTCCGGCCGGGTATGGAGTACTGCTCGCACCTTTGGGATGGATCCGCCCAGTACCTGCTCGATGACTTGGATGGATTGCAGCGGCGGGCCATCCGCATTGTGAATGATGCAGACGTTACGAGCAACTTGGAGTCGCTACAACTCCGGAGAGATGTCGCCTCTCTAAGCGTGTTCTACGCCTGTATCACGGTGAGTGCTCTGAGCAATTGTTCAACTTGCTCCCCTCCTCTCCATTCCTAACCAGAACCACGCGTGCTGGCTTGCGAAGCCATAGCTTGACGGTCCACACCATCCCGGCGCGAACCAAACGGTTCTCAAATTCGTTTCTGTGCCGCACCGTCAGGCTGTGGAATTGTTTGCCGGCGCACGTGTTCCCTCCTTCCTACAATCCTGGGTCCTTCCGCCGTGGTGTGAAGAGGCACCTAAGCAGGCCGGCATAATTGTTTCCATTGGCATGGGACTGCCGTCCGATGCCAATGGATACTCTGCCTGGGCGGCATTGGCACTTTCCATCAGGTGCAAAGCCGCCACTATGCCAGGCCATTATAAAAAAAAAAAAAAAAATATAGTCCACCACGCTGGCCTAGTGCGAATTGGCGGGTTAGCGGTGGTTTTAAATAAAGAATAATAAAACACCCAAGAGTCACATGCATAGTCCTGCTTCCAAACTTAGTTCGATTCTTGTGTCGTGGGTATCAGGAACTACGAGAGACTTTTCGGTCTCACATACACCCAGACCCGAAAGAAATATTTCATGCCTATCACAATATGCAGGTTAGGTATGCCTCATTAGTCCGACTTTAAGGATTATACACATTCACAATCACATACACTGTCTTACATAACTTAATGAATAAAGAGCTTTAAGAAGTATACAAATAATCAGTGCATAAATACATCTTATATTGATAGCATTCTCATAACCATCGGTGTTAGTTTTGAGTTGCTCCGATTTTTGTACATCCAATAATTTGTGTTTTCGCTTATAAGATATCACTGTTTATGGGAAATTGTGGGCGACCGCCTACAGTCTTGCGGTCAAGGGACCTTATGCCTCCGAGACAGGGCCTCCGAGTGAAATGTGAGTAAAAAAAACAGCTGTCTAGTGTAACCCGGGGGTCACGCAAAATGTATTACGTGCATAAATTTTGGCTTTTCGCTACTACCTCTCCGCTGCTATTTTTTCTTCGCTTTCCACAAGTCTCTTGAAATCTACACGGTGCCAACGATCTAAATGTATTGGTTACATCAGGTGAATATAAGTTACTACATTCTATCAGCAAAACAATAAAAAAAAAATATACCTACTGGAAATAAAACATTGTTTTACGGAAAAATGACAGGAAGTTAAAAAATGTAAAAAATATACCAAATCGGCGATATAATCGTTAAAAATAGTACTATTTTAACGTGTAAAAATAGCGTCTAATAAACCATTTAAAATTGGATATTTACTCAACCAAATAAATGTAATAATATCTCAATAGTCGTTTGAATATCATAATAACGAAAAATATATACAAAAAATGTTCTTTATTATGTTGTATAAACAACTCTTCCCATGCTTATTTATTTATTTATTCTTTACTGCACACAAAAGGACAAAATAATACAATATGTAACAAATAAAATTAAAGAGTACAGTTGGCGGTCTTATCGCCCTAGGCGATTTCTTCCAGACAACCTTTGGATGGATATAAGAAAAGGATACGAAGAGAGGGCAGTATCTGGGGGCGCGGCCGAGCCCCCGTCCAAGTCGAGCTATAGGCCGTAACATCCTTTTCTCGAAGCAATTCAGACCATTTTCAACCCCCTATAACTTCGTTGTGGCTAAAGCATGAAGCCTGAATTTTCAGTTACTAAGCAGGCATTGTGTAAACACGGTATATTTAAAATTTCATTCAATTTGAACCAGTAGTTTAAGAATTGTAACTAGTCAAACTTTCTTAATTTTGTCACTCACTGACTGACCGATCATCAAAAGTCTAAGGCACTTCTAGCAGACATAGAACCTTCAAATTTAGAATATAATTAGTGTTTAGTGTCTAAAGTAAGGGAAAATTCAAACATTTCATAATTTGTGTCTAGTTTTCTAGATAGACCAACTGCGTGAATAACCCTATGAGTGCTCCATGTCAACTAGTAGTTGACTTTTATGCCATGTCAACTAGTAGTTGACATGGTATAAAAGTGTATATTAAGCGTATATTTCCCGTGTCAACTAGTAGTTGACATGACGTGGCACGTTTGGATGCATTAGAAATCCGTTAAATATGGTCATTTCGGTCGCACTTAGGGCAATTTGCATTACTATTTTAACCTTGACGGGCATGAGCGGCGGTGCGGATAACTTTGTAATCCCATATAAATGTATAGGATTACAAAGTTACATTTGCAGTTAGTGAATCATTGTACCCGTATATAATGGAATAATAGTTGTAGATAGAGAGATATATATATATATATATGAGGCATAACAGGAGGGGATATAGAGAAGGAAATGGTGTATTCAGCATGTCACATGCCCTTGCAAATAAATAGACTAAATAGCTCGAAAATATCAATTACAATGAAAGAAAGAACATTAATAATCAAATCCGCTATACTTGTGATAAATTGATGCCTACAAAAATAAGAAAAATCCATAAGACAGAGGCTTTAAGAAAAATCGTTAGTGATATTCTAGAAGTAAGAAGTACTGAAAAGGAAAAAAGTAGGACTCTACAAAAAGACGTGAGATCCCATCAAAAACATCCTGTAAAAAAATTCCAAGTCTCGCAGCTCAGGTTTCTACCGCAAAAAGTTGTGAGATGCATGTTATACTAAGTCGATTAATTTATTTAGTCCTTAAGGGACCTTCATATCAAGTTATTACGTTAGTTATTACCATATCAATATTAAAAATTCTTTACGTTTTAAATAAATAGATCGACTTGGCCAGCAGCAATATGTATAAATTGTATGATACATTATGTTTCATGCGATGGCCATGCGTGCATCTCACAACTTTTTGCGGTAGAAAACCTGAGCTGCGAGACTTGGAATTTTTTTACAGGATGTTTTTGATGGGATAGAATTTAAAGGTAAACATGCTCTGAAAAGGAATAGATAACAAATTATTTATAATTAATATATTATACACAATATTTGATTCATATTTATATAATATATTTTGTATACATACAAATATGAATACTTCTGTAGATAAACATACATATATACATACTATAAATTACCTATTGAGACAAAAGTAGGAAATAAAACTTCTTCATGCTGCACAAGATGGTCCGACGACCTGGTAAAGGTCGTGGGACGTCGCTGGATGCAGGCTGCCTCCAACAGGTCTCTGTGGAAATTATTGGGGGAGGCCTATGTTTCAGCAGTGGACTTCCTTTGGCTGATGGATGATGCTGCTTATAGAGAAAGGTAATAATCTTTAACCATCTTTTTGAAAGATGTCAGTGTTTTCGCCTGTCTTATGACAACTGGTAGTGCATTCCACAGTCGAACGGCTTAGACTGTATACGACTTATCCATAAAAGTCGTGGTATGCACAGGCATTCTCAACTTCAAATTCTCCGACGACCTCAAGGACCTTGAATGAGAATCATGGAGAAATATAAAACGTTCTTTGAGATATGATGGAGTATGGGGATTGAACAAAATATTGTAAAGAAGATTAAGAATATGAGCATTCCGACGAAGTCGTATGGGTAACCACTTGAACTTAGCACGAAACTCGGAGACATGATCATATTTGGGCAGACCAAATATAAATCTATTACAGAAATTTTGAAGACGCTCAAGTTTATTAAGTTGGTCCTCGGTGAGATCGAGATAGCTGACATCGGCATAATCAAGGATGGGGAGAAGGAGAGTTTGTGCAAGGGAAATTTTCGTGGCAATGGGGAGAAAATTGTGTAACCTCCACAAAGACCTAGCTGAGGCAAAAACCTTACGGCTAATTTCCCGAAGCTGTGGACCCCAGGTGAAAGACTTGTCCATATATAGGCCGAGATTTTTTACTGTATCACTGTATGGATCAAGCTTCGATATCATCCTGGGGTTGCCGACAACAATGACTTGAGTTTTAGATGGATTGACCTTCAGTCTCTTTACTCCATGAACATATGATGGATGTCAGAATTGATAGTTCCAATCGCGTTAGCAACATCATGTCCAAGGATGCCCGAGTATAAATTTGCAGATCGTCAGCGTAAAAGTGGTAGGAGGAGCGAAGATTATTAGTAAAAGAATTAATAAAGACAGCGAAGAGTAAAGGAGATAAAACGCCGCCCTGAGGTACGCCAGCAGATACTGAGCACCAAGAGGAAAAACATTCCTCAAAGCAGATGCGTTGCTGGCGACCATACAGGTAACTACGAAACCAATCAACTGCTGTTGGAGATATGTTAAGAGAACGCGTTATGCCAAGTAAGACATCGAAATCGACGGTGTTGAAGGCATTACTGAAGTCCAGCAATGCTAAGACATTCAGCTTGCCTTCCTCCATGCCCGACCTAATGCCATCAGCAATATGAGTTAGAGTGGTAATTGTGCTATGTCCAGGACGAAATCCTGATTGGAGAGGATTAAGGAGATTGTGTTTCGAGAGGAATTCATTCATTAGGCGTTCAAGGACTTTTGATAGAAAAGGAAGAATGGAGATAGGACGGAAATCTGTGAGATTGGATGCATTAGACTTTGATGGTCATTAACGTTTTTTACAGGTGAACGAGATCAATTACCTTTTTTTTATTTGCTAAGAATGGCAAGACGAGCATGCCGTTCACCTGATGGTAAGCGATACGACCGCTCATAACAGCATTATCATTATTTATGAACATAATGACTTTTAAAGCCGAAATAAATCAAGACGTATGTTTTCTATGAATTAGGTACTATAGCTCCAACTAGACCCAAGACCGTTCCATCACCGTTCCTTCACAGCAACATAGCGGGCTACTGCCGGACAACAAAAAATATTCGCGACGTTAACCAAAAAGTATGCACCACGACCATTGATTTAAAAACTAAGGATAGGCCCTTTAGTACATTGGGTACGTCAAAAAAGATGGCTGTGAAAATCGCGACATCTGTTGGTTTTTTACGTCAATAGCGGCCATGAAATCGTTTTTTTCAATAATGCTAAAATAAATGTTATACTGACTTAAAGTTATATAATTTTTACTTAGCGGTGATAAGAAATGTTATTTTTTTTGTGAACTTTCAGTCATCTTTATTGCAACCACGATACAATTAGGTATTTGTCGACGACTTACAGACCGGTGCGCTGTGACGTCACAACCGTTGCATTGGTCCCGCGGACCACTTTCGTGACAACACTTTTCGTACTCTCCGCCCCGTCCATATATTTTACGTCAATGACCACGACTGAAGTATTCCTCACTTTCCATCATTTTTGTTCTTGACACAAACAACATAGTACTGTATGATACAATGTATTGGGCAGACGTCTTCAAATTTACCTAAATTGCAAACATAATATTGTAAATGCGGTAATTCATGTCAACAATGTCGCGAAACGAGGTGACACGTTGAAATATAAATTATTAAGATGTGGAAAATATTGACATTATACAGATTATATTAAACTAACTCACTAACTACAGATTCCAGTCTATATTTTATTTAAACCCAAAATGACTGACCTTACAGTGTACCCTTTCAATTTCTACTATAAATTTAGGTTATTCGAACAAAGAGTGTCTCAGGTATCGATTTCGGGACCAATCTAATCAATAGCAAAAATATTCAAAATGGCAGCCACAAATTTCAATTCTGACTCCGAATTTAGGTTATTCGAACAAAGGGTGCAACAGATATCGATTTCGAGATCAATCAGATCAATAACAAAAGTGTTTAAAATGGCGGCGAAACATTTTAAACTTCATGTATTTTTCGAATTTTAATCAATATAAACCTAAAAAGTTTTTTTCCTATCTAACCAAATTCTGATTTATTTACATTCATAGATTCAGCTGTTTTGATTTTCCATAGAATATTTCATCCCTTATTTTACCCTCATTAGCCGTTTTTCCAAAATTGTTGCACGCCATTATTTTGCGTTTGTAATAAGGCTGAAATATAAATTTTCAAAAGAATTTCTTCCATAGTTTTTATTTTCGAATTCCATTTTAACCCTTATTTCAACCCCTTTAAGCAAATTTATAGCCACCATTCGAATGGTAAAAGACTTAGATTATATACTCGTCTAGATTGAGCAATGTCAACAAACGATGCGCTAAAAGTGTCCTCACTTTCGTTGATATGTGTGAGTACCGGTCGTGTTATTATTGTAATCCAACTGTCAAGGTGTGTATGTTTAGGGACGCCTACTCCAGATTATTAACATAACTTTTCCCCATTATTTGATATACAAAATAGGTTAAATAAAATATTTTTTCTTTATTTAAAGTAATCATACTATTAATTATATTTATAACGCATTTTAGTAAAAACAATAAAGATCTAAACCCATCTACTAGTGTTTGTTTCCGAATAGAATTAACTCTGGATTTATTGCCTGGGCTGTTATCTGAATTCTGTATTTATGTAAAATATAAATCATCATAAGTAAAATATTCGGAACACACAACTGAAGTCATGTGAGGCTACGAATGGTCTTCTTTTCGTTTCCGCTGTGTAATGTCTCTCCAGCAATTTGCTAGTACGGAATCCGTAGGAAGTCTAAAAATATTATTAGGACCTTGAATAAGTTCTCGCTGTTTCTTCAAAGATGACAATAGCAGTACCCCGTTTGTGAAATGGTAATACACATGCAAGGCAAAGAATTAATAAAATTACTATGAAGTGCATGTCGTCGTGGGTTTCATTAATATCGTGTAGGTAAGTATTATTTCATCATCATCATCATCATCATATCAGCCACAGGAAGTCCACTGCTGAACATAGGCCTCCCCCAATGATCTCCACAATGACCTGTTGGAAGCGGCCTGCATCCAGCGACTTCCTGCGACCTTATTACTTCAGTATTATTTACTCATTAAATAAATAATGCCATTCTTCTTGTTGTTATTCTGATCGAAATATTATGTAATGATATTTGTGTTTTATAGTTTCTCCTATAGTTTCAACAAATCTTCCTAGTAATAAATTGACAACACTGGCCAATGAAACTCATCTTCAAAATAATGAATTAAAAGTTCATGTTTTCTTCAAATAATAGTGGTTTAACAATGTTACCAATAGAAAGTGATATTGGTATTATTATACAGTTTTCCCACACAATTGCGATACAATTCGACAGCACAAACCGGAATAATTTATTATTTTTCGGAAGCACGTTATCCATATGTAGTTCAAATGACACTGACGTACGTGAGAAGCGAGTCTACCAAATTTGATAGACTTTATTTGAGCCGCGCGGTGAGGTGTGATGTGTCATCTAGACGAGTATATAATCTAAGGGTAAAAGAATTTTTAATATCGGTCCAGTAGTTTTTGAGTTTATTCATAATAAACAAAAATCCAAAAATACAAGTGTTTCCTCTTTATAATACTAGTATAGATATAAGATTCAGAATTTAGATTATATTAAGAATAAATTTTATTCTGCATCTGTATCAGCCCATAAACGTCACTGCAGGACACGAACCTCCTCTACAATCGAGAGAATAATTTAGAGGGATTAGGCCATACATATATACATATAGTCTACTAAGATGACCCAGTGAGGGTTGGCAGACTTTACATTCCATAGAAATTCATACAAATCGCTATGGTATGCAGGATTTCTCACGATGTTTTTCTTCATCGTGATAGTGCGTGGTGATTGACTATCAATATGTTATATTTAATTCATCAACATCAAATCTTTTTACATATCTTTTATAGCTAACAAGCGCCACAGGCAAGTGTATCGCACAATAAATGTCGACTTTTTAAAAATATAAGTTAATGAAATAAGTAGATGTTTTGCGATTTTTTGGTTGCATTGTGTCTGAAGTCAAAATACCAACTGGCTTAAATATACCCAGTATTAACCAGTAATCTTTCTCAGTAATCGATATTTTAGTATAATTATTCTGCACCGTCGGTTATAACTTATAACATAGGATTAGACTTCTTGTTCCCCTATTTGTTGAAGTACCTACCAAAATTTAATGTTTGGTCGACCCTTTATATGCTTATAAGACAATTCCATTGACATTATGCAAAACGATTCAGTCACGACATTCATCACCAATTTAGGTAATATAAGTACCTAATAGGAATTATGTATTTCTAATCTCCAGTCAAGCGCATAGGAACAAATTCAATTGAAAGTGTATAGTATTTTATACATATTACTAGCACAGTAAAGTTCATCGACCCCTATAATAAAAAACTATCCAAACGAATAACAATTATTTCTCACCGTTCGAGAAGTCCGTTATCGTCTTCAATTTTCTTTTTTATTTTCTCCCTGTTTTTACGGAAGTTCTTAAAATTTTTACGAGGCCCGGAGCAAAAAGACAGTTAACCGTGTGAAATGTTATATTCATTGAGCTTATAATTTTGTGACATGGATCATAGGTGCCATTCCCTGACGTGAGCCGTATTCGGTAATCTCGAGTAGCTACTAGTAATAAACTACGCTGTTATAATTAAATTGCTAGGTTTTACCTAGGATTTTTTTAAAGTACATGTACATACCAAATCCGTAGTAATAAGTACAAGAAGCGCCAATTGATGTACATTAATCTTCTGGGATTCACAAACGTACAGCAATCATTATATGATACCTTTTGATCCTTACCACGAGATCCTACCCTGATAACCAGACGACGCCAGGTCACACCAAGGGCGGAATCAGGGGGGAGGTCATGGGAGTCATGACCCCCTGGGCTGTCTCCAGATTAACAGAAATTATTTATTATCTTGTTTATAAAATTCATAAGCATCAAATTCTTTGTATTTCGATAAATAAAGTAAAAAAGTGTGAACACACACACATTTTATTCATGGCTATATAAATGTAAATCAAGGCTGTAACAAACTTTAAAAAATATTATTACGAATTCGAGTATTGAAATTGGACCCAGTGTTCTGACAAGATCTATTTGACCCCTGGCGTAAAAGCTGGATCCGCCCTTGGGTTACACTCAAAACCAGATACAATCTAGTGCATTGCTACTTGATGATCAAGTTCAATCTTTTATTTGATATTCTTGTAAAGTCACATACGTATTTGTGATCTCCGTCTGGCAGTACCTACGCGGAGACACAATGTTAGTTTTTGCATTGTGTGTCATTTCCATAATTGGTTGCGATGCGAATACAGTTAAAACTAGTCAAGGAACGCTTGTAGGAAAGAAAACGAAGACTGAAAATGACTTTCCATACTACGAGTACTTGCAAATACCGTATGCGAAGCCACCAGTAGGAGATTTAAGGTTTAAGGTACGTATAATTTTTTACGATAACTATTAACGTAATTTAATTAAAAAGAACCGGACTTCTAAGATGGAGACTGCAGGATGTCGGATAAACCCTTGGCTTTTTTGATTTTCTGTTTGAATTCGTACCTAATGAATCAATTAAATTGAAAAAAGTCGTAAAAAGTCTTGTAGGCCATATAATCTATCACAAACATTTTCGTAGGTTATATGAAGACCCCTAATCTGCAATGAGTTAGTAGTGTTAAGCAAAACTTAACTGCTTTATATTGTCGAGTCGAGGGTCCCTTGCTAAATATTCGTACTTTCGTTGTATATGGGCTGACATTAATATGAAAAGTGCCTACATTTATTAGTGGCTGTTTTCAGAAAACTAAATTCAGCTTTTGACAAAATTACTCTAAAAATTACATCACGTATGTGAAATCTACGAAAAGCTTTTTTTTAGCTGTGCTTATTTCAATTACTAAGTCTGAACTATGTTGTATTATGTTTGGTTAATTTTTTATTCAAACAATGTCCAAGAGATGTATTTAAATTTGCATAATTTTGTTTAAGTTTGTTTTGTAGATACCTATATTAAAACCAGTTATTGCATTTAAGTTTTATTTTAAAAAGTCGGGGTATTGACCGGGCCTTTTTGTTCTTGGTTTTATTATTTTTCACAGAATGATTACTGTTTATAAAATTATATTAATAAATATCTACACCCAACAATTATATACCTGAACCTACATGACAAGAGAATTTTCGACAAATTTCATCATTAATACGCCTATAAGTATCCATGTATAAGGTATGAGGGGTAAAATAAATAAATAAATATATAACAGTCTATTTCTTCAACACCAGTTGTGAACTTATAAACGGTAACTAGCAATATTATATGAAGATATGCATCGCACTGATTGGGTTTCAATTATTTATTTATTTATTATCTTGTTATTAAAACATTAATACAATGTCTAAGATTATTGCATTCAGACATAGATTCTAGAACCCGTGTATTTACTGATTAGTCATACCAGTGTTTAATTAATCTCGCGATTTATCTTTTGAACTATACGAACTTCCTGGTAACTAATATACTATCTGTTTGATTTTCACAATACTAATATTATTATAATTAATGCGAGAATTACTGTTTATAAGCTGATTCTGTATCAGCCCATATGCGTCCCACTGCAGGGCACGGGCCTCCTCTACAATCGAAAGTACGATTGAGAGTGGTTAGGCCATATAGTCCACCACGCTGGCCTAGTGCGGGTTGGCATAAGCTGATTAAGACTAAATTATGAAGACTATTGTATGATTGTAAGTATATCGTCGACGATATCTACCATATATTTCTAAAATGAGCAGCCTGAGATCTTTCCTAAGAGAGAAAAGCGGTAATTACGGTAAGAATTCTACAGCGCCCCCTCCCGATCCCGCTTAGTCTTACAAAAAATAATAAAACCAAGAGCACGATTAACATTCACACTACCTGAAGAAATTATTTTTAATACCAATTCAAATATCAAACATTGACGAGTTTTATCTTTTTTTTTTCAGAGTCCTCAACCACCAGAATCATGGGAAGGTGAAAGAAAAGCGACAGAGTCAAACGATGACCACATCTGCATCCAATACAATTCAATAAGAAACATAACAGCAGGCAATGAGGACTGTCTTTACCTGAGTGTCTTTACACCAACTACAGCAGACGAATCGAATAAAAAACCTGTAATGGTGTTTATTCATGGCGGAGGATATCAATTTGGCAACGGAATTCACAAGGAAGAAAACGGTCCAGACTACCTCATAGAACATGATGTGATTGTTGTGTTCATAAATTACAGACTCGGTATTTTTGGATTTTTATCATTGGATATTCCTGAGGCTGCTGGAAACATGGGTCTTAAAGATCAAGTGATGGCTCTAAAATGGGTAAAAGAAAACATAGAACACTTTGGCGGGGACAAAAATAACATTGCAATAGGTGGAATAAGCGCCGGTGGTTCTTCTGTCGAATACCTTATGCTCTCGCCGCTAAGTAAAGGACTGTTCAACAAAGCAATAATACAGTCAGGATCATCACTAAATCATTGGGCTATAAACTATGATATTAAAGAAGTAGGCGTATTGGCAGCGAGACAACTAGGTTTCAATTCATCTTCAGATAACATCCAAAATGTATATAAGACGTTGTTTAATGCGAATCCCCGAGATTTATTAGAAGCAAGCGTAACTGTAATCGATGGATCGACTTCGAAATCCCTTGTATTTTCTTTCGTCCCTTCTATTGAAAAAGATTTTGGAAACGATGATACTTTTTTGGCTGAATATCCTTATAATGTCTTAAAAGAAGGAAGGTTTGATAAAGTATCAGTATTGAGAGGATTTTGTGAATTTGAAGGATATTTATTTGCTCACTTAAAACCTCAAGGACTCGTTGACATTGCGGAAAATAAGAAATTTACTAACTTTTGGAGATACAAATTGGAGTCTGATGACATCTTTGAATACAATAACCTGTTTAAGAAAATATATTTCGACGATAATAGAAGCAACTACAATGAACAAGCCGCAATTAATTTCTTTACTGACTTTGACTTCGTGAGTGGAATTTTAACAAGTTCCAAGTTAATGTCTTCTAATGGTATAGATCCATACGTCTATAAATTTGCTTACGACGGCAACATGAATATGTTGAAGATATTTTTAAACATGCATCGAAAAGGCGCTGCGCATGCAGACGATAGCGCTTACATTTTTACCATATTTCATCGTAACCTAATTAACATAACACAAAACGACGATCTAACAATTAAAAGAATGACGAAAATGTGGACCGACTTCGCGAAGACAGGGTGAGTCAGTTTTTTTTATAGAATGTCAAATACATAGCTTGGGCTCTCTTGGGCATCTTGCGTTTTTATATGCGATAAAATCCACTCTAGATAATCACAATATGTTGGTTATTAGTGTCACAATTAGGCCATGGGTAATTGTACGAACGTATGGAATACCCATACCTGATTTTTTTATATATCCAGGTATATAATTTTATGTGGCTATGTTTAGACTTCAAAGCATTAAGTAATTTATAACTTTTTCATGTTCGTAAACTATTTCATTATTATCGCAATATCCTTATTATGTATCGGGCACATTACAACATATTACATTTAAATTGTTTCAGCAACCCTACTCCGAATACAACCGATATTATACCGATCAAATGGCCTGCCTACAACATCGACCAACAAAACTATTTAGTGATAAATAAAGATCTCACAGTTGAATCTTCATATGAACCCGAGAAGATGGCAGTTTTTGAGAGTATTTATTCAAAATACAACAAATAAAATAAGAACATGACTGTGTCACATATTATATTCTAGAATATTTTAATAACACGGGAAAAAGGAATCTGTATAATCTGCTGTTAGTGAAATATTCACCGCAGGTGAAAAAAAATGGGTTCAAACAGGGTTTTTATCATCAGTGTATAAGAATAACACTGTATGCAAATGAAACAAGTTTTAATTTTAGTACATTAATTTGAATGCTTCCTCATTATTATTATTAGAAAATAAATTTAGGCGATCATTCTTTTTGAGCCTCAAATATTATTGAGCAGAAACCTTGGAAAAGTACTTAGAGTATTTATACAGGGTATATCAAGACTGCTACCGAAAACGAAGCCGGGTGGTAGTTTAAGCGACTTCAGACACAATGCAACAGAAAAAGTTGCAAAAAAAAGCGATACATTTTTATTTGTTATATTTTTCCTATGACCATATTTGGGTGGTAAATACATTTTTTCCTAAAATAATAGTGTATACCCTTTTATTTACAAATAATCTAAGGTATAAAAGAGTTTCAATTATTATTTTAGCAAAAACTATGGATTTACCACCCAAAAATGACGATATTTAAAAAATCATAAAAAATAATTGTCGCGTTTCTTTGCGAAAATTTTAGTTGCATTGTGTTTGTAGTCACTAAAACTACAACCCGGCTTCGTTTTCGGTAGCAGTCTTGAGATACCCAGTATATAGAGGGAGCGCTGATACTTCAAAAACCTTAGAGTATTTATATATAGAGGGAGCGCTGTCAAACATTTGCGACTTCAAAAACGTAGATATTTTCTTGTTCGTTATGTTGGTAGCACTGCTATATTAATGTTACCGATAAATGAATTTTCCACGAAAAATATATAAATAAATAAATAAACGGAAGTTCATATATTCACGTTACATTGTTTTTAGCTATCATAATACAAATATTAATAATAAATGAAAAAATAAGACTCACTCTTGGCTTATTATAATTTATTTCGCTCCAAATTCAAATATTTTATATTTTTTACATAAAAATTATTCTGGAACTTTTTCGGAATTTCAACAATTTAATTACTTGCAACATTGAATAAAAAGGCGTTCGAAAATTCAAAAATATGAATGTTTTTCTGTAAAATGATTTAAAATTATTTCTATTTAATTAAGGAGAAATTGGATTTATTGTCGATGATAAACGAATACACAGTTAATAATTAACCCCTAAAATAAATTTGGATGGTATTCGATAGCGCTAAACTACATTTTTTGATTTTTCTTTTTCATGTAAGTCATGCGTATTCCAAGCTGTCACAATTCACACTGGATGTAGAGAAGAAAAAGGTGGCCCCGGCACCACCATTTTTATCTACGTTTTTGAAGTACCAGCGCTCCCTCTATATATATATACAGGGAGCGCAAATAAATGGCGCACTTGCTCAGTTGGGTACAAGGGCATAATATTAATATCGTAATAAAAAAATAATATTTGGAAAATACCTATCCGTTTTGAAGTTATGACCGTTTAAAGTTTTAAGTTTAATCACCACTTTTTCGCATAAAATCAGTTGGAATGGATGAAGAACAAGATTTAAACACATACGTATTTTTTCGTTTCGTCGTTAATTGAACGGTTAACGAAATATACCACGAAAACCATTTTTAACAGCATCAAAACATTCTTAAACTTCGCTTTAACAGCTGTTTACACATGAGTAAGGTCATGAACTCTTAGCTGTATAATTTATCCTTCTCTAACTTCAAAAAAGAATATTTTTTGTTTCATTTCAAATAAATCAATCAGTTAAACAGGGACGTACTTAGATTTAAGCGTCAATAAATTAACAACATAATAACTTTAGGTGCAGTTGCATCGTGAATGGATTGACTATTTTGTTTGTCATTATTTTCCTTAGTGTCACAAATCCAAACTGAAAGACACCAAGAAATCACACTGGTCATCGCTTAAATCATGTAAGATTGCGAATTTAATTATAATTAGAAAAGCTTTGGTAATACCTACATAACATTTAAATTTTCTAAATAATTTAGATTCATTGAAAAAATAATCTGATGACACTGATTAATAAAAAATAATATTTTTAAAATGATGGCTCAATTCGGCCCTATTAGTCAAAGGAAGCCGCCGGTCATAGTGTACTTTGTCGGATCCAACGCGGCTCGATTATTCTTCCTTTGAGGTCGCCGCCGCCGTTTGTGAGTGCGTGCCGAAAGGCGGCAATTTCTTTGTCGGTAACTTTTAGCATTTTGCAAAAGAAGACCGACATCTTGAGGTGTGTTCACACTACACACTTGATATAACTTAATTGGATTAAGTACTCCGATATAAAAGTTACGTTAAAAAAAAGATCTTATTGGACTGATACTGATACTTGCTCAAGAGCTTATAATGTTATTTAAATATGTCATCAGCCGATCCAGTCAATTACAAATTGCCTATTTACTTTGCTTATTATTGTATTTAACATTATTTTAATGTATTTTGAAAATAATGTTACTTTAAAGTGATAACATTTCTTCTAAATTCTTATACCTAGAGAAATGTCGTCTACCATTATAGCATAGAATTTGCATATGAGACTTATTTGAGATAAAATTAGTGAAATCAATAAAAACTAACTACTAATTTACTGCACTGGAGACCCCGTGCCCTGCAGTGGCACGTATATGGTCTGATACAGTAGTAATACTAATTGTTCAGATGAATTATTATGAACTCAAATAGGAAAGCTTTGTATCTAATGTGAACAGGCCTTTATCTTTCAAGAATCAAAATAATAATTTATTTTTTATTAGTTGAATTCGGATTGCGATCGCGTGTGCATGTATTAGTCGTGTGCATATTATTGTAAATTCGTTTTCAGTTATTTTGAGTAAATTTTATTAATTTCACTATGCTTTGAACATTACCCAATTTGATAGCTTTTGATGTAACTTGTGTTATGTGAAATGTAAAAGAAAATGTGATTTGTGCTACCAAACTGTGACAGTGTTTTCGTGCGGGTTTTGGCGGATCCTGCGCTTCCGGCTTTGCCTATCAAGGTCATTACGGTTTACATTACAAGGTCAGTTAACTATTTTGGTGGTCATTAATGACAACTAACCAGCCCATATGAGTCACCGACGGCCTCCGTGGCGCAGTTGGTAAGAACCGCCTGTGAAATGAGAGACCGCGGGTTCGGTTCCCGCCCCGAGACAAATAATTTCCGTGAACCATAATTATTTTTCTAATACCCGCGACACAAGATTTGTATCTTAGTGTGGGGTTAGTGCCCATGTATGTGACTGTTGGCAGTATTAATTTAATATCTTTTTTATGTACCCTGAGCGTGATGTACACAATCGACTTATAAGTAAATAATGAGCTCTGCTTATTTATTGTTGAATGTCTACCGTTCAGTTGTAAGGTTCAATCACTTTAGCTTAACATGTTAAGGGGTAGCATGTGTAACGTTAGTTTTTTTTTTCTCGGCATCTTTCTTAATATTCGCTAGCGCCATACTAATCCGTCTTAATTAAGATTCCTTCACCATATACTATAATGTATATTGGCAGGTGCGCCGTTTTCTTGTCCACCCTGTATACTCTAAGTCAAAAAAGTAGATAAAATGGTGGTGCTGGGCCACCTTTTTCTGCCCTCCTATTGGCTAATATTTGAACAGGTTGTGCAACATACATAAATTACTTGAAAAAATATTTAAAAATAAATAGTTTATGTCTATTTAATTTCACTCAAACTCGTTTTAAAAGGATAATAGCTTAATATAATTTCAGCTATCAAAGGAATTTATAGCAATTTATCGCTAAATAAGTATTTCCATTTTTACTAATATAGGAGCACTACCAACATTACGAACAAGAAAATATCTACGTTTTTCAAAACGCGAATGTATGACAGCGCTCCCTCTATATATAAATACTCTAAGGAAAAGTATAAGAATAGAATAATATAGAACTAAGTCGATAGGTTTTTTTTTTATTGTATTTGATGGCGAGACGAGCAAGCCGTTCGCCTGATGGTAAGCGATACGACCGCTCATAACAGTAGCAACATTCCACTGCGCTCGCCATCCTGAGACATAAGATGTTAGGTCTCAATATGTCCAGTAGTTGCACTGGCTACAATGTCCTTCAATCCGAAACACAACAGTGCATTTACGCAGTGTTGTTTCACGGGAGAAATAGACATTGCGGTGGTACCTACCCAGATGGCCTCTCACATATGAGAGACCTACCACCGGTACATATAATACTAATGTAGCAACCTAAAGATAATGTGAATAAACCTCTGTTGCAGGAAGTAACCTCTTATTAGCCATCAGACAGCCTCCGTGGCGCAGTTGGTGAGATGCCGGATCTGAAACGAGAGGCCGCGGGTGCGATCCTCGCACTAAAACGAATATTTGTATTTGTTTCGGGTCTGAGACTTTGAGAGACCGCAAAGTCTCTCGTAGAGCCTGATACCCGCAACAAAAGACTATATCTTAATGTGGGGTCGGGACTATGGTGAGACTCTTGGGTATATTTATTTATTACACAATATTGAGATTAGCCGTAAAATCCATCCTGTAAAAAAATTTCAAGTCTCGCAGCTCAGTTTTTCTACCGCAAAAAGTTGTGAGATCCATGTAATACCAAGTCGATTAATTTATTTAGTCCTTGCTTAAGGGACCTTCTGTATAAAGTTATTACGTAAGTTATTATCATATCAATATTAAAATGAGAGAGCCTTGAGAAATGAGAAAGCCTTTGATTCGATCGAGACCTGGGCTGTGCTACAGTCTCTTCAGCGGTGCCACATAGACTATCGGTACATCGAAGTGTTGAAGTGTATATACAACAACGCCACCATGTCGGTCCGAGTACAAGATCAGAGCACGAAGGCTATTCCACTACAGAGAGGCGTGAGACAGGGAGATGTCATATCTCCGAAACTGTTCACTGCCGCGCTGGAAAACGCCTTCAAACTCTTGCAGTGGAAAGGATTCGGCATCAACATCAACGGCGAGTATATTACTCACCTTCGATTTGCCGACGATATTGTAGTCTTGGCAGAATCGCTGGAAGACCTTAGCACTATGCTCGAAGACCTTAATCGAGTCTCCCAACAGGTGGGTCTTAAAATGAACATGAATAAAACGAAGATCATGTCGAATATCCATGTTGTGCCCACCCCCATTGGAGTTGGGGGCTCGACTCTCGAAGTTGTAGACGAATATGTCCATTTAGTCACTCACTAAGTCACTCAACGAGCTATGGAGAGGGCTATGCTCGGGGTTTCCCTACGAGATCGAATCAGAAATGAGGAGATCCGTAGGAGAACTAAAATAACCGACATAGCCCACCGGATTAGCAAGTTGAAGTGGCAATAGGCAGGGCACATAGCGCGGAGATCTGATGACCGATGGGGTCGGAAAGTGCTCGAATGGAGGCCGCGTATCGGAAAGCGCAGCGTAGGACGTCCACCCACAAGATGGTCCGACGACCTGGTAAAGGTCGCGGGACGTCGCTAGATGCAAGCTGCCTCCAACAGGTCTCTGTGGAAATCATTGGGGGAGGCCTATGTTCTGCAGTGGACTTCCTTTGGCTGATGGATGGATGGATGGATGTCTATTTAGGACAAGTGGTCCGGTTAGGCAGGTCCAACTTCGAGAGAGAGGTCAATCGTCGAATCCAACTCGGTTGGGCAGCGTTCGGGAAACTTCGCGACGTCTTCTCGTCCAAAATACCTCAGTGCCTAAAATCGAAAGTCTTCGATAGTTGTGTGTTACCAGTGATGACATACGGCACCGAGACGTGGCCTCTCACTGTGGGCCTCATTAAAAGGCTCAAAGTCACTCAACGAGCCATGGAGCGGGCTATGCTCGGAGTTTCCCTACGAGATCGAATCAGAAATGAGGAGATCCGTAGGAGAACCAAGGTCACCGACATAGCCCATAGGATGTGCAAGTTGAAGTGGCAGTGGGCCGGGCACATAGCTCGTAGAACTGATGGCCGTTGGGTCCGAAAGGTCTCGAGTGGAGGCCACGTACAGGCAAGCGAAATGTCGGACGCCCGCCTACAAGGTGGACGGATGATCTAACTAAGGTCGCAGGAAGTCGCTGGATGCAGGTCGCTTCCAACAGGTCATTGTGGAGATCCTTGGGGGAGGCCTATGTTCAGCAGTGGACTTCCTGTGGCTGATATGATGATGATGATGAATATTAAAAATTCTTTACGTTGTAAATAAATAGATCGACTTGGCCATCGCATGAAAACATAATGTATCGTACAATTTAAACATAATGCTACTGGCCAAGTCGATCTATTTATTTACAACGTAGAGAATTTCTAATATTGATATGATAATAACTTACGTAATAACTTTATACAGAACGTCCCTTAAGCAAGGACTAAATAAATTAATCGACTTGGGATTACATGGATCAGACAACTTTTTGCGGTAGAAAAACTGAGCTGTGAGACTTGGAATTTTTTTACAGGATGTTTTTGATGTGATCTCACGTCTTTTTGTAGAGTCCTCCTTTTTTCCTTTTCGGTACTTTTTATTTCTAGAATATATATAACGATTTTTCTTAAAGCCTCTGTCTTTTGGTTTTTTCTTATTTTGTAGGTATCAATTTATCACAAATATAGCGGATTTGATTATTAGTGTTCTTTCTTTCATGGTAATTGATATTTTCTAGCTACTTAATCTATTTATTTGCAAGTTTTTCTTCGTCATGTTTTTCTAGAGGAATGTTGTACAGTTTCATGGGCTGAATACACCCTTTCCCTTTCTATACCCCCCTCCTGTTATGCCTCATATATATAAGATACCTATCTACAACTATTGTTCCATTATATACGGGTACAACGAATCATGAACTGCAAATGTAACTTTGTAATCCTATACATTTATATGGGATTATAAAGTTATTCACGCAGTTTGTGTATCTAGAAAACTAGACAGAAATTATGAAGTGTTTAAATTTTCCCTTAATTTAGACACTAAATACTAATAGGGCGGTTCTATGTCTGCTAGAAGTGCCTTAGACTTTTGATGATCGGTCAGTCCTTAAGTCAGTCAGTCAGTGAGTGACAAAATTACGAAAGTTTGACAAGTTATAATTCTTAAACTACTGGTTCAAATTGAATGAAATTTTAAATATACCGTGTTTACACAATGCCTGCTTAGTAACTGAGTAAATTCAGGCTTCTTGGTTTAACCACAACGAAGTTAGGGGGGGTTGAAAATGGTCTGAAAAGGATGGTACGACTGTGCCGCTTTTTAGCTCGACTTGGAGGGGGCACTGCCGTGCCTCCAGATAGGGGTGCGACTTCGTACATGAAAATATTGAAAACAATTATTTCGATTCTAGCGCCACACTCTGGCGAGAACGGAAAATTTGCTTGTAATTAGTTTAAATCTAATTGTTAAATGGCGGAAGTGTACCACTAAACCAAGAAATATGTTTTGTGTGTTGATATTTTAAACTTTCTTGAGATTAAAAACAATTTCAACTAGATATTAGTTAGATAAAGCTTTTTTTTTTCTTTTTTTTTTTGTGTGGGTAGGCTGACACGCCTTTGCTCATATGTTATTATTGTTTTAAAAATATAAATAGCCCGTAAAACGGTTCTACAAAGACTCAATGTGAACTTTTAAGTGTGATTGGACATTGTGTGTATATAATACGGACATAATCGGACCTTTATAGTGACGCTATAAACATTAATCAGCTGTGACCAAGGCTGTGACGAACTTGAAAGAATACGTCAGTGATTCCTTGAATCGTATGCACTCTACACATTAATCTGAGTGAGCCTGCAGTGTGTTTTAGTTCATAAAGTGTTTAAAAAGTGTTTAAAAATAATACCTATACTTTCATCATTATTACATTATGTTTTATTACTGAGGTACGACTTGCAACGCCATCTGTAGTGACCGATTATAATTACTGCAACAGAACCCACAGACCAATATTGAACCGATTTACGTTTTTCACAACTCGCAACTAGATGGCGCTATAAGCTCAAATCATGCTAATAATTTGAAAAATAAAAAATACTTGGATATATTCACAGGATATTTTATATGAGCTTCTGGACGCCTACTACATTTTCATAGATTAAAATTATGGATTGCCAAACTTGCCACCTTTCAATTAAAAGGAATGAAATCATAACATGTAAAACCTGCAAATGTGCGTATCACTTCCGATGTCTTAATATATCACCTACATACTTTAAAGAAAATTTTATTAATTTAAAACGCACATGGCAGTGCTTAACTTGCATTAATGTGACGCACCATTATTCACCTGAAAAGACATCAGCTGCAGATTTCCCAGACACAAACATCAGCGACTCTGTCATGTCGCCTAATAGTCAGGGTTCCGGCTCATCAACAGCAACTCCCAATAGTGTTAGCTTGTGTGGAGGTGACACTATTACGTATGATGCTTTTGCCAAGCTACTGGACGATAAACTCTATTCCATTGAAGCCTCTATTACCCAAAACATTAAGAAAGTGGTCCAATCTGAAGTCTGTGCAGCTATTGACAAATTAAAACTTGAATTTACACAAACAACAGACTTTCTAACTGCAGAGCAAGATGACATGAAAAAGGCCTTAGCAGCTGCCACTACCACCATAGACTCTCTTGAAAAACACAACACTCAACTACGCTCTGAAATAACAGCCATTGAACGGAAAATACAAATACTTGAAAAAACATCAAGAAGCTGCAATGTTGAAATCCATGCTGTGCCTGAAAAACGCAACGAAAGTGTTGTAGATTTGATCACGAGCATTTGTCAAAAGATCAGCATGCCTCTGTCAGATGAAAACATTCGTTCTGCTCGACGAGTCGCTAAAATGGATCCATCCTCAGCTCGTCCCAGAAGTATTCTACTTTCTCTTCCATCCGAGCGCCACCGCGACACATTCATCTCATATTTCAAGAGATATAACAAGAACAATAAATCGAATCCTTTGAACTCTGGTGACCTTCGCATCCCTGGTGAGAAATCTCCCATCTACGTGGTGGAACATCTTGCACCCGAAACGAAACAACTTCACGCTGCCACCAGAAAAGCCGCTAAGGAATTGTCATATAAATATGTATGGGTTAAATATAATCGTATTTATGTTAGGAAAAATGATGATACTCCTGCTATTCATATTAAGGACTCTAATAGTTTAAGTAGGTTATAATCATTGTGACTTTAGCTGTCAGAATTGCACTCCTACATAGTAATATACATTTATCGTGATGCTCAAGTGTTACTACCAAAATGTGAATAGAATAAGAAGCAGAACTACTGAATTAATGCTTAATGCTTTGAACTTTGACTTTGATATAATATGCCTTACAGAAACTAATTTTAATGAGAGTGTCTTGGACGGAGAATTCTTGGACCAAAGATATAACATATTTCGTAGAGACCGGCAATCTTCTAATGTAAATAAAAAAGATGGTGGTGGTGTCTTAGTTGCAATTAAAAACGACTACAACGTTATAAGACAAACATCCTGGGATAGTGGTGCGGAAGACCTATGGATAAGTATACTACCTTGCGAACAGTCAAAACCTGTCATTCACCTGTGTACTTGTTATCTTGCTCCTAACATTTCCTCTGATGACCTTAAGGCTTTCTATAACAATGCTCAAAATAACATCCTTTCTCGTAATACTCGCGATACCTACGTTATGATAGGTGATTTTAACACACGCAATATTATATGGTCGTTGTCATCAAAAAATAACTCTTGGATAGCTGAAAGCGCCTTGGACGTCAAGGCCACACTACTACTTGATACTATGTTACTGTGTGATCTTCAACAATTTAATAATATAGCCAATATTAATAATCGACTCCTTGATCTAGTACTTTCAACACACTCAGAGGTTCAAGTATCAGAATCTGAGCCTTTGATACGCACAGATAGTCACCATCCGCCTCTCGCTATAACATTAAAAAATAAAATATGCTATAAAACTCTGAAATTTACAAGCATACACCGTAGAAACTTCTATAGGGCAAATTATGAGAGCATAAAATCGGACTTAAAGGCTGTTGACTGGTTTGAGCTTCTGTATGGTCTGGATGTAGACAAGGCTGTTGAACTTTTCTACACTACTATTCGAAAAATTATAACTCAACATACACCACTACATACATGTAACATAAATAGGCAGCCATTTTGGTTTTCACGAGGTTTAATAGCATGTCTTAAAGAAAAAAATAAATATCATAAAAAGTATAAAAAGTTTCGTAATCCACGCGACTACGATACATTTTCATTATTACGAAGTAGGGCAAAGGCACTTTTACAAAGAGATTATCACGAGTTCGTATCATCCACGGAGAAAGCGCTACCAAATGACGTCAAAGTGTTTTGGAAGTTCGTTAATTCCAAAAAGGGTTCTAAATCAATACCACAAACAATGAATTATGGTGATATGTCTTCGTCAGATGGCCAAGGCATTTGTGAATTATTCTCCCAATACTTTGGGTCGGTTTTCGAGGCGTCATCATTGCAGCAAACTGTCCATCTAGTGCCTGATAATTTCAATACAGCCCTCTCAGGTATTTCCATTAACCCTAAAGAGATTGTTAGTAAAATAAAATGCTAGACTCCAACAAAGGCCCAGGGCCTGACGGAATACCTCCTAGATTTATTAAGATTTGCAGCAAAGAACTTACAATACCTCTTCTTTTAATCTTTAACTTGTCTTTGAAATCTGGATATTTCCCTACTTACTGGAAAACAGCCCATATAATTCCCATCCACAAATCTGGTGACACAGCTGATTGTCGTAACTATAGACCCATAAGTATATTATCGTGCATGGGTAAAATTTTTGAATCTATTATCTTTGATCATGTTTATTATCACATTAAACCTATTATATCTCTTAAACAGCATGGATTTGTTAAGGGCAAAAGCACTATCAGTAATTTACTTGAATATAAACATTACCTTTGCGAAAGCTTTGCTTCGGGGGGGCAAGTTGACGCAATATACACGGACTTTCAGAAGGCGTTCGATAAAGTAAACCACTCATTATTGGAACTCAAGCTTGCATCCTGTGGTATTCATGGTAATCTCCTACGATGGCTTGTATCTTATCTTACCAACAGGAGTCAACTTGTTACATTGAAAGGTTTTACATCATCACCAATTGCTATCACCTCGGGAGTACCTCAGGGATCTCATCTTGGGCCCCTCTTTTTCATTTTATTTATTAACGATCTTGCCAATAAATTAGTTTCTCCGTGTCTTTTATACGCGGATGATTTAAAGATATTCAGATCCGTGAGGGGCGAAGAGGACTGTATGTTGTTACAGAGAGATTTAGTGGTCATTGAGGAATGGTGTAGAATGAATCGTATGTCTTTAAATATTGACAAGTGTTGTGTGGTTTCATTTACGAACAAATTGATAAAGATAGATTTTAAATATGAGTTAGGTGACATTCGCTTAAAGCGCAAATCATGTATTAAGGATCTAGGAATTATATTTGATGAAAAATTAACATTTCGTTCACATTACGACCATGTTTCAAGTAGATCTCTTAAACTATTGGGATTTGTGGTTCGGGTTACAAAAGACTTCAAAAATCCCCAGACTGTTTTATATATGTATAAGTGTCTTGTGAGAAGTATTCTTGAATATGGTGCGGTGGTTTGGTCCCCTCATTATAAAGTACACACAAATAAAATAGAAGGGGTACAAAAGCGATGTCTGCGAATTCTCAGCTTAAGATACAGATATGGTCGTAAGCTATCTACATATGAGGATAGACTTCTTGCTTTCCATATGACTACTCTTTCTACTAGACGTCAGCACCAAGATCTTATTTATCTACACAAAATTATTCACTCTACTCTTGACTCTCAAAAATTATTATCATATTTAAATCTAAATACTAATTATATCACACGCAATTCTAAAACCTTTTTTCTTCAAGCGTATAAAAACAATATTTCCTTTAACAATCCTATGGCGAGAATGTGTAGACTCTACAATGATCTTTGTGTAAGTAGCAAAACCCAAATTGACGTGTTTAACCATAAACTTAATGTTTTCAAGAGACAGGTTAAGACTGTTCTAATGTTAAAATAATTGTTGGAATACAATGTTATATGCTATGTTAATGTTTTTATGTAAATGATCTATAATTTAAAATTGTGTAATTAATTTACTAATTTAATTTAACTTATTTTTTATTCAATTTTTTTTTCTTTTTTACTAAGGGTCCATTTGGAATTTATCATTAAAATGTTTCGCTAATAATTTTACCAAATTTAAATTGTATGTATAATTATTGTTACATTTTTTTTCCTTTAATATTATTGTATTTTTTCATTTCCTGTTTTAATTTTATGTTATGTTTAGTTCAAGAAATAATAACATGTTGTGTATACATAGTTAGGGATACATCCTAGATCATATAACTATGCTATTTTTGTTTTTAACTGTTTAATTGGCTGTATTCTGTTTTGTATACCTGTACTTAATAAATAAATAAAATAAAATAAATAAATAAAACTACAAGAGGTTACGAATGATACACATTTTGAAATATTGGAATAACAAATACGAAATATCGCGCGTTTCCCTAGCGCGCCCTCTGATGGCGAAATCACGTCACGAAAATAAAAAAGAGAGTTGCGCATCTATCTCTGTATTTAATTCTAATCTATGGTAAAATCTTAGAGTATATATATATAGAGGGAGCGCTGGTACTTCAAAAACGTAGATAAAAATGGTGGTGCCGAGCCACCTTTTTCTGCCCTCCTATTGGCTATTATTTGAACAGGTTGTGCAACATACATAAATTATGTGAAAATAAAATTAAAAATAAGTAGTTTAGGTCTATTTAATTCCACTCAAACTCGTTTTAAAAGGATAATAGCTAAATATAATTTCGGCTATCAAAGGAATTTATAGCAATTTATTGCTAAATAATTAATTTAATTTTTACTAAAATAGGAGCACTACTAACATTACGAACAAGAAAATATCTACGTTTTTCAAAACGCGAATGTATGACAGCGCTCCCTCTATACTGGGTGGAATCGCTTATCGTCCGGAAAATGTAATAGTGTATTGTGTATGTGAAATTAACGTTATATACGAGATTTATCATTTAAAACTACAAACAACCCCATAAACAACATCAGTACAAGATATCTCCAAAACACATATTATCTAAATCACCCTACACTTAAAAGTACAACGACATGTCAATACTCAGGCGCGCGCTTGTATGGGTCACGCCACACAACAGCTGACTGTCGCGCAGCGACCTTGAACTTACTTTGCGCCTATTTATCGGTATTATTACTCTAAATATTACCATATGACATTTTGATTTATTTAGAATTTTAGTGTGTTAGGATCATTTAAGTAAATTTAGTTGTTGGTAAGTTGTTAAGATTTACATTCTTATTTTCATAACGTACCTACTATCTTAGAAAAAGCTGCATATGTTTTTATTTAAACGTTTTAATAAAGTCGAGAATAGACGACTTCGCTGTCGTAGGTCACGGATTCTTGCATGATTAGGAAGTCTGAACTTACCATGATCGAGTAGCCTCGGATAAGTCGTTAAAATAAAATGTGCTGGGAACTCGTGGATTCATCATTCATGATACCATTCCTACGCAAAGACTGCAGATGTTCTGGATCTGCATACATCCTTCTTGCATGACCCAAGTTTTCATTGGATCGAACATAGCATGTCATTATTGTCACATACTCACTGTTCGTGTAATCACTCATTTTGACCGCAAGAAACTAACCAATAACCAAAATAATTTCGTACAACGTCACTCGGTACCGAATTTCGCACGACTGAGGAAGTGGCAAGATCCCTAGAAGGTGTCGGCGGCGCGGGAGCGGGCGGCGTTGCGCGGCGGCACGCTTGGTACTTGCGCTTGCGGCGGCGCGGCGCGGCGCGGCGGTGAGGGCGGCGCGATCAAAGGATTTTATTACTTAGATTTAGAAGTTTCTACTCGAATTCATATTGTATAAAGTAGGGTAACAATAATGTGTATTTATGAAGATTTTTTTCATTTATGTCATCTTTCTCTAAACAACGTTGTTTTATGAATACCTTATTCTAAATTAGTAACTAGTAGTGGTAAATTAATTTTACACTACATAAACAAAAACATAAAAAAATTAAAATAAGTATGCCAAAGTGTTCTAAATCATGTACTTGCCATGCACAATTTTTTTCGTGACGATAAGCGATTCCACCCAGTATATAAATACTCTAAGAGTAAAATCTACGGCTATGATATCGTCGAAGTATACTGAATTAATTTATTGAAGGATACAATGATGTTTTAATAAAGATGACGCATATTCATACTGCGTGACGTTTAAAAACTGTACTGCTATGCATATACATACTCATTTGTTAATACTTATGACAGTTTTAGTGAATGAAACAGATCATACAGAAAGTACGAGACGAAAAGAGATAGCATTGCGCTATCCAAACATAGAATCGAAGCGATAGAAACAGAAGGGTGACGATAAATAAAACTACCTATTTGGTTTTATAAGTATATAATATATTATTGATAGTCAATCACCACGCACTAAAACGGTGAAGGAAAACATCGTGAGGAAACCTGCATACCATAGCGATTCTTAAGAATTTATATGGTATGTAAGTCCGCCAACCCGCACTAGGCCAGCGTGGTGGACTATATGGCCTAACCACTCTCAATCGTACTGTCGATTGTAGAGGAGGCCCGTGCCCTGCAGTGGGACGTATATGAGCTGATACGATGAATATATTAACTTTGAGGTTGCTACATGAGTCTACCTGTGGTACGCCATTATGAAACAAATATATTTTTATTTGCACATAACTTTGATAAAATAAAAATAATAATAATTGATTGCCGTTTTTTATATAAGTTTATGGTAAGCATGCACTGAAAAATCGATATCTTATTAATATTTTTTTGTTGTTGTAATGATGACAAGTGATACGACCGCTCGTGGACATAAGCGAAACCAAGACACCTTAAATTACAAAGCAATGCTTGGCATTCACTGTGCTCGCCATTCCGAGACATAAGATCTTAAGTATAAGTACAGCGATTACTCGAGCGAGAATTTCCTTTGGATCGGTACATAACATGGCATTTAAACTGCCGTGTGGCGGGGGAAATAGACATTGCGGTGGTACCTACACATGGTGGTAACGTATGAGCGACCTGCCACTAGTAAACAACCGATACTGCAACCGATGGTGCAGGGTTTTTTTTAGGTGGATATATATATTTTCGTAGTTGTATATTTTTATTCATAATTAAATGTGCTAAACCAATATTAATCAGTTTTAAAGGCATCCAGTCACGATCCTCTCTTTTTGTCCGAGCTGTGCTTAGTGCATATCCATTTACGTCTCAAAAGCTCATCACGTGGAAATCTGGAAACATTAATGAATGTTATATGTAAATATAGTTATTCAAAATATATGAGGAAGCTAATGTATTTTGTAATGTTCGTGGTTGGATTAAGTTATTTGAATTGATTATGAAAATAATTCATAACAAATAACTTAATTGTTTTAAATGTGATTGAATTAGAAATAAATATACAACTATCCAAATCCATTCAAACTTTCATCGTCAATTTTATGTATGATCGGTTTCGCTTCTGACTTGTTAATCTATGACGTACGCTTTTTGTCCCTATCGCACTTCACAATCTTTGTATTACGCGATCCTTCTTACACAATTGAAGGCGATGTATACCAATTTAAAATAAAAATTAAATTTTGTGTTGTTTTTATATACCTACGTATGGTGTGTAGGTCCCATTTAGTTTCGTATTTTTGCACCATTGTTTTAACACTTTTAAAACACACAATTCGACACTTTAGACAATATTTTCGAAATAAATTATGTTGACAGCACTGAGGTCTTTCCTCTGTCGCCGTTGCTATGCGACTAGATGAAATTACACCAATTGCCCGAATTTGAACGCCTCACTTTTGAAGTGCTAGTGCGATATCTACGTCGTATTCGTATAATATATCATTGGAAGGATACTTGCTGCAACTTACCCCAAATAACTAAATAATCCAAAAGACTTTGACATAGCTGCCATCTATTGGCATATTTTATAACGAAATTAAATAAAAGTTGTTTAGCTACTTGACGGTAGATGTCTAAGCTTTTCATTCTTATTTAGTATGTAATAACACTATTTAATCAATATTAAAGCATTAAGACGGATAATTCAATAATGACCTTAATTAAAGTTTAATAATAAAAAATAAATTACATGTTATTGAAACCTATTCGATGGGAAAATAGATTATCACTTGGCAATACCGCAAACACATGGGTGAATTTTTGACAATTACAAAAAAGTCGCTTGATTTGATAGCCGCCTGCCGGTATATCTCGAATATTCTAGACTCGGCAAAGAGACGTCTTCACTCACCAGTACCTTCATTTGTTTTTCGAATTCCTCACAGAAGACACAATGGCCAACGCAGTGAAACGATTAATCCCTCTTTTGGACCGCGTTCTCATCAAGAGAGCCGAAGCAGTTACCAAAACTGCAGGAGGCATCGTTATTCCAGAAAAGGCACAGTCCAAAGTTCTTCACGGTGAAGTTGTGGCTGTGGGTCCCGGCTCGCGGAAAGAAAACGGCGATTTTATCCCAGTGTTAGTAAAGGTTGGTGATAAAGTCCTGTTACCGGAGTACGGTGGAACCAAAGTGGCCCTCGAAAATGACGAAAAGGAATACCATCTCTTCAGGGAATCCGACATTCTGGCCAAGATCGAAAACTAAGTTTAGTGGTAGCTTTTAATTTGTGCGGTTCAGATTCTGTTAGCTTTAGTTATTGTAGTGTATGAACATGATGTGATTGTGTAATATGTTGATGAGGTATTGATGTTATCTCTGTTCCATTTCTTATTATAATAATGTTGTTATAAAGCTGTTTTTCATTTATTTTTACACCAATTTTGATTGCATCTTTGATTCTACATTTCTAACCTCAAAACAGTCACAATTTGCATTAGAGCCTGAAAATTTTAAGTTAGGAAAAACGTTAACAGTAGTATTTCACCTTTTATGGCAAAATGCGAATACACTTGTAGGTAACATTATGGTATACCTAAATTGTAATGTTGATTTACATTTCTTACATGCTATACTTAACCTATACACTGTGACCTACATAAAACATTGTTCTATTAAACAAGGTAAACCAAAAAATATGAATTATACCTGATTCAGCCCTAAATTATATGTTTTCTACACTTGTCCATTTTGTATCAAACCAGCAAATTACAGCAATTAAAATTGGGTATACAGATACAGAAAATTGGGTGGGGCACACATTAGATTTGTAATATTATTCCACCAAAATCCAAAATACCATCCTAATCCGATATTAAGACACAAGACATCAACATTAATGGTCTTAAGTGTCAACAAGCCCAGAATGAAAATAAATTCTTGCAGGTCACAACATTTTATTTGATACAGGAATCAGACTTGCTCCCTGCTATTTTATAACTGGCTTCATAACCAATGTCACTGCTGGCTATATACCTCTTCCCAGAGTACAGGAAATCACTACTGAACATATCCCTTTCCAAAGATTTCTACGGGCTACTACAAAACTGAAATGTTTTTTAATGAAGCATTCAATATTAAAGATCAATATCAAATATTTCCATCAGATTTTTTATTTAAGTATTGTTTGAATTGCAATTAAATAATAATAAATTACTCTATAAGAGTGGATTATTGGAATAACAATATATGCATGTTATAAGCTGAGATGTTACATAGACCCACAGCAATATATGCAGAGAAGTCAGCAGGTTTCATATATAGAAATGATAATTGCAATTATTCATCTTCCTCGTATGAAAGTACCATTCAATAGAGGTATAAAATTTAAGTTACACTAACTGGAAACAGTATCTGATAAACTAACACCTAATTGGGTTACAGATTTAAAACTTAAGGCATAAATTAAATTGTAATACTAAAACAAATTAAAGTTTATCAGTACTTTATTCATTATCATTCTTATTTGTACAAGATACAGTGACATGGAACTAAAGCTTAAATTATAAAGTCCACTGTAATAAAACAGACAAATCAGATACAAAAAGTTATGAGAACACATTCTTAAAGTTTATTCACTTCTATAATATTTTCATAATTTTTTATTTAATATTATTTGTAAATAAAAAATAAACCATTTTCATATCATACAATGTGTTCTGTTTAAAAGGAAACTTCATCAGGAATGGCAAGCAGTAACAATTTCAATTATACATTCAGTTCACCAAGGTGACTGATAAATATGGCATAATCTATGTAAGGAATGCATATAACAAACAAATTAATACTGTAACAGAACAGACAAAGCCTTAGTCTAAAATTCTAATTTTATGCAAACAAGCTATTGTTTTAAAATATAAAGGTACATTACAATGGCAATACCAAATATCATAAAAATATGTATATATTTTTAACACTGATCACTCATCACATACAAGCCAGGAAGGGGATCATACAAAACATATTGTAGTGAATTTAAAAATTGGTGCTGTATACCAAAAATAATGACCCATCATCCCCTTTGCAACTCAGGACAGTTTACATCAATGCTGCTAATACAATATGGTTTATAATACAGAAACATGACAAGCATACTGAAAAAAATGATAAATATGTATGTCTGCAGTCAACATATTAATATAATGATAGATGATGCTGATTCAAGAATTTTATCAGTGAAATATCCATAATTCTGAGATATAAAAAGACTGCAAAATGTAGCCTTATATTTTGCTAATAAATGGCAGAAATATTTTGACTCAGAATGTTTTGAACACATTCACAAAAATCTCAAATATGTCACAATGCAATATTTAGACAGGTAATCAAAGCTGTAGAGATATGGCAGTACGTCTCACAGCAGCTGATAAGGCTGGGTTCGGATCAGGTGGTTCTGTCAGCAATTGAACTGATATCCAACAGCCATCTTCATTTGACTGTCTTAAAGCCTCCATTGTAGCTTGAACCCTCTGTCCGTCTTCAAAAGTAGCAGCTGCTTTCACCGGTTCTTTCACCCAATCCATTTGTTCTCTTACCGGTAAAAATGCTTCTTTTAATGCACTAATCATTTTACATAGTCCTTTTATATATGGTTTCGGTACAACACTAGATGCACAACTCAGATCTTCAATATCTACATAGATTACATCCTCCTTATCTTGCCTCTTCACCTCTTCTTCAGCAAAACTCTTAGCTGTATTAGGTTTATGTAATTTTCCATGTAAATCTCCTCCTCTCACAACCAAATATCCTTTTTTACTGCATACATAAATCTCTTGATTAAAGCAAGGTCCTGGCAAATGGTTATTTAATGTGGCTGTGACTAATAAACCTTTGTCCATTTGAAGTTGGAATGTACAGAAATCAGGTGCTGTTATCTTTCTTATACCATTAACTTTTGCAGTTTCTTCAACAAATGTTCTAAGTACTCCATGTGCTTTGACTACTTTCTGGCCTGTCAGGTATGTTACTAAATCTATTACATGGCTTCCAACTAACGTAAGAGTTCCCCCACCCATTGTGTCATCACATAACCAGTTGTAAGTATCTCCAACTAGTTGACCCATTTGTACTCTTACATCCACAAGTGTCAACTCATCAGGATTACCAAGATAGCCATCATGAATGCACTTCCTCATGTGGCTAAAAGCTGGCAAGAACCGAAGAGAGTGGTTCACTATAGATATTAAAGTAGGATAATACTGCGCCGCCCGCACCATTTTTAAAGCTTCAGCCTGACATAGTCCTGCTGGTTTGTCACATACTACATGTTTACCTATACCGAGGGCTTTTACGGAGATCTGCGCGTGGAGATTCGGTGCACACACTATAAAAACTAGACTTACATTTTTCTTTAATAACACATCGTCGATTTTATTTGTGAAAAACGGTATTTTCAGCTCCTTGGCAGCAACTTCTGCTTCTTGCAAAGTCACGCCCATATTGCTTCTACTGGGAATCCCTTCTCTCTTAGAAATGGCACCAGAACCTTGGCAATCGCACCAGTCCCAAAAACACCAATACCCGGCAGCATTATCGTTTTTAATGTCACGTACAGTTCTACTGCAGACTATTCGCTTAACGCCACATGCAATTACTGGCCTCTGTTATGTTCATCTTCTGATACTAATGGCTTATTATTTATAAACACATTTTAGTTAAATTAATCGCATTCCAACGAAAATTTTATTTCGTATTCGTTTGCAAGATGTCAGTTTACATATGTCAAGTCACTGTCAAGTCAATACGTCAATGTCATAAATATGACACCCAAGTTCCACTTGATGATCACGACACGCACGCTCACGAGCGCAATTTTTCCCATTCCACTGGTTCGTGATCGCAAACCCAAGTAGATCGGTTTAGAGGGCCGGGCGTTAAGAGCATTGGAAAAACTTCAAAAGCTTGAACTTGAAGAGGTTAGGATAACTTAATGAAGAATAAAAATACCTTAATAATAAATGGTCACAATAAATTATAGTGAAGAAAAATATTTAATTTACGTGCGAATCAATGATCAATAAAAAGTGCGAATACAGCCATAATTTGTTAATACTTTTTTTTATTCCAATGAATGGCGAGACTAGCACGCCGTTCACTTGATGGTAACCGATACGAACGCTCATAAACAGTAGCAAAACAAAACAACACCTTGAATTACAAAGCAATGCTTGGCATTCCACTGCGCTCACCATCTTGAGACATACCTAAGGTGTTAAGTCTCAATATAGCCAGTAGTTACTCTTACGTCAATGTTCTTCAATCCGAAACACAACAGTGCATTTACACTGCTGTATAATGGGAGAAATAGACATTGCGGTGGTATCTACTCAGATGGCCTCTCACATATGAGAGACCTACCACTAGTAAGTATACATAATACGTTGGAAATATGCTCCAGAAAGTAGTAATTCATCCAGTTCAAATGTAAAAGTGATGCTTAAACTAATCTTCAGAAAAAATCACTTGTACCAAAATATTTCTCCGTATCATATAACGTTCATATACGTTCGTCATTTTTCTTGCTTTTCATTTCAAAGTCCCAGCAATTTTCTCAACGCTTACCACGACTCATCTTTTGACATTGGTTTCTGAGTGTATGTCGTGACATTTTCGCCGCGACTACGAATGTGACTATAGGTGGAACGGCGAAATGAGTGTTTTGAGCGCCCCCTGATCGGTTAGTGGAACGCGAATATAAATTCGGAAAAGCAAAAATCATATCTGCGCGATTTTTTTCTTCACTCGTATGCCTCCCGCACACTTTGCCGGGGCCCGACTTGCGGGAGTTTGAGTCGCCAGCAAAGCCAAATAAACGAGCTATACGTACATATAACTTGCTTGCTTTGACTTGGCTAATGAAGTTAAACTTGGACGCACCCAATATTTCTTTTATCTTTTGTTGCTTTAATGAAAGTCTTAAACTTTATGTAACGCATCTAAATCAAATGTTATATGAAATCTATTATAATATAAATAAGAAGACTGAAGAACTTTGACTCCCGATGATTCAAAGACTGCAGGCTGAATCAAAAGAATTCTATTTGCCTAAAAATTACTTGAACGCTTACTTCAGGAATAGGTACTATACATACATACATACATACATACATACTAAACACAAGCTCAAGCCTTTTTCCCAGAAGGGGTAGGAGAGGTGCCAGGATACTCACATTTCCTCATACCACATCGTGGGACGAAATATGTTCCGTCCCACGCCATATCGGTCACAAATGCCTGACTCCGGGCTTATAATGAAAAGAAAAATCCAAATTACATTGACCGACCTGGAATTAAAACCCGAGACCTCAGCTTTGTAACCGTACCGGAGTACAACTACGCCATCAAGGCAGTCATTATATCACTTAAAATAATTAAACCCTTTAACAAATCTATCACAATATTAGTAAGAATAACTTCGCCAAATGATGATTCAGACAATGTAGATGAAATCAAAACCATTTTATTTAACCAAAAATTACTTGAATACCTACGACAGGAACAGTTACTTTAAATATAAAAAGATAATTTCAATAATAAGTACTTGAATCACGCGATCGTACAAATAAAAAAAAATCAAAAAGAAAGAATCATTTATTTGAATGGCTATTTTAGAACTCATGCTATCAATTCGCTGTGTAGGTATACGTGTAAGTGGAACAAAAAACAATATTTGTTAAGAAAACAGTAGGCACCGTCGTAAGTCACACTGGATGGCGCTTAAAACGAATCACTTTTCGTCGGAACGGTTAAATTCAATGCTTTGATATCCGCCACCTGGACTGACTAGGGTTGTCGCGACAAACTGACAAATTATATTTATAAAGAATTGTAATAACTTGCATTTCGTATTAACATACTTAGTATTAAATCATGCTCTAATGATTTGCCAGTGAAAAATTCACTTAAAAACATTTAGGCAGGAGCATGACAAACTTAAAAACTAAAATAGCTCAGATAAAATAAAATTATACCAGTTATAACTGAATCTTGGATTATTTCCCATTTGATGCAACGTTGATACTGTGTCTGTGTGGCTTTGGGTATGCTATTCTTATGTTATTATTAATAATTACTTATAACCAAATATAATAGTATAACCAAACCAAACTATAACTTATAACCAAATATAATAGTTAAAGTGGCAATGGGCAGGGCACATAGCGCGGAGATCTGATGACCGATGGGGTCGGAAAGTGCTCGAATGGAGGCCGCGTATCGGAAAGCGCAGCGTAGGACGTCCACCCACAAGATGGTCCGACGACCTGGTAAAGATCGCGGGACGTCGCTGGATGCAGGCTGCCTACAACAGGTCTCTGTGGAAATCATTGGGGGAGGCCTATGTTCAGCAGTGGACTTCCTTTGGCTGATGGATGGATGATGATATAACCAATATCAATATTCTATAAACTTATGTAACTAATATCAATCTGCAGAACATCCATCCAAACTTATACGACTCTATAAAAAAGGATAATCCTCTGTTTAAAGTAAAAAGGTCATAAAAGAAATTCAACGACGATGCTCGTTTAGAATTAGCAATATTTGATTGGAATTTAAGCTCCTCAAACACCAGCGATGAAAATCCTATCGGTCAAAAGAGGTGTCAAGATAGCATAATATTATATTGGGTGGAATATTAAGATCTATGCGTCGCAACCCTATTTACATCCTATTTGCAGCAATCCATCTAACACCTCTCAGACGGAACCCTCTGCGGTACTCGATCGCGTCCACAATTAGGGCCGAGTGACGAGAAGACAAAAACGAACACAGGAAGCATACTGGTTTTACTAATTCAATTAATTATCTTATTAAACGCGTTAATAACAAATTTAATTGATCGTAAATTTAAGACATCATAATATGGAAGATCTGTCTTTTAAATTGTACAAAATAATACGATGATTTATTTCCACCTGGTTTATGTGAGACGCAGAGTGACTATTACCAATCAAATGAGTACCTTCTCCATGAATTTATTACAGCACATCGCAAGATGAAAAGTATAGTGCAAAAACAGGGGTTTTCCCTGCGCCACTAAACGTGTACAACTAATTAATATTAGAGTAATTAAATGAAATATATATTCTTTATTTAATGTAACGTAATAGATACTTATTGTAAATAAAAAAAACAACGACATTAGTTAACGTTCTTGCCTCCAGGGACCAGGCTCCACCGAATAAATAAAACTTAGGTGAACCCTTAAGCAGAGGACGTTTAAGTAGATTGATAAACAGAAAGCAGCAATAGATTAAAATGTCTGAAAATATATAGCTTTTATAATAGCTATGAATATTATGCATCCCTTGCAGTTTCGGTTAGGGTCAAAGTAAATTGAAATTAGTACTAGTTGGACGACAAAGTTATTTGGTTCAGAAAAATAAAATAGATCTGCAAAAATTGCGGAGTGCTAGGTTCAAAGTCCACAGCGATTCTATTTTCAAATAAATAGACTGAAAATTCACAATTCTGGGATCGATACTACCACGAATCTTACAATAATTTCTCTCACATTCCACTAGCACATAATTTTTTTGTAAGTATGTTAGTAAGTTGTAAGCAAATACATAAAGCGGTCACAGCATCATCAATTTAGTACATGGAATTGCTATTGAATAACATAAGAGCAAAACTAACTGCGCTATTGTTCTCGCGGCTCTAGTTATTGAAAACGAATTTTACCGTGACGGAGTAAACCGATATCGAATATGCAAGTGACGCGTCATAGATGACGTAAAATCACGGTGTGTGTAGCACGTGTTAGTACTGAAAGTGACTTCGGCTCTACGTTTCGGCTAAAGTATTGAATGACGCGGAAGCGCGACCTTTCTCTTGACGTTCCGTCAACGTTTTTTGTATGACGGCGCTAATTGCTTCACACTTCTACATGCGACACTTTTTGGAAATAAAGGATAATAGGTAACCTTGTTTTTTATTCACCCTAATTAAAGTAATTAACGTATTCATAGTAATGCATTTCAAATTTGCAATTTACATAACCTATTTTAGATAAAAACATTACACCCGCGACTGAAGATTTAAAAATAAATATTCTTAATAAAAAATTCAAGAATACTTACCTACTACCAGTACAATTTTAGAAATAAAGAAAACTTAAAACGATTACTGAAAAAAGTATTTTAAATCAGATATGTCCCGTTCAAGGCCTCAATGAATTCCACCAAAAGACTAATTCATAACTAATCAATATGCACAAGGTATATTTCGCTAATATCTAGGGATAAGTAAAACGAACTTTTTCTCAATAGCTATAGCAATGTCCTTCCTAAGCACTAGCAGTTATTTTGAACACCTAAATTAATAAAAAATATTTAAATTAATCTAGTTTTAAACCATATGAATTTATGCGCATTCCATAACTTTAAAGTTTCAGTAAATCTACTGGAAGATTCTATCATATAAAATTAATAAATCCATGTACTACAACCATGCACGCTACAAAAACATCAAAAAGATCGTGTATTTATGTACCAAAAACCTCGTTCATTAGTCGATTGTGTAATCCTGAACGTATCGGGAGGGGCGAGTCCGGGCGCCGCCCAACGCGCTGAGTCGCCCCGCCTTGCGCCCGCGCATCAAATCCAAACCGTACCGCTATACGGCAAGAGGGTAAACCAACCCTTGAGTATTCAAGGGAATATTCTCAAACCAACCCTTGAATATTCAACAGTATTTAAGAGAATATTCTAGAGTGGTGTCTATGTGCTAGTGCAGTGCTTTAGTGATAAATGTGCAATAATTCAAAGTATAAATGCCTAGGAAACGCATGAACCGGTCGCCTCCGGCGGAAAAACGGTCCGATGATGCGGACGATGATGATTTTTTCTTCGACGATACGCAGAGCAGTTCTGGTAATTATAATTTATATTGCTATTTAAGAAGTGAAATGTAAAAGGTTTGTGCAGTTCTTATAATATACTTTTTATAATATTATACAATACATAATGAAATAGGTAATAAATAATTTATTTCACGCAATATCTGTTATTTCTGTTCTATTTTATAAATTTAAGTTAAATATATTACAATTATTTCCGTGAGGCGTTTTGTACTTTAAATTATAACTTAAGTGTATTTGGGGGTAACAAATATATATTCCTTAAATAATATATAGGAAAGTATTCATGTTAAATCGCTCACTCTAATTACCGATATATATGTAATTAATGAACCGACGGCCCTATAGAGTTCGTACTTTGTCTTGGTTTAAGATTTTATCAACCATAATTTTTAAATAAATTTCCACGTATCTTAAAAGATATTTTGAAAAATAGCATATGGTTCGAAAAAGATTTCTGCAATTGCTATTGTTCCATTATATATAATACTCAATAGGGGTTCTAATGATTACAGAATTTTGTTAAGCTTTCCTCACTCTAACCTAGTATCTACCTATATTACGTGTATAAACGATATTGAAAAACCCATAGCTTTACATTAAGCATTAGAATGAATTATCGTAGGTAATACGTAGTCAAATATACCCATGCTTCTTTATATGAAAATCATATACATACTCCCAACTCTACATTATGGTGTTTCTCGAGAGAATTTCGAAAAAAGTAAATGCGACGGAATGTTTTGTCCTACAACATCTAGGTATTATTTTTTTATTTATCAAGCTTCATATACAACTTTACTAGACGGACATAATGCAAGTTGCATTATCACCCAGTCGATCTTCCGTATTAGTGGATGAAATTAAAAACACTATGTACCTAGATAAGGGTGATAATGCGGCTGTAGACGAATAATATTTTATGAATTGATGACCGTCGGAGACCATGGAGAAACGTACTCAATAGTTGCTCGAGACTTTTTTTGTAAATAGGCACTAGAATATTTTGCAGGTAGTTCTCCTTTATTTATTTAAAAAATACTTATTTTTGTAGCTAGGCAGAGGATATAGAGGTAGGTCATTGACTTATATTCTACCGATAGAGGAGACGCGTTATAGAAACTATTTGCGCGTGTTTGTCAAAAGCTCTGTAGCGGCATCTAGTACGTTTACTTGAATATTACAAATTATGATCAAAGCTCAAATGGACTTAAAGATTATTAGACAGTTCGTCTCTCTCACTCGAAGGACAATTTTTATGCGCGAGAATGAGACATACGATTAAGGAGCTCACCTTGTATTTTAACGGGCTCTAAAAATATTTAATCCAATAATAAATAGAAGATCTGCATTATCGACATATACTACAATATATATCACTTACGTTGTATTCTTTAATTATATTGTAACTTCAGAAAATTTGCTGTCGATTTGACGGGGAAACATCAAATTAAATTACAAACATAAACAAAGCGGCGTGCTGCTGCGTAGCTGTCACACAGCAGACTGATTCGTGTGCGGTGCATGTGACGTGACCATTATTTATTTTTGATGCCAGAGCGGGACATCTGTGGAATGAAAATAATAATAATAAAGTTTTTACAAGTTTTTATAAGTAATATATAAAGTGTGAAACTACAGAAAAAAAAAGCATTTCGAGCGGGAAATACATCTTAAATTATTGTTTGGCCTGTTTGCAAGAGCGGGACGATCTCGGCCTTGCTGGGGACACCGGGACAGACTACCTGAAAGCGGGACTGTCCCGCCAAAGCGGGACGTATGGTCACGTTATGCATGCACCGCACCTGGGTGGGACACGTTTGTTACAAAGAACTTCTTATCTAGTGTAACATTGATATCGATGTGTAGGTACTCTTAATTCTATTTAAAAATGAGTGAATCGTAATAACAGCCCAAAGTCACGCATTACTAAAGTAATACCAGGTGGAACTTATCATTTGATATGATGTATTTAAAATCTATAACCCGCGTCGTCACGGATTTGTATGATCCGAACTAAATATCGCCGACATCGCCTACGTCTTGCCACTTAATCAGGGCAAACGATCCCCGAAAAGCAATGGGCTGGTAAACAAAACACTATGGTGACTTAGTTCATATTCATAAAGGTAGCCTCCGTGGCGCAGTTGGTTAGACGCCGGCTGTGAAACGAGAGGCCGTGAGCCCGATTCCCGCACCGAAACAAATATTTGTGTGATCCAGAGGTATTGGTTTAAGATCTGGGTGTTTTTGAAATCAGAGTCTCTGTACTTTCTGATACCTAGTACGGCACAAGGCTCTTAGTGAGGGACTATCTACGTATGTGATGGTTGGGCATATTTATTTAAAATAAATCTTTGACTGTTAGGAAACGCCTATGGCAATTAAGTCCGCCCGTATACATTTGTATCTAAAGTTTAAATAAATAAATAAAAGTGAAAAGTCATGAACTGTTATTTTTCGCTTCGTAATCCGGCTTGAAGGATCAAATATGTATAATGCTTATCGTAAAGCCTTGATTGATGTCGCGTTCGCATGATTGCAGTGAACAAAATATCACGATCGTAATAGTCATGGTAAAATATAGATTTAATAAGAAATATTGTACTATACAATATAGAAGTAAAATGAACGCGAATGCATGGACGTATAATACCTTTTTCTTACCAGCAAATTTTACACAAACTGTACCTACCCACTTATGAAACGAATAAAACAGAGCGTAAAAATTGGTTACTTTCCGTTGGTTTTCCATCTTTTCCTAAGTCTTAGTCCTACCTTAATTTAAGCGGTTAATTTACATTGAGAGTAGTCAACGCAACATTGGATCAGGGCGCGGTCGATTTCAGAAATACAAGACCTACACCACTGGCACCTACATGGCTATTTTTACTATGAGCTTGCACGGTAATCTTCCAGGGTCCAGGTAATAATCAGGGCACTTTAGCATACTCGCCTAGGGCCCCAGCAATGATAAAGCCAGCACTGGCTGTAGTCTTCAAATCCTTTAACTATTGTATTTTCTTTCCTAGGTCGGAGTTCTCATGAACCGCAACACAGAAATGCTGCGAACGCGCGGGAGCGAGCGAGGATGCGAGTTCTTCCAAGCATTTTGCAGGTAGGTGCCTATCATAGTTTAATCCTTATATTAAGTCATGTGTATATTGTACACAAAATAATTAGGTATAAATATTTGAAATTGAGAATACTTAATAACCTATAAAACAACTTCACCATTATGTTTAATTTATGTGCACGATATCCAAGTGGAAACCGCGACTTGGCAAACTTAGTGTAGGTCGCTCTACTGCCACCAGTCCAGGTAGGGACCCGGCCTAACTGGGATCTGGTCGCATCCGGCACCTGCAGGTTGCAGATTCCGCATGCGACTAGACGAAGAGAGAGTGAAATGACGTAATTGTTAGGATGAGGAGGAGGCCAACTGCCGTTATCTGGGTCAATATTTCGAATTCCATGACACTTATGATATTTCAATCTCTTTTCGAATGTTTCGGAATCATACGAGTGCTTCCAGTCAGTTACTAATTTACTCCGCACTTTAACAGTGAACGAATGATCGTCACGAGGAAACCCGCTTACTACACCGAACTTCACCACAATTCTTAGGTATAATGTTCGCCACCCAAATTCCCGAACGTGGTGGTCTAGGGCCTAAAGTCGTTTCAGTTGAACTCTTGATTTTAAAGGAGTCCTATGCTCGGCAATGGATGTGTATTGATCTGAACCACTAAACAACTATTTGTCAATTACACAATTCAATTTTAAGTAAGAATATTTCCAACTTCGCCCACAGGCTGAAGACGACGCTACCCTGGGTACCGGCTGATACGAAGCTATCCAAACTGGACACTCTCCGCCTGGCCGCTTCCTACATCGCACACCTGAGGGCTTTGCTCCACGAGCCACGTTCCGCGCATACGCCACCGCATCCACTTAGCTTGGTAAGTTGCATAGCCAGTGTCAAGAGTGGTCCCACCCAAATGTACATCTGTGGTCCCACCTAATAATCTAGTTATATTTAAACAGTCATCGTACCTATTGGAGGCATAAGCCGTTGTAAGAGGTGCCAATAGAGCTATCGAGATTTTCACGAATTAATTTCTGTCCAGAAATATGGGGCCCTACTATATAAATCCGAAATTCGAATCTTCGTGACGTTTTTCGTTTCGAAACCTACTCTGTAACACGGAATTCGAATTTTTGGATCGAAGAATGAATGATTCGAATATATCGGCAATCCGAACATTTACAGAGTAGATACATTCGTATCGTCACAAACTTCGTTCGTCCGAAGTTTCGAACTTCTTTTCGGATGAATATAGTAGGGCCATAATATTGGGTGAATTTATCGCCATATCAGATACAATTCGAATTGCATGCAACGCCTAGATAAGAGATGAATCCGAAAAAAACCACACCAATGATAGATTGTTCGACCTAGGACTTAATCTCAGGACCACATGATGGTCTACCTACAAATTCTACTTAAGACGATTTTTTGAAATATAAACACACATTAAAAAATACACATTATCTCTACCGCATCAAATAACAATATAATTGCGGGCTCGGGGAATTTTGCTAGCACTTTTTAATGAAGATACCCATTACAAATCTGGATCTATGTCTACACAAGGTAAAAGTCTAATTACAAAATATGTATCACCACCGGGTATATAAATAAGAAGCCCCAAGAAGTGCACTGCTAATGGTAGGCCCCCTTAAAAATACTTTACAATAAATAATATCAACGCAGACTGTTTACAAACAGAAACAAAGAGCCAAAGGCCCATAGTTCACGCTGTCAAATCCCGGATAATTGTTGACAATTTATCGCCTGTCGCTCCTGTCATCCCCTTAATTCGTTCGGGACCGCAACGAGCCCCGCCCGCGATGACTTAGTGGGCATTCGCAACCGCCGCCATATCGCTCTGTCATCAGAGGATTAGGTGAACACGTTCCACGAAGGTTTTCACTGATCGATTGGTGGATTGCTGGTTTGGATTCTCGTTTTAAATACTTATGAAATAAATCTGTTATGCTGTCTGGCCATAGAGATACTCGTATTTGTGTTTTAATTGTAATGATAAAGGTGACTAGAATCGTATCTATAAATAAATCTTTCAAGTTATGTTTCTAATTACTTATTCTTTTAATTTTTTTTAAAACCATACATTGGCTCGACCGCTCATCATGTTATATATAAAATCTCATGAGTTACCCAGGACTGGAACATTAACTCAGCTTCCTGCTTGCGGTATCCCCTAACGGTGTCTATCCTTGTCCTGCCTTCCCGTGGGTGATTATGTATGTTTTGTGTAATAATTCCCATTCGTGTCCCTATTCAGATAATTATATGAAAATAATTCAAACGCTTTTTAAAGAAATGAGACAAAACCCAAACCTGTAATATTATTTTTTACGTTTCTACTTGTGTGTTCCTGGGGATATAAAATTATAAACAACGATTTTTTGGTAAAAAAAAATTAAGAACTACTTTCCGACCCTTCCGTTGGATCATAACAAAACAAATATCTTGTCCAACTGGAAGAAACATAGAAACAAAACGTAGAATAACAAACACGCGGGTTTTACGCTCTGCGCCCGCGCTGACCAAAAGTTTGCAGCTGTTAGCGAGTATAAATAAATTTATCTCTGGACGTTAAAGAGATGCTCCAGTTTTATTGTTCTCGTGTTGTGTCCTTTGTCCCCGTTCAATAGATAGCTGGCATTAAAACAATTATTAAGAATTATATCTTAAAGTTAAGATGCGTTTTTCATCCATCATTACAAATTAATGCCCCTTTTTTATCACTGTGCCAAAAGGATGATTTTCGCGCCTAGCTGGGAACACATGTGGTCTTTAACATGTTTATTTGGACATAAAAGTGCGGTCAAGTCATCGTGCTGATACATGTCAATAAAATTAACATTTGACGCAATGCTTTGCTATTTGGGAGGTCTTTGGTTTTTTTTTACTATCATCGATGGAAATATAGATCATACACATTCTGCATTTATTATTGCACGCATCTTTACTTTTATTAGGTATGTACATCGATTGTACGCTAGGTAGAATCTGAAGTATTATTTTCTTCAAGACATCTGTCATAATTTTAAACTAATGTGGGTTACTCCAGCAGTCTAGGTCTGCGACAGAGCCATTAAAAACAAAACTGAACTTAACTGAACCAGCAGTCCTAGCTTTCAAACATATTTTTGGTTATGGGCTTGAATTATGAGGTCACATCCGGTGGGCGGTTTCGTCCCGAAATATTTGACAAATTAATTGGTCGACGGGCTTCACACACCTTCGAAACTCTTTTAAATACGTCTTATGTATGCGAGTTTTCTCCTTACTTTTCACTAATATTGAATAATTGTTTTCCTTTTCCAGGCGTGGCCATTTGCTTTCCAACATGGCGGGACTTTGAGCTGTACTTTGTCGCAACGATGGAATGTGAGCCCTCAAAGCAACGACGAGCAGAACTGCCGAAACTTACCTCCCAGAGAAAACATACAGAACTCCAACTGCCACGAAAGCTACGGCCGATTACCCAGAAAATGATTACGATGACAGATGCTACGATGAAATATCGACAAACGAATCTTGTGCGGCCAATGCAATACTGCAACTATGGTTATAAAGATAATTATTACGATCGAGAAACACTTACCAGTCTGAGAATTTAATGAATAACGCTTAATTTAATACTTCAAAGCAATATTACCAAAGTTTTATGTATTAATAAAGTTACACGATATATCGATATTGTTTTTATTTTCTTATGATACATTTTAAACGATTCTAAGAAATCGTGACTCTGTAACAGCCCATATACCTACGGTCCCACTGCAGGGCACGGGCCTCCTCATACAATTGAACAGTACAATTGAGAGAGGCCATAAAGCGCCATAAAGTTCACCACGCGGGCCTAGTGCGGGTTGGCGGACTTTACATACCGTAGAAATTCTTACAACTCACTATGGTGTGCAAGTTTTCTCACGATGTTTTCATTCACCGTTATAGGCATGGTAACTGACTATCATTACGCACATGGCTCCGAAAAGTCAGAGGTGTGCCCTGCGATTTGAACCCACGACCACTGTGAAAAATGGTGGCCAGCCGCGGTTGGTCCCTTTACCACCAGCCATCACGCACTTCTATAGAAAGTCATGAGAATGATATTAAAAATATTATATACAGCGCATAAACATATATACATACATACTTCTACGGTCCATTGCTACTGTCAGCAATTACGTCGACTAATATGGTTGGTGGACATATTACTACCTATGGTAAAAAATAGTAAGAAGTTTTGTACCATCCTTATTTCTTGACGGGACTTAACAAATGCGGTGGTTCCGAAAAGCAAGCAAATACCTAAGTAATGGATGTCTATTTAGAAAAAAAATGTCACAAACATTTCACGGTAATAAATTTCATTGAGAGATGAAGTGTAACTCGATATTTACCAAGTAGATGTCAAAAGGCGACGGTTCGCCAAACCTGACAAAACAAACAAAAATAGTAGACCGAAAAATATCTTGCGGAGACTTCAGAAGTCTCTTCTGAGAACTTTTGTTTCTTGTTGATATGCTTCACAAAAATATTTTACTAATCGACATTATAGAATATGCGAATCCAAGTTTGATCTGAGTGATAAGTGGAGTATCTGTATTTTATGCTAGTTATATGTTTAATCCCTAATCTCATGCAAGTGTATTCTTCAAGATAACTTATATCTTCTTTACTTTAGACTGCCATGTTTTTTTTTGCTTTTTATTGCTTTGAATGACGAGACGAGCATGGCCGTTCGCCTGATGGTAAGCGATGCGACCGCTCATTAACAGTAGCAAAACCAAACACCTTGAATTACAAAGCAATGCTTGGCATTCCACTGCGCTCGCCATCCTGAGACATAAGATGTTTAGTCTCATATGTCCAGTAGTTACTCTGGCTACATGTCCTTCAATCCGAAACACAACAGTGCATTTAAACTGCTGTTTGACGGGAGAAATAGACATTGCGGTGGTACCCACCCAGGCAGCCTCTCACATGAGAGACCTACCACCAGTAAAGTACCATGTAGTGCAATAAAGGGTTAACTAAATAAATATGTTTATTATCGTCAACACAAAGACACTTTTCGTTGTCACAATATCTAAATCTGATATATTTTTATATCTCATAAACATTAGTCACGGTGCAGGAATCGAACCGACGGCCTCTCATTTACCAGCGGGTATCATAAATGTATGCTGTAATATACGGGTATCTCAAGACTGCTACCGAAAACGAAGCGGGTGGTAGTTTTAGCGACTACAAACATAATGCAACTAAAAATTTCGCAAAGAAAACGCGACAATTAGTTTTTATGTGTGTTTAAATATCGTCCTTTTGGGGTGGTACAGGTCCATCGCCTTTTGCTAAAATAATAAATTTAAACTCTTTATACCTAGATAATTATTAAAATAAAAGGGATACACTATTATTTCTAGGAAAAACAGTTATTTACCACCAAATATGGTCCTAGGGAAAAAAATAATCCATAAAAACAATATGTCACTTTTTTTGTAAACTTTTTCTGTTGCATTGTGTCATGAAGTCGCCTTAAACTACCCACGCCGCTTCGTTTTCGTAGCAGTCTTGAGATACCCTGTAATCTGTATGATTCACTAGGGGCACTTATTCTCCTAACACGTGTATAAAACAACTAGGTGGTAGCAGGTGAAAAGTATATTTTATAAGTATTAAATTTTAATATAGTATGTATTATGCAAGAGCACGCTACAAAATAATGATAATTTATTTACAACAAAATAACAATAATGTTAAACCTTAGCGAGGCATGTTTTGGTAAAAGTTGTTTTAAATTAATAATATAAACTTACAACTAAAGCCGAAAATGATAAAACAATTTCAAAACGCAATTGTTTCAAAAACAATTTATATTACGCGACACAAGTGGGCATCTAGTAACACATCGTTTAGCTTACAAGCTACATAATAAAAATAAAAAATATAATTGTACATTATCTAGGAAACATTCAAATTGCTTTTTGTAGCTTATCATTTTTATTAATGCTTTTTAATTTCACTATTCAATCTTTAATGCTAAGCGATAAGAAATTATTATTAGCAATATAATACCTAATTCATATGTCAATGCGTTATAAACTGTTGATCTAATTGATTTGCTCGTTTGGATAATAGTTATTCATTAAGATGATAATATAAGATTTACAGAGACTGTGTCCATACTCATAACATTTTGTATCGTGGGTTGAAGTATTTGTAAACACTATACAGACCAAACAATAAGTACCAGCATTATTTAAACAGTTCATAAATCCATTTCAGCTATTCAGTGTTTTGTCTTCTTTCGCTCAACCTGCATTCACAAGTCGTTCGAAAAGGACAAAAGAGCCGATACGTAAAACAGGTGGATAAATTGATTAAGACTAAACCGGTAACTTTATTTGAATGTATAGTTGAAAAAGTGTAGTTTACAATTCGTCAAATATATAAAGTTCTACATACAATGACATAAACGTTTCACTTAGATTTGGCCTGCCAATCCTCAGAAAACATACCAGCTTTCTCAAATGCATGCTTTTTTTACATTGCGATATGAATATTAATATCACTTTGTCTTCTATATGTTTTTTTTTTTAATAAATAAATTAAATAGCGAGTATAAGAGGACAGGTCTTCGGATATAATACAGAATATGTGCAATTAAATAAAATAGAAATGTCTTCTTTTTAATAACGCAATGTAATACAAAATCATCAGCTTACGCCAAAAATACGACCACGCGCGAGCATCATATGATGGAAGTCTTTGCATACAATTTAATTCACATTAGTAAATTTCCATTTGGATGCAAAACCGATCCCTTATACTCTGTAGACAACTGACGTACACCTTCTTGTAAATTACTTTGTAATCATGTTTACTTAATTCTTTAATAAGAAAACAAGCCGTAAAGACAATGAGACGAGTAGGACAAAGCCCAACTGCACTTCAACATGTCTAGATACATAACACTAAATGATTTGCAATGACTTCAGTCTTCTAAGACCATTTTTTAAATACTGTCCAAATCAGCAAATCAGATAGCGCAATGTATTCAAACATTCGTATGTGCATCGATTACAAGTTACTAAATAAGTCTATATGATTAACTATTCAGAAATTCAAACACTCGCACACTAACTAACGGCTAATGATGAATTTAATTCACGCGTTAACACTATCCAACATTTACTCTCAAACCTGTAGTTACACTTTCGATAAGGTATACGTAATACATTTATCTATCCCACCATCAGAACAATGAGTAACATAGAAGTAGCGCTATTGACATTTCAACGTACACTTTAATTTTGATAACCAGAATTAATTGTGCTGTGATCTCTTCTGATAGTTTATCGATATCGATACATGAATTTTATTTATAGCAAATTCCTACACACAGTGGTACATATTCATACATGAATCATTATTATTTATTTCAAATCCATAGCCATTTTTTTATTTATTAAAAACTTGTATCTTATCTTTGTAGCTACAGAACAAAAAATATAATACGATGATCTACTTTTTTGATGAAAAGGTGTTCTCTCTCTGATGTCCTCATGTTGTACTAAGATTAAAAAAAGAAACTTTAAAAAATATAAGATATCTCTTATGACAACCCATTTTGAATTAGCAGTTGAAAATTTAGCATGTAAATATATAAAAAACCAACCAACCCGCCAACCCGCACTAGGCCAGCGTGGTGGACTATATGGCCTAACCACTCTCAATCGTACTTTCGATTGTAGAGTAGGCCCGTGCCCTGCAGTGGGACGTATATGGGCTGATACAATACAATACAAAAAAAAATGTAAAAAAAACATTACATGTGTGATTGTGTTAATCTGCTAGTACGCAAAGCCTCTAAAGAGATTTTCTTTGCCATGGACATGATGATATCGAAAATTATGAAGAGTATCCTAGACCACAGCCCTCGCGCAGTGGCCGAGCGCTTTTTACCACTACACTACCAGGTAGGTATTTTAAAGTACAAGCCAATTTATGTAACATGGTTAGTAAACTAAAATATACATTATTTATATTATCGATAAAATGTGCAGCACATAACTATTGAATATGTCGTAACTAAATTCTGTCGGCGCTTTGGCTGTTTGTAACATTTGATATAACTGCACTTTTTAATTCGGTCGCGTAATCATACCCAACATAGCAATTTGACGTTTCATGAGTGAACATGAGCCGTCTTTAGCACATACTATTTGTCTCATTCTCTCCCATGATTTGGCCCATTGGAAAAAAACAGGATAAGTATATGAGTAATTTTCAGGCTCTTTCTATGTTACTCATTGTTCTGAGATCCCACGACTTTTTTGGTAGCCTCCTAGCTTCGAATTCACGCTAACACTATTCTAAATGTAATTTACTTTCACCAGATACATTCCGTACTCACTCCTTGTATTTACTTATAATTGATTATATACAGGGTATATCAAGACTGCTACCGAAAACGAAGCCGGGTGGTAGTCTAAATGACTTCAGACACAATGCAACAGAAAAAGTTGCAAAAAAAAGTGACAATTTTTTTTTTGTTATTTTTTTCCTATGGCCATATTTGGGTGGTAAATACATTTTTTCCTAAAATAATAGTTTATACCCTTTTATTTATAAATACTCTAAGGTATAAAAGAGTTTAAATTATTATTTTAGCAAAAACTATGGATTTACCACCCAAAAATGACGATATTTAAAAAATCATAAAAATAATTGTCGCATTTCTATGCGAAATTTTAATTGCATTGTGTTTGTAGCCACTAAAACTACCACCCGGCTTCGTTTTCGGTAGCAGTCTTGAGATACCCGGTATAGCCGTATATTTTCCGGCAGTGAAAGGTTAATATTAAAACGAAGCCTTCATACACAATTACGAAGGGATTGTGACTTATTTTATTTAAAGCAAATTAATTGCGAAAATAATAAGTACAATAGTAATGGTGCTTTAGTTCTTTTTCGACGAGTTCATTACCGAACTCGTGATAGAACAGTTTTAAAACAATGTAAATTTGTTTTAAAATATAAGAAGGTAATACATTTGAATCGTCCTCTATTGTACTGCCATAGCCATTATTGGGTTTCTGCAATAATCATTATCGAGCTATAACAATTATCTATTACCAAAATAGTGATTGGAACATAAAGTAGTCCATAGATTTGCAGCTAGATGTCGTTATTTTAAATTAAGCTACTTTGTCCTTAAGGCATAACTTAGAAAATAATCTTTAAGGTATGTGATTTGAAGTCAATTATTTTCAACATTATAATCGCTTTGACAGTAAAATTCTATAGAAGACAAAACGTTCTCAGATACAATGAACATAAATACCGCATTAAAAGTTAGATTTACATAATGTTTGGTTGTAAATAAAATCAATACGATACAGTTTACTAAACCGGTTAAAATGTATATATTCCGTTCTAGTTAACATTATTTTTCCTACGACAATACATATTCATATAAAATATTATTTAATAACGGTTACCACACGAATACTCGCGATTATTTACTTATAGCCATAAGTGTATGCTACATTATTGCATTACTTGATTTATACGACTAAAATAACCTAAGTACGTCTGTACTTTGAAGTCTGATCGTATAATCATTATCCACTGCGGGAATATAAACAAATCGTCTTATTAATGCTCATAATAAACAAGCAATGAGCCACCAAATAAAGAGTGATGGAGTCCTGACAACATTAAACTACAACGCAACACTAGTCAATATCAAATTTAAAAATAATATATTTACTATTCAAATAATCTATCCCAAAACTATGTAGATAAAATCCAGCGGTTTTCAGTTTACTTGCTTATGTACTAGTTATGCAATACTCCTGTCACCCTGTGCATTATTGAATTAATTTTCCACTACCCGATTTGCGGTGGCTCTCTTATTATTGTATTTATATATATATATATCATCAAGTCCAGTATTGTCATAATAATGGCATACAGTCACCAGTTAAACATTTATAAACGTTCACTAAGATGGCACCCCTAGACGATCAATTAATTATATTGCACAATATTAAGAATTGCGCAATATTATGACCAAATGGGATTAATTTTGATGATTGCGCAATGATTAATTGTTTGGATTCAAAGAGCTTTCATTTTTATTGCATAATTGATTGTACAATGTTATAGTAGGTCTAGGGGCCGGCTTAGTGCAAAAAATATTATTAAATAAGCAAAAGACAATTTAAGTTTATATTCCACGCAGCGCAGAGACTAGGCTCCAGTGACGTCACTCATACAAGTAACTATGCATGCAATATCGGAAATATCGCAGCCAGTACACGTTGTATAAATAAAGCACCTTCCTTAAACTATCCACGTTATATCCACGCGTTTACGTCTATTCACACGATATAAGGCCGGCTGTAAACGATGCGATTTAAACCGGGCGTAGATCCGGTATCTCGCTTTGTTTGGCAGACAGTATTGTAGGACATAGGCATTATTAGGTTTAGAAATCATATGATCACTTTTAAATTTCACTATTCCATATAACCTCGGCGTTTTAGGAATACGTATTCATAATAGGCATTCCTAAAATCCGTTTATCTCATTCTAGTCAGAATTATCATGCTACCTTCAGGGTAGTCTTAACATTATATCCAACTGATATGTTAAGACAGATGTCCACTCCATCCTGGGTTCGACCTTATGATGCTCCAATGACGAAGTATCTCGAAACGGCATTTAGCCAGCTGAGCTACAATAAACTCATAATGTAACCTCAGTGTTTTAGATAATATAGACGGCATTAGTGCCAACAAAATTTCCCTGAGTTTCAATCCCCTAAAATTTGACCTATCACCCGTCTATCAACATGCCACCCTAATTCCCGGAAATCATATTACCATGTATCAATATAAAAAACTCACACATATTAGATAACTGATTAATACTGCCTGCCAAGCATGCAAACCAAACAAACTCGGATAACTCACCGCATCGTTAACATTAAGCCTGTCCCTAAAAGCTTTACATCAAGCTTCCGCCTGATATCACTTATTCCACTAGCGAGTGAATCGTCTAGAGAGTACTAAGGTTACAATATGAATACATGATCCCTATAGATAAATGAACACCACTGATGAACGAATAAATTGATAATTTTCAAGGTTAAATCCACACTACTTGGACGTCAATTTTTAAGTCGGAAGAGAAGATTCAACCTTATCTCCATTACGTTAAGCACATATTCTTATGGAGATAAAACGGTAATGGTAATTCGCGCGTATGCGAGCGGTCAGCGCTCTTTATCTTGATAAAAATAATATGAGTGTTATGTTTTTATAGACGCTTCGCTATTTAGCGATTTTTTTGAATCAAGTTAAAATTAAAAAGTTTTTAAACTCCCAGCTAATATTATAATGTCATTTTTTAAAATTGTGTTTTTTGTATAATATTATTAAGAAATTTATAATTAAAATGCATCGTTTCATAGTGGCGTTCGATAATAACGTACATTAATATACCATACCATATACAAAGTCCCTGTAGAATGTCTTTTACCATGATTAAGAGAGCATTATTGTGATTTTTAACTCAATTATCTAGTGTACTCATAAGAGATAAATATGTTAACATTACACTTATGCTACATACGTGTGTTGTATAAATTACCTACGATTAGGTATAACCATTATCTTGGCAACGTATCTAATAAAGATCATTTTAAAAATAGAATCACAGTCTTATTCGTAGACATTTTATAAACCTATTTTAGCTATCAAATGTAGTCTTCTTCCCTCAACTGAATTCAAAAATCGTTAGAAAGGGATAGAACATTAGATATCTAAAATATGTTTATAGACTGTCTTTAAATAAGTCATTAGTGTTTGCTTGCATATTTAGAATGATATCCATATTAGACCCGTTATCAAGATAAATAAACTACCTAGGTACAATAATGTATTGATATATTGTGCGCAATACCGTTAAAATAAAGACGACACATTGATAATACACACAAATAAATAATTTAACACAAATAAAATTATCGATTCAGTCCAATCGCTGTGTTAAATAAAATAAATTAAAATTAAATAGGCTTACATTTAAATCTAGAAACTAAAACATGGTTCGTGTTTACATTTGATTTTAATTCAGTTTATTTACATTTCTTGTGTTCTATGGATTTTCGACGGCGCGATGTTTCGTCGGTGTAGTGAGAGATCCGTCTCAGCCCGTTCGGCAATGTTCGACTTTTATCGGAGGAGGTCGGTTATTTTTTGAGTTACATGAAACAACTGAAGTATTGCTAACCATAGCGCGTGTCCTTGTATATTACCTTCTGATTTATACTCACAAGTTGGTGTCGGAACAAGAGAATAAATCTATTAAAACAGCATTTAGATAGGTTGAAAGCAAGAAAAGTGGTTGGGAACATCTATCTCTCTCGTACACCTAACTGTAATGACGGTGACGTCACAATTCAGTAAATACCTTTTCCAGTATTTTTTAAATTATTATTAAACTCAGTTTAGGATAAAAATAAAGGTGAAAAAATATTTGTTGAAATATTCGAACAGTCTCTTTGCGCATCTTTAGTCGGTAATGTAGACTAAAATAAATAGCCACCCTCTTTCCAACAACACTTTCTTTTCAAACACCAACTTGCTAGTCTAAACTAGTACCAAATGACATGGCGAGAAACGGCCGTATTTCGGAAGCACATATTGTAACATGATTGTTAGGAATAGTCCCGTTTTATTATAAATGTCAATACTTAACATCCATACATACATACATAAACTCACGCCTATATCCCAGAAGGGGTAGGCAGAGGTGCCAGGACACCCACATTTCGCCTTGTATGTTTCGTCCTACAATGTCATAGGTAGCGAGCCTATCGCCATATCGGGCACAAATTCCTGACTCTGGGCTGATAATGAATAGAAAAATCCAATATCACTTTGCCCAACCCGGGATTCGAACCCGAAACCTCAGCTTTGTAACCATACCTTAGTATAACTACGCCATCGGGGCAGCACTTAATATCCAAGGGCAGAAAAATCGATACTTACCGAACTGTACAAACACTCTTGACATACTACAGTTAAATATACTTCCTCATACATAAAGTATGAAAAAACAGTCCGGTAAGTCCGTTTTCTTTGCACCTGGATTTATTACAGTCTCGATAAAATATACATGAAGTCAGTCAAATTTTCAAATGAATTGAATAAATCGAGCAAATAATAAAATTATCTTCGCTTCCAGAGCGCCGTCCGTACAAAATAATTTATATAAAAACGTCGCAGTCAATTAATTGAAGCATGAACGCACCAAATGGTGCATCGACATAGTTGCTGGTGTGATCTTATGTTAAGAGTCTTGCAAATGCAACTACCTCCCCGAGAATATGCTGATAGGGTTCGATGTCTGGCGTTTTCGCACTAGGACGGCTTCGACTGGAACAATAAATTAATTTAACACTTAAAAATGTAGTAAGTATGTTTGTGTATATTAAAGTTAATATTGTAATATAAGCTATTCATTCTGTCTATGTCTTGAAATATCATATTTTTATACGATGTCAATGGTCATTGTGGAGATCTTTTTGGGAGGCTTATGTGCAGCGGTGGACTTCCTGTGGCTGAGATAATGATGATACGAAGTTGCATTTTTGCATAAGTGAATAGTGTCGCGCTGCGGCCGGGGTGCGTTATGTTAAATCCTGTTTTTTTAAATCAAACTTTTTTATCACAATTGCTGGCGAGACGAGCATGCCATTTATATAAGTTAAATACAATATAATAATATATACTGACTGTTCGAGTCCTGCGGGCGTGAGCGGGCGCTTGATGGCGGTCTGCAGCACGGCGAGCCACGCGTCGCGGTCGTGGTGCGAGGTGGCGGCCAGGCAGTACGTGCGCTCGGGCGTCACCAGCTGGAACGGGAAGCGAGCCTCCTTGCAACCGTTGCCGGTGTTGGACACCTTGATGCAGTACCCGTTGGATTCGTGACCTGGATATGCGTTTTGGTTGTGTTATGATCGTGTCTTGGACATTTTGTTTGGTAAGCCGGTGGTAAGCATTTTGCTTGTGTTACGATCGTGCACTGGTTTTTTCTTTTATTTCAATTAATGGCGAGACGAGCATGCCATTCGCCTGATGGTAAGCGATGCGATATTTTGTTTGGTAAGCCGGTGGTAATCGGGTTGTATGGACTAATGATGACTTGTGTTGAAAAATAGATTTTTTGATTGATTATGATAGTGATCCATGTGTGGTTCTTTTAATAATGTAATTAAATATTCCGGTATTAATTAATAATTATAATTTAATAATTTAAATTATCTCTTCTCTTACAGTAAGTTTCAATATAATTCAACCACGCTAGCCCCAAAATACGGTGAAAGAAAGTGGTAGTAAATGTTAATTTATTTATTTTTATATATTTAATCCTTTATTGCACAAAATAAAAATACAGTGAAGAAACAACACAATAATAATAGCAAGAGGCGGCCTTATCACACTAGGTAATTTCTTCCAGGCAACCTTTGGATGGATATTGAAATAGGAAAAATGAGCGGGCAGTCTAAGGTATACAAAATAGTAATATATATATATATATATATATATATATATATATATAATATATACATACATATATATACAAATACATACCAACAAAATATATTAAAATACACATTTACCATATACATAAATATATATACCTATCCTAACATTTACCAAGAGGCGAATGGACAAGATATTCCTCAGCTATGCTCTAGTTGAGAAAGGAAATGGTATTTAATCATTTTTTTAAAAGACGACAATGTTCGTGCCCGTCTTATTTCAACTGGAAGTGAGTTCCACAGTCGGACAGCTTGGACTGCAAATGATTTGTCCATGAATACTGTGGAGTGCATGGGCATTTTCAGTTTCAGGTTCTCCGACGACCTCAAGGATCTTGAATGTAAGTCGTGGAGAAAAATGAATCGATTTTTCAGATAACGAGGCGTGAGAGGATTAAACATTATATTGTATAAAAGTGAAAGAATATGAGTATCCCGACGAAACCGGATGGGTAACCACTTGAGCTTAGTACGAAATTCAGAAACATGGTCATATTTGCGAAGGCCAAATATGAATCTTATACAAATATTCTGGAGACGCTCAAGCTTATTAAGTTGGTCCTCGGTGAGTTCTAGATAGCTGACATTGGCATAATCAAGGATGGGGAGAAGGAGAGTTTGCGCAAGTGAAATCTTCGTGGTAATGTTTATGCATGTATTACATATATCCAATCCGATACACAGTCTTTGATTTCGTATATTTCTGTGACGGTGCCCAACTTCCCAAGCTTAAAAAATATGCATTTTTTCATCCAGCATAGCATACTGGGATTGGCATAGTAATGTTTGACCAAACCCTCTAAATTTTCCTTCAAATATAGATTTAAAAAAAAAACAAAACATACGTCGTCACGTAAAAAGGGATACAAATTTCAAAATACATAGTAAAAAATCGACTTCAAAGATTCCGCTACATACATACATACAGGCGAAGTTAATAAGTGTATTAAAAAAACACTCACCGACAAATATCTCGCCTTTAGGATACGCATCAAGCGGCTCATCGTGGTACATGAGTTTCCTGTTATCCAGCGTGAACCAGCGACGTCTATGCGCGTCCGATGGCCTCGGCCCGGTCTTCCACAGCCAACCCTCGCGGGCGAAGTCCTTGGGCAGACGCAGTACCAGGTCCGATTGAGGGGTGGATGGGAACGCCACTTGAAGTAGGTGTAATTGAGCGCAACGGATTGCTGTGTACCTGTAAATAAAATATATGCATGTAAGGATCTTAATTGCATTTAGGGATCAGAATCAGAAAGGATTGAGTGGCGTGACTGTAAGAATTTAATATGAGAGAAGTTTGTGAAATAGAAGTAGGTAATGTTATGAGAGCTCTAGAAAAGACGTGGAGAAGTATTAAAATATTAAGTAAATTATTAAAATGAAGTATATTATATTTTAGAAGTAAAATAAAGCCTGTTTGTTCATGCATTAAGTATTTTACTTGCTTATTGTTTTTTTTTTATAAGTCTTTATGTTTTCTGGATATTGACCACCTTTTTAATTTAATGGAATAAGAAGTTTATGTTAAGACTCTTTTAAGTAAGTTCACTGATATAGCGAGGGTTGGGGAATTTATCCCGTTCTTGTAGTTACTCTGATTTCTGAATGACTATTATACGTCATATATTATGGAAAGGTATGCAGAGTTGCCACTGTTCGTGTGTCAAAAGGGATAATTATGTTTTTTAAATAGTGTTTGGAATGATAATATCTTAACTAATTTACACGTAGATTAAAAAGTGATTAGTAGACCTCCCCACTGAGCAAACTGTCATTAAAAGCCACCAAGGAATTGTAAAATTCATGAAACAAAATTGCAAACTACAGTATGTACCTATTGAAAAACAGTTTTCAATCCACTAGAATATTTTGTATATGTATATCCTTATAGACGTATATAGTCCTAAAAGCATAATACGTCACTTGTTTCTTAAATCGATCTAAAAACTTAAAAATAAATGGCGAAAATCTAAATATTAAAAATTTTTAAAATCCCATCCAATCGTAAAATAAATACATTCTGACATATTATCATACTATGACAGTTGACCATTCTAGTAGAAAATCAAAACATTACACATTTTTAATAATTTAATGTTCGATTTATCTGTATCTGTATTAGCCCATATACGTCCCACTGCAGGACACGGGCCTACTCTACAATAGAGAGAACGATTGAAAGTGGTTAGGCCATATAGTCCACCACGCTGGCCTAGTGCAGGTTGGCGGACTTACATACCATAGAAATTCTTATAAATCGCCATGGCATGCAGGTTTCCTCACGATGTTTTCCTTCACCGTTTTAGTGCGTGGTGATTGACTATCAAATATAATATTCTATTTATACCAATCTAATAATTTATCCCAACAGCCTCATAGTTTCACGGATAAAAACTATTAAAAGAACTTGTCATTTTTTCGTTCCCATGTGTGATAGTAATAGTAATCTGGCTGTAAGTTTCCATAAATGAAAAAGTGAAAAAACGGCATCGACTTTCGGTTTGAAATACTTCACAAGAAGTGCTCTGGACTAGTTATGAATTAGTTCATACTCTTATCTGGGACAGAAATAAGCTCAACGACCTTTGAATTGCACTAATAACACCTCAGCCTATCATATCAAGGTTATACGCGTGAACATATGAACATAACATTTATAAGATATTTTGATATAATTTAAATATGAATGCATTCATCTCATACTTCTAATCTACAGCAATGTCTAGTTATAACCCCATTGTCAGCTGTAATAGCATAAATATAAACCGTAATAAGTGGTTCCTTGATGGTATCTTTAATGCGATTCAAATAAGAATAGGACTGACCCGGCGCCATACTGGTTCATAATAGCTGTCAAATCACAAAATTTAGGTAGGGTGAGCAAAACAAGATTTCAAATAATAATATTTTTGTTGAATAAAAATAATATGTTTAATATTTCATATTTCATTAAAGAAATGAATAAATGAATAATGTCGTCTTATAGTTACTTTCTGGCGAATTTTTGCACATGAAATAAATAAAAAAATAAAAAGCTGTACTTATTTACGCTATTTATGACTAAACATTCTTGTTTATTTCTCCATATAACATTTTGTAATTGTTTCAGTTTATTTAGCTAATTTATGTTTAGGAATCAGACTATGTGAACAAGAATTAAAATCGATGCGTAAATATTTGTATGTTGCTAACAATACTTTTCGTGTGATATTTGACAGCTAAGGGTCATTGACGTTCCTATTTTATTTGAAACGCATTATTCTAACAACATCTAACAAATATTATGAGTGAAATTAATGAAAAAAAAAAAACATTGTTGTATTAATTCAATGCCAAATGATAGTCATAACGCAATGAAATGCGATGGTGTTAAATACACTTCACATGCTTTAAATAGCATCTCAAGATTTCGTTTCGCAAAAATAAAGTACTGTAAAAACCCAGTAACATTTTCCTCTATGCGTCATTGTACGAACCTCGTAAGAATATGGAAAGTTCAAAAGTACTTAAGAATAGTATAAACATCGTCATTATCCTGGCTCCTAGAAGAATTATCTGCTATTCAATATAAATATTTATATAGCAATTTATTCCGTTACTAAGCCAAAAAAACAATATAGGGCTATACATACAAGTTATTATGAACAGACTAACGAGTAAAATGTTAAGTGTGAATAAATAAATAGCACGCAACAGTACAATACAATACATTGTCCTAAACCCACACTAAGATCGAGTCTTGTGTCGGGGTTATCAGGAACTTCAAGAGAATTTTGGGTGTCACAAGCACCCCGAAAAAAATATTTGTGGGCTGCACGAACATTTCTCGCGGTGCGAGAATCGAACCTTCGGCTTTCCGTTTCACAGGCGGCGTTAAACCGTCTGCGATATTGAGTCTGTCTTGGCTGAATGCAGCCGTGACGTCTTTATTATTATAGAATAATGTGACAATGAAACCACATTTCCCCATTATCTATAATATTTCATACAATTTTACATTATATAACAACGAAATGTAGTGTTATTTTGGTTGAATCCACTCAGCTCAACATTTTTCATCTACTCATGATGACTTTACAGAACCGATAAATATTCTAACATTTCAAAGACTACGACAACTTACAACTCTTATCGCATCCAACAGTTATTAACGGTATCTCATTTATGATTCACTATCACGGGCTTTTCCACGCGTTTATACTCGTTATCCAGGTGCAAATATTCCAAAACTTAAGGCAATGGAACCATCACAGTCTAAGAAGGGAACCATTGATTTAACCATTCACGATTGGCCTATCAATACATTCGGAGTCGAAGTATCAAAAAGATGGCCGTGAAAATCGCGTTAAAGTAAATATTAAATTGACTTAATGTAAGTAATGGTTTTGTCTTATCGATAATAAGATTTAATATCTCTTTTTTTACTAAACTTTCTGCAGTAATACACGCAAGCATTTGAAAATCGTTGTGAGCGCCTCTCCACTATAGATGCATTGGAGTGTCGCATCACTTCCTCAGAACACTTTACGCGCTCTTCGCCATTTCCTTTTATTAATACCACGGAATAGAATACCCTAATTCATGATCAAAATACAGTAAAACACTACAGACCTCTACAATTGCTAGCTTTTAAGTAAAATCATTTGGTCCTAACGGACCAAGACCATCGCTCCACAAAAGTTGAGGTCCGAAATTACGTTTGCAGGAGCCCTAATTTTATTAAGAGAAAAAAAGAAGGAATAAAACACTTACCAGTTATTAATTACTTCAGGTTCCTCATGGTACACGTAAATATGCCGCGTCGTACCATCCTTCATGAACGTCAGTTGCATTGAGTTCGTGTGGCCAATTTTAGCCGGAGCGAACGCTACGTTCAATTCAGACAGTTTGAGAATGCCCTTAGGCTCCTTGTTCTCTCTGACGTGGTATCTGTGGAAATATATCCAATAAATGTGATGCTCCCAACAACACGACTTGCAGTGCTTCCTAGACTTGATTCTATAATGCAGATCTTGCAATGACTGTGAATGTTTGACCATTGGGTCCAACTTTGGTGTAATAGCTATAGTGTTATGTTGAACGCAGTCCACGCTGATTGCTACAAGTCAATGACTCTTACCTGAATAATCCTCAAAATCCTTTCGTTTCGCACTAATGTGTTCTATAGCTTCTTGAAGAGTCGTTGAAATAATATCTAATACAAACAAGGTCAATGCAGCCCATGGTTTAACACTAAGTTAGAACACAAATAAAACAAATACAATGCAAGGCAAAGCGACACGGACCTTCATTATGAGTTATTATTGTTCGTGAATACAAAATGAGGGACTATGTGATGAGTTGACGTATGCGACGGTCAGTGTGAACGGACGTTTAACGTTGTTTTTTTTTTCAGAAATCGTCGATGTCGTCCTTACCTCAAGCGACCAAAGTTTTTGACTCGGAGACGATCGATTATACGACCGAGACAACCCGTAGTACGGCCGCAGCCGTCTGAAGCGAGGTGATACCTAAGAACCAGTCCGGTAATGTTTAGCCGAAATATTTGATTTCACGGTAATTAAACGTAATTACAGCCTATACCAAATGCCGTTTCCATTATAAAAAAATCGGAATTAGATGTCAATGATTTCTGCCGCTTTTTTATCTGTGCAAAATAACTGCAAAATAATATTTATAACTTCTAGTCTATATAAGTGTTGCCGCAAACAAAATAAAAAAAATATACGTTTACTCCTAGTACTACAGTGTATTTGAAGCTAAACGCTACTAGATATTAAAGTATAGCGCATTTTTATTGGCGTATAATATCCAATATTAATTTGATCTAAAACAAAGCTTAAGGAAAATTCCGTTGACATCTTCACAGGATGTGTACAAAAACGCAGCGAATCAACGAATAAAATTGTTATAAACAATCTATTATTAAACCGCTTACTTGGCTTCATGTTTAATTTCCTGTTTGTAATACATGTTGTACAACGAACGCTTTGAAAATATATTTCATTTTAGCTATGGCTTATTTTACTTTCAGTTATGGAAAAATAAAAACTCGCACTAGGCCGCCTGGTAGACTTTATGGCCAAACCGCTCTCTATTGCAGAGAAGACCCGTGCCCAGCAGTGGAACGTTTATGGGCAAATAAAGTGCAGTACAGTATGGAGAAATAGTACTAAACTTTTGCGTAAATACCGCGAATTGATTAAAGAAGAGCAAAAACGTATTCGTTCCAATTGTAAAACAAAATTGCGTTAGACCCTTAATCATTTACATCGATCGCCACTTTAATAGTACCAATATTTAAAATAGAAGGGCAAACATATAACCTACAACCGTGCCACCAAGGCTTGCAAGAGGGCCTACGTTAGGGCGGATGCCCAGCGCGTTAGCAGGATTGGGCGTGCGTTCGCCGATCACCCAACTAGCAGTCGTGCTTATTGGAGTTTGGCCAGGGCCGTTCAATCTAACTTCTGCCGTCCAGCGTTGCCACCGCTGAGGTACCCAGAAGGGTCGGTGGCCCACAAGCCGCAAGAGAAGGCTGCCTTGCTGGCAAATCTCTTTGCGGCTAAATCCCGCCTCAAACACCGTGGTACCCAGATGCTGCCCACACTGCCTGATTGCGGTTTCTCAATGGCGGATATTCGCATCAGGCAGTGTGATGTGCGGCGTGAGTTACGGTTTCTCGATGTGCATAAAGCCAGTGGTCCGGATGGGATACCAGCGGTGGTGTTAAGAGCTTGTGCAGCCGAGTTGTCTCCTGCACTGACTCGCCTCTACCGAGCGTTCTACCGCACAGGTGTTGTACCGGAATCTTGGAGGTAGGCCAATGTGCAACCGATCCCCAAAAAGGGTGATCGGTCGGACCCTACCAATTACCGCCCTATCGGTATCACCTCAGTGATGTGTAAGGTCATGGAGCGGATCATAAACGTTCAATTGGTCCGCTACCTGGAGGATCACTCGTTGATCAGTGACCGACAATACGGATTTCGCCAAAATCGATCGACGGATGATCTTCTAGCGTTTGTCCTGCATAGCTGGGGTGAGGCGATTGAACGGCGTGGCGAGGCTCTTGATGTGAGCCTCGACATTGCCAAGGCGTTTGATAGGGTCTGGCACCGTGGTCTTCTGTCCAAGCTTCCGGTATACGGTCTGCCCGGCAACCTGTGTTCGTGGATTTCCGGCTTTCTGCATGGGCGTAGAATACGTGTAGTCGTTGACGGACACGCTTCGGCGCTCATGTCGGTAAATGCCGGAGTTCCTCAGGGCTCGGTGCTGTCGCCCACCTTGTTTATTCTGCATATCAATGACATGTTGTCGCTTGGCAACATTCATTGCTATGCAGATGACAGCACGGTTCATGGGCGATACCACTGCGGGCCTCCAGGTTGCCGAGTCGAAACTGTGAAGGGACGCGAAGACCTTGTCATTGAGCTCAACCGGACCTTGGATCTCATTTCTACATGAGGTTCCAGGAATATGGTTGAGTTCAATGCCAAGAAAACCCAGGTGTGTGCGTTCACGTGCAAAAAATCCCCGTTCTCTCCCCTCCCCATTCTTCAGGGTGCTCCCCTCTCAATGCGAAATGACCTAAGTATCCTTGGATGGATTGCAGCGGCGGGCCATCCACATTGTGAATGATGCAGACGTTACGAGCAACTTAGAGTTGCTACAACTCCGGAGGGATGTCGCCTCTCTAAGCGTATTCTACCGCATATATCACGGTGAGTGCTCTGAGAAATTGTTCAACTTGATCCCCTCCTCTCCATTCCTAACCAGAACCACGCGTGCTAGCTTGCGAAGCCATGGCTTGACAGTCCACACCAACCAAACGGTTCTCAAATTCTTTTTATGCCGCACCGTCAGGCTGTGGAATTGTTTGCCTTCTCACGTGTTCCCTCCTTCCTACAATCCTGGGTCCTTCCGTCGTAGTGTGAAAAGGCAGCTTAGCAGGCCGGCATAATTGTTTCCAATGGCATGGGACTGCCGTCCGATGACAATGGATACTCTGCCTGTGCGGCATTTGCGCTTACCATCAGGTGCAATGCCGCCACTATGCCGGGCCATTATAAAAAAAAAACATAGGTTTATGTTTAAAAATGTAAAATATTTTTATTATACCAACAATTACATTTGGTATTTCCTGCTTTCAGCATTGCCATATTTTAGAACAATAACATAAAACCAAAAGTTACATTATCAATTCTATCAGTGTAATTGGAATTACCATAAATAATACAGTACGAAATTACACATGTTCTCCACAGTAAATAATACATTAGCCGATTCGAATAACTAAAATATAAAGCCTGTGTGGAATATTTGAATAAGAAAACGTATCGAGATAATCGGAACAACGCGAGCCGACAGCCGACCTTCACAAAAACATATGCCCCCTAAGTGAATTGATTTAGTATGAAGGCATAATTTTAGACGAGATCGCTAACGAAATGGCCACATATCAATATTACCTAATAGACCAAGGTGAAGGATGCTCTGTGACGTGGCGTCTGAACATGACTTGGTAACTGTTCAATAAAACTGATATTGAGTCGGTCTACGTCACACCGTGTAAGAATTTCACAATTCGCCATCCTGTTTGCACGTGTAATTACAACAGCAGTGCGAAAACACCGCGGAGCAGTAACCGAGGCAAGTTCAAGATTACGTAGTCGGTCAATATTTGCACGAGCCTCTTTACGTAGGAAGGCAACGAGAGGTGTGGAACTTTTCGTCTCGCCTACGTCACGTATTTACCCACAACGACCACCGCGACGGAACTATCGCGAATTACATTCTTATAACACTACTGTATTTTTATATGACAAATACGTAAATTAATTTGACTTTTTAATCGCTTCAGATTACTAATATTTTAATAGGATATGCAAATTAAAGGTAATTTTATCAGAATAAGGAAAATACCGTACATACGTAATGTAAACCACATGTTTATTACTAATGGTTGCCAAGGGAAAATAATGTAAACCAAATATGGCGTGTAGAATACATATCGCACACTTATTTGCATTTGTTGTCAACGTATTGTTAAATGTGTAAACATGAGCAGGTGATAGCTTATTAATTTTTAGTATTAATTGTTAAGCGAATGATGTATGGAATTAACAAAACCTGAGAACATCGAGTGAGTAAGCGGTAAAACGATGCAATGAATTATTGTGGGACACGTTAATTACGACATTTGAGCATTTGGCCAAACAGAATGTTAGTGGTACAAGTGACTCACTTGAGGGTGTCTTCGTTCTCGCTTAGGACGAACTTCCTGAGCTGGTAGCGGCTGTCCTCCTTACCCCGCTTCATGAGGAAACCTACCATAGTGCCGGATAGGTAGGTCTGCCGCTCTGGATGACAAAACTCCTCTCGTTCATACTTCGCGCGGATCCATTGCTCTATAAGCACTCTGTAAAGTATCCATTTATTTATCATATTAATACTAACATTAATTTTATCTACTTTCAGACAACAATAGATCAATTTATTTGTATGGAGCTTATAGTATGTAGATTGACAAATGTAAAAATAACTTAGGTAATCCCATGTAAACGTGTGGTTCATGCTTCCAACAGGTCGAAGATGAGATCCTTGGGGGAGGCATATGTTCAGCAGTGGAATTCCTCTGGCTGAAGAGAGAAAGAGAAAGAGAGAGAGAGAAATAAATGGTTCCTTTAAGATAAATTAGTTCGGACACAGGAATTTTTTTGCTAACTAAAAAGCAAAGCAAATGAATGCAACACTACATCAACGTGAACAAAAAACATAGGTTTATGTATGTATGTATAGCTTTTATAAAATTGTTTACTTCCACAAGTATTTCCATATCATCGTTTTATTTTAAGAGAAACAAATATTTGTTAAAACGCAAATAAGATATAATTTCACTTGCACTATCGCAATCTTTAGTAGGCTTCCACAATGATTTGTTTGTTGTGAACCAAAGATATAGTGACAGTCATTTGTCGATAAGTTTAAATCTGACGCAAGACAGGAAAACTTGAGCAATTCGTTTGTACGAGTATACTTGAATGTACGGTGATGCAAAAGTCCGTAGCTGAGATGCTTAGAGAGTTGCAATGAAATTGTGAAAGGATGTGCGTGAATTGAGAGGCTATAGGTTCGAAAATTTGGTTTGTACCCGAAAACTTTCATAGTTTGGTGTGAATGGCTGTCAATGGTGACTCGAGCCTGCCATTCGCCTGATGGTAAGCGATACGACCGCTCATGAACAATAACAAAAACAAAACAACACCATGAATTACTAAGCAATGCTCGGCATTACACATTATCATACGATGTTATGTCTCAATAATCCGACGATAGTCTCCACACGCCTTAGCAAAACTTAAGTCGGTTAGTCTCAACAAATAGACAATAACTAGGCAATTAATTACAGCGAATAAATGGTTTTCGATTGATTTTCGCCATGACAACTAAATCAATATTAAATATTTATTGATAATTGACTAATTGAATTTACTACGAAAATGTAATTAGATAACTATTTATCAAATTTCGTCAGAACTATCAGCAAACAACTTAGTGAAGTCTTGTTGTGTTCATGAGCCAATCCGATTTTGCGATTGTGTGCAGAATAACTTATTTTTCTTTGCTAAATCAATTTGCACAACCAGCCGAAAAACTAGTATAATACAAATCGCTAACAAAATAGTATTATATTTATTTAAATTCATACATAGCGACACCTGTATCTTACACTAAGGGGAACTAAATACTATCAGCCTTATCAATAGACAGTTTATAAAGCTTTTTTATGTATCGAATGTTTTAGGGAAAGAAAGGGACAAAACATTCGATAACGAAATCAATCGTTTCATACATTTTTTCCGGTTCAGAGTTAGCCTCTCCTGTCCCTTACTTAAGATGTCACCGATTTAGTCAGAATTTTCAGTGTGTTCGACCTCTACCAGATCTTCTTTAAACGCCTTTGAATTTTCGTTCTGAGTGTCCTATCGTCCTGGTATGTTCGCAGAACCTCTCATCATTCATTTTTCTATTTTCGCCACTACATCCTCTTTCAATATATAGATTTCATCGTTAATTATTACATTGACGATAATCCTAAAGCTACTTGCAGTAATGTACACAGTCCAGGTAAAATTATCAACAAGCGATAGACTATTATGTATTTCTTTCCGGTTGATCCCACAATATATTTATGAGCCTGACAGTTTTAGTACCAGTATTAAAGTGGTTGCCATTCGCGTGGATAAGAATTATGAATATCCTGCCACCAGCAAATATTCGACATACATAATAAAACTCATACTTCATCCCAGAAGGGGTAGGTAGAGGTGCTGGTAGTAACCAGTACACCCACGTTTCGACTTGTCTGTTTCGTCCCACGATATATTGGGGACGAACCTATCGCCATATCGGGTACAAATTTCTGATTCCGGGCTGATAATGATTTGTAAAATCCCTTATCAGTTCGCCCGACCCGGGATTCGAACCCGAGACCTTAGCTTCATAATCATACTACGCTACCGAGGCAGTTAAGTATACTAGTTTGTTTATACCATCATGTCGTTTAATTATACCAAATTAGCCATTAATGTCACCCCTTAACTGAGCGTCTAGCCATTAATTAGAAGAGTTAATATGAGCCGAATATGCTATCGTAACTAGAATTGGCATAGTTATATAGATTTAAGTGCTATTGACTATTTTGAATTTTCCCATCAATCGTTTATCGCTCATGCGGTCTCCACGATCCCAGATATGATTTTAAGATCAGACAAGCATTTTAGATGCTTTGAGGTAAAAAAAATGTCATGTCAATGGAATTGGATTATCGTGAGAGCTGGCTTTAAATCATAAAATAATAGGTTAAAATATATTTCTGCTTATATACATATTTTTAATTTCATTGATTATTTTGGAATTTCGCAATAACGACTCTTTCTTTTCAGTTTATGAATTGAGTTTTGTGTATTTAATTATCACTTACGTATGTCACAGAATTCAGATAATATCTGGTTCTAAGCTGATATTCAAATAAGGAATACTAGATGTACATTTCGGTGCGAAGAAGCTCGAACCAGATTTGGACAGTATCTAGTAGGGCGATATGAAATATCTAACTCATTATCAGAACTAATTTATGATAAGCAACAATTCTCGTTAATATCTTAACTATATCAATAAGTGTGAATCATAATGTGTATTTGTTTTCAATTTATCCAGGCAGAAATGAATCATACCGCACGCGACTGCTTTTTTTGACATACAGTAATTTACAGACCATAATTTGACGTAAACTTTACCAGGATATGTTGTTAGTTTTGGTACCATGGTAGCAGTAGCGGCATTAGGTTGGGGCGATGTTTGACGTCCGCCCACTACACATGTTGCTTTTTTTTTTCAATTATTATGATTGCATGAATCTTCTAGCGACTAACGCCCAGGGTAACGGTAGTGCTAAAGGCTAAAGCCAGCAATCTATGTTTACTAACTCTCATGAGCTAATCACTACATAGTATAAAACAAAGTCGCTTTCTCTGTCCCTATTTCCCCTTGTTTGCTTAAATCTTTAAAACTACGCAACGGATTTTGATGCGGTTTTTTTTTAATAGATAGAGTGATTCAATAGAAAGGTTTACATGTATAATAACATCCATTAAATAGTGGAGAAATATTGTTATATTTGAGGTTTCTAATGTGATGTCGTTAATTATCAATATTTTTCCGCTTACATTGCAAACGCAGGCTGAACCCTACGAGATTTATCAAAATAATGTACTACATATTTGTACACATTGAAAAGGTCTACAGAAAACTCCGTGATGGTATATGTCTATCTCTTATGGATATCCCACAATAACATTTTTTTGTCATTTACTTTTTACGACAAATAATGGCTAATTTTCGAAGCGATTTTAACCAATACAGCAATCCTTATCCAATTAAATATCTTAAATAAATTGATGATTTAATATAGATCTATGTGGTCCTTTACAGCACAAGATTTAAATGAATATTTTCGAAGATATTACAGATTTAAAATTGCGGGACGTACCGCTTGTGGCGGTACTGGCCGGTCGGGGCCGCGGCAGCGTGCCTATATTATGTATAGCAGGGGCGTGCACTCCTTGTAGGCAGAAATGCAGTGCTTTACTTGCCATTCACAGATATTTTATTATAACGTTCGTACGTTTTAGATGACTTTAATTTATAGTAAATAAATGAATAAACAAAATAACTAAACGCCTAATATTTTATAAATAGCACCTATTTGCAATCACGCAAACATTATGGTTGCCACGCGAAAAGCAAGCGGCGCTGCAAAGCAAATTAATGTATCTAATCAACCAAGTCATGCCGCCGCGTGCCGCATTACATTTGTTTGCATGTGTGTAGTAATTTTGGTGTCCGTGCACAGTCGCAAACGCACACACCCATGAATATTGAAAGCCGCGACTCCTGCGGCAGGCCTCGGAAGTTCGGCAGTTGTCGGGAGTAATCGTAAATATTCGTTGCCTATAATCCGAGTAAAATTAATAGGCTGGAATCTAATAAATCACCTATGCACATTATGCATTTTTGGTTAGTAAGGTTTTATTTGTTTAAATAGAAATGTTTTGTGTTTCGCGGGGGCCATTTTGCTTTTTTTATGAGATTTTGCATTGTTTACTAATTTATACTAGTATGTTTGTAAAAAAAATAGATTTCTTAACGGATTTTTCATTTTAACGTTTGAAAGTGTGTACATTTAACAGTTTATTACGTTTTTTTTTTCAAGTTTCGACATTAATTAATAATAATAATAAAATCTTGCGTTTATTTACATCGGGATAGGTATAGTATTCTCAACTAACCGGAACCTTGAATATGTGAAAATTGAAAGCTGACTAGGTGAGTTTTTTTTATTTTACTTTGAATTTTATTAGAATTTCTTCCGCCGCGACGATCGATCGCTGTTTTGTCTGCGTTGCCGTAGAAGATGGACATGAATAGTAGTACATCTAAGACTTGTTATGTTGGCATGGTTTCCGACTTAGAGATCCGTCGCGTGGCTGTGGTTATGCTAAAAAACTATAAAAGAAAAAGTTTTTGTGACCGAGTACTCCGCCGCATACCCAGTGTCATAATCCTGTGCACGCCGCTGCTATATAGGAATGTTTATATGTATAATAATAATACGTACATATTATTGTACAGAAATCTATTTGTACCCGGGCGAAGCTGGGCCGGGCCGCTAGTACAAAATATAAATAAACATGACAAATCATAGTAACTATTAGGGATGCATATCGCCTCTTTATCAGAAACAGTTAAAATCAAAGGGTAAAAGACAGAAAGAAAGAAAACACGCAAGTCACTTGGGCACAATTTCGAGATACCATTTCGCTCGAGTGGCGTGGGACTAGACTCTAGAGCAATGATGGGAATTCATTTAAAAAGCGACATTTTATACGATAAGCTGTCAGTCTTGGTTTCTGCCTATTGGGAAAACCAGCTTATCAAGCTGTTAAAAAACCTTAACACTCACAGCTTTATTTATAGATATTATACATATAAACCTATTTTAGCTATCAAATGTTTGGGCCCTTTTGAACGACTTTTGGATTCAGTTTGAGCGAAGAAGACAAAACATATAAATCATATCGATATTAAAATAAGTTTATAAATTGTCTATGAATATGGTCGTGATTCTCTTTTATAAGCTTCGGCTATTAAAGTCAACATATCATCCTACTACTTTTTTATAGCCCAATTAATCCTATTACCGTTGATAAAGAAATTTATAACCTTCCACAAAGCAATGAAACAAAATCGTCTCTGATTGAAAATAAGTTTTCCCTCCAATACTCGTAAATAACATATCTCAAGCGTGGAACGTTCCATGAAATGTTTTCGCTTCTTATCATTCACTTATTCCATGGGACACATAGATAAACATGTGGGTCAAGTTTTGTTATGCCCCCAATAACTGCGTGCGATTTATTTTCTTTTAAAACTTGTTTCGTCACACCGTGTGCCGGGTTGTTAACTTTGGATATTTGTAATATTTAGTGTTAATTGGTGTATTTATGTCGTAATGAGTGGATAGTTAAAATTCTTTGTTTTAATTATTCGTATTTACGGTTATTAGCTAGTTATTTACGAGAATATTTTTAAATTACAAACACAAACATAATTAACATTGTGTACTATAAAATATTTTTGTAATGTCTTCATGACGAATATATCATAAGAGTATAAGATACCTATAGACGTAAAACAAGGTACCGGTCAAACTATGTTTTCCCATAGTTTCATCCTCACAGTGTTGAAAAGCATTTCACCAATTTTAGGAGTATCCATGGTTTATATCAATTAGTTTTCACTTAATAAAAATCCACAAGTGTACATTAAAGAAAGACTTACTGCGGATCATTCCTATTAGGTCTTCTATAGCAGGGAGGCACTCGTTCCTCGTATTTATTCTTAGCCGCTGCGTTGCCCACCTCCTTCATCCTTTCCACTTGGGAGTCCTCCCATCGGTCCAGCTTCAGATGCTTCACCTTGCTGATATGCGCGCCCATCCCGCGGTGGATACTGGCGCATCGCATGCAAATGAATATGCCCAGATTGTACGAGGCCCAGTCCGGATCTGGAATATAAGAATTGTGTTTTAATATATATTTATAAATTTAAAGTAATAGCGAGTCGATCCTATCGTTCGCCTGATAGTAAACGATACGACCGCTCCAAACAGTAGCAAAAGAATTCCACTGCGCTCGCCATGCTGAGGCATAAGATGTTAAGTCTCAATATGTCCAGTACTTAATTATTTTTTTAAATAAATAAATATCTCCCAACAGTCACATACATAGTCCTGCCCCACACTAAGATCGAGTCTTGTGTCGTGGGTATCAGGAACTACGAGAGACTTTTCGGTCTCACAAACACCCGAACCGGAAGAAATATTTGTGGGCCGCACAAGCATTTCTCTCGGTGCGGGGATCGAACCCGCGGCCTCTCGTTTCACAGGCGGCGTCTAACCAACTGCGCCACGGAGGCTGTCAATTAATCTGGCTATAATGTCTTTCAATCTGAAACACAACAGTGCATTTACACTGCTGTTTGGTTGGAGAAACAGACACTGCGGTGGTACCTACCCGCGCGGCTTCTCATATATGAGAGACCTACCACCAGTGACAGGGAGTAAGTATGAACTCTATCAGTGGCGGCGTAAGGTAGGTTGGCACCCGGGGCGGTTTTGTATTGAGCACCCCTACATAAACATAACACCCAATACTAAATAAGCCTACAGCGGATACTCGAGATCGTGCACTTATCAAATCTGACTTTTATCGGAGGAAAGCTATTGTTCTCTTCTTTGGGTGGCACGGAGGCGGCTGGAACTGTATGTTAGTGTCACTGGCCTTCCAGCCTGGCACGTTAGGGATGTTTTGGCCGAGCCGGGTCCCTCACAAAACCTCCGCTAGCATACCGACTAAATTCCTTGGATGACCGTCACACGCATTATGAGCGGCCCCAAACATCACAAGGCGAGAAGCGCATGGCCTCAGCGTCCTATAGAAAATCATTACTGGATGTTTTTTTTTAATTCTTGCCCGGCATAATAGCCGCATTGCGCCTGATGGTGAGCGCAAATGCCACCCAGGCAGAGTATCCATTGGCATCGGACGGCAGTCCCATGCCAATAGATACAATTATGCCGGCCTGCTAAGATGCCTTCTCACACTATGGCGGAAAGACCCAGGATTATAGGAAGGAGGGAACACGTGAGACGGCAAACAATTCCACAGCCTGACGGTGCGGCACAAAAAAGAATTTCAGAACCGTTTGGTTCGCGCCGGGATGGTGTGGACCATCTAGCTATGGCTTCGCAAGCCAGCACGCGTGGTTCTGGTTAGGAATGGAGTGGAGGGGATCAAGTTGAATAATTCCTCAGAGTATTCACCGTGATACAGGCGGTAGAACACGCTTAGAGAGGCGACATCCCTCCGCAGTTGTAGCGACTCTAAGTTGCTCGTAACGTCTGCATCATTCACATCCATCCAAGGCATCGAGCAGGTACGGGTGGATCCATCCCAGAGGTGCGAGCAGTACTCCATACCCGGCCGGACATGCGCTTTATACAAGCGATAAAGCTGACCGGGCGTGAAAAACCGACGCACCCTGTTCAGGACTCCAACCCTGCGTGATGTGGCAGATATTACGCCCTCGATGTGATTCCTTGGATTGAAATCACAGCGGATATCCACACCAAGGATACTCAGGTCATTCCGCACTGAGAGGGGAGCACCCTGAAGAATGGGGAGGGGAGAGAACGGGGATTTTTTGCACGTGAACGCACACACCTGGGTTTTCTTGGCATTGAACTCAACCATATTCCTGGAACCCCATGTAGAAATGAGATCCAAGGTCCGGTTGAGCTCAATGACAAGATCTTCGCGTCCCTCCACAGTTTCGACTCGGCAACCCGGAGGCCCGCAGTGGTATCGCCCATGGACCGTGCTGTCATCTGCATAGCAATGAATGTTGCCAAGCGACAACATGTCATTGATATGCAGAATAAACAAGGCGGGGGACAGCACCGAGCCCTGTGGAACTCCGGCATTTACCGATATGAGCGCCGAAGCGTGTCCGTCGACGACTACACGTATTCTATGCCCGTGCAGAAAGCCGGAAATCCACGAACACAGGTTGCTGGGCAGACCGTATGCCGGATTTCTTCTTTTGAAGGGTGCGACTGTTTCAAAACGCGGTGCCAGTTAAAGATGTTTAGGTCATCTACGTCAAAGATGAGGCCATGCGCCCTGTCGCTCATATCCAAGTTGCTGTAGGTAAGGGCGCACCGCCCCCTGCACAGTATGCCAAGCCCAGCGTAATGTCGCCTCTTATGACGGTTAGGTAATACCGTGGCGAAATTCTCATACTCTACGACAGGGTAGAGGCGCCGCAGCGGTTCAGTCATTTATTGCCCGGCAACCCTTTTGTGCAGGTGGCAGTGAGCGGGATCGTTCACCTCGCGATCCTGTCTCGTGCTATTCTTCTGCGAGATCACGATCTCGCAGAACGAGAGTTTTGCTTGCCAAGCCTTGCCAATCTCGACCATCGAGGGCATCACGACCGAGAGCGAGAGGTCTACTCTGGCGGCTGCATGAAGTATTCTGCGCTCATCACCCCAGAGTGGGCACTCCGAAAGAGTGTGTTTTTTCACAATGATGGCACACAGCGGAAAGAAACCGTAAAAGGCCATCGATCGCACAACTCCCGCGTACAGCCTCTGGTAAGGGGTGCCAGAATCTTCGAAGTTGAGTTGGTTAGACCAGGACCTCCCGAAGCTGAACCCTTAAGAAATTAAGTGTTTTTTACGATACCCTCAGACCAGCCCCTAATAATAGATTATCAGAAAAAGTCTTAATTTTAATTAGAAAAGAAAGAAATTTATTTTACTTTTGGTTAACTGATAATGGGAAGAATGTGCTTGCTTTTCTGAGCAAAGCTTCCCAAAACGGGGCTCCAGTTTGGCTCACTCGACTCGATCGCCCCTGGGACAATGCTGCGACGCCCCAGGGCTTCGTGACGCTTGGTTTGGGAAGCCCTAGGCTAGAGAATGCGTCTGCTGCCTTGACTAGTTTCGATCTTAGGCTCATGGCAGGACATGAAAATTCCACCGACTATACAAGACAACTCTAACATACTTCACCAGGAGATGATAGAGACCTCCACGCCATCAACTGTGATGTAGGCCCCTGCAAGTGGCTCCTAGACTCGTGCAAGCGGATAATCTCAAATTTATCAGCTACGAAGCCCAGCTACCGAATTTTAGAATTCATTGTTTTAAAGAATGAGACATTATATTTAAAATACTTCAAAATATACTATTAGTTTTATACAAATAGCTAGATACAAGGGTTGGTAGCTATTTCTGGATACAGGTAGATTTTGTGTGCTTTCTGTGGGTGTCTTTGGCACCCCCTGGTGCTTGGAACCCGGGGCGGAACGCCCCCCCCCCCCCCCCCCCCAATGGTAAAATACCACCACGCTGGCCTAGTGCGGTTGGTAGACTATAGCTACTATAGTAACCATTGTAAATATTATGATGCAGGTTTCCCTGCGATGTTACCCTCAAACTGCGTAGTAATTGCTATCAATATAATATGACTTTAAAAAGCAGCGGGGTGCCTTGGGATGAGGCCACTACTCGCAAATTTACATATGAAAATTGCTTGTTCAGATTTATAGAGCTATTATTGTTTTTAAATGGTCCTTCCTGTCAGCGCATGATGGATTTAACTGCACCGCTAAGTTGGCGAGCGTGACCAATATTTTGCAGCGATCAATTTAAAGGCGCCTTGGTGGTGGCTCGATACTTCACTGCAGGCAAGGCCAGAAACGAAACACTTTACAATGTCTTTATTTAATGGTTTTCAACGTATATTATTAAGGTATTTCAGTGGAATTAGATTCTCATAATACTAGGGAATCTTAACGACTTTCAAATACTTACAGTATGTAAGTATAAAAGAGAAAGATCCCATTTTTAAAAACGATTAAATTACTTTAATTCCTAGTTGTAATTAATACAAATGTTAATAGGTAACAATAAATAATTAGAGCTAAGTAAATGTATTTACTTAGCTCTAATAATAAAATTACATTCAAACGATGACTAATACCATACATTTAGTAGTTATAACTGTTTTTTTTCATGTTGGCCGACCGCAAACCGAGTCCTTTAGCAAAATATTTAATTTATCCTGTTTTATCCGCATATTATTCCTATGACTATTTTCTATATTTATTTATAAAGAAAATATTTAAATATTCCTCTTCCATGTAGATTCAGCAAACAAGAATGCAATTTATACAGTAAGTATAGAATTAGAATAAAAGAATATAGATGTCTATCTATCTATTTCTCTAATTCTCTCTCTCCAGCTACAGTCTATTGTTGAACATAAGCGTCCTCAAAGGGCCCTTAAATTAAAATAAGAATTTGAATAAAACATCAGCTTAACAATATTTAACATAGTAAGAAAAAATAAAAATATATGAATACTAAATATATTACTAATATTATCGTTTTAAAATTTTAATATGACTGGTAAGTGGTAAAGACTTTTAATTTTCCGGTGTAGTGCAGTTACACAAATGATTACACAGAAAGTTCGCTGCCTTTCATCGGCGTGGGCCGTAGAGGAAGTATGAAATAAATATATGCAAAAGGCTATTTCGAATTCCCGAGAGAACAACCTTCGAATAAATAATCCTGTTAATTAATATAAATGATATGTAAATAATATTTTCCTACAGTTAATTATTCGATGAACTAACCTGAACAAAGGACGTCATTTCACATAATAATTTTCTCAATTTCAAACAATTTGTCAAAGAGATAACAGTGATTTATTGTTATAAACGTAATTAATATGATTTATAGTCAGATAAATCATAATTATTGTTGTGTTTTATTTTGTTTATTTAATACGTAATTACGTGCGTATTACACTGGTTCACATACAGTGGCAGGGCTGCTACCTGAACAACGATTTCATATATTTATTTTAGCACAATTAATAAAATATTGAAGAAAGGTGTTGATTTAAGTTTAAAAAAAATATAGTCCAGAAAATATTGATTTAATGTATAAAAATATTAAACATTTCTCTGTCTCTTTTGCGCAATCCATAATATCTAAAGATTTTAGAGTTATCATTCAACGAACATCAAACTCAACAAAATGTGGAATCCTAAAGGTTTGTTTCCGAGTGTCCAGTTAATGATTTCCCATACGACGTCTCTTGTTAATAACGCACTCAACTCAAAGCTCGTTAAAAGTGTTTACGTATGAGAATTTACGACCTCTATTACCGGCACTTATTTTCCTTTTTCTTATCGCGTGAAAATAAACGTAAGTGCAAATACGATAAGCGTAAATCGTCACAGTGAGATTAGAGCGACGCCTAGCGTAATCGCGACGCTGGCACTTACGATTTCTACGAAGATTTCCCGGTGGATCGCGATCGGTTTAGTCGCGATACGGTGATGCGAAATTTGGATTTTTTTGAAGCCATGATTTTTTTTTATTAACTTCTTATTTTCTGTATTTTTTTTATTTTAGCACCGCACAATGACTTCACCTGATGGTAAGTGCGAATAAAGAGTGTCGAAAGCCTATAATAATACAGCTTCAGTAACTGTGTATCTTTCGCCGTAAATATCATCCTATGAAGTATGAACAAAAATAGTACTTCCGACAATTTTTTCTCATGCTGAAATTAGACCCTTTCACTAAATAAATTTTTGGTAAATCAATTTTCTTCCTTTCTTTCTTTTTTGTTTGCATGTGGGTTTTGCAAAGTTTGCATTTCGCCAGCGCTCTTTGTTTTGAATAAATAACGTAAAGTAATATTTAATAAAACATACATCTCCCTTAATACGTCCGCAGGACTTGCAAATATGCATATTGAGAAATAAATTATAAAATACATAAATCTAGAATAACAAAAACGATTCTGTAGATAATTAAAATTATAAAAACTATAGATCCTTGCATAGAGCACTATTTCTTGAATATTTAACTACATCATTTATTATTAAAAACTTAAATACTTGTGTTTATGAGCATTCAATTTATCTCCACTATTTAAATCCGCAGCTTGAAATCACAATCAAATGTTTTGGTCTGAAACGATAATAAAATTTATCGGAACCGACGGATTGTTCACACCTGTTACATAATAAGTGCATCTGTTTTTTTATAAAATATTAAACTAACATATTATCACATCTAATTTATGCATATAAACTGGAAATACCATATAAAAGCTAAATTCGATCACTTTCGCAAACATCCAAATGACGTCATTTTAGGCATGGCTATTGCATCATAAAACATGATTTGGTTAACAAGCCGTTTCCGGTTGAAATATTCCGAACATTCTTGACTTCTTATTAACAATCTATTATATGTATTATTTAATTGTCAATTTTAGTACTGCTAGCAAATCACAGAGAATTCATTTTCACGCAAAATATTCGAGATAAAGAACAGCTGATTTAATTATCAAATTCCTTTTTACATATTTCTCGCTAATACTTAAAACTTCATATTATGTAGTGTATAGATAAGGATGTGACGTGCGCGTCATGCATAAACACTAGGTAAAAACACATCGAGAAAGTTCAATAAACACGATCGAATATCGTACACTATGTACCTACTGGCTAGTGGCTCGTGGGTGCATGTACGCTCGGTAAAAGCGTTCGACGCGATGGTCCACTAAAATAGAATACTCGTATGTATCGGTCCCCGCGATGTTAGCAACACATAATACCCAACATAACGTTTGTCTAGCCTACCTCGGTCTAGCTCGGCCCAGATCCTTTTTTGTTGCGATGACTAACAGGAATAAATCGGCCGGCCATGAAAGCGAACTGCGAACGCGTTGTTAAAAACAACTGATATAGTCCTTGTGTTTAGACCTTAGATAAAACCCGACCTAGCTCAGTATAGAACATTACCAACTGTCAGGCTGCAAGAAAATTGATGTTTTGGTGAAAATAGGCGTTTCCACGTCGCGACTGGCATCGCATCCGTGTTTACAAGCGTACTCACCGACACGACGTCACGCTCACGCACACGCGCGCACGTGGCCTCTGAGCCACTCGTAAATAACAACGGCGTGTCATATCACAACCAAATGTAGAAGCGAATCGCCTCTGCGGACGACTCACGAAATGTTTAATGCCTAAAACTGTACAGCAGAAGATAATTCTGAATAACTTGCAATTTACATAATTGTTTTTGATTGATCTGTACATTGTAATCCCAAAGAGTTGTATGGTTATGTAACGTTGCATTCTTTTTACAGTTACGTGTTGTTTTCATTGACGTAAACACACATTGTTATGTTTTCTTCAATATTGCGACAAATAATGCATCGATTATCGCTATAATAACCGATTGGTCCACTTGCTAAGATGTTGGCTTTCTCTGACTGCATTTACTCTTATTTCTCGCACAGATAAGTATTTTTATAGCCTAGTGCTGTAAAGATATTTGTCCGGATTGCAAGTCTGATAGTAGGAATAACACTCCTTTTTAATGTAACTTTAATGTCGAGCTGATGATGTAACGCACAAATTAAGAAATAAACGTTGTCGGAATGTTTACGATTAACCGTGTTCCAGCACGGAATGAATCATAGAGGAAACCGATTAAATCTATTAAACAGACATGATTCACGCCGAATTTTGCAGGTAAGAAAGCACTACTTTCCTTGAGGAGATGTATCTGCTGTTAATTGATAATAACGCCCGTAAGCAATACAGTGTCCAATTTATCTATGAGACTAAGTATTCTGCACAACATTCGTGTAAAAACTAATGACTCATGTCGCGAGTTATGACTCACGGAGGGTGGCCAGATGCGTGTGAAGAAAAAAATGACCCCATGTCTGAATTGGCTGCGATTTTCAATAGATTTGCAATTTGATAACGAAATTGCATAGATATTTATAGTTATACGGGTACATTATACATATAACTATCATTATGTTTCACGAAAAATTAGCAGTCCCAAATGTTAACGATTTTTATAAATAATGTAATTTTTATTTTTATCCCATGTTTCTGATAATATATGTATGTGTTGAAACTGGTTTGTAAATATATTTTGCACGCTGTGTAACTAAATTATTTTTTTATCCACATGACAAAGATGTTAGACACATATATGACATTAGTAAATTACATTCCATTAAAATTAAATCCAATTAAAAATAGAAATAAATAAAACTCTGAAAATGCATCATGCAAAAATATCAGAATCTATTAAATGTTTGTGATGCTAAACCTTTATATATTATATTCTATGTTGTGTTTTGGTAATAACAAAATGTAATGTGTCTGCTGTCTTCCATTATACCGGGTATCTCATTATCATCATATCATATTCCAGATATGAAAGTTCATAGAAATTATTTAGTCTGTACATACAAATATGTATAATTGAAGTATTTGTTTGAATATTTATTTTTATTCAAGTATATAATTATTTCCACGCTACTTATCAATTCAAGTTATTTTTTGTTTTTCTGTCGTTTTGTTTATTTTTTGCAAACCCGAGAACTGCTGCACCAATTTTGACGGGTCTTTTAAAAGATGATGTTATAACATGCGGGAGGGCGAGTTTATTGCGTGTGTTCGTCCGTTAGCAATTGGGCCTAAGGGTATAATTCAAGTTTATTTATTATATTTATGGCGGTCTTTACATACCATAGAAATTGTTCACGATGATTTTCTTCATCGTTATAGTGCATGGTGATTGACTATCACTATACACATGATTCCGAAAAGTTAGTGACAGATTCGGAAAACATTTATTTACATTTGAATCACGTAGACGAAGTTTTCGGGCAAAAGTAGTATAACTATTTAAATAGAATAGCATAATTTACAGCTTATAATTATTGTAATTATTATAGTTAAGCAGTAAGCCTAAACATACGGGACGTATCGGAAATACTTATGGTCGTTGTCTTAAGTTAGACCCAAAACAAGCCCACTGAGTCTTAGTCGCTGGATATACTCAGGACTGGGTCGCGTCGCGTAGTTCCAGTGGTAGTGTAAGCCCACTGAGTTTGTTTCGCCGGGTCTTCTCAGGAAGGGCCGCGTTGGATCCGGTGGTAACTATAAACCGCTACGCACCGTTCTAATATTTATGGTCCACAAATAATATAATTTAATTTGACTAACGTAAATAATGTATTTCTTTGACAAATAAATTACTATAAAGTAAAAACTAATACTTTAAATAAAATATGAATAAAAACTAAATAAATAAATAAAACTAATTATAAATAAAAATAATATAATTTAAAAATAAATAAAATAAATAAATAAATTGATAAAAGCAAAAAATTAAAATAAGTAATACTAAGTATAGGAAATATATTGTAAATAGAGATTAAGTTCTATGTGTATTGACTTGTCATAAGAGCTCCTTAATTGCCTACGTGATCAATAAATACATTTCATTTCATTTCAAATACATTTCATTTCATTTCATTTCATAGCTCATTAAATTGAAATTAAGTTAGTTACGTTAGTTGATGTTGTATTTGTGGACTGAATATCCGATATTTTTTCCGGTATACAACACTACATTATGCTAATGTTATCAAATCTTTGTCTAAAGTAATAAATCTACGAATAATTATGACAAATACTAAGATAACTTTGCTCGCGATTTCGTCCACGTGTTATAATAATAATATAAATGTCAATAAAATAGTTAAGACAATACTTTAATTAATATATGAAATATTAAATCTGTGACTAAAATAGCTAATTTTATTGGTACTAAAATAGCTAATTTTATTAACTGATGCATCAGTTTTGATAACATTTAGTTTTCAGACGAAACATTGTATTACACATACTGTGGAAAACTTTTCTTTGCCAATTACTTTCAAAACAGTGAATTAATAAAACTTCATTTATAGAGCCAGGCATGTTGAATAACAACTAAAACTACTGGGAAATTGTATCTTTATTGTGATGCCCCATATACATATTTTTCTTAAGTCTTTTATATTGGGACTGAATAAATAAAGTTTTCTTTTGCCCAATTATTTCACAAAAACAATGCTTTTTAATGTTTGTTTCATTTAAGTAAATTGAATTATAAATTTATAGCTAGGTAACCTAAATAATTCTATTAAATGCAAATTAGAAAAATATTTTTATAATGAGTATATTTCATCAATTACAATTTTCCCTCCTATAGGGAAAAAAGTGCTAAGCTACCAATAAAATTAGCTATTTTAGTCACAGATTTAATATTTCATATATTAATTAAAGTATTGTCTTAACTATTTTATTGCTTATTTTTTTTATATTAAAATGCTCTAGTAATTTATTTTATCAGAGATAACATAGGTATAACATTGTACATTTTTTTTAAATATTTTTTCTGTATTACTTTTAGGTGTAAAATAAAGTTTTAAAGAAATAAATAAACATTTTGCAACCCTCAGTACCGAATATTATTTTGGTTGAGATGTGGATTTTTAATGTAAATAATGGTACAGTCATAAAGGAAAACCACAAATGACTATTACTTAAAAATGCTTCTTATACAGACATATGGGATAGGTTTAAAGTAAATTTTATTAAAATTATTAATTGATGACTATTAGTAGTAGTTGTTTAAAAAAGATACACACAAGCTGTAATTATTATTATAATCTGTGATGTGTTAAAATTAATATATCACTGTTGTAAAGTTTCTAATAATTATTATTTTTATATCCCCAAATGTTAAAATAAACAATTTTATCATATTTTGTTTACAAGGAAAACATAACACTTATGTATGTCCTACAATTGTTTCTGAGAACCTTTTATAATATTAATTCATATTCTCTGTCATCATTTTAATTTATATGAATAATTTATTATAAAACAAAACATATAAAACATAAAATAACATTTGAGTTAACTATAAATATTTTGCTTTTAAAATTAAATATATAAACAAGAACATATAAAAATATTCTTGAAATAATTATTTTCAAAATAATGTACGTCAATAATCACATGCTAATGATTATTATGACATGCAATAAAATAAAAATAAGTTTAAACAAATTGAAATGAAACCTGTTATTTGTTGGTTTTGTAAAGTTGTAACATCAACATTGCTAATGCAGTTGCATCATCTGTTTACTTCGCAAGATTGTTGTCATTTTCCCAAATAATAAAATGGCCAGAGATAAGTTTCCAATTAGTGTGTACTGTATATAGCTAGCTATAGAGTCATTACACCCACCTTGACGATAGCCACAAGCACACAAACATCGCTGATATCAGATTCAGATGTGTATCAAGCAAGGTGTTAACTGTTACATACTCGTTCAAACCAACATTTATTACTCATGTCGATGATTTGTTTTCATTGAATGCATTTCACGTCGAGGTCAGTGAACTCAAAAGCATGGACGCATTTACGCCCCCCGCCTATTCACAACCCCATGAAAATACCACGCACAAGGAAAACACTAACACTAAAATACTCAAATATCACTAATAAAGACATACCCGGACTCCCGCAATCGGCACACACATTGTTTCCACTTTTCTTTTGCAACTCCTGTAACAATTTCTGGTTATGATCTACCATCGTGGAACTTTTGCATCAATAATGAAGACATACACGCTAACGTACGTCGCCACTTGAAAGTCGAACGCCTCGAACGAACGCGTTCTCTGCAACTGCGCGAGGGAGCGAGCGAGACTTCGACCGACGCGCGACGAATCGGTTCAACAAACGCCATTTCGTGGTTGAGGAATGCCATTGCATTCACACACATACGCGTTGGCTTAGCATGAATGAGATAGAAAGAGAGGTCTAGTTTCGGTATATGAATGAAACCAGTGTGTAGTGGATGGTAGTGGATACTCGTAAAATTGACTTGTGTGAGTGTAGCGTAGTGGGAATAAGAATCGTAGGTATCTAGTATCTACGTGATGCGATCATGCGACGCGAATACATGCGTCTGTCTCGCGTAAAGACGTGTAAATATAATTACCGCTCGATCTATCTTCAATCTATTCTTAAAATTATCGTGAAGGTGCGCTGTGTATGCATATGGCCTTATTATGAATTCAATGAGGGTTGTTTTAATGTTACTCAATCAGTTTAAACTATTTCTACACATTCCAGGCTCTAAAACGTAACCATATTCGGTTAAATGCATTCAAATTAAGTTTTATAGACGTATACTGCGTTGGAATTTTTGTGTATTTAAAAAACTAAAATACTTATTTGGTAAATGATAAGACACGAAATATAAATAACATTCTAAGTAGTCATTATCTAAAGGAATTTCCGGAATCTAAGTATAAATTCCTTAGCAATTTGCTATTAAAAAATGTGCATGCATGGCACATAAATGAATTTGCAGTATGCACACATAAATAAATACTACACGGTCCATATTTATCATAAATAAGCATTAATAATAAATAATATAGCTAGGGACTAACCCGTCTTCACCCGAGTGTAATACTTTTTGAATCAAGGGGCCCTACTATATAAATCCGAAGTTCGAATCTTCGTGACGTTTTTCGTTTCGAAACCTACTGCTACCTACCACTGTTCGTATTGCCGATATATTGGAATAATTCATTCTTCGATCCGAAGATTCCAATTTCGTGTTACAGAGTAGGTTTCGAAACGAAAAACGTCACGAAGTTTCGAACTTCGTTTCGGATTTAGGTATATAGTAGGGCCCCTGTCCACATTCGGAATTTATTGTTTCGCTGTTATATTTATTACATAATTAATATAACTAAAACAAAAAATACGCTTTATTGAAACTAACTAAAATAAAAAAAAATTAAGAAAGAAAATAATGAGCTTAAGATTAGAAAATGGAGTGAAACATTTATTTTATCGTTAATAAGTTTGGGTCACAGAATACTACATTCTGTGCTTGGGTGCTGGAGGAAAATTAATTATTGTAAGCATCCCACGCTTTGGAACATACGATAATACTCATTATATTTTTTTTATTGCAATGAATGACGAGACGAGTATGCCATTCACCTGACGATAAGTGATACGAGTTACGACCGCTCTTGGACACTAGCAAGGCCAAACAACACCATGAATTACAAAGCAAAGCTTGGCATTCCAGTTTTTACTGCGCTCGCCATCGTTACATAAAACACGTTAAGTCTCATTTTGTCTAGTAGTTACTCTTTTTTTTTCAATCAATCATTTATTTACTTGTGATACATAGGTATTACATAGTTGGAATAATATTAAATTAAGTGATCTATGCTCCGCGTCAATTGGCATACAAGTATGATTACAAATATATATATATTTTTTTTACAATTAAATATTCAACAAGCTGATAGTCATTAAAAATAAAATGATCAATAATTATTCAAAATAAACAGTTCCATATTCTTTAAATTACATTACAAGTTAATCGTCAGGTAATTTATACATGTATATATTGTAATTGTATTACATCATCAAAAACATTCACTACTCAAAAAATAATTTAAAGAGTAATAACACTTATCTATTAAGAATGTTGTTAGTTTCTTTTTGAACAACTTTGTAGGGAGGCTTTTGAAGCTATGTGGTATTTTATTGTATATTTTAGGCCCCATTGTTAAGATGCTTTTTCTTAGTAATGCAGTGTTATACCTTTTTACGTGTAATAGATTCTGATATTGTGTTCTTATCTGATGTGGGCGCGTTGTTGTATCAGCCAACGTATTAAGTAAATGTGGGTTAGCAACTTCCAATATGTATAACGATGGGTATGTTAATAATATATGATTTGAACATATTTGAGCAGGTTTCTGTTGCTTTGAGGCCGAATATGGACCGAATACAACGTTTTTGGGCTTTGAATATCCTCTCCCTGTCACAACAATTTCCCCGGAATATAATTCCAAATCTCAATACTGACGCGACAAATGAGATCGCAATTATGAGAGTTTGTTTATTCACCTTTTTCGACAGATTGAAAAGTATACGAGTAAATGAAGCTCTACTTAATTTAGTACAAACGTCATCTGAGTGATATTTCCATGATAGCTGATCATCAATTAATATTCCCAAAATCTTGTAACATTGGTAGTATCGACTCTCTGTCCGTTGTAGTTAATATTAAATTTTTCAATATGTATTCGCTGGCGGAAGTGTATGACTTTAGTTTTTTGTAAATTTATTATTAAATTGTTGGATTCAAGCCAATTTATAATGTTTTTTAGCGCATTATTGATATCCCGTTCGAAATTATCCTTAATGTCACACTTTATTATACAAGTACAATCATCGGCAAACAGTATAACTGGATGGTGAGTCTGACGAGGCAAATCATTTATATACAGAAGGAACAATAGCGGGCCCAAAACACTACCTTGCGGTACCCCGTGTCTTATTTCTCTTGGTTGGGACAAATACTTATATTCTCGTTTAGCTTTTAGACATACTCTTGCTATTTCAGTATATTGCATGCGACCAGTAAGATATGACTTAATTAGGCTTAAATTGTTCCCCCTGATGCCATAACGTTCAAGCTTTTTCAATAAGATATCATGTTTAACAAAATCAAAAACTTTAGTCATATCTGTAAAAACAGCACATATAGGACTTCTTCTATCCATATTGGGCATAATATTATGTAGTAGATTATGGATTGCCATATTAATATTTTTATTTTTCCTAAAGCCGTTCTGCTCATCACACAGTACATATATTGTTTGTAATCAAAAAATCTTTTCAAAAACTTTAGAGAAAACTGGAATTAAGGCTATTGGCGGTTGTTTGACATAATATCCTGTTTGACATTCTTTTTATGAACTGGTTTGATTATTACAGTTTTAAGTTTATCCGGAAATACGCCCGAACTGATGCTTGCATTAAAAATATGACTTACTCGTAGAGGTGGGCTTATAATGCATGCTACATTTTTTTTTTATTGCATTGAATAAAAAAAAATGTGCATTGAATGGCGAGACGAGCAAGCCGTTCGCCTGATGGTAAGCGATACGACCGCTCATGAACAGTAGCAACATTCCACTGCGCTCGCCATCCTGAGACATAAGATGTGAAGTCTCAATATGTCCAGTAGTTGCTCTGGCTACAATGTCCTTCAATCCGAAACACAACAGTGCATTTAAGCAGTGTTGTTTCACGGTTGTTGTATTTAGTTACACTTGTATTAATATTGTCGCTTCCAAGGCTTTTTTTGTTTTTCAATGATTTTATGATCCTTATTACATCCTCGGGGACTGTCGGAGGCATGAACATGGAATTAGGGTTATTTGGTATTGGTAATGTTTGTATATTTGTCTTATCATTATCATTATCATTATCATTATCTGGCTATAATGTTCTTCAAACCAGAACACAATAGTGTATTTATACTGCTGTTTGGCGGCAGAAAAAAGACATTGCGGCGGCGATTAATCCAGAGCGTCTCCCAATATGAAAGACTACCAGTAAGCATAGTATTTCTTAAATATCTTCCATGTGAATGCATCGATCAGTTACGTTTTATGTACTCGTATTAGATAGATATAAATATTGTTAATTAATCGCCATCGTACAGATGTCCCATTCAAAATCAGCGCTGCAGTTCTATACTCCTATCTAATTGTATTGCAGCACAAAGCTGAATGGGGTGTTTTATTAATGGCCATATCTCACATTTTTGTATATTTAGTAGTATTTTAGTGTAACTAAATGCATTTAAGCATTCTGTCTGTTTATTGCTACATTGAAGTTATTATAATTCTATAAGCGGGTTAATAATATTTGTTTTCATCATTGTTTTCTTTCTATATTTCAAAAAAATATCTGGTTAACTCTAGACTCTAGTGTTATGTCCCCTCTACACGATGGGCCATCACGATGGTCCACTAGGAACATCTAAGACAATGGGTGAACACAACTGAGTGTCGCTATCGAGTAGTTGCATTTCCATCATTCAGAAGGCCTTTGATGGCTAACTTGCTGATGCAGCGGTGGCCCGTCATGTAGAGGGGCTATTATGTGCCACCGAGTTGGGTGAAAACCACAAAGTATATTGATGGTAAGCCGTTTTTTTAAGATGGGGATAATAAGACTGTGGATTTGTTGGAGGAATATAATTCGGAAATATGCTGTGCTTATAATAACAATTACTTCCGAGATTGGAAGCCAAAAGCGAGATAAGGCTTTACATAACATGCTCTTCTGCAATTAAAAGGCTGTATAAGCCACTACCATTAACAACTGTGTGATGGCAGATGACGGCTGTAAGATCCTTTGCAATCAATAGCTGTGTGGCCTTGTGCAATTGATTGCAGTGAGATGCTGTAAATAGAAAGTTTGTGTTACCCTATGCATTTGGAGAGTTGTAATTAGAGGATGTTCGATGCTGTGCTTGAGAAATCAAAGTTATAAATAGATTATGCAATTAATAGTTTTGTGGCTCTATGCAATTGAAAACTGCATGCAATTATTAGCTTTGAGATCCAAGCGATTAAAGGTCATAATTTGCACCGAGACAAATATTTGTGTGATCGGGTCTGGCTGTTTGTGGATGAAAAAGTCTTTCGTACTAATACTTAATCTTAGTGTGGGGTCAGGAAAATATTGTTTGTGACTCTTGAGTGTATCTATTTATTTATTTAATGTAGTTAGTTTTATTTATTCATAAGTCCACCATACGTGTTTTATGCTCGGTGGCAACGCTGTCTTATCGGCTTCGAATCCCTGGTCTGGCAAAGTAAGTAATATTATATTTTATATTCATTATCAGACCAGAGTCTGAGATTTGTGTCCAATGTGATAGGCTCGCCCTTTATCACATCATTGGACGAAACACAGCTCGAAACGTGGGTGTCCCGGTAGTATCTCTATCTACCATTTCTGGGAAGAAGACGTGAGTTTATGTATGTGTGTATGTATTCAAGTATCTAAACTATATGTGTTTTATATCAGAAGACATAAAATAATTTATTGATTTATAAATCAATGTCACACTGACCCTCCACTGAAAATCAAATCGTTGTATTGCAGCATATAGCTGAATGGGGAGTCATTGTTGTCTGGCCATGCGCATATAATGGCATATTGTTTAATCATCTTATATGTTACATTGTCTTTGTTGTATGTGTTGGCCATGCACTAATAAATGTATTCTTTCTTTCTTATAAATATGTACATATATGTAGGTACATGAGTTCCTTGATTTGAGTACATTGAGATTGCGAGAAACTTGGCTATGCGCCGGCATTAAATGAGAAGTTGTGAATTCGAACCCTGAACCGTGAAAAATGTTCGTGGGCTCCGCAGGTTGGGTATCTGGGTATTTGAGAGACCGAATATTTTTATAGTTCCCATACCCAGAAAACAATATTGAATATCTAAGGAACTAAGACAAATCAGTATGCTAGGACTTACGACCTTTATAAAGTATAAAACAATGGGCAGACTCTATAATATTCATTTATTTAATTTCATAATATTAATTTTATATTTTGCAATCAGTATTTCAATTATTTTATTTGTAAACGGTTGGTATATATTTTAGGTGCATTATTATTGCATCGTTATTATTCCTAGGCTGCATAGCTTTGCCTTTTGATTGTCCGAATGATTTATAAAAAATCTAAATGTCAATATACAACCAGTGTTGCCAGATATCCGGTAATTACCGTAGATGCATGGTATTTCTTTACCAAAGTCCAAAACACTGCCTTGTAATGATCTATTACCGGTGTCTTTTTTAAATTCTACGGTATTTTATAAAGTAAATTACCTTGTATATTATACTTAAATTCCAAACTAAAATTATAAATACCTTAAACAAAATATTCGTCCTATACACTTTTTTTATCTCATCTCGTAGTTACGAGCATATTAAGGCTTAAACTTGATGACAATGTTACACAGACTAAGAAGTAAACAGGGGTATCTCTCCTGTATTATGTGTATTACATGTTTAAATCAATAGTATATTGGATGAAAGGAATCTGGTTACAATGCTTAAAATACGTACTGATGGGAGTGACAATGATATAATTACGAGATTGATAATGAAATTGAACCTACTGCAGTCAGTAAAAACGGCAAGTGTTGGATGAAAACTTAAACATTATTAACAAAAGATCAAACATTGAATGGTTACATATAGATGCCATCAAAGGCACACCAGAAATCAAAATAATTGACAGTAGTGAAAACTTTATGTCGAAAATAAATCTATAGTATTTTTGTTGCTTCTGCAGAGGGTGAAGGGTAGTAAGTCTAACTGGCAACTTGATGTGATTGGGTGTAGCTTTGATTGAATAAATGCGAATGCTAAATGCGAATAAATGCAGAAGTGTATATGTATGTATCATGTTTCACCACATGTTTCACGCTAAAACTATTTTGATGTTTAATATAGAGATATATTGTACAATTTTTATCCCAACCAGTGTAGTATTCTCGTGGGAAAAAAAGGGCTTAAATGTAGATATTTATTACTCTTTCAAATGTTAATAGATGTCATGGGGCTGGATTGCGAAATGGGACAGAACGGGATATAATGGGATGGGACGGAACGGGTCGGGAAAAGTAATATAGTAAATGCAGTGACATTAAGTTTGAACCGAAAATAATTAGTACAGTACCCGGCGATAAATATTGCACATCGACCTTTGGAAAGAAACAATCGGCTAATTTCGGCTTCGTAGAGCATTATCTCTGTCGCACACTACCTATGTGACGTTTTGTCAGTCGTTGTTCAAGTGCGATAGAGTGCGGTCGCGTCCAGTTCAATATCCAGTTCAATATATATATACATATATATATATATATATATATATATATGGGCATTAACTTACACTATGTATGCTATACGTTCTTGGTATTAATTCGGCACGGCACAAAAATAATAATACCAAAAATGAGATTTTGTTTATTTCAAACAAACTAAATACCTTCCAAATAAGAGTAAAACGCAACCATCCTGTGTAAATAAATTTCATTGACCTGTAGATACGAATAGATAACAAATTGGCAACATCGCGCGCGGCGCGTGTTATTGTCGTGCCGCGCCGCAGCTTGTGTGACTTGTGTAAGAGCGGCAACAACGCGCAGATTTTAGTACGAGCTATCGTTTTAAGGTGAATGACCATGCGTTAGGCGTAATCAGCTGTTAGAAAAGCTACAGAGTGTTCAAATGGGGCAAAAACTTAAAAAATGGTTGCCTGTAAAGTCGGTTTTACGGGCGAAGATTTTACGTGACAACGTCTTTTTCTCGGTAGAATATTTATTGATATGAATATAATTAAATTGCACAATAGGAACAAGGAATTGAATGAAAATAAGAATTGCACAAATTTTAACTATAGAAATATATTTTGTTTACTAAAACATTGTACATGTAATGACGAATCTAAGCACTCCATATTTTCACTACAGACACAGCTGACGATACTTTAACCACACGTGTGAACTTGTATTGTGACGCTTTCTTGTTTTTCCAACGCCAAGAACGTTGGAGAAAGACAAAGACAGAGACACAAGCATGCGCCGATTCAATGCGCCTAATTCTCTAGTGCTGCGCGCGCACCGTTACGTTACCGGGCGTTACACTTTTTCATAAGTGACTCCCAGCCGCAACCTAATTTAAGACGTTGTCACGTCAATAAGAAAAATCGTATTTTGCCTGCTCTCGATTGTCGAGCTCGTCAAGACGATTCCTCTGACTCCAAACACGGGGGTTTACTTTAAGAAATGACGGAGTTATGCCTGGACAAATATTTTAGGGGAGAGAGGGAGGAATTTGGGGATTTGGTTGGGGCCAATCTGTAGAGCTCACCGAGCCGGTTCCAAAGATACCAAACTCGGTGGGTCTACGATCTATATTGGCCGAGATAGGATTGGGGGGGGGGGGGGTGAGGTAAATTTTCGGGGTGGGGGTAAGGGAGGGGGGGGGGGAGGAAGGTTTCGTGGGGAGGCTAACTTAAATTAATTTTTTGGAGGTAAATATTTTTTTTTGGGGGGGTAATTTTTTGCGTAATTTGGGATTTCTGGCGGGGTCAATTTGTAGCCCTCACCAAGACGGTTCCGAGGATACCAAACTCGGTGGGTCTACGACCTATGTTGGCCGAGATAGGATTGGGGGGGTGAGGTAAATTTTCGGGGTGGGGGTAGGGGAGGGGGGGGGTTTAGGTTTCGTGGGGAGGCTAATAGGCACTATTTCGGAATAAGGGTGGGGGAAGGCAGGGGGGGGGCTATGGGACAATTTTGGAAAAAGTGGGTGAAACTGAAAAATAATTCTCTAGTGCTGCGCGCGCACCGTTACGTTACCGGGCGTTACACTTTTTCATAAGTGACTCCCAGCCGCAACCTAATTTAAGACGTTGTCACGTCAAAAATCAGTTATGACTAAACTTCTGCTCCTATTTAATTGATTTTTAGTACAGAGCTTCAAAATGGTACCTAGTATATGCAGTTTAAAGAAACGCCCATCGGTCGCATCAACGTTGTATATATAGAGTTGTTAACACCTCCAAATTTAAATAATTTAATGTTGTACTTTGGCATCTTTAGGAAAAAGAGGGAAACCTTTACGAGGTCAGTCACGCCAAATTATCTACAATGTTTATAAATATTTTGTAACCGAAACTGACAGATTTAAAAAAAATGAAGATGAAAATGTAAGTTGTTATTTTAAGAAGGTTCAAGCGCGAGTTGCAAATGCCACTGGAATTTCAAGAAGAACTTTGAACAATATATTAAACGAAGTCAGTACTGAAACACATTCTACTGAAATTAAGTTTAGCACTCCAAAAAAAAGGGAGACCAAAAAATCAATTTCGTTTGGATATGGACGATTTTAATTATGATGTTGTTCGAAGAATGGTGTATGTATTTCACTTACGATTTAATGAGCTGCCAACAATAAAATCATTAAAAAATAAATTATCTGAAGCTATTAATTACAATGGGTCTGAAAAGACGTTGAGAAAGATACTTCACGAGATGGGATTTCGGTTCACTAAAATGGAAGATAATCGAAAAGTTTTAATGGAAAAGCACGATGTAAGTCTCAAACGAATGGAATACCTCGATAAAATACGCAAATTTCGCGAAACAGGAAAAAATATCGTCTACATGGATGAGTCTTACATACATACATCCCACACTAAAGGGAAATCTTGGAGTGATGATAAGAAAAAAGGAGTAAAAAAGCCAATTTCAAAAGGTCAACGTTTGATAATAGTTCATGCGGGAAATTAAAAGGCTTTGTACCCGGTGCCTTTTTAACGTATAAATCCATGGATACTACAGGTGACTATCACAATGAAATGAATAACGATTACTACGAGATTAATCAATTAATTCTAAATATACCCAGTGATTCCGTTCTAGTTATTGACAACGCACCCTATCACATATGTTGAAAGACCCCCCCCCCCCCCCGCCCAACTCAAACACCATAAAACAGAAAATGATCAACTGGTTAAACAGACACGAAATTCCAGTTGATCCAAAATTAACAAAAACCCAGATTTACGCTATTATATGTCAGCACAAGGAGAGGCATACAGAGTTTTCCGTGGACAAAGTACTGGCCGAACATGGGCACACTGTGTTGCGATTGCCACCGTATCATCCGGATTTTAATCCAATTGAAAATATATGGTCTCAACTAAAAGGCTATGTAGCCTCTAAAATGTGGGTATGAATTTAACTACAGTAAAAACGTTATTGACTAAAAAAGTAAACATGATCGGGGCTGAAGAGTCGAAAATGGTTTGCGATCACATAATCAAATGTGAGAATGAATATATGTAGAAGCATTCAACACGGTTTAGACAATTACTATGCGTTTCAAATAAGAATAGGAACGTCAATGACCTTTAGTTGTCAAATATCACACGAAAAGTATGGTTAGCAACAAAAAATATTTACGCATCAATTATATTTTTTTTTTCACATAGTCGAATTCTTGAACATAAATTAACTAAATAAATTGAAACAATTACAAAATGTTATATGGACACATAAACAAGAATGTTTAGTCATAAATAGCTTAAAAAGGTATATACTTTTAATTTTTTATTTACTTCATATGCAATTATTCGCCAGAGAGTAACTATAACACGACATTATTCATTCATTAATTTTTTTACGAATTATTAAATATTAAAAATATTATTTTTATTCAACAAAAATATTATTTTAAGAAATCTTGTTTTGCTCACCCTACCTAAATTGTGCGATTTGACAGCTACTACGAACCAATATGGCGCAGGGTCAGTCCTATTCTTAGTTGAACCGCATAGTACACTGATAGACTAGTGATAAATACGGCTGATAGTGACAGTGAATTTGACCTCGTTGAGAGCACAGATAGTGAAATGTAAGTAATTGAGAATTAGAATTATTATTATTTTTATTACAATGTCTCACTTTAGCAATAGGTACAATGGTGTTTATTATGTACGCTACAGCTGTAATTTTCCAAATTAATTAAATACGTAAACATAATGTGTACATATTTTTTTATTTTATTTTACCCGAACCTAAAGCCATCACTAAAAAAATTGGTGTATTTTATACAAAGAATAAAAAGAATTATTAAAAGAAGCAAATTAAAATTGTTTTAACAGATCCTAGTAGATACCGGACTGTTTGTATTTCGTGCGACAGAGATAACGCTCTACGAAGCCGAAATTAGCCGATTGTCTCTTTCCAAATGTCGATGTGCAATATTTATCGCCGGGTACTGTACGCGAAATAATAAGTTATTGGCGAGGACTGGATTAGATAACTATCTGCACACGGGCGTAGCTGGGCCCGACCGCTAGTTATTAAATACGTCATGACAGAACTTCATGGTTAGGATTCAATTCAATTCGTTATTTACATCCATAGTATGTTATCTTTAGTGCTTTTAGAAAAAAAGAACCTTTTATTTCCAACTGGATAAGGTAGTTTGATATTTTTAATCTGGTAACATTGGCTGCAACTGACAAGCGGCCCCAAGCTGTCACAAATGTCTAAAATGGTTAAAATGAAACGTTGTGGTTTGTGTGCGATGGAAATTTGTTAAATTAGTACTTGTTATTCAAACTAAGACTTGTAGCAAATCATTCCCCATCGGGGTTATATAGAATTTACTAACAGTGCAGCAAAAACATTAAGTATGGGGCGACGTTCTATCAATACCACTAAAAGTGGTAAATATATGAATCCCACCGATCAAGCAAGTTAGTATCATGATGTTTATAAATAACTTTTAATTTAATTATTACATCAAAAAGTTATCTCACTACGTCGACTTTGCTTACAGGAAAAGAGGCAAGAAAAAAAGAGTTAAAGAAAAACAAAAGACAGCGGCAGATGGTTAGAGCTGCGGTGCTCAAAATGAAAGATCCCACGCAAATATTAGAAGAATTACAGAAAATTGATGAAATGGGTATTTTATTTTATAAATTGTTACATTTTATTATCTCCTTTAAACTCAAGCCAAATGATATAAGTCTATCATCAAGAGGTTAAGGAACCTATGGTAGCGAAATACACATAGGGACTAAAACATAAATGAAACCAATTTAATGGATTGTGTTATTGGATTTGTTTTTAAGTTCTCGGAGTTTCAAATATTGTTATGGTGGACTTAGCTGCTTATACCCAAGGTTGATATCACAACTAAACTAATTAAAAAAGAAAACAGTAGAATTGAGAACCTCCTCCTTTTTTGAAGTTGGTTTATTATAATATAATACAAAACTGAAAAGTTTATTTTGGTTCAGGTTGTGAAGTTTTTAGATAAACAAGTGATCATACTGTTAAGTTCAGTGTAATGTTACTGAAAAGTCACAGTATCGTCGGCATACAACTTAAGAACATCAATTAGGCAGCTTTTCACTTTTTCTAAGCTTTTGTTTTATTAGAAACACAAATAATTACTAAACAAATTAAATTTAGATCTAGTTTACTCTTGTTGGATATTTTGAACCTAATGTTTAAGTCCTCAACATCTATTCATATTTGTGGAAAAAAGATATTGCTAATAATTTTTGTGCTCAATTGTGTCATTCTCTGTAAATGTGCATTCTTGGTATGTAGTGTAAATATATATTTCTTAGAATTGCAATGCCTATAAAAAATAAAATCCTTAAGAATGCAGTTGAATAGACAATTACAACTTATCTTAAAATAATATTTATATTCCATTGACTTCAGACAGCTATAGTATACATGTGAAATATATTTTGTTATCAAATGTATTTTGAATGCAGAATATTATGAATGGGTATATATGTTTTTTTGTGTCTTAAGATTTTGTGGAATTGAGCAACTTTTAGAACCTTATTGCATATATCGCAAATTAAAAGAAAGGCTTTATTTTCGTCAATTTTGGCTGTTAAAAAGATAGTATAAAGTTAAAATCTTAAATGTGCTGCAGATAATTGCAATCAATTGTAGCGAGTTTGGCCCCTCACTTTGTTTATATCATATAAAACATTTACACTTGCATAAATAGATCTATCATCAAATGTCACATGTTATCTTGAAAAAGTAACTTTTATAAATTTTAATAGTCTACCTCTATGAATCTAGTGGTATTGCAAATTGTTGTGCAATTTGTACAAACTTTATGCAATCAATGCTTCTATACATACATAATTGGCTTGGTATGTGGTATTGCTATTTATATATTTTACAGTTTTGGTGCGCTGTTGATTAGACGCCGGCTGTGGAACGAGATTTCGCGGGTTCGATTCCCGAGACAAATGTTTGTGTTAATCACTACATAGTATAAAACCAAGTCGCTTTGTCAGTCCCTTTGTATGCTTAAATCTTTAAAACTACGCAAAGGATTTTGATGCGGTTTTTTTAATAGATAGAGTGATTGAAGAGGAACGTATCTGTATCAGCCCATATACGTCCCACTGCAGGGCACGGGCCTACTCCACAATCGAGTGTATGATTGAGAGTGGTTAGGCCATATAGTCCACCACGCTGGCCTAGTGCGGGTTGGCAATACGTACATATTATTGTACAGAAATCTATTTGTACCCGGGCGAAGCTGGGTCGGGCCGCTAGTTTCAGATATACAGGGAGCGCAAACAAATGGCGCACTTGCTCAGTTGGGTACAAGGGCATAATATTAATATCGTAATAAAAAAATAATATTTGGAAAATACCTATCCGTTTTGAAGTTATGACCGTTTAAAGTTTTAAGTTTAATCACCACTTTTTCGCATAAAATCAGTTGGAATGGATGAAGAACAAGATTTAAACACATACGTATTTTTTCGTTTCGTCGATAATTGAACGGTTAACGAAATATACCACGAAAACCATTTTTAACAGCATCAAAACTTTCTTAAACTTCGCTTTAACAGCTGTTTACACATGAGTAAGGTCATGAACTCTTAGCTGTATAATTTATCCTTCTCTAACTTCAAAAAAGGATATTTTTTGTTTCATTTCAAATAAATCAATCAGTTAAACAGGGACGTACTTAGATTTAAGCGTCAATAAATTAACAACATAATAACTTTAGGTGCAGTTGCATCGTGAATGGATTGACTATTTTGTTTGTCATTATTTTCCTTAGTGTCACAAATCCAAACTGAAAGATACCAAGAAATCACACTGGTCATCGCTTAAATCATGTAAGATTGCGAATTTAATTATAATTAGAAAAGTTTTGGTAATACCTACATAACATTTAAATTTTCTAAATAATTTAGATTCATTGAAAAAATAATCTGATGACACTGATTATTAAAAAATAATATTTTTAAAATGATGGCCCAATTCGGCCCTATTAGTCAAAGGAAGCCGCCGGTCATAGTGTACTTTGTCGGATCCAACGCGGCTCGATTATTCTTCCTTTGAGGTCGCCGCCGCCGTTTGTGAGTGCGTGCCGAAAGGCGGCAATTTCTTTGTCGGTAACTTTTAGCATTTTGCAAAAGAAGACCGACATCTTGAGGTGTGTTCACACTACACACTTGATATAAATTAATTGGATTAAGTACTCCGATATAAAAGTTACGTTAAAAAAAAGATCTTATTGGACTGATACTGATACTTGCTCAAGAGCTTATAATGTTATTTAAATATGTCATCAGCCGATTCAGTCAATTACAAATTGCCTATTTACTTTGCTTATTATTGTATTTAACATTATTTTAATGTATTTTGAAAATAATGTTACTTTAAAGTGATAAAATTTCTTCTAAATTCTTATACCTAGAGAAATGTCGTCTACCATTATAGCATAGAATTTGCATATGAGACTTATTTGAGATAAAATTAGTGAAATCAATAAACACTAACTACTAATTTACTGCACTGGAGACCCCGTGCCCTGCAGTGGCACGTATATGGTCTGATACAGTAGTAATACTAATTGTTCAGATGAATTATTATGAACTCAAATAGGAAAGCTTTGTATCTAATGTGAACAGGCCTTTATCTTTCAAGAATCAAAATAATAATTTATTTTTTATTAGTTGAATTCGGATTGCGATCGCGTGTGCATGTATTAGTCGTGTGCATATTATTGTAAATTCGTTTTCAGTTATTTTGAGTAAATTTTATTAATTTCACTATGCTTTGAACATTACCCAATTTGATAGCTTTTGATGTAACTTGTGTTATGTGAAATGTAAAAGAAAAAGTGATTTGTGCTACCAAACTGTGACAGTGTTTTCGTGCGGGTTTTGGCGGATCCTGCGCTTCCAGCTTTGCCTATCAAGGTCATTACGGTTTACATTACAAGGTCAGTTAACTATTTTGGTGGTCATTAATGACAACTAACGAGCCCATATGAGTCACCGACGGCCTCCGTGGCGCAGTTGGTAAGAACCGCCTGTGAAATGAGAGACCGCGGGTTCGGTTCCCGCCCCGAGACAAATAATTTCCGTGAACCATAATTATTTTTCTAATACCCGCGACACAAGATTTGTATCTTAGTGTGGGGTTAGTACCCATGTATGTGACTGTTGGCAGTATTAATTTAATATCTTTTTTATGTACCCTGAGCGTGATGTACACAATCGACTTATAAGTAAATAATGAGCTCTGCTTATTTATTGTTGAATGTCTACCGTTCAGTTGTAAGGTTCAATCACTTTAGCTTAACATGTTAAGGGGTAGCATGTGTAACGTTAGTTTTTTTTTTCTCGGCATCTTTCTTAATATTCGCTAGCGCCATACAAATCCGTCTTAATTAAGATTCCTTCACCATATACTATAATGTATATTGGCAGGTGCGCCGTTTTCTTGTCCACCCTGTATATTTGTTTCGGGATGCGGTGTTTGTGAGATCGTAAAGTCTCTCGTAGCTTCTGATACCTACGAGTCACGACACAAGAATCGATCTTAGTGTTATATCAAGACAGTATGTGACTGTTGGATATGTCAATTTATTTATGTTATATTTGATTTTTCCTATGAAGGATAGTACTGATTATTTTTTTTGATTACATTTAATGGTATTAGCGTAGTAATGGCTAAAGCTACACATTAAAAGCTACACACTCACCAAAAGAGATACGTAAATTGTTATGCAAGAAATATATTTTTCTCGTTTTAAGTACTTAAAATACGAATATACCCGATGCGAATAGATAGATAAATAACTAAATCTACGCAGTATCAACTTGTTACTGGCAACTGTTGGAAAGTATTGGTTCTATTGTCACATTTTGTTTCTTTATTGTGATATGACATGCCTGAAAATATCCTTTTTTTTGTTGGCGCGGAGAACCGGGTTACCGCTGAGGGCCTCTTCAGTGCGACGCGGACGACATACGCGGATGTCCGCGACGGACGGTAAAATGTATCAATCCTATACAACGCGTTCAGAGCGACGCGGAGCGCCCGCGCCGCGGAGAGATATCCGCGCGCGGATCGAAATCACTCCGCGTCGCTCGTCCGCGGCGCGGACGTCCGCGCGCGGATGGTAATGTACTTGTTCAGTGCGTGACGGACGGTCGTGCGACGCGGATGTAAAGTACTATCGTCGTCAGAATAGAAGACTATAGTTTCGCATATAACTCCTCAAATGTCTTGACGGACATTTTAAAATACATGAAAAATTTCATTTTGGCTTCTTGAAATTCCGAAAATAAAGTTACAAATTCTCCTTTAAAAAGCCTTTTCGCAACGATTGGATGCCCATTAAATCTTATACCATGGCGACGATTTCTTCTATTTAATAAATAGGGAGCAACCACCAACTTCAATTTTTTATCCATAGGCTTACTGTTGTAACTGTACCACTCTCAATCGCGCTCCGCGTCGAACTGAACGATGATTTGATCCGCGACGGACGCAAGCACTAATCCGTGCGCGGACCGTCCGCGTCGCACTGAATAGGGCCTAACGCCTCACCTCGAGTGAAAGTTAAGCGATTAATTTGGGATCACGTATCTACGGCATACTATCCAAAACCCCGCATGGTCCTCTTCGGCGCAATTGAAACGGCCCCGGGAACCCAAAGCAACGACGTTACAGCCTCTACCGGGAGGTGCCTAAAAATACCCTGGCTATATATTTTTCTTGGCAATTTTATGTTCAGTACCAGAAGCTGATAATTTCGCAAATATAGGCTTATAAAACAGCAATCTTTAGTGACTATAGTTTCATGAGTGCATTGTCCCAATGTTATTGGCGTTCATGGGTGGCGGTTATTACTCCACATCAAGTGTTAAGCCTGATTATCTCACCTAAAAATATTTGTTAATTACCGCAGACACTTTTTAATCAAACGGATTTATTAGATTTGTTTTTTACTTTGATCTGATGATATGTTGATGTTCTTTTTCAGAATTCAATGTACTTCAACCTTCACCTCTCAATGAGAAAGTGCTTAAAGAGAAACGGAAAAAGTTACGAGAGACTTTTGATAGGGTGCTGAAAATGTATGTAAGTAAATAATAAAATTATTGCTGCATAGTATGTCATGATGACACTGTTTTACTTATGATAATGTAATATGATTATCTTAGTTATAATTTTGAGGATATTTAAACATTATAACATAGCTGATTAGACTTTGACCATTATAAACAATGATTTGCGATATTTTATTCATAGATTCACTTATACTAACTAATAAATTTTGAATTAAAAATATTTTTTGCATTTATCATTTTATTTTTATTTTTTTGTGTTTATGTTAAGGTTTTTATCAGTATTTTTTATCAAGGTATGCGTGAATATACATTTTATCAAAGTGCGTATAAGAATCATAATATATTCAGAATATGAGAAAAAAGAGAAAAAATAAATAAATATAAAACTATAAATATTACTGCATATCAAAAATCGTTTGGAAAGGTACAATACTGTACCTTAATTATGAGATAGAACAATATGTTATACTTATAAATGACTAGCCTTGAATATAGGACAAGAAATCCTAAAATGTGTAAATAAAAAGAAGCTACATTTTTAAACAGGACAAAGATGATCCAGAGAAATGGGTGGAATTGAAACGTCAAGAAATGGACTACGAGAAGAGGAGAACGCATCTCATATCGTATTATGAATCTGTGAAACACGCACAGTCAGTCCAAGTTGATGATATTCCGTTACCAGCCATTCAAGTAAGTATGACATAAGTATGTACATACAAACTTTCACGTCTTTTTTCCAGAAAGGGTAGGTTAGGGTAGGGAGGTGCAATCAGGACATCTATATTTCGCCTTGTAATTTCAGTCAGTCCGTCATATCAAAACATATGGGTAACTTCAAAATTGGATCACCCAGTACAGAGTTATGAGATAACAAACATAAAAATATAATTGAATCGAGAACCACCTCATTTTTTGAAGTCTGTTAAAAACAATTCCAGAAGAGAAATTCAAAATTACCGAAAACGTGGTAATTCAAAAATATTTCACGCAAACACTAGAATTATGGAAATATGGACATATTGAAAATTGTGTACTCACGAATGATCATGTGGGCCTATGCACCAACACCATACAAATCTCTTTACATTTCGAACTCTTAGTAATTCGACATATTAGAGAGGTCCCTTTAACTTAGAACTCTCGAGAGTTGACTTTGTATTTTTTCACTAAGCTAAGCAATTTATTTATCTATTCTGTTTAATTAAGGTAATTCTACCATGGGATAATTCATTGAAATCGATTTTTCAAGTGGTCTAATACATATTTTTTGCAGGTTCCAGATAATCTTATGTATGGCAATATTCCTTCACAAATCCCACTGCCAATGGACACAGCACATGCAAATGGTCCGATCAAATCTATATTGAAGAAAGAGGCAATTTACAAAGTAAGTACATTCATTTGTTTTTATCAGATCATTTGTTTGTTTGTCATGTTAGCATATTAATCACACAAACGTGTCCCGCTAGATGTCGCTGTATTAAATATTTTACATTTATAATATTTGATTCCGTTCAGTAATTATAAGTACAGTAGTCGATATTTTATATATTTATATTTATTAAAGTGCGTGCTGGCATGATTTTAAACAAACTAGACGCGGCTACCAACATGTTCACGGTGGCCGCGGGTTCGTCTCGGGTCATCTGTGTAAATAAGTCTTACAATTTTCGAATATTATCTATAAATACATATACAAAAAATAAAGTATAATATTCTCTTTTAATTTTGAAATTAAGGACCATGATATAATACAAGAATACGAAAAATATATCATGTAGCATTTTAATCAAAATTATGTGTCGAAAAAAAAACACGTGATATCTTACTAGACCCCCCTCTCCCTTTGTGATATTTCGTGATTTTTGTCCAACACCCCCCCCCCCCCTTTCAAGCCTCACGTGATTAATGGACAGCCCCATAGTCAATCACCACGGACTATAAAGGTGAAGGAAAACATCGTGAGGAAACCTGCATACCATGGCGATTTGGTAGAATTTTCATGGTATGTAAAGTCTGACAACCCGCATTAGGCTAGCGTGTTGGCCTATATGGCCTGTATCAGCCCATATACGTCCCACTGCAGGGCACGGGCCTCCTCTACAATCGAGAGTACGATTGAGAGTGGTTAGGCCATATAGTCCACCACGCTGGCCTAGTGCGGGTTGGCGGACTTACATACCATAGAAATTTTAGAAATCGCTATGGTATGCAGGTTTCCTCACGATGTTTTCCTTCACCGTTTTAGTGCGTGGCGATTGACTATCAATACACACATGACTCCGAAAAGTCAGAGGTGTGCCCTGGGATTCGAACCCACGACCACCGTGAACATGTTGGCAGTCGCGTCTAGTCCGTTTACCAACAGGCCACCACGCACTTCCTATATGGCCTAACTGCTCTCAATGGTATTCTCGATTTTAGAGGAGGCCCGTGCCCTGCAGTAAGTATATGGGCAGATACAGATATTATTAACGTAAATCTTGGCTCGTGCCTACGCAAAACTGAAATAAGTTCTCTTTGATAAAATAATCCTACAATCGTAATCTTTTTATTAACGGAATTTCGCATGTCATTCATCTTAAAAGACATATCAGTTATAATACCCCGATGGCTTATAGCAATGTCCAATGTATAAAGCAATTTTAATACGCATATGAAATATGGCATCTGTGTTAATCTTAGATAAGAATTATTTTAAGAAGTTCATGACTTTCATAAAAGTAAAAAAAAAGTAGCGCAATTTATGACTTTTTAAATATAAAATAGATTAAATAGTAAATTAAAATAATACTAGAAACCGCATCACGAAAAATACGTTTTTGAACAAAACAGTGTGGTATAGTATTTATACTCGTAGATCATCTATGGTTTTTTTGGCTTGCTTTGGCTGGCTTTCAGATATGTTTTCTGATTATAAACAACAAGGGTTTATACTCGTAATCTCATAGTATTAACATATCCAATATAATTAAATGTGAAAAGAGTAAAACTGTTCCTATTATTTCGACAACAGCATGAAAACCACGCCTTCGCACGCCAAAACACCATTGATGAGCAATCATGTTTTTGTCACTGTCTCTTCTGCGCCTTTATATTATCTTTTTTCTCTATCTACTACCTACCCATTTTACGTATCCAGTTTCAGTACGACACCTGAATAGTACCACAATTTCGTACCTATTCATCATATATTCGACAGCCTCCGTGGCGCAGTTGGTTAGACGCCGGCTGTGAAACGAGAGGCCGCGGGTTCGACCCCGCACCGAAACAAATATTTTTGTGAACATCAGGTACTTGTTTCGGGTCTGGGTGTTGGTGAGACCGAAATGTGTCTCGTAGTTCCTGATACGTACGACACAAGACTCGATCTTATTTATTTATTTATTTAATCCTTTATTGCACAAAAATAAAAATACAGTGAAGAAACAACACAATAATAATAGTACAAGAGGCGGCCTTATCACTCTAGGTAATTTCTTCCAGGCAACCTTTGGATGGATATTGAGGCACCATCTTAGTGTGGGTTCAGAACTACGTATGTGACTGTTGGGTGTATTTATTAATTACTTTTAAATTGCTTGTATTTTTAGGAAAAACCCAGTGGAATAGAACCGCCAGGAGTACCGCCGGGTCCACCGGTAGACTTCGCGGATGTGCTCTTAGAAGCGAGGAAGGAGAAATCGAAAAAGAATTTGCGGTTCTCAGACATGCCCGACGAGGGACCACCTGGTGAAACGGTACGTAGTATTTTATTTAATTATCGACTCTTAAAAATATTAATATTCTGACTTAGAGTATATATATATATATGTACTAGCGGCCCGGCCCGGCTTCGCCTGGGTGCAAATATAGATTCCAGTCCATATTTTATTTCAAATCAACATGACAGCCGTTGTCTAAACTGCTTATCCAATTCCAATCCCATCCTGTACCTATTCTTCTGTCCCATTTTATCCAACTTATATTCTATTCTATCCCATCTCTCCAGATTTAAATCATTATTTTGCTACGGAGATATTATAACACTGTTACTACTCCGACTGTCTGTATCTGTATCAGCCCATATACGTCCCACTGCAGGGCACGGGCCTCCTCTACAATCGAGAGTACGATTGAGAGTGGTTAGGCCATATAGTCCACCACGCTGGCCTAGTGCGGGTTGGCGGACTTACATACCATAGAAATTTTATAAATCGCTATGGTATGCAGGTTTCCTCACGATGTTTTCCTTCACCGTTTTAGTGCGTGGTGATTGACTATCAATAGACACATGACTCCGAAAAGTCAGAGGTATGCCCTGGGATTCGAACCCGCGACCACCGTGAACATGTTGGCAGTCGCGTCTAGTCCGTTTACCAACAGGCCACCACGCACTTATTACTCCGACTACATTCATTGAAATCAATTAAAAGATACCATAGCTGACCCGACCACGCTAAGCTATGGCTTAGTTATTATATGATTAATATTAAATTGAATTATTTACCATAGCAAAAAAGCCCGACCCCCCTTTGCCTGGATGCAGATATTTTTTTATTTTACTTCACACCAAATACATGTTATTTTTCGTATAAGCTCTTGTATACCTTAACATGACATAGCTATCGTACTGTCCTGCTCAATTCCGTCCCATCCCGTCTATTCCCCGTCACTTCCCGATACGTCCCGTCCTTTCTCTTCATTATCCATCCCGTCTTATACCGTGCATTTACATTTCGTCCTATCAAATCTGTCAGCTAACCCAGTCATCTCCCGTACGTCCCACTCTATAATATCCCGTTTCTCCATAGCCAAATAGTGTTCCTTATAATTTTTTGACATTAAACACTTTTAAAGCGAATTATATTTAACTGGATTCTCAAGACACAGGCAACGCCTAATTTGAAAACCCCTGCAATATTCTCCATATGTAAAATTGTTATTTTAATAAAGATTTTTCATTTTCAAGTGATATTCTATCTGAAAAGAAGTAAATCTTCTTACGTGTGAATAGTATTTATTTAATTGTCCTATATTTATTTAACTTCATAATACATTCTCTTTTGGTTACACAAAATTAATTTCTGAACGCATGCATTAATATTTGACAACCAATTTAAATGTCAATCCCTTTTCATTAATGTCATTAATTTACATCTTTAAAATCTAAAATACGCCATTAATCGAATATTGTGGATATATGTTGTCGATTCGAAACCTTTATTTAAATACGTTCTTTAATTTGAGAGAAGAGTTTACCGTATCGACGGGATGAACATTAAATGTTTGACAGTTACGAACCCATGAACATTTTGTATGAGAAAATGTTAATAAGCTAATATAAACTCGGGAAACCGAGAACGTGATAAAAAGTATCCTATGTCCTTCTCCTGGTTCTAAGCTACCTCCCCACCAATTTTCAGCCAAGTCAGTTCAGCCGTTCTTGAGTTATAAGTAGTGTTAACTAACACGACTTTCTTTTATATAAAATTAATTGAAAAAAACATTTTCCAGTAGACCAAACTGTAAATCTAAACCATTCTCGAATCTCCACGAACACACACAAAAAATTTCATCAAAATTGGTCCAATCGTTTAGGAGGAGTTCAGTCACATACACACGCACACAAGAAATATATATATTAGATATAGAGGGAGCACTGGTACTTCAAAAACGTAGATAAAAATGGTGGTGCCGGGCCACCTTTTCTGCCCTTCTATTGGCTAATATTTGAACAGGTTGTGCAACATACATAAATTACTTGGAAAAAAATTTTAAAATAAATAATTTACATCTATTTAATTTCACTCAAACTCGTTTTAAAGCGATAATAGCTAAATATAATTTCGGCTATCAAAGGAATTTATAGCAATTAATTGCTAAATAATTAATTCAATTTTTACTAATATAGGAGCACTACCAACATTACGAACAAGAAATAGGCTATTTGACTGTATAAAAAATATTGACTTATTTGTTTCCATCCGTGTACATAATTTAATTTTAAAACATATTTCATTATCATACATTAAAAATATTGTATATTTTGGCTAAAAAACACAATTATAATTTAATTTATTTTGAGTTCGCGCCACGTGATCGTAAACGATTTTGATTGGCTATGACGTCATGCGTTTGTATGAACTACTCACATACAGGAAATGAATGGGATTGATAACGGCATAGATGCAAATTGAATATTAAAAATACCTTCAATACGAGTTATTTGACATTAATACCCGTGAATTAATAATATTATCATGTCCAATGTAATAAAATGTGAAGAAAGAAATATAATTCTATTTTTTTTGACAAAAACTCATTGAGGTATACAACTGGAGGGGATCTAGACCAAATAATTTGGAACATTTGCAAGGGTACATGTACCCTTACGCTGACAGTCGGTTATGACAGTTGTCATTTATGCTATTTATTCTAATTGCTTTAAAAATACCGTACTCCCAACTGAAGACATGTAATAACCATTCCAGTTCACTTGAAAAAATATAGAATTTAATTCCATACGTAAATTAACGATAATTTGAATAAAGTAGCAAACATATTAATAAATTAGATTATGTACCAAAGCCGTTTTGACAAATGTCATATTTTAACAAAATTATAGAATAAGATTAATGTTACGGACAAATAGGTAAATATTGAAAAATTCGTTTATTTATTTTATTTAATATATTTATTATTAGATACATTGGATATTGTAAATATATTTTTTCACTATCCATATTTTTGACACAAAAGTATTTTTTAGTAGGATAACTCAATACGCTATTTGACTATTTTCTGAAAACCATACCACATTATGAAGTGGAGTCTATAGACCTTACAAATAAAGGTTATTTTTAATTACTATATCTATATGATTTAAAAATAAATTTACAAAATACACTGAATAATTACATTGTCAAAACGCTCTATCTGGCAATGTGGCGTTCAGTTCGTAAACATCCATTCCAGAGATTCGTTCGCATGTCACCCATTCTCTAATCAACCATAGATCAATCAATCAATCAATAGTCCAAATGAGGTTTTGTCAAAAAAAATAGTTTTTTTTTCTTTCTTCACATTTTATTACATTGGACATGATAATATTATTAATTCACGGGTACAAATGACAAATAACGCGTTTTAAAGGTATTTTTAATATTTAATTTGCATCTATGCCGTTATCAATCCCATTCATTTCCTGTACGTGAGTAGTTCATACTAATGCATGACGTCATAGCCAATCAAAATCGTTTACGATCACGTGGCGCGAACTCAAAATAAATTAAATTATTATTGTGGTTTTTAGACAAAATATACAATATTTTTAATGTATGATAATGAAATATGTTTAAAATTAAATTATTTACACGGATGGAAACAAATAAGTCATTATTTTTATACAGTCAAATAGCCTATAGGTTAAGGCTAATAGGTTTTGTTGTTTTTAAAATCTTTATAATAATGTAGCTTTATAAGTTATTAAAAATGCATGATTATATTGGGCTTCTATATTTCGTTTTACTTTATTCTGAAACATTAGGTAACAAATGTAACAAATATATGAAGTGTCGTATCTGCAGCAATGCCGACTTGATCTATAATATAATCCGCTCCAGTTGTAATACCTCAATGCAAAACTCATTCGGACGATTGACTGATTGATTGATCTATGGATGATTTAAGAATGAGTGATATATGCGAACGAATCTGTGGAACGGATGTTTACGAACTAAACGCCACATTGTCAGACAGAGCGTTTTGACAGTGTAATTTTTCAGTGTATTTTGTAAATTTATTTTCAAATGATATAGATATAGTAATTACAAATAACCTTCATTTGTAAGGTCTATAGACCCCGCTTCATAATGTGGTATGGTTTTCAGAAATTAGTCAAATAGCCTATTATCTACGCTTTTCAAAACCCGAATGTATGACAGCGCTCCCTCTATATATAAATACTCTAAGTATTCTGAATAGTTTTTAGTAGTGTATCCGAATATCTACGAGATTAATGAGGCGAAGTGAGGACTTGTTTTTTTTTTATTGCAATGAATGGTTAGATTAGCATGCCATTCGCCTGATGGTAAGCGATGCGAGCGCTCATGAACAGTGACAAAACCAAACAACACCTTCAATTAATTATGTCAATTACAAAGCAATGCTTGGCATGCCACTGAGCTCGCCATACTGAGGCATAAGATGTTAAGTCTCAATATGTCCAGTAGTTACTCAGGCTACAATGTCCTTCAATCCGAAACACAACAACTGTTCAGCGGGAGAAATAGACATTGCGGTGGTACCTATCTAGGCGGCCTCTCACATATGAGAGACCTACCACCAGTAAATATGTTTTGTTTATATGGAGCAAAATATTGAACTAATTGAATATTGGATCTGCTTTATTTTCTGTCATTTCCGTCACACCAATGTACAAATCTTTCCGCAATAGTACACAATTCAAGCACATGGTCCACTGGAGTTTACAATAGATATATAAATGCGCAGTAATTCATCAAAAATATTTTTTATCAACCAAGGCGCCTCCACCCAAACCAATCCCGGCACTCATGCCGCCGGCAGTGGATAACATGGATGGTGAAAATATGGAGGAGAATGAAAGCAATGGCCTCGGTAATTCAGTCGTCACGCCGGCCCCCAAGCCAACTTCACTACAACAGAGAATGTTGGCACTATCCGGCCAGAACATCGACGATTTCATGAAAGAGATGGAAGAAGTTCACAGGAAGAGAGAAAGGGATAGAGCTGCTGATTTAAATGCCAGGTATATTTTTTGGTATTTGAATTTTTCTGTAAGATAGTGCGAGAACACGTGGCCGCCAGACTTTCGTCATTTTGTAAAAGCTGAAAGTTTGTCTGCACATGTCTAATATAGCGATCCTTATTATGAAGTTCCGATCATCGTGGGTTTGGAAGTTATCATCTTCGATATGTCTGGTAAGATGAAAGAACCATCAAAAGTGTCTGACTACCGAGGAAACACCCTTTGATAAATCATAAATGCCTTAATAAAATATATACAACTAGCGGACCGGCCCAGCTTCGCCCGGGTACAAATAGATTTTTGTACAATAATATGTACGTATTATTATTACATATAAACATTCCTATATAGGCACGCTGCCGCGCCGCCCCGGCCGGCCAGTACAGCCGCAAGCGCTACGTCCCGCAATTTTAAATCTGTAATATCTTCGAAAATATTCATTTAAATCTTGTGCTGTAAAGGACCACATAGATCTATATTAAATCAACAATTTATTTAAGCTATTTAATTGGATAAGGATTAATGCTGTATTGGTTTAAAATGGCTTCGAAAGTTAGCCATTATTTGTCGTAAAAAGTAAATGACAAAAAAATGTTATTGTGGGATATTCATAAGAGATAGACATATACCATCGCGGAGTTTTCTGTAGACCTTTTCAATGTGTACAAATATATAGTACATTATTTTGATAAATCTCGTAGGGTTCAGCCTGCGTTTGCAATGTAAGCGGAAAAAAATTGATAATTAACGACATCACATTAGAAATCTCAAAAATAACAATATTTCTCCACTATTTAATGGATGTTATAATACATGTAAACATTTCTATTGAATCACTCATCTATTAAAAAAACCGCATCAAACTCCGTTGCGTAGTTTTAAAGATTTAAGCAAACAAGGGGAAATAGGGACAGAAAAAGCGACTTTGTTTTATACTATGTAGTGATTCAATTTATAGTATACTATTTTCAGCTTTTACAAAATGACTAAACTTTGGCTGGCACGGGCTCTTGGTCTATGATATCAGGTGACCTGGTAAATATATCAGAATAGCTAGATATATGCAAACTGCTTATAATAGGTCGCTCTGAATCTTTGAAGGTCTGTGTTCAGCTGGAAGTTATGTGATTTAGTGTAGTAAATATTCATTCATATTTTATGCTTAAATCCTGAGGTTTAATTAAACAAATGATTTATATATGGAAGATGGAAATCAAATCTTATGGACAATAGTAGCCTGGAATTTCAGAGTAAATGTGATAATAATATTTTCCAATTTGAGATTGCTAAATATTTTTAAGTATATGGTTTAGATGGGACAGTATAGTATAAATATAATATAAATATGTATTTTATTTGATGGCAGCTCCATACATCAAAGGCGGGAAATGACTATAAATTTTTCTTACATCATTATTAAATATTTTTATATCGATTCAAAATGATGCCATCGTTTGGGATGCCATCAAATTACTAGTTTTCAGTCATATTTTTCCAATAGGTCTCGCAAAAACGCGGCCATGCTTAGGAAGCTGTAAGTCATGTACAATTAATTATACCCTGTTGTTTTTAAGCAGTATTTTAAAATAGTAAAAAATGGTAGATATTTATGACCGGAATATCGATGTTTGTCCCATGTTTAAGCATATTTTTGTTTATACAATTTTAGTTATACGTGCTGTAATATGATTTCTTCGCGTATGTACGGAGCCCATCACTTAGTCGACTTCACTTACACTTGTCGATTTTATTACGATTTCTGTTATTATGCTTTAAGTGTGTAGGAAATCCTGTGCTTGATTTAAATTCAATATTGCTTTTTATTGTTGTTGTGTAATTTACTAGTAAGACTTCAAATTAGTTGGTATAGTTTGTAGTAGTTTATTTTATCGTAGTATATTTCTACTTTAGGGACTCATACTACTTCACATAAAATTCATATCCTCCAAAGTACAGGATATCATGCGATGTCAATATGTCCCCACGCTTTCCCAAAGCCAAAATACTTTACTACTTACTACTTTACTTTTATATGTCACTTTTAGTGCCATTAGTTTTTCGAGTCACGGTATTCAATATATGATGTTGGCACTGGAACGGTACTACACCTGATGATAAATAAAATGTCATTTAAATAGATTATCGATTTACGAGACGATTTTCTTCGTTAATCGATACGATCGTACCAGACATCTCAATGTGAAGACCAAGAACGACTGGTGCTACGTACAGCATGAAACGACTTTCATGCTTTAAGTTTACCCCCTCTTTTATTTTATTGAAGAAGTTTATTGTTTTTTCTTAAGGTCATAATTACTAAATTACAAATAATTTAACCACTTTTGAACAAACAAATAATCAAGATAAAACACGACATTTTTGTAATTGATTTTGAAATGGGAATTTAAATTATTTCATGTTTTGTTAATTTCTTTTTTTGCCATTAAATGCAGCTCCGAATATTTCTGTGTTCTAAGTACTCCAAATTTATTTGTCAGCTGTTAATGCGCCAGCATACAGACGTATGTTAAAATTTCTTTAAAAAAAATTACGTCATTACAATCTATTTGAAGTAGTATGGGTTCTCATCCCATCACAGGCGATTAATCCACACATGTTCACTAGACTGAGCGCATTGAAGCGCAATGTGGGCGGTCGGGACAGCGATTCGGACAGCGACACGGAGTCCGGGCCTGTACAGAGGGGGCCGCCGTCGCAGCTGCCGCCAGACTTCCCGCTCGAACCGCCCGGCGCTGAGATGAGGCAGATGCCGCCGCCTTTGATGCCGCCAGGTCGGTATTACTATAGTTTAGGGTTCTAGGGCCCTACTGTATGCATCCGAAACGAAATTAGAAACTTCGGACGATCGAAGTTTTTTATTCGATACGAATGTATCTACTCTGTAAAAGTTCCAATTTGTATAACGTACATCGTAACCATAAGTCTATGGTTACGACCTTAAGTCTATAACGACCACAAGTATATGTAGGTACATTCGTATCGTATATAAACTTCGATCATCCGAAGTTTTGAACTTCGTTTCGGATAAATATAGTATACTATACTATACCCTATACTATTTCTTCTATTTAATATAATCAACTTACCACCTTACTTCGGGTGTGTTGTGTATGGAAATAGCAGGTTTCATATTTCCTGTTGTCTTAGAATAAAAACTATTATTTACGGATTTTATCGCAATTTTGGTTTAATTTTTTTAGACTTCCCAACGTTTCGGTCACTTGATAGTTTTTATAGCCACGAGGAGGTATTTGTCAGTCGCTCAGTGACGTACAATTTAACTACCCTTATGTTTCAATTGTTATCGTCGGGAAGTCAAAAAATGTAAGAATTAAACCAAATAAATAACTAAAATAAAAATATATTTATTAAAAAACAGAGGTTACAAATATTTTTTCACAGGGGTCCCCAAACTAAGCTAGGCTTGTATCTTGGCAGCGCCGGATCTAGATATTTTTCGAGGCGGGGTAAAAACTGCAGAATGCCGCTCCCGCCTTCCTATATTTTTATCTTTGTCATCATCATCATTTTTACCAACCAGACGCCCACTCATGACATAGACCTTCTGGAAAGAACGCCATTTTACCATAATTTTAGGCAATTTTACACGCTTTATATTAGCTTCACTTGAATGTAGCTTCACTTTTGAGGGTTAACGTCACTCGTGTCCATAGGCTATGACTCTAGTTTCACTACACGTGACCTCTGGATAGTGCCAAATGAATGATAGGTGGTGGTAGGACTTAAGTGTCCGCCCGGGTAGTAATCACCGTCCATGGGGCGTAAAGACCGCCATAGTGATCCCCGTAAGTGGACCGCGTTCTGGGACCAGCCTGTTTTATTCCGGTTTTTCGAGGGGTTTGAGTCCAGGCATGAGGTTGTACCGTGTGGCTATTTTCGGTCGCTGTCGAAGGGAGGAGTGTTGACCCGACGGCCAAGGAGACCCGTAGAAATGGTTGTCCGCTGGCCGCCCGCGGTACGCTACAGGGGCTTAATCGTGGCTAACCACCACGAGAGGTGGCGTCACCATACCGCGCATAATCTTGGTACCCGCCGTGCCGGTTGGTGATCGGATGTGGGGTCCCGCCGGCACATTCCGGGAGGGTACAGGGGCCCTTCCGTCCGGCGGATCAATTCGTCACTTGCCGACCCTTTCGTGCTGGTGTTCATTCGGCCTTCTTAATGCCCGAACTTAGGCTCCTCGGTGCCTCTTCGCCAAACCCAACTCTCTTCAACTTCATAACAGTGCAATTAAACAGAGCAGGTCCTTCAGCGGTGCATAACCCCACCACCACGCTCACTATAGGGTTTACCAAAATCCGCGGACTCTATACGAACCTCAATGCCGTCCACCACCATTTCGAGACGGCCCGGCCTGCTTTGCTCCTACCTGCTTTATCCCGGTTATTCGCTTGAAGAAAACTTCAAGCTTAAGTCGCGGCATGCTTGTATTTCGGTTGGACATCTGCTGTCGTCGTTTGCGCTGCATGGAGGACCCCTCCTTCTCCGCTATGTGAGTGCATATGGATCTTGGTTCCCTGAGTCGCATCTACGTGTGCCTTTACAAGTCTCACAACGGGGACGATGTGTCGACTTGGCTGTTCAGGCGTTTTAGCCAGGCGGCTAATGACGCGCGGGCGCAGTTCCAGTCGGCCAAAATGGTGGTCTTGGGGGATTTCAATGCACATCCCAAACTGTGGCTCGGCTCCTCCAAGGCAGATAATGCTGGTACCTCTGGCCTCTGGGCACTTCCGATCACTGCCTGGTTGGGTCGTCAGTACCGTTCGCTTTACCTCCACGTCCCGTGCCGGTTAAGCAGTGGCTCTGGCATTACTCGTCGGCAGATTGGGATGGTATGCGAAATTATTTCTCATCCATCCATTGGAGGACGCTGCTCGTATTAGCAGGGTTGCGCGCGTGCGTTGGCCTATCACCCAACTAGCAGTCGTACTTATTGGAGTTTGGCTAGGGCCGTTCAATCTAACTTCTGCCATCCAGCATTGTCACCGCTCAGGGTCGCTGGCTCACAAGGCGCAAGAAAAGGCTGCCTTACTGACAAATCTCTTTGCGGCTATTTCCCGCCTCGAGGACCGTAGTTCTCAGACGCTGCCTAAACTGCCCGATTGCGGTTTCTCAATGGCGGATATCCGCATTAGGCAGTGTGATGTGCGGTGTGAGCTACGGTCTTTCGATGTGCAAAAAGCTAGTTTTAAGAGATTGTGCAGCTGAGTTGTCTCCTGCACTGACTCGGAGCACAGGAGTTGTGCCTGAGTCTTGGAGGGAAGCTAATGTGCAACCGATCCCCAAAAAGGGTGATCTATCAGACCTTACCAACTATCACATCCCGCGAAATGAAAACGTTCTGCTATGTCCGTGTAAGTGGTGTTACGTTATTAATGACTTGTATAGTTGTCTCCCAAGATTCAATATGCCGCCCCCTGAACTTGCCGCCCCGGGCACAGACCCCGTCTTGCCCCCTCCTAGATCCGGGCCTGTATCTTGGGGTACCAATACAAACTTTAAGAGCGTTTACACCTTGCGCGCAAAGTCAACTATAGGTATTTTTTCGTTAATTTCACGCACACATAAGCGACCAAAGCTGTGTGCGTAGAGCTGCCGCGTCGGCTCGCTATACAGTCAGCGCAACCAACTTTGATCCGTGCGCTTCCAAATTCTAATATTGAATTGAAATGTAACTTATGATTTATATATTGGTAATATTATATCATAAAAATATTTTATTTGCATTATAAGTAGACAAATATTACTGTGCAAGCAATGAACAATACAAATTTAGATACTAATCATATTTTCTTTATTATTACATTGTTAAGTTGCATTCAAATCAGTGTTCTTGACGAGAGTTTCTGAATAATTTCGCATTGTATAAATTTTTATTTTTCAGGACCTAAACATAAAAAGATTATTTTTCTTAGCAAAATCCCTCCATAAGGGTCTTATTAGTCGGATAATATTTTTATTTTCATCTTATATTTAGTGATTTCGGATATCTTAAGTTTCTAAATTGCCACTTAAAGCCTAAATAACGAAACTAGTGTTCAGTAATCCTTATAGTACTCACAAATTATCCATCAATCTATAATGTTTTCCACCAAAATCCCTAGATGACAACCTTTTCTAAAATTAGTACTAATTATTTTTCCTTGAAATTGTTTATTGGTGGCTATTAACTCATTTGAAAAGTCCTGTTTTTTTAGCCAAAAAGCGCGCAAAGGGTAAAACGCTCTTATACATGAATAATTTGAAGCATAAAATTAAACAAGTCAATCAAAATCAAAAATCAAAATATTCTTTATTCAAATAGTCTTTCACAAGATCTTTTGAATCGTCCTTTTCTGCTACCATCGCTTCGGAACGTGTTGTAGCTGTGAAGAAGAAGCGGCGCAAGAAACTCCCTCAGCAACACGAACTTTTTTCTTTCTTTTTCTTTTATTTTTTTTTATATCGCTATTTACAAATAAATTGGTTCATGTCACAAGTTACAATAATGTCAGTTTGATGCAAAACATGATAAATTTATTCCCAAGCAGTTTTATCTTCCACATAATCTGAGATTCTGTAATATGCCTTTTTACACAGCTTAACTTTTATTACTTTTTTAAAATTATTAATTTGAAGTTCTCTTAAACTGTTGGGAAGATTGTTAAAGAAGTGTACATTTTGACCCATAAAAGAATTATTTATCTTGTGGAGACGAGTAACGTGTGAGGCAAGATTATGTTTGTTCCTAGTGTTCTTACTATGCATGCAATTACGCTTAAGAGCGTATACACCTTGCGCGCAAAGTCAACTATAGGTATTTCTTCGTTAATTTCACGCACACATAAGCGACCAAAGCTGTGTGCGTAGAGCTGCCGCGTCGGCTCGCTATACAATCGGCTCAAACAACTTTGATCCGTGCGCTTCAAATATTCAATTGAAATGTAACTGTAATATAATATCATAAAAATATTTTATTTGCATTATAAGTAGACAAATATTACTGTGCAAGCAAAGAATAATACAAATTTTGGATACTAATCATACTTTCGTTATTATTACATTGTTAAGTTTTAGTTTTATTTCAATGTGTTTGCTTTGATCTATACATCTATATAAATAAAATTGAAGTGTCTGTTTTAAGAGTGAAAATAAAAAAAAATGTCCTACTACATATCGTTATATACACGATAACTGTGCCGAAAATGATATTTAAAAATTTTTTTTGCCTGTCTGTCTGTCTGTTTGTTCCGGCTAATCTCTGAAATGGCTGGACCGATTTTGACGGGACTTTTTTTGTCAGGTAGCTGATATAATAAGGAGTAACTTAGGCTACATTTATTTTAGAAAAGTTATTTTAGTATTTTAGAAAAAAAAGTATTTGTTAAATTCCACGCGGATGAAGTCGCGGGCACATCTAGTGACTAATAAGGACGCGCTGCGTATTCACTCTTATGACGCTGAACTTGTACAAAACTCGTGTTAACGTTATCTAAAACGCAAACCCAACCCAAGTATGTATATGCTTGCTTATTGCAAAATCGCTTTAATTCGCCTAAATCTTGTTATTGTTTGTTCGACAGGTCTCCGGCCACCTCCAATGCGGCCGCCTCTTGGGCCGCCGCCGATGCGGATGCCTCCGTCTGTAGGCATCGGGCCGGGAGTCCCAGGCGTGCCAGGTGTTCCAGGCGTCCCAGGTGTTCCAGGTAGGGTTACCAAACGTTCGGAAATAACCGGACATGTTCGGAAACACACTTTTTTTCTGAAATGCCGAGGAAATAATAATATGTCCGGAATTACAATTTATGTAAAAATAGTCTTCGGCTTTCGCGCGCGGACACAAAATCCGCGCGCACGTAATAATACAAAAATTGTATTTTACCTGGCGCGTAATTGTATTAATATTCTATTCAGATAAGTCAAGAAATTACTTTGGATTTAAGTTATTTAATCCCTATCCTCCCCAGGTGTCCTATGAGTAGGTGATGTGGGCTACATACTCTGTATAATACTTAGAAAAGTAAAGAATTTAATCTGGAATTGAGATTTTTTCTATTCATATCCGCAGGTGTGTGTGGAATTTCAGGAAAGTAAAGAATATACTGTATATAAGATTATTTTCGTTCTGTATGGTCAGGCGTGGGCGCGCTGCGTCCGCCGGGCCCGCCGCCGGGCGCGCCGGTGCGGCTGCTGCGCGCGCCGCCGCCGCCGCCAAGCCGCACCCGCACGTGTCCGTGCTCAGCGCCGCGCCGCAACTCATCTCCAAGAAGGATCACGTGCAAGGTACCTTTGCGTTTTATATATTTATTTATTTCATCATCATTCACAACTTATATGCCACAACTTATGTACCACTGCTGGGTATAGGCCCCTTTCATATGATGCCACTTTGCTCTTCTTTTTTTTAAATTTAATTATGACTTGGCTAATGAGTAAGATGCAACAATGGGGATGATGACAGTAACAACGAATCAATGAAATTATAGTTTAATATAATAATGTATAATAGAAGGATTCTCAAAATAAACATTTGCTTTAGTTTTTAATTAAGATTAAATATATTTTTGCAAAAATAAAAGTACAAAACCTAAGGATCGGCCATGTTAGATGAAACGCCAATCAGAAACGAGCGACGTGTCACTTTCGTAAATATTACTTAGCCATAACGCGAATTTGTAGGCTAGCTTTGGTTATTTCTATGTTATTCAGTATATTTATCTGATATTTAGTAATGCAATCAGTTTTGTGCTACCTACGAAAAAGGAACATTACTCATGGAATAAGGATTCATCGCAAATAGTTCAAAATTTGGAACTATTATGCGATATTCCATATCTCTGTTTAATTAGAACATTAATAAGGTTTTTCAGTACTCATATACACAGCGATTGGCATGATAATAATACCGAAAGGAAATAAATGAATCGTAGCTGCGATATTTATCGCTATTTTTATTTTTAATAATTTTGAAATTTTGATATGTTTTCTGAACACGTCAAACATTATGAACACTGTAAATAAAGTTATTATTTCCGTCAAAGTAGTGTTCACGGAAATTAATCATCGAATTTAAAGATAAAGATCCTGGATCTTGCCTTTCCATTTTAGCCATATATTTTTAACTTTCTTATCCATTGAAACATTAATAAACAAATTGATCGGAGATTGTATCGATATATTATTACATTGCGGAACTACACATCATTGATCCACATTAAAACTCGGTATTACTATTAAAAATAATAAAATGTATATATCACAATATACACGTAAACATTGCACGAGAAAGCATTAACAAAAGCATGATGTCACACACGGACGCCATTACTATTACGGCGTTTTTGAGCAAAGGTTAAAATGTGAAATTTAAAACGTAATTTTTCGCGCAAATCTTCACTTTTTTTCAAAAATTAAATTCATTTTAAGTATTGTTAATGTATACGAATATTCTGAAGTAGTTTTTCAAAATCAGTCATCATGCCTATTGGCATTAAAAAAATACAGTTGTAACAATACTATTAAAATGAAATAAATATATATTATATATTGTGATTTAAAATTAATAATAAAACGACATGTTTCAATTATCAATGGCTGCCGGAACAAGAAGGAAGTTTTATTTATTTAATATTTTGACTATCATCACACCATAGACAAACATTACACCACAAACAATTTCACACGTTTTGGAATTGATATTACAATTTAATACACAATATTTTCAATAGATGTCACTACTGGTTTTATTTGATGTTACAATTGCTACTTTGTGAAATTTAAAGTGATTTATACAGGATGCTGCTACTTTGTGAAATTTAAAGTGATTTATGCAGGATATGATGGAAAAGAATTAATGGATTAAAGGCGTATGGGTAATAGAGGGAATTACTATCTAATAATAATGTTTTTTTATCATTAAGATGAAATTGTTGTACACACAATTTAAAATTTTCAAAATCTATTACCATTTAAGTACGTTTACTTTTATATTTTGCCTATATAATACAATTCATACACTCTTTGTAGTAAACCAAATACAAACACAAACACAAAACCAGACAAATTAAATACAAGACTTATGGTATTAAAATGGGCGGACTAATCGCTTAAAGCGATCTCTTTCAGACAACCTTTACTTTACTTTCATTTTTATTTTGTACAGGAGCAACAATAAGTGCAAAGCCACAAATAAGGAATCTATCGGCGGACGTGACTCGGTTCGTGCCGTCCGCCCTGCGGGTGAAGCGTGAAGATAAGAAATCGAAGCCGGCCGTGAAGGCGCAACCGCATCGCCCCGCGGACATTCCCAAGGCGCCCAGCAAAGACGACGCTTATACACAATTCATGAAGGAAATGGAAGGGTTGTTATAGGTAAGTTCTACAAGGTTATTTTTTGTATGCTACAAAGCCGACAATAATTTGTTTAGAACCAGTAGCACAATCAATTACATTTTTTTTAATATACGTAATATTTACGCCACAAATATTAAAATTCCATCAACCATGTCGATTAATAAAAATCCGACTCATGGCGATCGCTCACCATTACCTAAAACAATACCGGACTAGTACAAGTACACCCGTCCCCGCCATGAAGAAGAATCAAAAAATCTCAAGCATCATTCAAGACTCAAGATATTTTGTGGTAGCCTGTCACTGCGTGAGGATTCTTTTTTTTATTATTTTATCGTAATTTTGTCTGATATTTGGGTGTTTGGGCTTTATGGTATTTAAAATTAATGTTGTGTACATTTTTTTATTGCACTGAATAGTGAGCTTGGCATTCGCCTGATGGTAAGAATGGCAAAACCAAACTCCGTGAATTACAATGCAATGCTCAGTCAATCATATTGTGCGATTGAAGTTTTAATTTTCACTCGGGAAGTAGTTTTTTTCATTTCGGGAAGAGTTTTTCTTTGGGAAAGTTGGTCAGTTTCATTGACTGAGCTTTCAGTATAAGTTTTCTGTCAATACACCCTATATAAATATCCCAAGGTTATACGATATATTATTCACAATGCCGAAGCAGTTCTATTAAAGTTTATATACACAAATATATTTATTTTGTCTTCTTTTTCAGGAGCGCGAGTATGTTCGAGTCGACATATTTAGTTATATTAAGATAGCAATGGACATATGGTTTATTTTCAATTGAACTCTCGTTTGTTTTAACGCGTGAGTTTGGGAGTTAGCACTGAATTCGTTATTTTAAGGTTATCAGTTTGTAAATAGATATTCTGTAAAGTTTTATACTATGTCATTTACATTTATAACTTCTAGATTATAAATATACCATAGTCATAAGGATATTATTTTGCAATATCCTGTTAATGAGTTGCACTGTAGAAAGTAATAAACACTGAAACATATTGATTGTTTTTCATTAATACTACTCATTAAGGCATACTTGGGTTGTGCGTTGAAAAATCGGAGAATACCATTTATTTCAAAAATAATGATAGGCCCTTAAGTAAATTTGGACTTACAAAAAGATGACCGTGAAAAACGATCTACTAAATCTTAAATTAATTTAATATATTTAATCTAAACGGTAATAAAAATAGTATCTTCATTTTTATTAAACTTTCTGTCATAATACAAGCAAGCATTTTCAAAATCGTTGCTAGTAACGACTAAGCAGTAACACTTCACTAGAGATGTACTGGAGCGCGCGCACCACTTACGTCCGAACATTTAATGCGCTTTCCGCCCTGTCCATGTATTTTTACTGTGGCTGGAGGCGAGAGAGATTTTCGTTTAAAAGTATAGGATATGGGGAAGATTAAGGGAAATTTGCCATAAGGTAAAATATAATTGAAATTCTTGGGATGTATGTTAAATAATTTATTCACAATTTATACTATTACATCAAAATAACCCAATCAGGGAATTAAACATTTACAGTAAGAATATTTAAATATTTTTTGCTAGCAATACTATTTAGCGTTTATAGTAATCCTAAGTACTTTAAATAAGCAGTTGCAATACTTCATTATATTATGTATTACAACATTTTTTTAAAACATGGAGGAAAAAACGCTTCGTTATACAGGTTAAAACTTTTAGAGTTAGATAGTGGGATGCTTTTCTATGTGATCATAAATGGGGGAGGCCTATGTCCAGCAGTGGACTTTCTTTAGCTGAAGAAATAGAAAAACAGAGCAGGAAATCAAAAGAAATTTAGTTTTTTTTTGCATTAATAATATAATTTTTGTAGCCAGTAACAATCAGTATGCTTATTGTTGTAATTTAGCGAGGATATTGTATATTGTCACTGTTGTGTATAACATTGTTGTAGCATTAAAATGTGTTGAATTGGTTTTTCTTTTCCATGTTTAAACTTAATAACTAATATCATATTATTCCTCATTTGTTATGTCAGGTCCCTTAGCAATATTGTATACAATAAAATATTGTTTGTCAGTTTTTCGCGCGAAATTATTTGTAATTAATTTGACAAGCATTGTAACTTAAAGTTTTTAATTAGGGTTTTCACGCAAGAAATTCAAACAGTTCATTAATCTTTTGACTTAAAATTCAGTAAGTTCTTAATGACTCTGATTGACAGAGAATAAAGACGGTCCAAAAAGGATTCGAATTACGGCGCCATTTTATTTAAGTGTTGTCAGCCATTATAAATATAGCAAGGAGATCTTATGTTGACAGCAGCTGGCTGTTGAGTTACTATTATTATTATATCGTATACTCTTTCGGCATTAATTGTATTATTATAGATTTAAAACTCATGATATTCTTCATATTACTTAATAAGTTAAAATCCATTTTGTTTAACAAAGTCGCAACAGTTCTGAAAGAGTACAGGGCTTGGTGCAGCAATTTTTGACAATCGTTTCTTTTAATTCCCATTTCTTTAAATCAAACAGTGGTGCTTCCTCCGAACTCTCTGTAATAAATTGTTAAAATAAAATGAGTACCATATCCTTAAAGGAATCAATTTGGGGCAAAAGCAAAGATGTTTTATTTTCGGCCGTATATGTGTACGTGCAGTATAAATACTAGAAAAAAATGTGGAATTCAAATAAAATACATTTAGATTTCTTGGTCAACGGGGGGCTTTATATAAAAATGTGATTGTTTTAGTACAGGGGCAATATTTTCTTCGATACTCTGTCATCCATGATGCCTAATTGTCATTTCGTTCAAAAATGCACAATCCCATTATCTTTAACTTGTATGTCTTATTTTTAAAAACTCCGTACTAATTATAATTGTTGTCTATATTTCTTTTTCTATATTCTTTGCTTTAAACGACGATATATGTTGTTAAAGACGTCACTTTTATTATTTTATTTATATTACATGATTTTAGTTTAAGAACGAAAATGTTTAACATGACAGCAATTGCAAAACTCTGTGGCCGTTATTCCGATTTTTTTATTATTCGCATACATTTCGCAAATGTGTATTTGCTTCTCTGTTGACCTGGCTTTGTTTTATGGATTATGATTCTCGCAGATGATATATCCTGACGTTTAAATGCAATTACTAGTTCGTATTTTGGTGAGTTAACATGTATTTTATTTAGAATGTGAATAACGGCCAGATAGAGGTACACTTTCTAAATATTAAATAACTATGAACATTACGAGATTCTGGCAGACTTGTGCAATTTATTGTATAGACATTATGTTATATTATATTAGATGATCAATAAAGTATGATACTAATTCCGTTGACGTAAAAACATTTACGAGTTACATAAAGTACAGTAATTTATAGCACAGACGACTAAAAATAATATTTGATTTAAAGGAAAACGAATGACGACTTCATATTTCATAAATGTCAAGTTTTGACATCTGTTGTCAAACATGCCATTTCAAGACGCCATATTGTCGCCTTAATACTTGTAGTGTTGCTGTTCTTGGCTTGGTATTTATTTTTGTATAAAGCTAATATGCAACTTATAATAGTATTTTATGCAGAAATCGAATGCCAATTTCACTAACTATATTTGGTGTAATGTACTACACCATGGCCCAAGGTCCATACATTTCTGGACCATCTCCTTTCCCTTCCTATAAATTTCTGAGTAAATTCAGCGGATTTTGATGCGATTTTTTTAATAGATAGAGAGATTCAAGAAATGTTTATATGTATAACACGTACATATTATTGTACAGAAATCTATTTGTACCCGGGCGAAGCTGGGCCGGCCCGCTATTATATGATAAGCGAGGCGAGGATATAAGCTTTGTTAATTGAATAAATAGAGGATAATTTGACAGCCTCCGTGGCGCAGGCGGTTAGACGCCGCCTGTAAAACGAGAGGCCGCGGGTTCGATCCCCGCACCGAGAGAAATGTTTGTGCGGCCCACAAATATTTCTCTCGGGTCTGGGTGTTTGTGAGACCGAAAAGTCTCTCGTAGTTCCTGATACCCACGACACAAGACTCGATCTTAATGTGGGGTCAGGTCTATGTATGTGACTGTTGGGTGTTATTATTATTATTATTATTATTATAATGTTTACCTGATGACTCACTGTATACAGAACACAGCACTTCGACTCCATGAAAAAGATGCTTCATGCAATACGATAGTGGAAGTTCCGAATAATCCGACGTCAGTATATGAGCAGAAGCAGTGTGTTGCCAACTCGCTACCAGAACTACTAAAATGATGCATTTCGTCAGCATTTTGAAGTTCCAACCTGAAAAATATATTGAAATGTTAGAGATTATCGCAATATTATTAAATTATCAATGTAGGCTTTTTTTATAAGGATAAACATATAGTAAACCCTAAAGTAAATAAATCTCTGAGACACCACGAGGTTTCAACCGGAAGACGTAATGATCATTGAGATTTTATACTAGAGAGGACAACAGACATGTAACAAAAATGAATGATATCGTACCACTCCACCTGTTTCTGTCTTTCATATCTACGCAGTAATATAATATTCGCTTTCGCTTCACCGAGTTCCCGGTACACGGCACGAGGATCCTGTACCAGCACAATACACAGATTTGTTCCCGATGTCCTCTCTAGTATAAATAATACCTCAATGCGTAGTGATTCATTATTTTCTATTAGAAAGGTGCGTCAGACAAACCATAGCATGAATGCAGCATAACTTGGGAACTGCTAAATGGGTGTAATAATGAATAAAAAAAAAAATACTTTTGATCATGTATGATGATTGGTGTGATTAATTTGCAGATGAGCCTGTTTTTAATTAGCATTTCCGTGTTTTAAAGTTAAACGTATATACAGGGTATCTCAAGACTGCTACCGAAAACGAAGCCGGGTGGTAGTTTGTGACTTCAGACACATTGCAACAGAAAATGTTGAAAAAAAAAGCGACGATTTCTTTTTGGTATTTTTTTCCTATGGTCGTATTTGGATGGTAAATTAATTTTTTCCTAAAATAATAGTGTATACCCTTTTATTTATAAGGACTCTGAGGTATAAAAGAGTTTAAATTATTATTTTTAGCAAAAACTATGGATTTACCACCCAAAAATTACGACATTTAAAAAATCATAAAAAAAATTGTCGCGTTTTTTTGCGAAAATTTTAGTAGCATTGTGTTTGTATTCACTAAAACTACCACCCGGCTTCATTTTCGGGAGCAGTCTTGATATACCCAGTATAGTTGTTGCAGCTTCTCTTTGTCCATTAGTATTGTCTCCAAATGAATTAATAAATACAACCAAAAGTCGCATACATAGTCCCACACTAAGATCGAGTGTTATGTCATGGTTATCAGGAATTATGAGAGACTTTTCGGTCTCTCAAACACCCAGACAAAAATCACAGAAACCTGGGGATCACGGAAATATTTGTCTCGCTGTAGGGTTCATTGATTATAGAATAATCATTGGTAGGGTTCGAACCCGCCGCGCCGTTAACAGTTGACGTTTGACCAATTATGTTTATTTTAGGTCTTAGGTACCCTACTAAAATTAGGTTTGTATATCAGGCGTAATACTTTCCTAGTACTAAGGGCATTTAGGTCGTGATTAAATTCAGGATTATTGGTTAGCACTTTGTAGGCATTGTATGGATTAACGAAAGAATATAAAAAAAAAGTTAGTTTATTTGCAATTTGGTATACCTTTGTGTTTTTACTAATTTTACCAAATATCGCGTAAATTATGGCTCGGTTATTATAAGCTGTTTATTTATACACTTTACATGAAATGGAAAATTTTACAGAAAAGATGTTCGTATCACTGTATTTTAGTAGGAAAGAACATCGGTCACGTCCATACATTTTGCGACCTGACAAAGAAATATATTGTACACAGCTGGGATATAATTTATTGTGTTGTATAGTGCATGAGGAGTGATGTCCAGTTGCAAAAAGATTTCTAAAAAGCCGGAGATTTTAGAATTATTCATATATTTGTAACTTTTTAGGTTACGATTATACTAATAAAAAATAGCACATTATAATGTCATTGTCATTGTCAAATATACCTAATGTAGGGTGGTCTTATGGTTATCAGGTACCTAGGAAAAAAGTGTACTAAATCATTATGATGGCTTAGTAATTACTATGCTCTATAATTTCCCTTGTCATAAAACTAATTAACCGTTGAATATGGTGTACACCATACCTGTATTATTTATTTATTTATTTATTTATTTAATTCTTTATTGTACACAGTAAAAAGAAATAACAGTTTAGAGACAGTATAAAACAACAAAGTACAAATGGCGGTCTTATCGCTCTAAGGCAATTTCTACCAGACAACCATGGGATGGATATATGAGTAGGAAAAAAAGAAAGGGCAGTGTAAAATAAAGACAAATGAAATGAAAACATATAAATACATATTGTATATACATACTTATATACATTTATAGACGAATAAACATACATATATATACACACACACATATATATATATATATATATATATATATATATATATATATATTACCAATATAATCAATAAGAGGAAATGTATTATCTGTATTACCTTAAGGTAATGAGAGAAAATGTAGTATTTTGCTGTCATTATTTCGCAGAGTTTTATCAGAATTTACTAGACTTGAGTATTTACCGCTATTCTTCATAGTTTCGTATTTGGCCATCTACACACACTTGAAAAATCCCCCTATATGTTAGTATAAGAATATAATACGCAGTGGTCACAAAAATAAAACACATAATAAAATAAAACACAGAAAACATTTTTTAAATGTATTATTTCTCATCTTCTCTTATTACAATAGAATCTAAGAACTCTGCAGGGGCAGCAACATCAAAGTCATGACATGGACACAGCAACAGTACTGTGCGACGTCCTACTACACAGTTACAACAATACTTAGTAATTCCGTCGCTCCTTGATTTGGAAGTTTGGCATCATTGTTTTTCATCAAAACACACACACTTTTCCTGTGGGAACTCCAGGATACTAAACCATATTGACTAAAGGGTAAATAGGATACCTTGTAGATTCATGGGTAAAAAAACTTCGATTAGTGGACTCACTCACTGATTACAGAAATGAGTATAATAAGACGGGTATTGCATTGAACACAATGCACAAATTGTTGAGGAGCGCACTGTTGCTCCGAGTTCATGTTGGAAATATGGTAATACTTCACACATTAAAACAAATCACAAAGCGTTATCGTTATACAATGATTAATCTTACAAAGTCGTCAGAAATACAAGCGTATATCGGAGTCCGTGATTAAAGCCAAGTCACAATTAATATAAACAGAAAATTAACAGAAGTCGTAAATCGGAAATCAAAAGAAAGCAAAATGACAGCGCAAAGAAAAGTCATGTGTCATAGAAAATACCTACACTTTTTTTTTATTTAGTACTACCTTCAACGTTGTAGTTAAAACCTTATTTTAAAACAAAGTATGACTGATGGAACGCACTCATATGCGTTCAATATTATTAAAAACACTAAGTTTTTCTTTTTTATCCGGGTTTTTTAAAATAAATTGAAATATGCATTTTGACACTAATAAATTATGAAAATTTTTGATGTACCATTCATAACTGGTCCCGTTCATGGTCCATTTTCGCCGATGTTCTTTAATAGAATTTTAAATAATGGTATCAATTGTATTATTACATGGCAAATTGCTAATATTATTAACGCTTTTTAAATGTCGCTCATATTAGAAGATACACGATACACCAACATAATTTAATGAAGGAGATAAATAACATACAATATAAAAAAATAGAGTAAAAAACAATTTTGAGGAAATGTACATACCTTTTTTTTTTTAGTTATTCTTAAATTCAACACTTCCAGGAAAGACGGTAATGGAATGTTGAAAATAACGTAGGAAGAGGGTCTTTTATACCAAAATAATCCGCGTCTTCATATTCCCAACACGTAAACAAATCATGCCAATATTGAAAACTTTTCAAATTATATTTCGTATAATAATGCCGAGGAAATTCTGAACACGACAGTTCTTGTCAGCACCAACACAACTGGAATGAGCCCCTTCTAAAAATAAATGGTAAACATGTTATTTATAACCCGACCATAGTTTATCACACATTGTCATTATCTAAATAAGAGAATGACCCTTGACAGACATGCTCGACCCTTAATTTTAAACCCTTAATAATTATATGGTAACAGGAATTGCTTGTATTGATTAAACCAATAATTTTCCATGTCTGTGTAAATTGTTTAAGAATAGAATGTAGACCTAGAATATTTCATATTGTAGCTCTCATTGAACAAATAAGTATTATCAACTGGTCTTGCTTTAGTATTAAAAATCTTCAAACTACAGGTGCAAGGTTGATGTTCCTAGTTGACGTCTACCCTAGAGCACGAGACGATTATATAGTACTAAACGTGGCCTGTAATCCAGATCTCTACGGGAACCAGTCTTCAAATTACCAGAAATTGCCTAGTGCGATACCGCTTGTAATGTTATTATTATGTTTTATATTTATTGTAATTGTTTCTATGTAGTGCAAAAAAGAATACATCTTTTCCAGCTGTAGGTAGTCTACAAGTTTCTCCCAACGCTCTCGCAGCGACATTGAAATTTGAGTAGCCAGTGTCCAGTAATTTTTACCAACTATGAGGTCGTCAGTTTATATAGGAAAGTTAGTGATTTATAAATTAACGAAAAACAACGACAATACACTGCTGGCAAATCTCTTATATGTGAGAGGCGCCTGGGTAGGTACCACCGCAACGACTGTTTCTCCGCCAAAGAGTAAATGCACATTTGTATTCCGGTTTGAAGTACATTGTAGCCAGAGTAACTACTGGACATATTGAGACTTAATTTCCTACGTCTCAGGATGGCAAGCGCTGTGGAATGCCAATCATTGCTTTGTAATCCATGGTGTTGTTTGGTTTTGTCACTGTCCATTAGCGGCCATTTATGTTACCATCAAGCGAATGGCATGCACGTCTCGCCATTAATTGCAATTAAACAGTCGATAAAAGTTTGTTTAAGTTAGCTGTGAATATGTTTCGATCGTATCTATTTCGTGTCACAGATTAAAATGTAGGTACTGTTTATTTGCAACATTTTAGAAGATATACTAATCATCATGGCTATGATTAAATCAGTTTTTTTTTAGAAATGCAACATAATGCTAAAATTAATTGACCTAGCATACGGAATGTTAGCTTTTATGATATATTCAATATTTATCTGTGGCCGCCAACCCAAACAACATTTTATAGGTCAAGCAGTCTCCAACAATCAAACTGTGATTTATCCGCTTCCTTGTAGTTCAAATGCCATTTTATTTGGATGGTTAAACCATAAGTTACGTAAAATGCAATATTATTGTGTTTTCATAATGATATAAATATTTAAAAAATGTACTTTGAGATTGTTGGCAAACACCCGAAAGTTTAATTTTTGAATGAAACGACGATGATTGATGACGTATCAAATATTTTTCCTGACGCGAAAAGGTAAATAAAAATAAATCATTTTATTTTGTGAGTTCGACAAGTTCGTAATTGACAAAGTTAAATTTATTCAGAAAGTTAAATTGCTTTTATATTTGTGTCAGGCGCTAACAACAAGCTATGTACAAGGGGTGAATTTCACGCCTAATGTAGGCAAAAATCTACTGTCATATATAATATAGCTATAGGATTCTTATATTCTGGAAAACGTTCACACGATGCAACTTTTTATATCCTTAAGACAATCGTATTTTTATGGCGAACAACTCTCCCAGTGTAAATGGGCCTTAAAGCTGAAGTATAGGGAATTACGTTACTACGATGTGGCAATAATATTTTCAGCAAACGGCTTATACATCAACATCTCATGTAAGTGAGTAAATCTTTTTAAAGTAGTATGCAAAAGTAGTATTTTAAAGTATGCAAAAGAAAGACTAAATTACTAATAACTAAATTAGGAAATAATTATGTACAAGTAGATATTAGGTCCTTCGACACGCAACGGAATAAATTATAGTTTAAAAAAACTAAGATAAGATAAAATCACATTTTTTTAAATTATTGTATTGTCATCGGTCCTGGATAAGTATGCAAAATTTCGAGTCAATCCGACGTTTTGAAGGGGGTCCAAATCATGTTCAAAGATTCCGTTACATACTGACATACGTAAGCTAATAAAAGTGTATTAAAAATAGGTTCACTTCGGTTGAAGCGGCCCATTTCTCCTATATTCCAAAGAGATTACAGAGTAGCTCTACCACTTCACAACATAATTATAATTAGATTTACATCAGTCAGGTGTTTGATCATAATATTGAATAATTTTCTTACAATTAGTCTACGAATGTGGAACACAAATCATTTCCTAGGTAACAGTTACAAATTACGGAGAAAATTGCCCCTGTTTTTGTCAGCATTCTAGAAACAATTAGGGTTTTATACAGAGCCTTCCGGGTGTGGTATAATCAAGAGTATTATAATTAAGGTCGATTTTGTCATTAAAGGGTGGAGAAATGTTATTTAGAAATATTAATTCGATGTGTTGATGTAAGAAATATGCGGGGTTAGGTAATACGCGAGCCGAAGTAAACATAAATCATCTTCTTACCTTGATCTCATTTTGCTTCTTTGTAAAGTGTTTTTATTTGATGAAATTTCGATGGAGTCTGTTGCGCAGTGTCTGCGAAGTTAGCTGCGAACTGCGATGTGAGAGGCTATGAGTTCGATTCTCGGACAAATTCAAATGAACAAACTACCTACATAGATATTTAATCTATTTTCGAATCTGACATTTCTAGTCTAGGTATCGATCCAGGACTAAACTACTCATACAAGTCATGAGACGTGTGTGAGTAGAAATGACTATTATTATTTACTATTATAATAAATATTAGCATTCTATTGAATAAAAAAAGAAAATATGCATACAATACATAATTTACATATATTATAATAATTAATTTGCAAGTTGCAACGTACCGTTTAGGCTACTTCCGTTTTAATCTAGACATTTCAAAATACTTTTTTTTACAATACGTTTTTTTCACAAATTATACTTAGTCACACCTCGTTGCATTTGTAGGCTACTAACGGCTTGACTTAGTTTCTCCTATTTATGCTTTAACCGACTTCAAAAAAAGGTTCTCAATTCATCGGAATCTTTTTAATTTTTTTGTGTATTTTATATCATTTTTTTTTCTCTTTTCACCTTACCTTCCTTGGCATGACCACCACCCGTTTGTTTTTGACTTATTATTATTTTTACCATGTTCTGTTTTCATTGTGCACTTTATTAAGAACACTATGATTGTTACTGCGATTTTATATAATTCTTAAACATTACCAGAAGTATCCTGAGCAGAAAACTTAAGAAGATATTAAAATATTAATCTTGTAAATCGGAGCAATTGTAGTTGTCAATATTGCCCATTTTTTTATTGGTTCTCCCTACAGTTACTCCAAAAGTGAGTAAGCGTATCTGATGGTAAATCTACTACGTAACTGTGCAGTTTCGATAGAGAATCCACCGACGTGCGGTGGTTAACCCTACCGTACGACAATAATGCTGGCCTTATATTTATATTTAAACAGACATACATACACAAACTCATGACTGTTTCCCAGAAGAGATAGGCAATGGTGTTACCAGGACACCCACTTTTCGCCTTATGCGTACTGTCCCACGTCATCATATACCATATTGCCCAAACTGACTCCGGGCTGACAATAAATAAAAAAATCCTATATCACTTTCCTCGACCCGGGAATTGAACCCGAGATTTCAGCGTCACAATTGTACCGTAGTAGAACTGCACCACCGACGCGACGCGACGGAGCGATAATAAACAGAATAAATCCAAAACTGTTGTTTCATTCACTATATCGTCTGAAGTCTGAACCAATCTGTACGGTGCAGTGGCCACATGGGTGGATATCAATATTTTGCCACCAGCAACATTACCATAATTATTGTCCCATTGCATTGTCTCCTCTACAATCATGAGCACGATTGGAAGGGGTTAGGCCATATAGTTTCGGGTTGGTGGACTTTACATACCATATAAGTTTTTACCAATCAACATGGTATGCAGATTTCCTCACGATGTTTGCCCACAGCGTTATGGTACGTGGTGATTGAGTACCAATAACACATCACTCCGAAAACTTTCAGGTGTGCTCTTGGAATAGAACCCGCGACCACCGTGAATATTCTGGCAGCCGCGTCTGGTCCATTTACCGACCGGCCACCATGGACTTACCAATAATTCATGTATTCATGTACTTATATTTTCCGTATTCATTAGTGCGTCACACTTTTAAATATCGTGTTACTAATTGTGACGAAATAATTTAAAATTTTATATACGCATTTAATGTAAATCAATAAGAAATAAAATTTTAAAATTTAGATAAATTTGGGGACTTGCTATTCCAGTATACAATTTTGGACTTACTTCCTCGAAAAAAAAATTAGGGTTGTCAAATTTCTTTCCAAGTTTCCTCTCAATTTTTTTTAGTTGGACCATTATGGTCTAGGGAAATGGCTATCAGAGACAAAATAAGTAGCAAAGATAGGCAATCCACATCGCCAAAGAGGATGGTGTCGGCATAGACGGAACAATATTGAAAATGATTTTATGATTAAGACAATGTAGGGTTTGATAGCCAGAGTAACAGACAAATTATTATTATTATTATTTTTAATTTATATTGATTTATCTCCTAAAAGGGCAAATATACCTGATATACGGGCCGTAGCCAAGCACATCAGGTTAAATTATAGTAAATGTGGATGATACTGATGATGATGACAGAAACTTTCGAGTAATGCGACACGTGTTTAAAATTATGGCTTTTTGTAAAAGATGTACAACATATGGAGGTATTTTTAATATTTCTAGACTTTGCTTTAAGTTTTTTGGTACTATTCCGGTTGAGGATATAATAATCGGTACTATATGGACTGTATTAGTTTTCCATTGGGTTTTTAGTTCTATTGCAAGATCCTGGTATTTGGTAAGTTTATCTGATGTAGTGGACTGAATATTGTACGTGTTCGGTATGGCTATGTCAATCAGATATATGGTATTGCATAGCTTATTATGTAAAGTTATGTCAGGTCTTATTATTATTATTATTATTTAAATCTTTATTGTACACATAAAAAATACAACATACAGAAACTAAAAAAATATAAAAAGTATAAATGGCGGTCTTATCGCTTAAAGCAATGTCTTATAGACAACCATGGGATGGATTTAAAAGAAGGAAAAAGAGGGGGCAGTGTAAAATAAATAATTAAAAGTGAGGAAACTAGATAATACTCATACTATCTAAACATAAAAATACACCAAAATAACATAAATACATATATAATAAAAATCATAAATACATCTGGGGGCACGGCAGTGCCCCCTACAAGTCGAGCTAAAAAGCGGCACAGCCGTACTATCCTTTTCTTGAAGCAATTCAGACCATTTTCAACCCCCCATAACTTTGTGTGGTTAAAGCAAGAAGCCTGAATTTTCAGTTACTAATTAGGCATTGTGTAAACACGGTATATTTAAAATTTCATTCAATTTGAACCAGTAGTTTAAGAATTATAACTTGTCAAACTTTCGCAATTTTGTCACTCACTGACTGACTGACCGATCATCAAAAGTCTAAGGCACTTCTAGCAGACATAGAACCTTCAAATTTAGAATATAATTAGTGTTTAGTGTCTAAAGTAAGGAAAATTCAAACATTTCATAATTTCTGTCTAGTTTTCTAGATACACCAACTGCGTGAATAACTTTGTAATCTCATATAAATGTATAGGATTACAAAGATACATTTGCAGTTAATGATTCGTTGTACCCGTATATAATGGAATAATAGTTGTAGATTGGTATCTATATATATTATATATGAGGCATAACAGAAGGGGGGTATAAAGAGGGAAAGGGTGTATTCAGCCCATTTATCTGTACAACATTCCTCTAGAAAAACATGACAAAGATAACCTTGCAAATAAATAGACTAAATAGCTCGAAAACAATCACCATGAAAGAAAGAACACTAATAATCAAATCCGCTATATTTGTGATAAATTGATACCTACAAAAATAAGAAAAAACATAAGACAGAGGCTTTAAGAAAAATCATTATATATATTCTAGAAATAAAAGGTACCGAAAAGGAATAAAGTAGGACTCTACAAAAGTATAAAGTTATTACGTAAGTTATTAAAATATCAATATTAACATTCTTTACGTTTTAAATAAATAGATCGACTTGGCCAGTAGCATTATGCATAAATTGTACGATATATTATGTTTTCATGCGATGGCCAAGTGATCTATTTATTTACAACGTAAAGAATTTTTAATATTGATATTTTAATAACTTACGTAATAACTTTATACTGAACGTCCCTTAATCAAGGACTAAATAAATTAATCGACTTGGTATTACATGGATCTCACAACGTTTTGCGGTAGAAAAACTGAGCTGCGAGACTTGGAATTTTCTTACAGGATGTTTTTGATGGGATATATATATATATATATGATACTACACACATATACATATATATAAATATACATATTACGAATTTAAAATGATTTAGAAGTAGGAAATAATATTATCTACTAAAATCTGTTTATTTAAAGAGAGAGGTAATGTTCTTTGATTTGCCTCTTGAATGAAGACAGCGATTGCGCCTGTCTCACCACAACAGGAAGCGTGTTCCACAATCGAACTGCTTGACAGTAAAAGACCTTGTCAATAAATGTCGTGGTGTGCACAGGCATTCTCGGATGACCTCAAGAACCTCAAATGTGAGTCATGAAGAAAAATAAATCGTCTTTAAGATAAGATGGGGTGAGAGGATTTAAACGAAATATTGTAAAGAAGAGAGATAATGTGAGTATTCCGACGAAGCCATATAGGTAACCACTTGAGCTTAGCACGAAACTCAGAAACATGGTCATGCGAAGACCAAATATGAATCTTATGCAGAAATTTTGAAGATGCTCAAGTTTATTTAGTTGGTCTTCGGTGAGATCTAGATAGCTGACATCAGCATAATCAAGGATGGGGAGAAGGAGGGTTTGCGCAAGTGAAATCTTCGTGGTAACGGGTAGAAAGTTGCGTAACCTTCGCAGGGACTTAGCTGAAACGAACAGCTTACGGCTATTTAACGAAGCTGAGGACCCCAAGTAAATGACTTATCAATAAGTAAGCCCAAATTGCGGACGGTGTCACTGTAAGGGATGGTTATCCCACTACAATAAACACGGGGGACTTGATTCCAATCCAGCTTCGAGATCATCCTAGGGCTACCGACAACAACGAATTGTGTTTTCAAAGGATTGATCTTCAAACCATAAGATCTACTCCAATCACAGATGTGTTGAATGTCTGTATTGATATAAGCAATTGCATCGACCATCTTGTCCACGGGTGCCTGAGTATATATTTGGAGATCATCTGCGTAGAGGTGGTAGGAGGAGCGTAAAAAGTTGGTTATTGAGTTAATAAATACAGCGAAGAGAAGAGGAGATAGCACGCCGCCCTGAGGAACGCCAGCAGCTACGGGGCACCAAGAGGAAAATCTATCCTTCACATGGATGCGTTGCCGGCGTCCATACAGGTAACTACGAAACCAATCAACAGCCATTGGAGATATGTTAAGAGAACGTAGCATGGAAAGTAATATGTCGTAGTACACGGTATTAAAGGCATTACTGAAGTCTAGCAAAGCTAAGACTGTCAACTTGCCGTCTTCCATGTCGGATCTTATATCATCTGTGATATGGATCAAAGTGGTGGTCGTACTATGCCCTGAACGAAACCCAGATTGGAGAGGATTTAAGAGGTTGTTCTTGGAGAGGAAATCATTAAGTTGGGAATGGATTAAACGTTCTAGGACTTTGGAAAGGAAAAGAAGTATGGAAATAGGACGAAATTCGGAAGGCAGAGATGCATTGGATTTTTTGGGAAGAGGGATAATGTGGGCTTCCTTCTAAGCAGTTGGAAAGATCCCAGCGGAGATGGAGTGGTTTAAGATGTGGGAAATGATAGGAAGGGTTTCGTCTAAGACATAGAGAATCATGTTACGACTAACATTATCGCTACCCATAGCGTTAGATGACAAAAGAGTAATCGTCCTTCTTAACATCACAAGTGGCGAATTGTTTGAAAACAAAGGTAGAACAAGCGGGAGTGTTAAGGGTAGAAAGATGCTTAATGGTGTTATTTTTAGTCATCCCATCAAGTAGGATGGAGAAGAGAAGTGACGGTTTTAAGGAATTTAAATCTATAGATTGGGGATATAATCTTGCGGTGATTTACCCATTCCCAGTGTTTTTAGAAATTTCCAGACTTTGGCTGGGTCACCGTTTTCGACTGGCTTGTGAATGTATCGGCGTTGAGCATTTCTACACACCTTAATGCAGTAATTCCGGATGGCTACATACTTCAGCCAGTCCGATTCAATTGGACGACGATTATATTTACTCTTGGCCGACGCTTTTTTTTGATAGTAATGCCTTGATGTCAGCAATGAGCCAAGGTGAGGGTTGGTGCTTTACCTTAATTGGCCTAACAGGCGCATGTCTGTCAAAAGGTCGGTCTAGTTTTGATTGAAGGTACGCAATTTAGTGTCAACACAATCTGAAAGAATCGAGTTCCAGTCAATGCTGTCGGCATCCCTACCAAGATTATTAAGATTCATACCCCGAAAATTCCGTTGCATTAGGACTTTAGGAAGGAATTTGAGAGGACGGACACGATAAGAAAGGTATAACAGATCATGACAGGGAAAAGGCATCAGCGGAGCATTGTCCATGTTTGGCAACTAGGTTTGGAGAGGGAAACAATGATAAGGTCAAGAAGAGAAGGAGTGTTGTTAGGGGAATGATGAGTGGCGGAGAGAGGAAGAGTAAAAAGGTTACAGGATTGGATAGTATTTAGAAAGGAGGTTAGAACGACGATCGTTCTTGAGGATACAGGTATTGAAATCACCCATGATTATGGTCTGACTGAACAATGGGACAAGATTTCAAGAATGATTTCGAAAGAAGAAAAGAAGTCGACGCGAAGAGAAGGACAATAGTACACACCGAGTAAAAGTTTCCTAAGTGAGAATTCCACCTCTAAAAAAGGTGTTCGCCAGCATTTATTGGTGGAGGTTATGGAGATGCACTTACAACGGTATACCAAAACTGAGATCGGACATAAATAGCAACACCACCACCGCCTCGTGCTGTGCGATCATTTCTGATGAGATGGAATCCTGGAAGGGAGTAAGCTGAGGAAGAGAGACATGGTTTCAACCAAGATTCTGAAACAAGGATAGCATGTATATGAGTACAGTCAAAACTAGTAGCATATCGGGGAAATGGGCCGGAATACTCTGGGCAATTAGATGGACCACATTGAAGTTCCTAGGGACGTCAGAGAACTGGCAAGAGAGAGAGTCGGCAAGTGAAGGAACACTGACAAAGCTGTCGTCACTAAAGGCAGAAAAGAACTCTTCGCTGTCTGAATTGTCGCTACTAAAGTTGAGCAGACATTAGTGAAATTGAAAATATGTAAGTGTAAAATAAATAAAAATAATATTAAAATCTTAAACCAAAATTAAGAAAATGAAGAAAAAGCAAAAAAACAAAACAATAGTAATTTAAAAAAAAAACAACTATACAAAAAAAAAATACATATCCATCTGCCGGTTGTAATAATAAAACGCAAAAAACTATTAATTAAACTTATTCACTAATAAACAATAAAAAAGTAAAAATAAATAAATATGGAATACAATATGTTAAATGGGTCACAAATTTATAAGAAGATGATAACAAAAACCATAGGGAAATAAAAAAAAACGTTCTACAAACAAGGAAGTCCAGGTAACAACATAAAATAGACAAAAAATATTTCAAACAAACTTACATCCTCAGAACAATGAATACAGAACATAGAAGGACTGCTATTGACATTTCAACATACACTCTAATATTGACAACAAGAAATATTTGTGCTGTGATCTCTTCTGATAGCTTATCGATATCGATACATGAACTTTATTTATAGCAAATTCGCAGACACAGATATTCATACATGAATCATTATTATTTATTTCAAATCCATAGCCATTTTTTATCTTATTAAAAACTTGTATCTTATCTTTGTAGCTACAGAACAAAAATATAATACGATGATCTACTTTTTTTGAAAAGGTGTTCTCTGATGTCCTCAGTTGTTATTACAAATATAAATTATACAAAAAATTCAGAGTACGAATAAAGAAATTAATACTTTTATAGTGTTAGGAATTTATATGTTCGATGACATAAAAATTGATTGATTCATTTAAGTAAAATTTTATTTTTACTTAAAGTATGATATAAGATACTTACTATTATAATTTCTTATATTACACAATACGAATATTTTCTCAAAGTTATGTAGTTCGTTAATCCGAAATTCGTTTGGTAATGTTACCTTGCCTTGTTAAATGTACCATTGGCAACCCTGAGACCAAGTTTGTGGATTGAACCGGTAAGCTTTCGAGTTTGACATTATCTTTTAATTATACGAATGGAAGTGGAAACTTGTCTCGAAATGTCAACTTTTTGAAATTGCTTTTATTTAACAGTTCTGAGATTTTCAGTACCAACCAAGAGAAGATCATGGTCACTGACGGAATATAAGCGACTTGTTTATCATTGTACGCTTCGGAAGCGGCTACATTTGCATACGGATGGGGAAAAGTAAAATAAATCTATATGTAGTGTGGACCAAAAAAATCGCTATGCATTTAATTGTCCATTCCCCCTCGATATTTCAATGATAACTAGTTTAGATTCAGCTTTTATTATTCAGCAGAAAGCAAAATTTTGCCCAAAAATAAATTTATAGGCTGAAAAGATTTATAAAATAAATGATGAAATATCAGTAGGTACATTTCTGATTCACATATTATGCTCTTCTATATCTGTTAATCGTCCATTGTCTTTTGTTTGTCACGTCAAGTTTGCATTGTAAATAGGGGCGAACTAAAATTATAATATAGATTACTTCGTATGTGTAAACTTGTTTACGGGCATAAAGTGTCGTTTGCTTCGACGAACAGAATAAGTTGACTTAGGTTCCAACTAGTAAAAAATGCGTGGCGGCTTGTTGGTAAAAGGACCATACGCGGCTGCTAACATGTTCATCGTGGTCGCGGGTTCTTGTGTATGCTCTAAGGCGAAGTCTGAATGACCTTAAATCCCACCATTTGGCATAGTTCTACCAAACGCTGTTAGCTCGTCCATGCGAGGTGTTCACTTAGACACTTAAGTGATTTGCTAGTTCAATGTGAAAGCTCCTCAGGGTTTGGAATATGGGCGCGAGTAGTCGATAGCGTAGACTTCATCAAGCGACCCATTTTTTAATTGGACATGATAATCATGTGCACTAACCATTTGCTGATCACTGCCAGTTTTTGTCCCTGTTGATCACAAAGACTCAGTGAAACATCCGTCAATTGTCGTCAAAATTAAATCTATCTCATTTCTCGTGGAACCGTCAGGACCCCGCCAGGTCCATTTCCTGTGAGGCGGCTTCTGGAAAACAGAATTCATCGCAAAGAGACCTCTTTCTCCAAAAAGTCGGACAGCCTCTGACCCCTGAGGTTCCGTTTTCCATGCATGATGATGAGTTGAAAATAGGGCAATTTGAAGCCCTATTTTCAACTCTGCATCACTTCTCATGCCCAATTTCGCGCTGAAATCCCCCATAATAACATTGAAGTAGGTTTTGGAAGTATGTATGGCCCTACTTTATCATCATCATCATCATCATATCAGCCACAGGAAGTCCACTGCTGAACATAGGCCTCCCCCAATGATCTCCACAATGACCTGTTGGAAGCGGCCTGCATCCAGCGACTTCCTGCGACCTTAGTCAGATCGTCCGTCCACCTTGTAGGCGGGGCGTCCAACACTTCGCTTGCCTATACGTGGCCTCCACTCGAGAACCTTTCGGCCCCAACGGCCATCGGTTCTACGAGCTATGTGCCCGGCCCACTGCCACTTCAACTTGCCAATCCTATGGGCTATGTCGGTAACCTTGGTTCTCCTACGGATCTCCTCATTTCTGATTCGATCTCGTAGGGAAACACCGAGCCCTACTTATATCCTCGTACATTTCCTCTACTTCTTTCTGGAGAAGTCGAGGTCGGCGCGTATACCTGTATGATCTTCAATGAATATCTTTTTGATATTCTAGGTATACGGCACACAACCCTGCCTGACACACTTTCGATGGATACGATGTTTCTGAGACCTGCGGACGAGAAACCCGATACCTCCTCGGAACTGTTGGTCCCCAAGATAGAAGAGCAGGTTACCTGAATTCAGGGTTATCGTATCCTCTCCGAATCTTCGGACTTCCGATAACCTAGAATGTCCCAGTGTAACTCACTCAATTTTCTTCTAAGATTCAAGTTCTATAATCTTCTCGTCTGTCCCTCAACGTGCTTATGTGAATGTTACAAGAGCCAGTCGTCGCCGGGGGTGGTAGCCACGTTTTTTGCAAAATTTTTAGTTACATTGTGTCTGAAGTCATTTAAACTGTCACCCGGCTTCGTTTTCGGTAGCACACTTGATAAACACTGTAGTTACATGGTGCAATAGGGTGTAACCTTTATGTACAAAAAAAATAACCGGGGTGAGACAATGGGTATAGTTTGCTACTTAAATATTATTTTAGAATTCTGCCCCACCCTGAGCCCATTGCTGGCTACGCCCATGATTCATAGTATACATAGTAATTTCGATTCTGATTAATTTCGAATCAGAATTTAGAAATTTGACTTGTTCAGAATTGGCTCAGTGGCATTTAATACAAGTGCTATAATCTATCGGTTTTGACGTTGGTTTAACTTTTACTTTAATTACTAAATTTAATGAACATACTATAGAGATTTTTCTATTCTATTCTATTCTACTATTGGATGTTGATGAAGTAATTTTTGAACGAAGGCCAAAATATTCAGTTCTCGAAAAATCGTATAAATGTGTTTATTTTTGTTACATTACGGCCTTATTCATAGCCGGTTTATAAGCCTATTTTAGCTATCGAATGTTTTCTCGCCGTTGCTCAAAGATAATTTAAAGTCTTTCGCAAGGGACGAAACATTAGATTACTAATAACCATTAGATAAAAAACTAAATAAATAAATAAAACTAACTATAAATAAATACAGGGTATCTCAAGACTGCTACCGAAAACGAAGCCTGGTAGTTTTAGTGGCTACAAACACAATGCAATTAAAAATTTCGCATAGAAACGCGACAATTATTTTTTATGATTTTTTAAATATCGTCAATGTTGGGTGGTAAATCCATAGTTTTTGCTAAAATAATAATTTAAACTCTTTTATACCTTAGAGTATTTATTAATAAAAGGATATACACTATTTTTTAGGAAAAAATATATTTACCACCCAAATATGGCCATAGGAAAAAAATAACAAAAAAAAATTGTCGCTTTTTTTTGCAACTTTTTCTGTTGCATTGTGTCTGAAGTCGCTTAAACTATCACCCGGCTTCGTTTTCGGTAGCAGTCTTGATATACGCGGTATAAAATTAATTTATGAGGACGACATAATCGCATTTGCGACAGCCCTTTTCCATATAATAAAAGAATACTTTTAAATAAAACTATGTATTATTTACGGATTTTATCGCGGATTTAATTTTAATTTTTACATTTGTTGACTTCCCAACGTTTCGATAAAATCCGTTATTTTAGTTTTTATTTTTAAGCTATTGCATAGCTTCTATCGCGGGCACAGACTAACCCGGCCTTGAGCGTGGAGACCGATTCCAGAAATTCCGTAACGAAAATAACCTAAGTCCGACCGAAATTTAAATTTAATATTTTTATTTGATTCAAACATGTGCCAGTACTTTTAAATGCGAATTGCAAAGCTATTATTGTAATTTAACCTCTTTCGATATTTAGTTTTGCCATCTATCGATGAATAGCAGAACTTTTAAGGAAGTTTTGAAATATCACGCTTGTCTCTTTAGTTCAGCAACTCGCCTCTAGGTGGCACTGGTTGTATCGGCGTTACTGCGCATGCGTAATCCTCCTCTTCGCCCGGCAATCTGATGACTCATGCCTGCTTAGAGCTTCGGCGTTAGGGCACCTCCTCTTTTTATTTACTTCATGGTACGACTCTACGAAGCTCGCACGTACAACAGTGAATATCTGTACAATAAATATCAAAGAAAAATAAAGGAAAAAAAATATTGCATAAATAAAAAATAAATTACATAAGTTGATAAAAAATGCTATGCAATAGCTTTACCGCGGCTGTCTTCGAGTGCCACACACGTCTTTTTATTTTAGTTTTATTTTAAATGTGTAAGAAACCATTATAAAAGAATACTGTCCACGAATAATGCCCGTAAAGTTCATTATTACCAATTGGATTAGCAACGCAACCCGACGACCCGATGATGCGACGCCGGGCTTAGTTTATTTGGTTTGTTCTCGAGCCATGTTACGCATAGTATGTTATAAGCAAATACAATTCACATGAAATGAGACTTACTATTGTGCTCACTGTTGATATTGATATCTCAGAGGATATCTATTTGGGTTTCATTGTTTATCAACTTTCAATGGGCATGTTGATAGTTTTATCAGGGTACATCTAATTCAATTATAGTAATTAACATAATGTTATTAATAAACGCATTATAAATACACGTGTTCGAAACTTATATGCATTCAAAGTGATATTAAATATAGAATGTTGCATGTAATTGGCTTTAGTCCATATAGAAAATGTAATACTTTGTTGGATCATTTATTTCGTGTTGAATGCTTGGCAAGCCGTTGACGGCAGATGAGCGTGGTTTAATTTTGTAGTAACGTTAGGTATTCATTTATTAAGTACTAGCTTTGCCCTAATCTTTGTCTGTGTGATTAACTGTATTTACAATAGGTTTCATATCTTTAAAATTGATACATACTCCCTAAATAGCATATTACGTCCCCATATCTCCCCTAAAAATGAGAAAATCCTAAAACTCGAATTACGTCGCTATCTTAGAGTATTTATATATAGAGGGAGCGCTGTCATACATTCGCGTTTTAAAAAACGTAGATATTTTTCTTGTTCGTAATGTTGGTAGCACTCCTATATTAGTGAAATTGAATTAATTATTTAGCAATAAATTGCTATAAATTCCTTGATAGCCGAAATTATATTTGGCTAGTATCCTTTTAAAACGAGTTTGAGTGAAATTAAGTATACCTAAACTATTTATTTTTATTATTTTTTTTTTCAATTAATTTATGTATGTTGCACAACCTCTTCCCAATATTAGCCAATAGGAAGGCAGAAAAAGGTGGCCCCGGCACCACCATTTTTATCTACGTTTTTGAAGTACCAGCGCTCCCTCTATATATATATATGAGTATATATGTTATGGGTAACGTGACCATTATTTTTTGTGCCGGAGCGGGCATCTGTGGATATGAAATAATAATAATAATAAAGTCTTTACAAGTTTTTATATGAGTGTGGAACTCTGAAAAACTGAATTTTCGTAATCTAAATAGCTTTCATTACTGTGGCACTCAACTGTTTTTTATCACTTGTTCATATTTTGTTAATGTGAGAAAAAACAGACACAGAAGTTTTATTAATCAAGATTACGAAAGTGCTGGACTAATTCGACGCCACTGTTTTTAGCAGTAGTTTGGTAAAGCATTTCGAGCGGGAAATACATTTTAAATTATTGTTTTGGTCTGTTTGCAAGAGCGGGACGATTGTCGGCCTTGCTGGGGACACCGGGACAGACTTCCTGAAAGCGGGACTGTCCGCCCCAAAGCGGGACGTATGGTCACGTTTAGTTATGGGCCAAGTGATTAATGCGGGCAATATTGATACTGCCCGGGCCAGTATGAATATTGCCGAGCTATATCGGGCCAAGTGATAAATTACAATCTAAACTCACCTATTTATCACATAGCCCGCGGCATTATGAACATGGCTACATGATGATCGGGCAATGTGATTAGTAGGTGATTTTTACGTGGTGGGCTGTCGCATCGCATTGTCGCATCTGCGATAGACCCATAAATAAGACGGGTTAAATTGACCCGCTTATGTTTAGTTGTTTTTTAACGTCCGAAACATTACCTTCAGAAGAAAATAGTGTACCTACTTATGGATCAGTTAGGTCAACTGTGCCCCAAAACCGACTCGGGACACCCCTACTTCACGTAGTCTTTTAGCTACCGACCCTAGAGTGTATATAAAAATCCGGAGGCGCGGAGGGAGGGCAGCCCCCACCCGCTGTAACGAAGGATAGGCAACCGGGCGAGCCGTAGCGGCTGAGCAAGCCGAAGCTGCGGACGTGAGCATGGGTGGCTTATCTCTTGTTACGCAAGGGCGAAGGGGCTGAACTTCCCGTAGCGCCAGAGATGATGCAGAAGCTAATTTGTATTGATAACAAGTGGTACCAGGGGAGGTGCGACACTTCCCCCTCCCCCTCCACTCCTCCAAACACATCCCCCCTCGTGCTGCCGTATTCTAAATTCTACCACTTTGGCTCATTGTTTTGATTTTGATTCGCTTTACATCACTCTGCCAATAGGCACTTGGCATTATTCATAATGCCCGGGCAATGTGATAAATTGATTGGTTATAATCAAATTGCCCGCTCTTATTGGCATTATTCATATTGCCCGGGCATTATAATAATGCCCGATTAATCACTTGGCCCATAAACATACCGGGTATATCAAGACTGCTACCGAAAACGAAGCCGGGTGGTAGTTTTAGTGGCTACAAACACAATGCAATTAAACATTTCGCATAGAAACGCGACAATAATTTTTTATGATTTTTTAAATATCGTCGTTTTTTTGGGTGGTAAATCCATAGTTTTTGCTAAAATAATAATTTAACTCTTTTATACGTTAGAGTATTTATAAATAAAAGGGCATACACTATTATTTTAGGAAAAAATGTATTTCCACCCAAATATGGCCATAGGAAAAAAAATAACAAAAAAAAATTGTCGCTTTTTTTGCAATTTTTTCTGTTGCATTGTGTCTGAAGTCGCTTAAACTACCACCCGGCTTCGTTTTTTCGGTAGCAGTCTTGATATACCCTGTATATACTCTAAGGTCGCTATTTATTTGTGAGTATTCCGTTGGCCAAAAATATACATTTCACTGAAACTAGGATACCTGTCGAAATAAAATTTTAATTATTGTCGTGTTCTTTGGATGTTAAAATTGATCTACTTGAAGCGGAAAGTAATCTAGAAACAAATAAAAATAATATAAATTGATAATGTACCTGACCGATTATTTAAACCAGATATGATTGTACTAAATATTTGAGTGATCATCAGCTGCGTGATCATTTTTTGATTTGTGTAGTTTCCACGTTAGATTATAATCGATGCCCATTTCAAGATATTGTATCCTTTTTATTTAATTTAAATATAGAGTTTGTTAACGTAATGAAAGATAAATGAAATAAATTTTAATAATTAAATCTTTGTAATGAAATAAGCCTGTTGATAAACGGACTAAACGCGGCTGCCCACATGTTCACGGTGGTCGCGGGTTCGAATCCCAGGGCACACCTGTGACTTTTCGGAAGTCATGTGTGTATTGGTAATAACCACCACGCACGAAACGGTGAAGGAAAACATCTTGAGGGAAACCTGCATACCATAGCGATCATAAGAATTTCTAGGGTAGTAAGTCCGCCCAACCCGCACTAGGCCAGCGTGGTGGACTATATGGCCTAACCACTCTCAATCATATTCTCGGTTGTAGAGTAGGCCCGTTGCCCTGCAGTGGGACGTATATGGGCTGATACGAATGAAATAAGAATCTCATGTTTTACTCATTGATTTAAAAAGAAAGGAGTGTTTTGGAGTTTAAAAATATAACCGTAAAAATGGCCGAAAATAACTATTAGATAAATTAACTTAATTTAATAGATTTCGTCTAAACGGTGATAATAACTGTGATATAAGTTGTTTCTTTTTTTAATTATTGCAGTGAATTGCGAGAGAAGCACGCCGTTCGCCTGATGGTACGATGAGCGATGCGACCGCTCATGAACAGTAGCAAAACCAAACAACACCTTGAATTACAAAGCAATGCTGGCATTCCACTGCGCTCGCCATCCTGAGACATAAGTTGTTAGGTCTCAATATGTCCAGTAGATTCTGGCTACAATGTCCTTCAATCCGAAACACGACAGTGAATTTAAACTGCCGTTTGACGGGAGAAAAGGAGAGAAACAGACATTGCGGTGGTACCCACCCAGGCAGCTCTCACATATTATGAGAGACCTACCACCAGTAGTTATGTCATTGGTTTTACTTTTACTATTTGTTATGTCTCTGTAACTCTGTATACTTATAAATAATGTAAGTTTTTATTGTTTGTATTTCTCTGTATTTGTTTATAGTTTCTTACTGGTTCACATTTCAATTTATCTTATCAATTATGAGTGTTAAGAATAGTACTTAGTAAGCTCCATTAATGTAACTGTTGGCATATTATGATGTACTAGTATGTATGCACTGTAAATTTATAAAATAAATTAAAAAAAGATTGCTTTGTGTAACTGAGGTGTGTATTTAGTATCAGTAAAATTCTTCAATCATAAAACATTTTTTTTTTGTTCTTCTTATCTGTATTGATAGAAAAGGAACTCGACCCAATCCCCAGACAACTTTTCGAAAGATTTTTGCAATTCAATTTGAGATAAAATATTAATTGATAACTAAACAAAATAGGTTTGTAAACTAAATAAAATAAGGCCAAAAAAGTAATTTAAATATTATATTATCAAATCATAAAACACGTTTCTACAATATTGAGCAACACAATCTGGCAATAATTTTAAAGTCACAGGTATGAATTAATCGGTTAATTATTATAATATCCTCGTGATAACAAGCACGTGAGGAGCATAATTTTTAAATATTGAAAAATTAATTATTGTTTTGAATTATTTATCTTTTCGTCTGTTCGTTGACTCTTTTTTGAAATTCTCTACATCGTTCTAGACAATGAGTTTTATCCCACTAAAACTTTTCATATAAGATGTTGCCAAGACCGAGGACGATGGTGCGGAGTCATCAGATTACATGTAGAGCCAAGTCTCTTACTCTCCACGCCCTACCTCTACAAGGCCTAACTTTACAAACTCTATATGTTAGTCAAAATACTTATAAAGCTTATTCCGCTAATTTTTGTTATTAGTGTAATACATTATACAATTACATGTTATGAGGATGCAAAAGTGAATTGACAAAAGGTAGGTGTCCCTTAGGCAGTGGCAGTAACAATAGGGTGGCAGAGTGCGCAAAATGCCACGGGCCCCGGGCCTAAGGGGCCCCCGGCCCGGCAGGGCCCTGGTCTGACAGGATCTCAGGCCCGACAGGGCCCTAGCTCGATAGGGCCCTCGAGTTTAAGCCCAACAGGGTGTAAGCACAGAAAATATACACTTTAATGACGAAATTATTAATATAAAAAAATTTACTACATTTTAAGCATGACAAACATTTCATATGTAGGTATTTGATTTAAATGTTTTGATTTTGTTTTATTATAGTCTAACTTAGAAACTAATAAATTATGATTTAATGAATATTAATTTAATATTTTCCAAATAAATCTAAACATGTCTTGTTCTAGATATGATTTTAGTGGTAGCGAAAAACGAAAGAAAAAGAGGGAGTCTAAAATAAGTCAGTATTTTCGGAACGAGCACTTTATCGATGAGGTCTGGGAACTGTTAATTCCATTTGGATTAACTAAAATTCCATAATAGCAAATCCCGACGATTAGTATAATATTTAGACCCAAAACAACCACAAGTACGAGCAAACATGAACATTGAACATAGTTACGGAGTGGAAAATCTTAAATCTCCATATATTGCAGATAAGTGAATAAAACAATATGATGAAGCGAAACGATTTGTGATTAAGAAAACCCAATGGTTCACAGTAAACCAATGGTCTCTTCTAGTGACAGTGCCAAGTAATAATAAAATAAATAAATTAATATAATTCTACTGTTTCGGCTGACGATATAGTCTTGCTGGCGGAATCGCTGGAGGAGTTGCAAACAGATGCTAGACGGTCTGGATTCAGCCCCACAGCGAATAGCTTCTTAAAATTAACTTCGACACAACCAAAGTAATGATCAACACCACATCGATCCAAGACCTGTTGCTTTATGTGGTCACAGCCTCGAAGTTGTTCCTGAATATACTTAACTTGGAAGGCCCTTAACTAGGTAGAAACAATTTTGAGAAAGAGGCTACGAGGTCTTCTCGTCACCTAACACCTTTTTCCCAAAAGATTGAAAACGATAGTTTTCAACCAGGGCGACCTACGGTGCTAAGGCTTGGCCACTCACTGTACGACTGGTCCACTAGCTTATGGTCGCTCAGCGAGCTATGGAGCGTGCTATGGTCGGTGTCTCTTTGGAAGATAAGATCCGTACTAAGCTTATCGGACAGAAAACCAAAGTAATAGACATAGCACACAGGATTAGCAAGCTGAAGTGGCAGTGCGCTGGCCACATATGTCGAAGAACCGATAACCGTTGGAGTAAACGTGTTCTTGAGTGGAGAACATCGTCTTGGGTTAACGTAGTGTAGGGACGCCCTCCAGCTAGGAGCGGACGATTTGCAAAAGATCCGTTAACCACATGCTGGATGCGAAAAGCTGATGGACAGGGTGAAATGGGCGGAAATTTGGAGGAGGCTTATGTCATATGTATGTAATAGGGAGAAGCAGGAACAGCAAAAGGCTGATGTTGAGTTGAGGGTTATGACACTGGAAAACAAATTTTAAATGCGATAAAGAGACACGAAATATCGAAACTTTCACTTGGATTCGTGTCTTTTTATATGAATTATGAACATTGGCGGTTACATTGGACATTAGATGAGGGGGCAACAATCCATAAAAAAAATTTGATGCCAAGACCTTACTATACTCCACTTAGTTACTACTAATTTAGGCTTTTCGTGGCCTAGGAAAATGTGATACTGATTTAGAGGAATGGACAGATAAAATACTTAAGTCCGAAAAATACAAAGAGCTAATGCTGTTTTGGGCCCTAAAACTCCGTTATATTTGATACAATCAAGATTTTTCTAAAACAGACCAATTATGTGAAGTTCTACCGGTACTGTGTGAAGAAAGAAATGAAAATGGATTTACAAAAGCACTCTTTAGCCCGTATAAGCCCCATTGCAGGGCACGGGCCCTCCTCTACGATCCAAAGAACGATTTAGAGTGGTTAAACCATATAGGCCCCACGCTAGCCTAGTGGGGGTTGCCGGACTTTACATACCATAGAAACTCTTGCAAATCGCTACGGTTTGCAGGTTTTCTTACGATGCTTTCCATCACCTTCTATAGTGTGTGGTGATTGACTATGAATACACACTGACTCCGAAAAGTCAGAGGCGTGCCTTGGGATTCAAACTCCCGAGCACCATGAACATGGTGGTGGCTGGCGTCTGGACAATTTACCCACCAGGCCACCAAGCACCTTAAAAAATAATCATAAAACGAAACTACAGAGTTATTTTTTTTTATATTTACGAAGGGCCCCATTTGATGAATTTTGCCACGGGCCCCCGATGGGGTAGTTACGCCATTTGCCCTTAGGTGGATAGTGCCCTTGCCCTACGTCTCTTGGCGTGGGCACTACCTTGCCACAGATGCAACTATAGTATTAATAATTTAGGAAGAAATGAATGCTATAAATGTTATACAACGTGTAACAGGATTAATTCACAACCTCAGACACCCCAACTTTAAAATATTATTGCAATCATAGTTTATGCTTTGAAATCGTACTACCATAATTACAAAATCTTTTATTTATGAAATTAGTTATACCAAATGTAGGCACTTAACATGGTCACACACGCTCGCGGACACGTACACCATGTATGTACACAAGACCCATTCACACGAATACCTAACGCCGAACGCTGCGCCGCGCCGCGCCGGCAGAAACAGCTGACAATAAACGAAATACAAATTACGTACGTAACTGATTACTGGGTGGTTTGGTAAATATATTATTAATTTAATCTCTAAGCATAACATTTGTGTTTTAGCTATAAAATCTAAATATTTTACGTACTAGATATAATGCGTACGAACCCAACATAAGACAATATTTTGCATGAATCGGCTATAAAATATTATTAATTTCACTTCCGCTAAACTTAGTTCCTACAGGCGGGCAGGATACGGGCGTCATTTATTTTGCATTACTAATGAATAAGATAACCCAATATCTAACAACGAAGACTAGATTGGGAATCAAAACACAAAAAAAATACAACAAAATTAACTTACGTGTTACATGGCACTCATTCGGCGATTTCTTTTTAAAATATGTTCGAAATGTCCACCACCTTGATACACTTTGATGCACATTTGCGTAATTGTTCACCTAATTTATGTAAAACTTCAGTGACACTCTTCACTTTTAGGAAGGCTGCCACTATTCTACTTTTTAGTTCCTCCACTTAATTTACTTGGTCTGTCTTAACTAATTATTTTGAAAAAAATACCTACCAAAAAATGTTGATATCGGTTCAGTAGCTGATTCTGAACGTACTACTTTCCGCTTTTACATTTAAGTCTGTTACATGTTGTATATATTAATATAAATTATGACGAACATTATTTAAAGTACGAATCGCATATTTAAAGTGCTACTGAACATGTATGTATGTATCAGCCCATATACGTCCCACTGCAGGGCACGGGCCTACTCTACAATCGAGAATATGATTGAGAGTGGTTAGGCCATATAGTCCACCACGCTGGCCTAGTGCGGGTTGGCGGACTTACATACCCTAGAAATTCTTATGAATCGCTATGGTATGCAGGTTTCCTCACGATGTTTTCCTTCACCTGGGATTCGAACCCGCTACCACCGTGAACATGTGGGCAGCCGCGTCTGTCCGTTTACCAACAGGCCACCACGCACTATACTGAACAAATTAAGAGTTAACTAACATGTTATGTCTCAGGATGGCGAGTGCACTGGAATGCTAAGCATTGCTTTGTAATTCATGGTGTATGGTTTTGCTACTGTCCTTGAACTGTCGTTTTGCTTACCATCACGAGCATAGCTTGCTCGTCTCACCATTCATTGAAATGAGAATTAAAAAAAACTCATTGAAGTGTTTGAATGTAAAATATATTATTCAAATAACTTAATTACAAAGATATTTTTAAAGCATTTCTCAGTTTTTGTTTTTATATAAAACTTGGTGTTGCTACTCTCAGCTCTTTTTGTCAGTTACGTAGTAACCGCTATTAATGGATGTTATAAATTATTCCAAATGCTAGCATCAAAATTCATTTTATTCTATGTTTTCAGACATGTGCATTATACGCGGCTATTAATCCATGCCAAAAAGTATGTATATTCATAGTCCTGTGCCTTTCTTAGTTAAACCTGCAGCTTGCTTAGTTATTAAATTAATAAAGACTAGCATTATTTAGCTGTAAGTATTTTTTTATTTTTTACACTGTCCTCTCCTTTTAAATTCATATCTGGGGGCGCGGCCGAGCCCCCTCCAAGTCGAGCTAAAAAGTGGCATGGCCGTAACATCCTTTTCTCGAAGCAATTCAGACCATTTTCAACCCCCTTTAACTTCGTTGTGGCTAAAGCATGAAGCCTGAATTTTCAGTTACTAAGCAGGCATTGTGTAAACACGGAATATTTAAAATTTCATTCAATTTGAACCAGTAGTTTAAGAATTATAACTTATCAAACTTTTCTAATTTGTCACTCACTGACTGACTGACCGATCATCAAAAGTCGAAGGCACTTCTAGCAGACATAGAACCTTCAAATTTAGAATATAATTAGTGTTTAGTGTCTAAAGTAAGGGAAAATTCAAACATTTCATAATTTGTGTCTAGTTTTCTAGATAGACCAACTGCGTGAATAACTTTGTAATCCCATATAATTGTATAGGATTACAAAGTTACATTTGCAGTTAATGAATCATTGTACCCGTATATAATGGAATAATAGTTGTAGATAGATATCTATATATATGAGGCATAACAGGAGGATATAGAGAGGGAAATGGTGTATTCAGCCCATGAAACTGTACAACATTCCTCTAGAAAAACATGACGAAGAAAAACTTGCAAATAAATAGACTAAATAGCTCGAAAATATCAATTACAATGAAAGAAAGAACATTAATAATCAAATCCGCTATATTTGTGATAAATTGATACCTACAAAAATAAGAAAAATCCATAAGACAGAGGCTTTAAGAAAAATCGTTAGTGTTATTCTAGAAGTAAGAAGTACCGAAAAGGAAAAAAAGTAGGACTCTACAAAAAGACGTGAGATCCCATCAAAAACATCCTGTAAAAAAATTCCAAGTCTCGCAGCTCAGGTTTTGTACCGCAAAAAGTTGTGAGATGCATGTAATACCAAGTCGGTTAATTTATTTAGTCCTTAAGGGACCTTCTATATAAAGTTATTACGTTAGTTATTACCATATTAATATTAAAAATTCTTTACGTTTTAAATAAATAGATCGACTTGGCCAGCAGCATTATGTATAAATTGTACGATACATTATGTTTTCATGCGATGGCCAAGTCGATTCATTTATTTAAAACGTAAAGAATTTTTAATATTGATATGGTAATAACTAACGTAATAACTTTATATAGAAGGTCCCTTAAGGACTAAATAAATTAACCGACTTGGTATTACATGCATCTCACAACTTTTTGCGGTAGAAAACCTGAGCTGCGAGACTTGGAATTTTTTTACAGGATGTTTTTGATGGGATTATGGTTATCTGTACATAGCTATAGACCGATAAGACCGTGAAAAATACATTTTTTTTGTTATGGTTTCTGTATAGTAGTTTAAACTTGTTTTAATAATTGTCTGTGTCTTCTTCGCTCGAACTGAATTCAAAAGACTTTCGAAAGGGACAAAATATTCGACAGCTAAAATTGGTTTTAAACTGTCTATGAATAAGGTTGATATTAACTTAGTTATAACAAAGGGAAGCCAAAGAAACTGCGACGCAGGGTTAAACCTTGGGTTAAACCGAATTACTGGAACACATGCGCCCTCCGATCATCGTTTCCGCGCATGTACAAACATTGCTTCAGCAAAGCGCCATTTAAATGGCAATGGTTCCGTATGGACCACAAGTTTTTTGACCGACTTCAAAAGAGGAGGTAATCAATTCGACAGGGTTATTAGAGATTTTTAATTGTGTATGAATATATGAAACAGCCGTATAATTGTTGTTATCCGGTTTAGAGGACATTGTGGCCAGAGTATCTACTGGATAATGAGACTTAAGATCTTATCTCTCAAAAATTAGAATGGCGAGCGCAGTGAAATGCCAAGCATTGCTTTGTTATTCATTGTGTTGTTCGGTATATATATTTTGCAACAGTCTTTACTTGGAGCCAAAATAAAAACATTTTTTTTATTAATTTATAATGGTACATGTTGTTCACATTTTGACATTTAATAGAAAATATGTATGGGTATGTTGTGATATATTAATAGAAATATACATCCGTATCCGTTTTTATGTGTATTAAGTAGCAGACATTGATTCAAAGTCTATGGTAATTGGTAGCAGTCATGTTAATACATCTAAATCATCAAATATCCGGTCTTGGACAATAAACAAAGATTTTATGACTATTTAAATCTTTTTGCTATAAACTAAAGGCATCCACTTACATATGTTCATAAACTCACGCAATTTTCCCAGAAGGGGTAGGCAGAGGTACGACCAGAACACGTTTTACCTTGTGTGTTCATAACTGACCGGCAAAAAAATAAATTCCTGTTTTCATGTTTTTATTTAGAATAATTTAGATACGTATTTATTAGGAGTAGGTATTTCACCACTTCATTAATATGCAATCTTATTTTATTTCAAATTTCGTTGATAACCGATAAAATTCATTTAAAATTTCAAATCCGCTGACCCGCACTAGGCCAACGTGGTGGACTATGTGGCCATGGATTAGCCCATAGTGTGAATTGTAGAAGAGGCCCGTGCTCTCTCTGTATATGGGCTGATACAGACAATACAAATTATGAAACTTTTTCTAGTAGTATTAATAAGGTAAACTGGTGTACAATAAAGTGTTCTTATTAGGGGTGGTACATTCCACAATTGTACTTGGAAATTAGAGTAACCAGCATAGAACACTACCTACAGCACAGAACAGTACAGTACGGTAGAACATTGCATTATATTATTTGACTGCCTCGGTGACGCACTTGTAGGGTACAATTACAACGCTGAGGTCTCTGGATCGAATCCCGGATCGGGAAAACTGGGCACGTGACCACTCTCAATTGAACTCTTGATTTCATGATTTCGAATTCCATTCGGATTATAGACTGATATTGGATAAAATAATTTAACAAGATCGAGTAACTAATTCGGCGCCAGATTATACGCTGCTTGAGTTTTTTCTCGCCATTCGAAATCAAGGCCATAGTTACACGTGTAATAATCTTATATAGATATTTTTGGCGTTCAATTTACTCAGCTGGAACGCTGTAAGGTAACAACTGCCTTGGTGAATATCTGTGTAACATGTTATCTTTTGTGTAAAATGTGTTTACTGAACGACCACTGAAATCAAAGGTACCACTATACTTTTGAAAATTGTAGAAACATCTAAGCACTGAACCGCTTCACACAAATTTTTGATACTTTTTTATTTTATTACCTTTAGATATGACGTATGTAAGAGACGAGATATATCTGCTTTATCCATTTTTGCGACTACATAATCTAGTGGGATTATACGTCAATTGGCGATCAGGAATACATTATCTTTAACTTACTTAGTTTTAATATCATCTTTATTAAGGATTATTTCGATACAAATATGTTATTATCTATACTATTATATTAAGCTGAAGAGTTTATTTGTTACCTCTAATCTCAGGAACAACTAGTTCGAATTGAAAAAAAATATTTTTGTGTTGGTTTTCTTTTGCAACTAATTGACAACCTATCAACTATCAGCCAATAGAAGGCAGAAAAAGGCCACCCTTTTCTCCACCATTTTATATACGTTTTTGAAGTACCTCGCTCCCTCTGTAGTATAAATACTCTATGGCAATGTAAAATATACTTTGGGGGGCTACTCTATAAAAACGATACGAACTTCGAATGATCGGATTTTCGACTCCGAAGTAAGATATAAGATTTCCACTTCTAAAAATCAATACTATTCTCTATTATACTTATCATTTTCTCCGAACTTAGTCTATGCGACGTATGATAGAGGAATCCAACATTTTGTGGAGTATCTAGGCATATTAGTAAAGTTTTACGTACAGCGTCCGAGCATTCGAAGTTCATATAGTTTTTATAGAGTAGCCTTCCGGTGCTCAAATACATTAATTGTGCATGTTTAGAAAACATGATCAATAAGGGTGATCGCAGTAACCGAATATTTTGAGAGTGCAATGAACCTTATCGAAAGTGAACTTAAGGAGGTGTGTATTCGTGACAAGTCTACAAGTATTAAGGGTACTGGTATCTTTATTTTTGGGTCAATTTAAGACACTAATTGTGCATGTTAAGCACTGTTAAAGATTACCTTAGCGTGTGCCGGCTTTGGTCATTAAGGGGCTTTGGTAAGGAAATCTGTTTATATATTTAGTTAGATTGTAAATAAATTTAAACTGATTATAATGTATTACGACAGCCTCCGTGGCGTAGTTGGTTGGACGTTGGCTATAAAACGAGAGGCCGCGGGTTGGATCCCCGCACTGAGAGAAATGTTTGTGGCCCACAAATATTTGTGTGTCTGAGTGTTTATGAGACCGAAAAGTCTTTTATAGTGTCTGATGCCTACGACACAAAATTTAATTAATCTTAATGTGGAGTCAGTACTATGTAAGTGGCTTTTGGGTGTATTTATTATTATCATAGATATTCTTCTTCTACCTGGCGTTATCCCGACCGGTGCAAGGCGGACCCTGCCTTCCGGTAAATTAATTATCATAGATATTAACATGTGGAAAAAGCTGCAAAATGTCCTGTTTTCACTGCTGTAGTACACACACAGATTGTTTAACGCGTAAAATTAACTATTAATTAATGCACTTTTATTCCTTGCGCTCTTAAATAGGTGCTTTGAATTGTAATGAAATTTTATCGCTAAATAATATTGATATAATAAATGTTGACTATTATGAGCATTGGCGTTTCTCCAACGTCTGCACTGCGTCGACACAGCGTTCACGTTATGCTCTCGCGACTTTGACGTCAGGAATGTAACTACAGCCCCTTAGCCAAGTTACAAGGCCATCCTATATATTCTCTTTTTACAATCGTTAACGCCTTGGCGTAGCCGATGACGCTTGTACGTTGTACAATGCCAATGGCTAACTCCCATATAAAGCTACCCTAGATGCAATTTGATTAGCGCAAACGAAACTTTATCGCTTTCGTCAAGGCGTTAACGATTGTAGAAAGAGAATAGATTGGAAGCGCTTGTACGTGGCTAAGGGGGCTGGAATTCCGACGGGAATACTTCTATTGACTTTGCTCCTTCAACGAAAATTATAGAAAAAAAGAAAACATCATATATCACATATTCTCGTATTTTCACATCCCATAATAAAGTCGCAGCTTGAAGACATGCTGTTAGATAACCGCGACGTCCACGTGACGTATCCGCTAACCAGACGTTGAAGAAACGCCAGTGGAATAAAGGCCTCAATGTGATTATAATGCATAAAATTAAATTACATGCATACATTATTCGTTGTTAAAAGATGTGAAAAGTCATGAGATATTTTAAACATAAATATTGCAGTTTTTTATTGTCAATAATAATTTATAAAACACATGTTATAGATAGGCGAAAGTTTACTAACTGTACGAATATCGGTAAGATTATTATTTTGATCACCATTTCCAATTTTGAATTCCACTTTTTTTTTTTATTGTAATTTATGGCGAGACGAGCATGCCGTTCGCCTGATGGTAAGCGATACGACCGCTCATGAACAGTAGCAGAACCAAACAACACCTTGAATTACAAAGCAATGCTTGGCATTCCACTGCGCTCGCCATCCTGAGACATAAGATGTTAAGTCTCAATATGTCCAGTAGTTACTCTGGCTACAATGTCCTTCAATCCGAAACACAACAGTGCATTTAAACTGTTGTTTGACGGGAGAAATAGACATTGCGGTGGTACCCACCCAGGCAGCCTCTCACATATGAGAGACCTACCACCAGTAAACCACTTTACGAAACTACTATGCTATACTATATTTATGTACAGCTATTTCAGGTAGGAAAAATAAAGTGTTTTGCATCTGTTGCAAGCATTGAGAGTATAATAGCTCAATGGTTGCAAGGATTATTTTTAATCATTACATTCATCATTTGAACTTTAAATAGTCACTGATGCTACGTAACTATAGTTATTGTTTTGATCTATAAATTAATTGTCACGGAAAAATTTTAAGATCGATATAGTAATATACAGGGTATATCAAGACTGCTACCGAAACGAAGCTGGGTGGTAGTTTTAGTGACACAATGCAACTAAATTTTGTGCCAAAAATTGCGACGATTTTTTTTTATTTTTATTCTGTCGTCGTATTAGAGTGGTAAATAACTAAGTACATAGTTTTTCTTAAATAAAAAAAAACAACCTCTGCCTAGCTAATTAACAAAAAAATCCGTAGTATAAAAATATCACAAAAGATGATACCGTACCGTACGGTCGGAGATCCGGCACGTGTAGAAATTGGTATGGTTTTTCGGGAGCGGAACCCTAAAACGCTCCACCGACTACGGTCAACAGTTGGCCCGCTCCCGAACCGACTCAACGCCGCTCAGTACAACATTGCGCGCCAAGTGCTGTGTGCGCGAGTGATATCCGCTGATAAATTACTATTTGAAAATCGAACGCGGTGCAATGAAAATTCAAAGATATTGTCGTTGCCATTTGTGAATGCGTTTTGTTATTTCAAGTGGTTCGTGCAGCCTAACAAATTGTAATTTGGTGTCCTCGTTTACGTTTTATTGTTTGCTTTTTGTGTATATTTAGATCGAGTTTTGAAAGGTAAGAGCTATTGGAAATTTCTCTATGATTTCTTTACGTGAGCTTTGTGGTTAAACATTTACTGCTAACTCTGTTTACGCGAAAGAAATTGCATATATCTCTCATACACATATCAATAAAAAGTTTTATTGAGGTATAATGCTTTTTGCATATGATAAATGTTTGTTATTTATTATTCACACATTTTTTGTTATAAATGTTTATTGATTACTTTATAAAGTATTTTGTTTTAACTAAAAAAAATGCTTCAAATAATTATTTATTTTTAACAATGATTACAATCAACATTCATGAGAAACTTTTTGGTTTTTCATCTCCCATACCCAAAATAGTAATTGTACATCACGTGAACATCTTTTTCGGCGCGGGAAATAAACCTTTAAACTGTTTTTGTTATAAAATATGTATATTATTAAAAATTAAATATTTTGCATCCATTAGCTTCATAATTATATTTTTAATAATAAACAAAACTGTTATTTACGATTTTGTAAACGCATTTAAAACGTGTTTCACTGTGCTCATACTCATGAAAGATTAGTATTGTCACTAATGCGATTTAACCGAAGTGACTGCTTTGTGCACTTCGTGTAATATAATTATTATAAACATGTAGAACTGATAGCATAACTACCAGGATAAGCTTCCCGATATGACGTTACGACTTTGAATGTACAGATCCAACCATTGACATAAATACACAGACAGGGCTGAAAGCGCGTAAAGTATTCCGCCGAAGTGGTGCGCGCGCTCAAGTACATCTCTAGTTGAGCGTTACCGAAATTAGTCCTCACTCGAAAATATTTTGAAAATACTTACTTGTTTCATGAAAGAAAGTTTCATAAAAAAAGATATATAATTTTTGTCACCGTTTAGACGAAATCTATTAAATTAAGTTAATTTAGTGTTTATTTTAGCGCGATTTTCACGGCCATCTTTTTGCAACTCCAAATGTACTGAAGGAATTATCATTAGTTTCAAAACTAATAAATCCAACATGTTATTTAAACACGACGTAAAGCGAGGGGTGCTATGAGATTGATGTGCGTATCTTTGCGGATTAAATTGTCAGATTGACACACGAATATAATTCTATTTTAAATAATTCGGAAGAAATATATATGTTTAATAGATAGAATAGATCACTGGCCAAGTTCAGAACACTAATCATAGATTTATTACAAACCCAAGAAAAGTAAATTTTGACGCAAGTATAACATACTTAATAACATATCTGTATGTTTCCTGCGTTTCTGTTTCTTTCCACTAATCTTATTCTCTAAATTTTATTAATTGATTAATTTATAAATACATAAATTAATAATTTAATGTGTTTTTCGTACACCCAAGAAAACACGCTGTGTTTAATTTGCGTTATATTGTTATAATAATGTTAAGTATTCCTTTCGGGAAACCCTTTTAATACATCATAAATAAATATGCTATAACTTAAATGCATTAGCTTAATATTTGTATCATTTATGTGTATATGTATTTTTTAAATATTTATCTACTAATAAGTATTGTTATAAGTTTCGCACACCCACTTTTAATGTCTTTTAATGTTCTTTAATGTCCTCTATTGCTATATCTGGAAGAGATCACTCTTAGCGATAAGATCGCCAGTATTTCACTTTTTGTAATACTATTATTTTTGTTATTTTATCTTAAGTGGTGTAATAGAGTTAATAAGTACAACTAGGTACTAGCTCTATGTGTGGTGTCCAATAAAGTGTTGTGTATCTGTAATCTGTATCTGTAAATAGAGCTTAGACATTCTCTAGCTAAGCTAAAGATCTCGATGTGAATAAAATGCGTGCCGCTGTTGATTTTAAATTACAGGAGTTGAGTGGCTAGTATTCAATAAAATAACTTTTTTAAAATTATGTTAGGGTTCGATAGTTTCAATAAGATCCCAGTGCAGAGAATTTGTTTCCAACATCCCCAGAGCTTTTGAAAGCTTCTTAACGACTTTTTAAGATCTTTATTGGGACATTATTTATTTTTAAGGTTTTTTTTTCATACAGGAATCGAACACGCGATCTTACTACGGATACAATCGGCCATGCGCCGACTATCACGGAGGTCGTCGAACTAATGTGACACTAAATAATTTTATTCATGATTAGATACTTATATAGAAACATGACGCTCTTTATTTCCGCATTTTACATGCGTATTACATACATTGCGTATTGAAATTATGTGAATTGTTTAAAATGCGAATATATGAAAATATATTTCAAAGTAATTAGAATTTACTTTCTTATAAAATAAATGACGCCCTGAACACTTTTAAGCATAATTAATTGTACGGCTCATTCGAAGTATAAAATATGTCAAGTATTTGCAGTAATTATTTAATATTAAATTAATGAATTCCTATAATTTATTATTAATAGTACTTTCTATCACTGTATGAATGAAGGATGTAGTTCATATCGTATTTTATTCTATTAAAAAACCTTTATTCGTTGAAAAAAATAAGCTTACAAAAAATATATAATTTACAGGTTTTATAAACATAATATACACATATTTGTAAGCAAGGGAATAGTGTGCAGATAAAATAATGAAGATATTATTTATGTTTATTAGAAATTTCTGACTCATTTAGAAATTTCTGATTCATGAGCACCTCAATATGCCAACAGTACAATCTGAAATACAAAGACTAAAGAAAAAGTATGGTGAACGCTTATTAGGTCATCCTACGCCTTGGCAACTCAACTCCTAAATCCTAAATCCAGTAACTACGAAACGACTAAAGACAAAGGACATATTGTGACATAGGCAGATGAGGCACTGGCCTCCTCGCCTTCAAGTTAAACAACACACAACACATCCACTTATAGTCTTGCGACTGATTGCTGATCTAAATAAAAAAATAAAAACAAATTTCTGACAAATAATCACACATAACTTTTCATTACAGTTTTTTAATACCACATATTTTATTGTCATTGGTGTTCGCGAACGTTTCTTTTAAATATTGGAATTATAAAGTGCAATGAACTAAAAATTGAAACTGAAAAATTTATTAAATTCCGAATTGGCTTTTAATTAAATAATCAATTAATTTAAAAGAAGTTGATATGACGTCCGTAGAATTTATTATGTAAAAGACCGAAATATTTGTAAGTATTTGTATATTTATTTTTATAGTGCTTAGTAATTACAAAAAAGAAAGATTTTATTTTATTAAATAAAATACCCCAGGAATGTTTCACGTGAGACAATTCTGGTCTAATTAATTACTTAAAAAATAAAATGCGCACATACTTAAAAGTAAAAATACGATTGGCGATAATAAATTGGGTGTATGTATGTTATGGGCCAAGTGATTAATGCGGGCAGTATTCATAATGCGCCGCCATATCGGGCCAAGTGATTAATTACAATCTAAACTCACCTATTTATCACATTGCCCGGGCATTATGAATATGGCTACATCATGATCGGGCAATGTGGTTAATAGATAATTTTTTACGTGGTGCGCTACCGTATTGTCGCATCTGCGATGAACCCATAAATTAGAAAGGTTGAATTGATCTGCTTATGTTTAGTTGTGTTTTAACGTCCGAATCATTATCTTCAGAAGAAAATTAGTGTACCCACTTTATGGATCAGTTAGGTCGACTGTGCCCCAAAACCGACTCGGGACACCCCGACTTCATGTAGTTTTTTGGCTACCGCCCCTAGAGTGTATATTTGAAAAGCCGGAGGCGCGGAAGGAGAGCAGCAGGAAAGGGCTGAACTTCCCATAGCGCCGGAGACATTGCAGAAGCAAATTTGTATTGACAACAAGTGTTTTGAGGTTAGGTTACTATAATTGATATTTCTCAGGAATGGTGCGTTACCTTTTCATGGGAGTGGTACCGGGGGAGGCGCATGACCTTGCAATAGCCGTACGATGCCACTTCGGCTCATTTTATGATTCCGATTCGCTTTACATCACTCTGCACTGGACATTATTTATAATGCCTGGGCAATGTGATAAATTTATTGGTTATAATCACATTGCCAGCTCTTACTGGGCATTATTCATATTGCCCGGGCATTATGAATAATGCCCGATTAATCACTTAGCCCATAACATGTACATCAATAATCACTCCATGTCTGAAAAATGTGCAAATATATGTAAATCTTATTTGTTATTTAACATTGATTATTTGAACAATTGACGTAAATATATGATCAACTGTCATTATTTACTCCATGTATGAATTGTATAGACATCAGAACAAGGCCTAATAAAATAAGAATACTGAATAAGTAATTAATTATTAAATAAAATTACGTAACGAATTCGCATTGCAAACATTTAACTATAAAGGATTGATATCTAGTTATAAACATATTATTTAAAAAGAAAACCCTAAACAAGGTTCACAACATTACCAATGCTTTAAATGTTCCAATTTCAAATTATAAAGTGTTAACTAATACTTCAGTGAATATTAAACACCCCATTGAAGGAATTATATTATTTCCACAAATAATATTGAAATTCATGAGCTATGAAAATATTTTATGCCACTTACTGTAAGTTAAGCTTAATATAAATAAAAATACTTAAAAAAACGTATTACATTGGTGATTTACTAACTACATAATTTCAGTCCAAATAAACAAAACAAGCAAATGCTTAATTAATGGATTCTTAGATTTACGCGAATGTTAAACATTAAAATTAAACGATTATTTACGAATTTTATCTCGGATTTGGTTTAATATTTAGTCGGCCGTGACCACGAAAACTTAAGAAATTCAAACGTCGCGAAGTTAAGAAATGAAGAAAAAACATCAAATCAAATCCGTAAATAATACTTAATTTGAGGTGAAATAGTGTTTGTAATTAAAGCCTGGAAGAAATCTAGCGGTTTTAATAACGGTGGACTAAGAGCGCTCATCGTCATCCTCAGCCCATTGCAGTCCACTGCTAGACACCTCTCCCTAGGTACGCCACAGAGCCTTGTTATGCATCCAGTCGCTGCCGGCCCTCATGATATTTTTTAATTGCAATCAATGGCGAGATGAGCCTGCTGTTCACCTAAAGGTAAGCGATAGGACCGCTCATGAACAATATCAAAACGAAACCTTGAATTACTAAGCAATGTTCGGCATACTACTGCGCTCGCCATCCTGAGACATATATGATGTTAACGTAACATTATTAGTCCCAATATTTCCAGTAGTTACTGTGGCTACAATTTCAATGCCGCCTGGCCAGAGGACGTCCCATGCTACGTTTGCTAAGACGCGGTTTCCTGTCCATAACAGGATTACACCAACTTATTACACTTAGAGCAACCATGTATGTCTTTAAAATCTCGAAGAATGCCACCAAGACGATTTGCTTTCCTTTCAAAATCATGGAGATATGGTCGCATGGACGGAAAGGGGTAAAAAATCTAATATACCAGGCTATCGGATCAAATAATGTAACCAAAGTATTCAATCTAAGTATGCAGGGTATACCAAAAACAAAGCCAGGTAGTAGTTTTAGTGACTTGAGATACTATTGTCATTTTTTACTGTTTGTATTTATTATATTTTCTTGTTTTGGTTACAATAAAAAGTTCTTGTATTGTATTGTATTGTAAATATATTTTACTTTAATATTTGATACAAAATAATATGACTCATTTGCAACGATTTCATTTGCAACATTTAATATGCGTTCCTTTGTGTTATTTGTCTCATTTAACGCTATATCTGAACTTTGAGAATAATTTATAAAATGTAAAATCCTATTGTTACATTTATAATTGCCAACGGTTAAATTATAAACAGCATGACATTTTCCCAAGCTTTTTTACCCTCTGTATTGTTTCGACTCGTTTTGTTTAAATAAATTTACAAACGCGAAATTAATTTATTGTCGACAGGCAATAATTTTAAAATTACATACTGCTATTTTTAGCATACCTGCTATATTAGAACCGTTGTGGCTCCCGGTCGGTAATAACGTAATATTATACTTACCTAATTGTCCTTAAGCCACTCACCTAATTGCATCGCAAATAAAACTAAGAGCAGTTTGTGCTAATCGCTTCTAAAAACTATTAAATTGGTAAACAAGTAATAAAAGCTTTGAAAATGAAAACCTAGCGTTGCCAACCTTGCCGTTACCGTTGCATCTACTAAGAGTAAAAATTATGCAAAAGAACGATGTTAATTGTTTTCGCTTTTTTAATCCCGATATTTTATTGATTACTGGCATTATTCATAGCTGTCTAAAACCTATTGTAATTATCGAATATTTTTTTCCTTCCAAACGAGTTTGAATTAAATTTGAGCGAAGAATAAGAAAACCTCTCGATTATTCTCTCGATTGTAGAGGAGGCCCGTGCCCTGCAGTGGGACGTATATGGGCTGATATAGTACAGAAGAAGACAAAATATTCGATAACTCAAATATATTTTATAATAATAAGTCTATATACCGGGTATATCAAGACTGCTACCGAAAACGAAGCTGGGTGGTAGTTTAAGCGACTTCAGACACAAAGCAACTAAATTTTGTGCAAAAAATTGCGACGAATTTTTTTTGTTATCTTTTTCCTATCGTCGTATTAGGGTGGTAAATACGTAGTTTTTTCTTAAATAATAGTGTACACCCTTTTATTTTTATACACGCTATAGTTCGCAAAGCTTTAAATGATAATTTTAGCAAAAACTATGGATTTACCACCCAAAGTCGACGATGTGTAAAAAATAATAAAAAATATTGTCGCGTTTCTTTGTGAAAGGAGATGGTCCAGAAATGTATGGACCTTGGGCCATGATGTAGTACATTACACCAAATATAGTTAGTGAAATTGGCATTCGATTTCTGTATGAAATACTATTATACGTTGCATATTAGCTTTATACAAAATAAATACCAAGCCAAGAACAGCAACACTATGAGAAATAGGGGGACAATATGGCGTCTTGAAATGGCATGTTTGACAACCGATGTCAAAACTTGACATTTATAAAATATGAAGTCGTAATTCGTTTGCCTATAGATCAAATATTATTTTTAGTCGTCTGTGTTATAAATTACAGTACTCTTTGCAACTCGTAAATGTTTTTACGTCAACGGAATTAGTATAATACTTTATTGATCATCTAATATCCGCCAGAACCTCGTAATGTTTATATTTAGTTAATTTTTAGAAAGTGTACGTCAGTAATATAAGTCGCTACACATTCACGAGATTTGGAATTATATTATCATCCAAAATAATAATTATTTTCAATATCGTATGACACTTCTCGGCATAGATAACTTTACTTGGTTATATTTTACGACTACAGAGTAGTACGTACAAATTTTAATTCATAAAAACAAAACAAACAAAAAAATCTCCAGTCAATCTAGGAACAATGCCAGTGCCCCTATATTATACTATTGCCTAGCCCAACCTAAAGGCTAAATACAACAGTATGATCGTGGTATGAGTACAGCAACCCACTGTCCGTTGTCTAGCTATGTTCCTTTCAACATGAAGCACTTGTGGATGTTATGTATGTCCAAAAGAATCGAGATTGATACAATCTTCTTGCAGCAGAGTTGGAATAAAATCTTGCTCATTGTTGCTACAGCTTGATTTATTTGCAGCCAACAGTTTGTACAGATACTTGCTTGTTCTGATAACTAAAACAAAATAAAAAAGATTAAATATTGAAGATATCTAAGAATTATGATAAATAAATAACTCTATGCAGTCACATGTGCTCCCTCCTTCCTATGATCCCAGGTCCTTCCCCTATAGTCTAAAGAGGCATCTTAGCAGGCCGGCCGGATAATTGTATCAAATGTCTTGGGACAGTCGTCTGATGCCATTAGATATTCTGCCTGGTAGGCATTTGCGATTACCATCAGACACAGTCTTGTTATTATGGAAATAATAAAAATATAATATATTATACATAACACAAGATCATCTGAGTATCCAGAGCGAAATAGAAGAAAATGTAATTCATTTAACAATTTAAACAACAATCTATATCTATATATATAAAAATGAAACCCGTTTCGCGTTGTCACGGCATCACGTGTGAACGGCTGAACCGATTTCGATAATTCTTTTTTTTTAATTTTTGTGGAAGTCCAAGGATGGTTTTTACGGCGAGAAAATTTCGAATAATTGCCAGAAAAGTCCTAAAAACAGCCCTTTTCTTTACCCCATACAAACGTTTTCTAACTAAAACGTCAATTTGAGCTTTATTGCTATTGTATAAAGTTCATATTACATTACAAGCACTCACTGTTGTTTAAACAATGTAGGTATGTTCCTAACGTCAAAGAGTCAATTTGCACTTTATTACCGCTATACAAAATTCAAATTCAATCATATCTATCAAAACAATGTGCGCGATTTTCCCATACAATATGTTCATGGGTTTGTAACTGTCAAACATTTAATTTTCACCCTGTCGATATGGTAAACTCTGCCCTCAAATTAAAGAACGTATTTAAAAAAAGGTTTCGAATCGAAAACATATATCCACAATATTCGATTAATGGCGTATTTTAGATTTTAAAGAAGTAAAATATTGACAGTAGTTAAAATGGATTGACATTTTAATTGATTTTAATTGTTTATGCATGCGTTCAGAAATTTATTTTGTGTAAACTAAGGAGAATATATCTAGCTACATTAATATAGGACAATGAAATAAATAATGTTCACACGTAATGGTGGATTCACATGTTGGCTGAGGCTGGGTCAACGTCTACCAACTCCAAGCTATTAACTATGAAAAACATAAGGCCAGCCGAGCCAAACACTCCGTTTACACGCTGGCGTTGGTGGAGGCTGGCTGAGGTTGGCCAAGCGTGTGAATGCAGCATAAGAAGTTATACTATCCTTTTCAAGATCGAATGCCATTTTTATCACGAATTTTTACAGTGGCCTTTCCTTCGCTATAATTCACGGATAGAAATGTACATCGTATCGGACTGAGATAGGTTATATTATACCTAAAGGGGGTAAAAAAGGGTTGAAATGTTATATCTAAGAAAATCGAAACCACTGAAGTTATGTCTATAAAAAAATATATTTTAACTCTATAACAAAAAGTAATGGCGTGCAATATTTTTGGAAAAAACAGCATTTTGGAGCTGAAATAAGGGAAGGAATATTGGATGGACAGTAAAAAACGCTAAAGTTTTTAATGTCAAAAATTCATAAGGCAATCTTTATATGTATATATATAGATGTACAAGCGGCCCGGCCCGGCTTCGCCTGGGTGCAGATACTTTTTTATTTTACTCCACACCAAATACGTGTTATTTTTCGTATAAGCTCTTGTATACCTAAACATGAGTTAGCTATCCTACTGTCCTGCTCAATTCCGTCCCATCCCGTCTGTTCATTCACTTCCCGATACGTCGCGTCCTTTCTCTTAATTAACCATCCCGTCTTATACCGTGCATTTACATTTCGTCCTATTAAATCTGTCAGCTATCCCAGTCTTCTCCCCTACCTCCCACTCTATTATATCCAGTTTCTCTCTACTTTCTAAACACTTTATCGATTTTGATTATCCATGCAATATCCCATCCCTTATTTCACCCCCACTATGCTGTTTTTCCAAAAATATTACGCCATTACTCTTGTTAGTAATAAAGAGATGAAATATTAATTTTCGTAGAAATGCACTCACACACACACAATTAACGTAGAAACAATTATATTTAACTGGTTTTTCAAGACACAGGCAACGCCTAATTTGAGAATCCCTGCAATATTCTCCATAATTATATAAAATTTTTATTTTATTCAGTTCAGTTCAGTTTTTATTTTTATGTGTTATTTTATTAAAGATTTTTCATTTTCAAGTGAAATTCTATCTTGAAAAGAAGTAAAACTTAATACATGTGAATATCCTATATTTATGTAGCATCATAATATACTCTTTAGTTTACAATAAATTCCTGAACGTATGCATAAATATTTGACAATCAATTTAAATGTCAACCACTTTTCATTACTGTCATTAATTTACATCTTTAAAATCTAAAATACGCCATAAATCGAATATTGTGGCTATGTGTTGTCGATTCGAAACCTTTATTTAAATACGTTATTTAATTTTAGGGAAGAGTTTACCGTATCGACGCTATGAACATTAAATCTTTGACAGTTACAAACCCATGAACATTTTGTATGGCAAAATGTTTTTTCCTTTTTTTTATACTTTCGTCAATTCAATCGAGATAAAAACTATGCCACCTTTAAGTTGGAACAAATAACACATATCTACAAAATTTCATTATAATCAGTTGAGTGGTTTAGGAGTCCATCGCGGACAAACAACGTGACACGTGAATTATATATATTAAGATATGGAGAGAAGGGACATAAAATAAAATAGAATGGAAGGTACGGGAGAGGGCTGGGATAGCTGACAGATTTGTTAGGACGAATGTAAATGCACGTTATAAAACGGGATGGATAATAAAGAGAAGGGACGGGACGGATTGGGAAGAGACTGAACAGGCGAATGAGACGGGATTGAGCCGGACAGTAGGATAGCTACGTCAAGTTTAGATATACAAGAATTTATACGAAAAACAACATGTTTCTGGTGTAGAGTGGAATCAAAAAATATATGCACCCAGGCGAAGCTGGGTCGGGCCGCTAGTAATATATAAAATATCACTTCTTACATATTTATGTACTAGTAGACTTGTCCTGTGGACACAATGCAATTCAGCTCTAACATGAATACTTTTGTAATACTCCTTACTTTGTATTGACCTTGATTAATTGGCATAAAACATACATTTCCAAAGTTTATGAAGAAAAAAGAAAATAGAATACTTACTTCTTGTTCTGCCATTTCAGCAATAAAACGTCTTGAAACACTCTCTACACGAGAGTGAATTGGCATCCCATGTAGTAACTAAGATTCTGTTCAATAATAGAAACCATTTCATATAAACAATTGCAGACGTGCAATTCAAGCAAAGCGCCACATTTGATGTACTGAAAAGCAGAATTGTGGATTAGAAGAGATAGAGAAGAGAGAGAGAAGAGAAAAACATAAAAGTATTACTTACATGTGGCATTCAAAATACTATACATGTTTACTCACCAAAATACGAACTATTAATCGCGTTTAAACGTCAGGATATATCATCTGCGAGAATCAGAATCCATAAAACAAAGCCAGGTCAACAGAGAAGCAAATACACATCAAAGAGAATTTAAAACACTACGTTACACATTACACATTTGCGAACTGTATGCGAATAATAAAAAATAATCGGAATAACGGCCACTGAGTTTTGCAATTGCTGTCATGTTAAATATTTTCGTTCTTAAACTAAAATCATGTAATATAAATAAAATAATAAAAGTGACGTCTTTAACAACAATTATAATTAGTAGGGGGTTTTTAAAAATAAGACATATTCAAGTTAAAGATGATGGGATTGTGCATTTTTTAACGAAATGACAATTAGGCATCATGGATGACAGAGTATCGAAGAAAATATTGCTCCTGTACTAAAACAATCACATTTTTGTATAAAGCCCCCCGTTGACCAAGAAATCTAAATGTATTTTATTTGAATTCCACATTTTTTTCTAGTATTTGTACTGCACGTACACCTATACGGCCCAAAATAAAACATCTCCTTTTAGATACATTGTGTTTGTAATCACTTATACTACCACCCGGCTTCGTTTTCGGTAGCACTCTTGATATACCCGGAATAAGGACGTTAATGTTTATGTATAATATAAGGTACTAGGGAACTGACATGAAGTCACTTAAATGAAGAACTAAAAACGTTGTAAATTTAATGAATAAAAGCCGCGATTTATGATGTCAATTGACAAGATCATAAATTTTCATTATTATTAATTATATATTCGAATAGATTTGAAAGACAAAGTCATATGGTATATAGGCTGTAAAGAGGACATTTTATTTGGTCATAAATATGTATAATATGTGTTATACACGGGCATGATTTGAATTTCGCACATTTAGTAGGCATCAGCTTGCAAGGAAATAGACGTAGGAATAAAAGTTTTTGGGTTCCAATCCTTGGCATTCACCTATGGCTTTAAGTTATCCGTATTTGGTATTAAAATATTGCTAATTTTTATATTAAATCCTTTATCGTAGGGGAAACAAAGATTGTATGTTTTTCAAGGAGCATTTTGATTATGCGTTTTCTTCTTTTTCTCATTAACTCGCCATGTTCTATTTAGGTTTTTTCTTGAAAGGCAAAGGTCAAGGAAGGTAACAATCGGCGAAACAAATCCCACAAATTCAGTAAACACTTTTTGTTGACGTCATACTTTGATCACAGGAATTCTACTGCTAAACATAAGTCTACTCCAAAAATTTTCAGTTATTAAAAGCCGATATGATTTATTAATAGTCTAATAGATTTCCAATTACTTCTATCAAATTTAGCTGATGAACATTTATTAATAATAGCTTTATCTCGCAAAAATATTCTCAAATTGACTTCAATCATTAAAAGATTTGTTGAACATTAACTGTCAGAAATAAATAATTCAATTAAGAACATGTTTCTTCCGTGAGCGCTGATTAAGTTTTTTGTAGTCACGTCTCTGAAACGTATTAGGCGTAAAACGTTGCCATGCGAACAATAATCCAAAGATTAGCACATGTTTCTTTCTGACTTAATTATCTCATCAAAAACATCCTGTAAAAAATTCCAAGTCTCGCAGCTCAGTTTTTCTACCGCAAAAAGTTGTGAGATCCATGTCATATCAAGTCGATTAATTTATTTAGTCTCGCAGAGACTTGTAATTTTTTACAGGATGTTTTTGATGAGATCTCACGTCTTTTTGTAGAGTCCTACTTTTTTCCTTTTCGGTACTTTTTACTTCTAGAATATATATAATGATTTTTCTTAAAGCCTCTGTCTTATGGTTTTTTCTTATTTTTAGGTATCAATTTATCACAAATATAGCGGATTTAATTGTGAGTGTTCTTTCTTTCATGGTAATTGATATTTTCGAGCTATTTAGTCTATTTATTTGCAAGTTTATCTTCGTCATGTTTTTCTAGAGGAATGTTGTACAGTTTCATGGGCTGAATACACCCTTTCCCTCTCTTTACCCCCCCTTCTGTTATGCCTCATATATATAGATACCTATCTACAACTATTATCCCATTATATACAGGTACAACGATTCATTAACTGCAAATATAACTTTGTAATTCTATACATTTATATGGGATTACAAAGTTATTCACGCGGTTGGTGTGTCTAGAAAACTGGACAGAAATTATGAAATGTTTTAATTTTCCATTACTTTAGACACTAAACACTAAACATATTCTAAATTTGAAGGTTCTTTGTCTGCTAGAAGTGCCTTAGACTTTTGATGATCGGCCAGTCAGTCAGTGAGTGACAAAATTACGAAACTTTGACAAGTTATAATTCTTAAACTTCTGGTTCAAATTAAATAAAATTTTAAATATACCGTGTTTACACAATGCCTGCTTAGTAACTGAAAATTCAGGCTTCTTGCTGTAACCACAACGAAGTTATGGGGGCTTGAAAATGGTCTGAATTGCTTCGAGAAAAGGATGGTACGACTGTGCCGTTTTTAGCTCGACTTGGAGGGGGCATTGCCGTGCCCCCAGATTTGCTGGTATGTAGTAGGTAGCTCCATTAATAATACCATCGAAACTAGTTCCGATACATTAGTGATGAGTGCGGTCAAAAATAAATTGGCAGGCAGGACTGGTATATTTTTTTTAGTCAGGCGTCAGTTATTTAGATTATGATTCTTTTCCTGGTAATATCGCTATAATTTTATGGAAATATTTTTCATTGCATACTAAATTATTTATTACTAGGAAATTATCATTTGCAACGTAACCAAATTATATTAACAATTGCCTTAAAATATTAGGCTTCTCAGCCGTTAGAGAGATCTCAATAAACACATTCGCAAGCACAAATATATTTTTTTAGGTGAAGCATCATACTTGTGTTCAAGTCACAACCGTTTAGTAACATTTTTTTATTGTATAGGTCTGTGGTACACTAACAAGCAGATCACCTGATGGAAAGATATCACTGCCGCACATAAACATCCATATCGCGGGAGAGGAGTGGAAAGGAACAAGGATAGGGAGAGGAAGGGGTATTGGACATCCGGAAATCTCTGTTGCTACACGTCGATCTCCTGTGTGAGACTGTAGTATCGCCCTGGATGAGCCTGCCCATACATGCTGAGTCATGACTTAAACAGCATGGCTCTACCATTTTAAAAATATTTCTGCTAAGGAAAATGTTTGCTGCAACATATCAATTCTATTCTTATTATAAAACATGACGTCATCAACTTGTAAGTAATGAATTAAAAAATTGAACCCACGAACCGACATCTTCACAGCAAGTTCTATAAGACTTATTAAGTTACCATTCACTAATGATGTAGTTGAACATAATTTAACCAATAACACAATACAGTTTTGAGTTAAGTTAACAAAGAACCAACGACTATTTAAACAAATGGGTTGGCTGTCAATACAAATGATAAATCTATTGTTACTTGACCGGCATAACAAATGGCCTAATTTCCGTGGCAATAAGTAAAAAAACATCAATTGAAGCGTGTCACAGTGACATAAAAGTCAACGATTAAAGTGACCCATTTAGAATGTTGAATAAGAATTTTCCCCAATCGGTTCGATCAATTCAGTGTTTTTATTCAAATAAAAAGTGCTTTGTCGCTAATGCGATTATGTCGCCAAATTAAGTGTTAAAGTCGATCTGGTGATTGACGAATTAGCTAAAGGATAACATACACATTTTTTACGGTGTTTTGGGGTAAAACCGTAATAGTATTGCGTAACGGATAAGAGCATAAACTAATTTATATTCTATACTAATATTTAAAGCCTTCAGCTTTTTTGTTTTTTTACCTCTGATCTCCGGAAATACTGGTTCGAATTGAAAAAGTATTTTTGTGTTGGATAGGTCATTTATCGAGGAATACGATAGGTTAAATACGTTATTACGCCTTCCATCCTTGTATTATGGAACTTTAAATACCATTGAAATTCTCACAAATCACCATGGCATATAGGTTTGTTCATGATGTTAACTTTCACCGTGATAGAGCGTGCATATTTCCTGAGAAATAAACATGTTTTGATTTAATTTGGTATGTAGTACTTAAACTTATCTATTTAACATTGCAAAACGTGTATTAATTAATAAATTATAGAAATCACTGGTTACAATGCTGCCATGTATTGGTCAAAGCTGTTTTGTTTGAATGTTTATTTGAATTGCAGGATTTTGTATTTGTTGCTATGCCGTCATAGTTTGGCCTGTCATCTTTTTATCCTCTAGTTCTGGGACATCCTGTATATGAGTGCAATGAACTATAAAAGTAATAAAATACGCAATATAACATCGTCGTGTAGTGATTATTTATTTTCAAAGTATGACCCAGAATACCAATATTAGTAATACAAAATAATTGGACAAACATATCGTCAATTTATGTCACATCACGTTTGTTTACGCATTCGACGAAACTAGAGCAATAAGTCATGATTGGAACCAAAGTCGAACGTTATCAATTGCCTTGGGAGACACGCTAGGTCACTGCTAACAAAATTAAATTAAGCTAAGTTTAGATTAAGTATTGCCTACTTCTGCGATCTGGATCCGGGACGATATCTGTTTCTGTCCAAGTACATACGTCTCTGCAGGGCATCCTATACAATCGAGAGTAAGATTAACAGAGGTAGACTAGGATTTGTATTTTGGTGGAGATGATATGGAGAATATGAATAAAATTTTGGGTGTAGCTTTAGTTACCTGTAATTTGAAACGGAAATTATATGTACCTTAACAAAGAGATCTGAAAAATAATTCGGTTATAAAATAGACGGAGAAAACGAAATAAAAAGTGTAAGGCTTAAAAAACGAAGACTCTTTAGCCTTTTGTTAAGATTGTGTGACATTAAGAACAGTAGGAACAAAGTCGCCAATAAGCTGGTTTCTGTTCAATATCTATACTATAATTATTATAAAGCTGCAGAGTTTGTTTGTTTGTTTGAACGTGCTAATCTCTGGAACTACTGGTCCGATTTGAATGATTCTTTCATTGTTGGGTAGTCCATTTATCGAGGAAGGCTATAGGCTATATATCATTACGCTATGATCTATAGGAGGAAAGCAGTAGTGATATTTCTAGCAAATACGAGGAAATTTTGTTCGTTTTTCGTGGTCCGATTGGTCGATATTCTAAACTGATAGTCAGAATTAAACATTTTGACCGCCATTTTAAAACGTGTATGCATCCGGGCAGAACCGGGCCCGACCGCTAGTTTAATATACCTAGTCAGGTCATAAATTCTGTCACATGTTTAATATAAAATAATTGAAACAAGTTTATTAATTATGTAACCATTTATATACCAAAATGAACTTAACAAAACATATTCTTATGACACTAAAGTTTATTCAAAATGATCTCCGTGATTTTGAATACAGGCCTTCAATCTGCGCGGCCAGTTGTCTATCGCAGCACGAACGAGGTCTATGTCAATATCGGCGGCTGCCTTAATCAAGGATGTCTTGAGTGACTCCAAATTGGGATGAGGCTTTGAGCACGTCTTTTCCTCCAAGTGTTGCCATATCTTGTAATCCAACGGATTCAAATCTGGACTGGAGGAGGGCCAGTCTTCGTGCCGGATGAAGTCGATTTCACGCGCCGCCAGCCAGTCTTGTGAGCTCTTCGCTCTATGAGCTGGCGCCGAATCTTGTTGGAATACCCAGTGCCTGTTATTTTTTTTTTTTATTTTTTATTGCCTAGTAGGCAGACGAGCAAGCGGCCCGCCTGATGGTAAGCGGCTACCGCTGCTCATGGACCTCCGTAGTGCCAGGAGACCAGCACAACAAAGTCGCTGCCTACCTCAAGGATAGTACTCTCCTTAAACCTCGTTTGAAGAAGGACAGGTCATAGCGCTGAGGAAACACCGATGCAGGGAGTTCATTCCAGAGCTTGCACGTACGTGGTAGAAAAGAACGCTGGAAACGTACCGTTCGGGAGCGGTACGCCTCCAGGTGGTGGGAATGAACTCTACTGCGGAAACGTGTGGTGCGATGGTACATAGGCGACGGTGGTACCATCTCAAACAACTCTTCGGAGCACTCCCCATGGAACAAACGATAGAACACACAGAGAGATCCGAAGTCTCTCCGCAGTCCTAACGGTTCCAATTTGTCCGTGAGATCGGGATCATTGACAATTCGACAAGCTCGTCGCTGCAAGGAGTCAAGTGGGTCGAGCTGGTATTTTGGGGCACCTGCCCAGAGGTGGGAGCAGTACTCCACGTGGGGCCGGATTTGCGCTTTGTAAAGTGTCAATCTATGACCCGACGTAAAGTACCGCTTGGCTCTGTTCAGGATTCCCAACTTCTTGCTCGCCAGTTTGGCTTTGTCCTCCAAATGACTCCTAAACTCGACCTTGCTTGATATTTCGATGCCAAGGATTCCAATACTCTCGGATCCTTGGAGAGTAACTCCTTGGAATTGCGGCGCCATGACAAAGGGGTCCTTCTTCGCAGTGAACACGCAAACTTGTGTCTTCGAAGGGTTAAATTGAACTAGGTTCAATTCACCCCATTCGGAGGCCCGCCCCAGAGAGCTCTCGACTTCAGACACAAGTTGAAACCGTCTTTCCATAATGGAATCCCGAGAGTGGCTCCGTTGGCCGATGTACCGCGCGTCACTCGTACTATCATCTGCATAACAATGCATGCCATCAATAGACAGCATGTCATTGATATGCAGGATAAAGAGTGTCGGCGATAGCACCGAGCCTTGTGGAACACCAGCATTAATGGTCTTGGTCTCGGAGCAACAGCCGTCCACTACGACTTTTATGCTCCGACCATCCAAAAAGCTGGCGATCCATTTGCAGAGCCCCTCAGGAATTCCATACGCAGGTAGCTTCGCCAGAAGGGCGCGATGCCACACTCGGTCGAACGCCTTCGCAATGTCAAGGCCGACCGCAATCGCCTCACCCCCACTCTCCAAAGCTTCCGCCCAATGGTGCGTGAGGTACACAAGAAGGTCACCAGCCGAGCGACCATGACGGAAACCGTACTGGCGGTCACTAATCAACTGGCGATCCTCAAGATACCTCAGGAGCTGAGTGTTGATAACTCGCTCCAAAACCTTGGAGAGTAGGGATGTGACAGCAATCGGCCTGTAACTCGAAAGGTCCGAACGGTCACCCTTTTTGGGGACAGGGTGTACATTGGCGACCTTCCACGAAGCCGGAACCCGGTTGGCTTTATAGGAAAGATGGTAAAGGTGCGTGAGCACGGGTGTCAACTCAGGGGCGCACGTTTTAAGAACCACTGCGGGGATACCGTCTAGCCCACTCGACTTATGGACGTCTAGAAGCTTGAGCTCCCGTCTGACAGCATGCTGGGTGATTTTTATGTCAGATAGGAGGCTCTCACAACGCGGGATGTTCGGCGGTGTGGCGCCCCCGTCATCCAAAGTCGAGTTCGAGGCAAAGAATTGGGCCAAGAGATCGGCCTTCTCCTTTGCACTGTGGGCCAAACTGTTATCGGACTTGCGCAGTGGTGGGAGACTGGACAGGCAGAAATTACCCTCCACAGCCTTAGCGAGCGACCAAAAAGCACGACTCCCAGAGGGATAGCTCTGGAGTCGCTCGCCAATTCTGTGGATGTGCTCCGCCTTGGCCTTAGCTAAGGCTCTCTTGTTGGGTCTAGAGGCGGCGTTGAATTTCCGTTTCTCCTCCTTTGAATTTGGATCCCGACGCCTCCTTGCGTCTTGCCACACCGTGTATGCGGACTGCTTTAGGCGCGCAGCAACAGCACAGGCACTATTGTACCAAGGCCGGCTGCGACGCCCTGCGGGTATTTTCGAGCTGGGTATGAAAGTTTCCATACCCAAGCTAATCGTATCCGCGACGCAGTCCGCACAGGCGTCAGGATCATCGGAGGAGAAACAAAGCCGCCCCCAAGGGTAGGACGCAAAGAATTCTCGCAGTCCATCCCAATCTGCTGACATGTACCGCCAAACTGTGCGAGTTCCAGTCGTCGAAGAGCGGCTGGGACCCACTCCAGGAGCCCATGAACGGACCAGGCAGTGGTCAGATGATCCCAGGGGAGCATCAACCGCTATCCTGTATCCGTCCGGGTGGGTCGTCAGCAGAAGATCCAACAAAGAGGGCTCATGGCTCTCAACGTCTGGAACACGGGTGGGCTGTGTTACCAGCTGCGAGAGACCATAAGCCAAGGCCATCTCATAGACAGCCCGACCGGGGAGATCAACCACTCTTTGTGATGAGCGTTGAAATCACCGAGGACCACCACCTCCGCGGAAGGGAACTGCTCGAGAATCTGGTCAGTCCCCACTTGGACGCTCTCAAATAATTGAGTAGATCCCGTATCACTGGCGTGGGACCTGTACAGGCATGCGTAGACTCGGGTCCTACCCCTGAATTCTACTCGTAGCCACAATAAAGACAGGTCCTGACGCTCGAGGCCCCGAAGGCGGTGACAACAGATATCACCCCTGACGAACCACACCCCGGCTTTACGTAGGAATCGATGTTCCAAAACGTAACTGGGGTAATTTAAGTACGATACATCGTCAGGGGCGGATATTTGCGTCTCCGTTAAAAAGAGCAGGGCAGGCCGCGCCGTCTCTAGATGGTGGTGGACGGCGTCGAGGTTGCTATGTAGACCCCTGACATTACAGAAGTCCACAGAAAATGTGGATAAATTTCCCGCCGTGGAGAGCCTGCTTCGATTGTGCCTTCGCATATTTTAAAGAGAGTGGGATAGGGTAAGGACAAGCGTGGTTGAACCAAGACGATACTCGAGAAGGGAGGATATAGTGTGAAAAGGGCACGCGGCATTAGGAGGAGCCAGCGCGAAGCACGGAAGGGCCCCCGATGCCCCCCCGCGTGCAGTCGCCGGGATCCACTCCAGTCTCCCACTCTGGCACGACGTCTGCGCAACGGGATTTTCGCCGGTTGGCGGGACAGCTTCCCGGGGAGGGAGTTAGACAGTTGTGTATCCCCGGGTTCAGGTCCCCTACTAACCGGCAGGCGGCCGGCGGTGACCGTTCCCACCGGGTCTCCCTGTACTCCACACCAGCACCCCCACCCGAGCGCCCACTCCGACACCCAACCACATCAACGAGCATCGCTTGCAACAACCAACACCTATTATCGAAGAGGAAGGAACGGATGAGGGAACGGCTGTCCAGTCCTTCTACCGGAACGCATTTCTACTTAGCGGTAGAAATAGACCAGACGGTGGTACCAACCCGCTCGGATTCAGCATTGAGTGAAAAATATGACTCAATACAAAAATCCTGCCACCAGTAGTGGGGAGGAAGGGGGACGCCAAAGTCGCGGATTGGGAAGTGGAGTGCGACAATGGTGGCTCGAGGGGCCGGGAGCGCGTGCCCGTGCCATTCTGTAAGACAGCCGGACAGGTTGCCAAAAGAATGACCCTCTGACCTTAAATTTATATTAATATTGAACATGGTATGAGAAACAGGTTCCACAAGGTTCGTCGGGACTGTATTTTGATACACAACTGCATTCGTTTTTACACCTTTCTCACAAAAATGTACCTCTGTTAAGCCCCAATAAGAAACTCCCAACCATACCATGAGCGAGGATGGAAAATGACCTCGTTGGACACGCGGAATACGGTTGCTCGCTTCTTCACTACTGTGTGCGTACACCTTATCATTTTGTTTGTTGTAGCTCTCTCTTCTACGGTAAATTTTCTTTTCTTCTGAAAAAAGAATTTCCCGATATTTTTTTCCCGCGTACCGTTTCAACAAAGCGCGGCATCTCTTCAGTCTCAGGTCCATTAGACGAGCATTCAAACGATGTCCGGTTTTTTTTCGATATGCTCGAAGCCCTAAGTCTTCATTTAACACCCTTTTCACCGTGGTTCTGCTTAACCCCGTCTGAAGGTCAACAGTTTCTGCTTACGTTTGGGATTTCTTTGAATTCGCGCCTTCACAGCTTTTATCACTGCTGGAGTCCTAACAGACCGAGGGCGACCACTTCTTGACCTGTCATCTACACTAGAGTCTTCATTGTATCGTTTGATGGTACGATAAACGAATCTTTTGGTTATATTCAAATTTTTCAGTATGTCAAAAATCTGAATTGGCGTGTAACCGCAACGATGCAACGCAATAACTGCAACACGGTCTTCTTTAAGCGTCCACTCCATATTAAAAAATGAGTAAAATTCTAAAAAGTATACATTTTTATTTTCATGAACAATTCGTAATTCGAATTCAATAAACTTTTTTGTGGCCAGCATTCTAAAAGAAAAGTTTTTACTGTGTGACAATACTTATGACCTGACTGTGTATACAGCAAGCAGTAGGTCGCTAATGACGCGAAAAGACCAATGCACGGCAATGACCGTGCGCGGTTCACTATGGTAATGCAACAAGATTGCGTATTCCGACCATTTACGTGCTTCGTGCGTTGAAAATAACTTATATTTAATAGTTTTGAGTATGCGGAAATCTGTATCATTGATTTCCTGCTGTTAAGATATTAATACCACCTTTTATATACTCACAATGTTATACCTATATATTGCTTAAAATCGATTTTAAAGCCATTTTTATTCGCAACTAGAGATTCCAATAGTTTCTTGTATTAATACGAGTAAACTCGTACGATAAATGCCATCAAGACAAAGTATCGATTGGGGACAGACAACAATTTCTCGCCATCGGCAATTCTACTTTTTACTAGGTGGATATGTTTGAGTATCGCGTAAACTCCCTACTTTAGAAGTAGTAGAGCAGCGTTGTTTTCGGTCATGACTTATGTAGTATGATTGGGCAGGCTCGTCCGGGGCGGTACCACAGACCACTGTCTCACAGGAAAGAGACGTGAAGCGATAGCTTTACTGTCGCGTTTCGCTCGGTGAGATTGCCGCATGCCCAATACCCCTTGATTACAAGAAGAGTATTAACTCTTCTCATCCTTTCCTTTCCGCTTTTGTCAAGATTTGATGGGCCTGCAACACATCCAAGCGCTGTGGGTCTCCATGGGCGGCAGTCATCACTTACCATCATGTATGTTGTATTGCCGGACCTATGAAATAAAAAAATAATTGCAGAGGCCTATGTCGTATAAATGACTCTTGTAGACTCATAAGTGGTGACGACATTAAAAAACAACAATATTGCAATAAGTAAACAAAAATACTTTAAAATGATTAAATTAGGTGTCACATTAAAAAAAAAATTAAACATTTCAAGAAATTGGATAATAATATATATGTAAGTATTAGGTATATCTATAAAATATGCAGTGAACAATGCGTAGATTTTAAGTTCCTATTAATTTTGTCTCATTTCCATCACCCGCTTTGAACAATAAATTCGGTATTGCTTGAATGAAATATACATAACAGGTTAATTTGCGTTTTGACGTACATTACGTACTATGACGTATAGTTTAATATTTAATTCAATTAGCCTTCAACATAGCTAATTGCAACTAATATACATATGCGAAATAGGTAGTTTGATTCCGCAGCGGTAATTGATAGACTTTCCTATTTCTTAGTTAGAAAGCATTGAGGTATACCGGGTATCTCAAGACTGCTACCGAAAACGAAGCTGGGTGGTAGTTTTAGTGGCTACAAACACAATGCAATTAAAAATTTCGCATAGAAACGCGACAATTATTTTTTATGATTTTTTAAATATCGTCATTTTTGGGTGGTAAATCCTTAGTTTTTGCTAAAATAATAATTTAAACTCTTTTATAGCTTAGAGTATTTATAAATAAAAGGGTATACACTATTATTTTAGGAAAAAACGTATTTACCACCCAAATATGGCCATAGAAAAAAAAAAACAAAAAAAAAATTGTCGCTTTTTATTGCAACTTTTTCTGTTGCATTGTGTCTGAAGTCGCTTAAACTACCACCCGGCTTCGTTTTCGGTAGCAGTCTTGATATACCCTGTATATACTATCCCAATGTTAGAAAGTAACTTTGTTTTTTTTTTTGTTAACTATTAACTGTTCTTTTAATAATTTTAATTTATTACGCGAACGTTAATTTTTTATTATTTCAAAATTAATTGTGATAGTCAATTTTTATTTACATAAAGCAGTAGTTAACTGTTATTTACTGTATTAATGAAAGGGCTTCTTAACATTAAGCTGATCAATTAATTTTAAAAAATTTGACAAGTAAAATAATTAAATATTTTTACAAGTATTTTTTTTTATTTCATTAGTCTAAACTTTTTATAAGATGTGTCAAAAACCACATTAAGAACAGGTAGAACCACACATATTTCCCTTATATTTTGAGACGACATTGAAAAAATATTTATATTTGCATTAATTTTTGTTAAAATTAAGGGTATGGTTCACTATGCCGGGTTTTGTTCCTTTGTATCGTGATTGTTAAATAATTTATTACCTCCATTTTGAATTATTATCACTGCTCCATTGTTTCTAGATTTACCGGACGCGGCGCGTTTGTAACTTGGTTCATTTAAATTATAAATAACATATGACATAATTACTATGATAATGTTCTTGCACATGCCTAGCCTCATTTTTAGACGTGATAATTATTTTTTGGACAGCCTCCGTGGCGCAGTTGGTTAGACCCTAGCTGTGAAAACGTGAGGCCGCGGATTCGATTTCCGCACCGGGACAAATATTTGTATGATCTATAGGTATTATTTGGGTCTGGGTGTTTGTGAGACTGAACAGTCTCGTAGTTCCTGATACCCACTACACAAAATTCGACTACCTTTTATTTAATGCAAATATAATGATATTTTTTTATAATAAATATGTTGCTTTGCTAACATCGTCTTTGCCAAAATTTTATACATATTATATTGCTTTGTAGTAAGACAAACTAACAAAGAAGAATTTGTTTTCATAAAAAAAGTCGGTGTAAAGATTTATCATGGAATTTATTTATTATCGAAATTAATACTGTGCATATTTTTTTTTATAGTCTGCCTAAGCCAAACTCACAACTCACAAAAGTGTATTTTGACAGATTTCCGAAATGGTTAAAAATTATTGAAATAAAACTATTATTTACGGATTTTATCGCGAATTTAGTTTCTGTATCAGCCCATATAGGTCCCACTGCCGGGCACGGGCCTCCTCGACAATCGAGAGTACGATTGAGAGTGGTTAGGCCATATAGTCCACCACGCTGGCCTAGTGCGGGTTGGCGGACTTACATACCATAGATTTTTTTATAAATGTTTTCCTTCACCGTTTAGTGCGTGGTGATTGATTATCAATACACACAAGACTCCGAAAAGTCAGAGGTGTGCCCTGGGATTCGAACCCGCGACCACCGTGAACATGTTGGCAGTCGCGTCTAGTCCGTTTACCAACAGGCCCCCACGCACTTAGTTTTTTTAGAATTCAGTTTAATTTTTTAAAATCATTAAAAAAATAAAAAATTACAAAAAAAAATAAACTAAATTCGCGATAACATCCGTAAATAATAGTTTTATTTCAATGTGTAACATTCGCGTAAATCTAAGAAACCATTATGGTTAAAAATTATCCAGCTGGCTTTACTAATAAAATTCTGCAAACAATATTATTATGTAATGTATAACAGGAACTTTTTTTACTGAGATATTTACGGCATCACTTCATGATAATAAAAACCCACATCTTTTAATATTAAGTTGATTTGCATTTTCAAAATGGCGTCTATCTGAGCCGCAATATTGTGAATCCAAAAATAGCTTTGCCAGTTCTCATGGAATAAAAATAATTAAGGCAGTTATGGAAATATATGAATATACATGATCGTTTCTAGCAAAAACACCGCCTTGTTTATTACGTCACTTAAGGGCTTAGCTACCAAACATGTTGTATCATCAAGCAGTAAGTGATTACAGACATCTTAAACAGAAACACTACGAAATGTTTGCTTAATTTCGCGGAATGTTTACTCACGATTGCTATATTTTAAGCAAGAAGTTTAGGTAATGTTTACAATGCAATTATGTACTTCAGATTATTTTTTTATAGTTTTATTTTTGGCTATGGAATTTACAAATCTGTAGTCCTTGATAGTCGATTTCATTTAGAATACTTAAATATCAATGTGCTCAAGTGAAATTAATAAAATCTTTTTCTGTGTTTAAATAACAGGTTTTCAATCTTCCTAGTAAACTTAAGAAATGGAGAGTCAAGTGAAAGGTAGATTTGGTTTTTAAGAAGTATTTTAAACGGTAACAAAATATGATGCAATATTTTAGTTATCAATACAAAGCACGGCTTGCGGGAAAATATGAAGATATTTTTCAAATTTTGTCGCATGATTAGTTGTATTTATTACAACATTAAGATTGCAACTATTATATATATTTTTATAATTTGTTTTAAATTTTCTAACGATAAAACAGGCCGGTTGGATGGAGTGAATATTTTCATAGGACCCTTGCAAACGTTGCAGGAGATAATAGTATGTTTTTTTATTGCCAGGAATGGCAAGACGAGCATGCCGGCCGCATGAACAGTAGCAAAACCAAACAACACCTTGAATTATGAAACATTCTTTGCCATGCCACTGGGCTCGCCATTTTGAGACATAAGATGTAAAGTCTCAATATGTCCAGTAGTTACTCTGGCTACAATGTCCTTCAATCTGAAACACAATAGTGCATTTACACTGCTATTTGGCGGGAGAAATAAACATTGCGGTGGTACCTACCCAGGCGGCCTCTCACATATTAGAGACCTACCATCAGTAAATGTAATGGAAGACATGAGATGTAATAAAATGGAATGAAAATAATTTATTGAATCCATTAAGATGTTCTACTTTATTCAGATTCAGTCATTTTTTATCTACCACCCGGTTCGGAAAGCGGTTTTCTCTAGAGAAGAACGGGCAAGAAACTCTAGATATGCTTTAGGCTGATGATGATGGCGATAACGCTGATGTTGTTGTTGATGATAATAATTATGATGATAATGATGTTCTTGATGATAAAAATGAGGAAAAAAATTGTCTCTCAATGTCAAAAATGTAGGTAAAGCCCTGGTCTGTCGAAGCTACGCACAGCGTTGCGTTGCGCGGAATGCGGTGTCAAACTCGGTTTTGTATGAAAAACATTGACATTGACATGACGTTCCGCCGCAGTATGCGTCAGCCAGCGTCTGCGGTGAGGGGTCAACCGGGTGACGGTAAGACTGGTCTTTTGTACTGTCACAATATGCGTCGGTGTAGAGGGGCAAGTGCGGTGAAGCGCGGGGCGGATACGCCGCACAACGTGCCGTCATTCTCATCATTTCGTCGCGGTAAGCGTATTTGCGCAATGGATTTATTTGAGGACAATATTTTTATCAATTTTCGTTTGGTTTAAAAATTTGTTTAGGCTGTGGCGCGTATATCGACTATGTGCTGCCGCACAGTACGTTTAATACAGTTCACGTACGTTCCCAATGACAATGGCGCAATATTACACCACGTAGGAATAAAACTTTAAAACCTTGCTTTGGTAAAAAAGATACAATTAAAAAGCAAAATTAATTAATATTTAATAAGTACAAGATTATAAAATGGGGTCAATTACATTTATTTTATTGTTATAAAAATGGCGAACGGAATTGTATTTTAATTGTTCTAAGTACCTAGTACCCCATGCTTTTTAACAAAATATAGCAACGGATTTAGTTCCCAACTGATCACGGTACAATTGGAGACGATTTATTTACGGTTAATATGTGTAACATTGTAGTAGAATACAATTATTAATATTTATCGGCTCGTTTGCTATACACCACGTCTTTACCCCCCGTTCCGTCCTCCACGTCTATGATCTATCTCATTCACCCTTGGTTCGCGTAGTGTATAGTTCGAGACGACAGATGCTAAGAGTATGAATTTATCAATACACTACAGTATCTATATACAATCAGTTTTTATCCCTATTCGCAGGGCACTTTATCAGCCCATATACGTCCCACTGCAGAGCACTGGTCTCCTCTACAATCGAGAATACGATTAAGAGTGGTTAGGCCATACTATAGTCCACCACGCTAGGTGGCTTTATCCCTATAGGTGCATAGAAAGAAATATAAACAACAAACCCAATAAAAACATCAATCGTTTAAGTGCACCCGCTTTTTATATGAGCCCGAAAAAATAGCTACAAAGAATCTTATGATGAGTTTTGTATCAGCATATATACATACATTCGTTGTATAATGGTTGTATATTATCGTCGTAGTTATTTACAAAATCCACCTACAATATATAATAAACTATCGCCGTTCGACACAAGTAGCACCACTCTCCTAGCACCTGGAGTGCATCATGTGACGACATGGTGCAATCTTAAATATGTAATTCCTCAACTTAGTATCAAGTTCTGTGTTTTCCCCTTTTTTCCATTCCCATTCCATTAAAACCCCCTCTATATGTATTGTAATTTGCGCTACTTACACCTACGCATATATATTTTGAGCTTTGTGTTATGAATTCTGTTAAATACTAAAATAAAATTATTATTGTAAAAAGTGTCCATCAGTATTGTTCCAGGTTTTGCTTGTGACAATTTTATAGGAAAATAATTTAATCGTTATGGAATTTACTTTTACCCAATTACGGTACGATCGATAACGATAATGTAAGAAAGGATATCTACATAAATCCAGTGAAATTTAATTTGTTCTGACAATAAGTTGTTTAGCCGAAAAAGGATGTATACAGCACACGTGTATTTCATTAGAATGATACGAACCACTTTTATCACGTATCAATATTGCGAAATTGTCTCGTAAACATATATACCCAGTTTATTTAAAATGACGCACAAACATTTTTTTAAATAAATTATATATGTTTTCGAACATAAATTATTGTTATTTGTTGTCATGGACATTCAAGTAAACTTCAATGCGAAATTGTCATAGTAACGTTGGTTGTCAATGAACGGTTCTCCCATTGGTCAACGGTTTTACGCACAGAGTAAAACCTATACGTGGACCACCTTTTTTGTTGTTATGTGAACTACGTTGCATGACGTCATTACGTTGCCGCTTACCGCAGTGCCGCGCGTATCCTTCGACAGACCAGGCCTTAACAAGGAATGTCAGGTAACGGATACATCAACGACAGTGTGACACAGTGCCATAAATGTCACTCGTCACTTATTTTTCAACGCCGTAAACAAAACCGTGTTAAAGTGAATGAACTCTGAAAAGTTAGTCTCTTAGTGTTACATGACCTTATTTATTTTTTTGACATTTACTTAAAACAATAGCGTTCGTGTTGTATTGTTAGGCATGTTTGTTTTGACAAGTTAACAGATTTTGGTTAAGGCAAGTTAATGACCTATGTCTGTGTTTTCAATAACATGAACACTTTACTGGTGGTAGGTCTCTCATATGTGAGAGGCCATCTGGGTAGGTACCACCGCAATGTCTATTTCTCCCGTGAAACAACACTGCTTAAATGCACTGTTGTGTTTCGGATTGAAGGACATTGTAGCCAGAGCAACTACTGGACATATTGAGACTTAACATCTTATGTCTCAGGATGGCGAGCGCAGTGGAATGTTGCTACTGTTCATGAGCGGTCGTATCGCTTACCATCAGGCGAACGGTTTGCTCGTCTCGCTATTCAATGCAATAAAAAAAAAAAAACAGACAAACAGTAATTTTATGATATGCTAGACATTTTGACAGATTGGGATCTCGGGCACCTGAGTTACCTAGTCAAAAATGTTGAGATACTACGAATGAATACATCATGATGAGTTAATGAGTGAGCCATTTTAGATGTAAATAAAATTAAGGAATGTTAAGAGTGAATAATAGCTTAGGCATATACCTGTTTGACGAGTCGTAAGTAGTAGGTATATGGAATGTCAAGTCTACTATTCTGGGGTTGTTACACTATGAAAGGATACAAACTTCGAAGGTTCGGATTTTCTACGTCCGGACTAAGATATAAGTTTTCCACTTCTAAAAATCAATCCTATTCTCTATTGTACTAATAATTCACTCCAAACTTATTCCATGGTTACGACGTACGGTAGAAGATTCCAACATTGTGTGGAGTATTTAGGCACATTAGTGAAGTTTTACGTACGGCGTTCGAACATTCGAAGTTCGTATCGTTTCATAGCATAAGCCCACTGTATTAAGCTCCACTATTTTTAACCAACTTTAAAAAACGAGGAGGTTTTAAATTCGACTGATTTTTTATGCGTATGTTTGTTACCTCATAATCATATTCAAAGACGTTCGCAGTTCGCATACCATAACTATAATTATATAGGTAAACATAAACAGTAAAATGACTAAATTACAAAAATAAATATTTTCAAATTAAACATAATGGATGTCTAGTGCTAATGCTTATCATCAGCCCCTAATTCTCACAATAGTGCCACAGTTCACACTGCAATGTTTATGTTATATTGTCCTACATTTTTTAGTTGCGTGACATCCGCGCCCTCGTGTTTTAGAATAATTATATTTATAACAGAAAGTATTATTTCATTTATGGTGGCTAATTATGCTGATTAAAGAACTCAAGGTTTTAGGCACGAGGGAATACGTGGAGTGGCAATAATCAATATTTTCCATAGCTTGATGGTATAGATAAGAACCAGCGAACTATTGGTTTAGGGAAAATCACTAAGCTAAGATTTCATAAGTTAGAACAGAAGAAACTAATAATTTAGTATAAACTTATGATGCCCTTGATTTACATCCAAAATATTCAGTTGTTTTTAAATATTTTTTTCGGGTAGGATTAGTATGATTAATAAAGATAATATCAACGCATAATGCACCAAGGAATTACAATAAAAATGTAATTGAGCAGTATTCAGAACGTAACTAATCACTTTAATGTTTCAAGCAGTTCAAGGACATTTCCGTTAAATTTCATCATTGTGAATAATTTTCAATTATCACCGCAATTTTGACTATTGCTACTATTACTTACTAATTCTGAACTCGTTATATGATGGATGCTCTCGACATGCTTTGTTTGATTTTAAAATCTTTTGCTGAATTCATTTTCATCAACTACATCGCGTATTTTCATTGATTTAGGATATTTCTGAATCATTCTTGTTTATAATTTATTTTAACTTTATCCTACATATTATACTAATTTATTTCTGCGTTACCAATTAAATGTACTTTCATTATCATACTGTTCAAGCGTTTAGAGATAGATCTACTGTTAGCAAGCGTGAAAGATTTCCCAACGCGTTTCTGTGTCGAGGGTCAATAGCAAAATGCTTTCGCCACAAGTCTTCGAGAAGTTACTAAGTCGATTGCGGTGTTGGATAACGGCATCTCGTTGATGCAGCTTGGCCTTCTACCTATTTCACAAAACTAGTTTTCGTCAACGTCCGAGCAAGCTAAATTCACTGTTATGTAATTTATATAGGTAAGTGGTATCATACGTGTCAAAGACATGTTTATGGACGTTTATTTCATGTTTTTTTTTTAAATATTGCGGTGTATCTTATTGACTATTTACTTTTGTATTGTATTTTTGCTTTCAATGTACACCTACATATTATTAGTCTCGTTACCAAGTTACAGAATATGAAAACAGCAAACATATTATTTGATGATCTTCTCAATGAGTATGCAATGCAATATAATATATTATATTGTTTTATAAACATAGTAAAATAGAAAGTCCTTGATATATCAATTTTGAGCAACTTGTCAACTTAGTTATTTTTAATTTGCATATAACTTTCATTTATCCATTTTTCGTGACCGTTCCGCTATCATTCAAGGTTTCTTCAATTTTGTGGATATGGATAAATTTTAAGGTTGTTTTACCATTGATATTTCTCAAAAAATCGACGCAGATTACCGTAGAATGATTGCGAAATCTCTCTGCAACATTCTATGTAATATGTAGTAAATGATAAGTGTCATAGACAATGGTATTGATTTTTAGAAGTGGAAAACTTATAACTTTCTTCGAGCGTCGAACGTTCGAACATTGGAATTATGTTTTGCTTCAAAGAGTAACGGGCCCTGGATAGGGGCCACTGCAGACTATGTCAAAGAACTGTATATGTACTGTATGAAAAGCTCGGTATTGAAACCCTTTATGGATTGCACTGCTTTTATTATAAGATGCATTGAAGTCTCATTACTAGCCATTAAAGAACATCAAAAAAATTCTCACATAGTCTTCTCGATGAATCGACCGTGAGATAAAGACGTCATATATATTGTTAGCATATATAAATATATATTGTTTTAAATCCAAGTTAAAAAATCTAAAATATTTTACTTTAATTTTACCTGTTTAAAATAAATAAAAGTATTTATTTATTTTATTTCCTGTTATTTACTGATTCATAACGTGTGAACTGAACTTCGATACTCAATTGTTGAATTTAAAGTGGGCCAAGGCTCATTGATAAGTTATCATGCAGGAGGAAACAGCACTGTTCACTCACATTTGGGTTGCATGATACTTTTGTTTATTTGAATATTGGACACCAGCTAGTGATTCAGTGGTAGTAATGAGCGATCGCGCAATCACATGTATTCAATAATCCCAACGATATGTAGATTGAAGATTCGTGTAACAATATAAAATCTCCGTTTATCACTTCCGGAAAAAAGCAGTCTTATTAATTATATTTTTAAATGTTGTTGTTTGCTTTAACGGCAAAGGAGAATGTAGGTATTCTACCCCAGGGTGCTCCATAATTATGTCGAAGGCATAGGAACGGCCTACAGACTTTATTAGACTAGCGGGATGGACTCCAACATCTACTTTTGAAAGGATTTATATGAGAGGTAATGTTATTGTGAATTTATCCATTTTCTTTTATCTCACCATGTTCAGGTCATTTTCATTATTATTACATATTTTTATCCCTCCATCGTTGTATTAATTCATCCTTATATTCGTCTGCTGCGCAGATATAATAAAAATATTAATGGTAATTTTTGGCCGTTGAATTGAGTCGTCAAAATCAAAATTCAATAATTTTTAGCAGTCACCAGAAAAGTCAATTAGGCCAGCCGAGTAGTTATCATTTTCGCGAAGACAGATTGAATTAGTGTATGTTGTTATTATCACATTTTCGAGAAATATTCAATTAATAAAAAAAGACTTTTATCCGTTCTGAAATTCGCTTAACATTACACACACACACACACTAAGGCTCAGTTGCACAAACTAACTTTACCAATACCTTTGAACTTGAAATTGTCAATCCCATACATTAGCAAGCTCAAATTCGTCTCAAATGACATTTTCAAACGCAAGGTATTGGCAAAGTGAATTTCTGCAACTCAGCCTAAAAAGTGGGATTTTGAAAAGTGGTAGAGCCACACTGTCAGTCATTACTCAGCATGAATGGGAAGGCTCGTCCGGTAACACTGTTTCATAGGAGATCGACATGATAGTTTTTCTGTCTCCACTGTTGTGTTTCGGTTTAAAAGACATTGTAGCCAGAGGATGCCTCAGGATGTCGAGCGCAATGGTTCATGAGCGGTCGTATCTTTATGATCGTATCTAACGGCTTGCTCGTGTCGCCAATCAACAACAAGATGTGAAACAACAGCTTGGCTGTCGTTAAAAGATTTTTAATATTGTTATGGTCACTATAATATGGTGTTGTTAGGTTAGCTAATTAAGTAATAACTTAAGACAATTCACAAGACACAATCCCTTAAGTAGGTCTGAATTAATTAATCGACTTGGCATTACATGGATCTCAATTTATTACGGTAGAAGAACTGAGTTGCGAGATTTGGTTTTTTACAAGTTTTGTTTTTGATGGATTACTACAAATAGGATTGACCTATTAGTAGTCGGTATTGGTCCTGCCGATTCTTTTCTTAAGTTTTTGTGGCAACGTTTTTTCTGAGATTAACTATAAAATAATATTCGAATAATAAATCGTAGTTATGGAACCGGTTTTCAAAATCTTTCCACTTTAATTTAAAGTTTTTGCATATTACTGTGATTGCGGTATTATTCTTCAGATGTGATTCGATGCCGTTTCTTCGTGGAAATATGTCGTAATAACAATAATTGGTTATTATAAAAGAAATACATCTTAATATTATATTTAAAATATTATTTTCATTTATGACTATAAATTGCAATACATCTTTACTAATCTCGAAACGATTAATTTATACAGGGTATATCAAGACTGCTACCGTAAACGAAGCCGGGTGGTAGTTTTAACAACTTCAGACACAATGCAACAGAAAATGTTGCAAAAAAAGACGATTTTTTTTGTTACTTTTTCATATGGTCGTATTTGGGTGGTAAATACATTTTTTTTCCTAAAATAATAGTGTATACCCTTTTATTAATAAAGACTAAGGTATAAAATAATTTAAATTATTATTTTAGCAAAAACTATGGATTTATCACCTAAAAATGATGATATTAAAAAAATGATAAATAGAAAAATTCGCGTTAGTTTACGAAATTTTTAATTGCATTGTGATTGTAGTAACTACCAACCAGCTTCGTTTTCGGTAGCAGTCTTGATATACCTTGTATTATATTTGTCAAACCTGTTGTATTAGGAGCGTTTTTTTCGCAATTTCGCACAGTAGCTTTTGAAATAAAATTTATCCGGGATCTTACATGAAGTTGAAAAATTGACATTTGTTCTTCGCGGTTTTAATAAACCAATCTACTTTGAGAAGTATTAACCAACACATATTTCTTAGAGGTCGTTGAAGCACCAACGATATCCCCAAGTACTAATGGGCGATATTAATCACTTAACTATAAAATTATCAAATTAGCGGATTTCATTGCTTGCGCGTGGCCATCGACCCCAACAATCAGCTGATATTTTGTGCCATTACGTTCATTAATAAAATATCATAAATTATTGTAAAAAGCAATTTTTATATTTATTTATCTAAACAAGAAAGGTAATGTGTACACTTATGTAATTATTTTGATTTTTTCCACTTCTGTATTGATTATGTAAAATTGCAAATTAATTACAGTGGGAGCGCCAAGAGTTGTTAATAATTTCTTAATGTCCTTTTTTAATTTCATACTTGTGACTAATTTACAATATCTGACCTTTAGGCTGTTAATTGTTATCATTAATTCTCTAGTATAAGGCAAAGACAAATAGTATAATATTTTTTAGTTCAAATACTGGTTAATTTTTTTATTCAGCTTGGATTATCCAATATTTTACAGGATCGATCCTTAGATAGATACCAAAGTATTTTTAAACCGCTAACCCGAACACATATTTTCAATTTCTTATTTCGCAAGTCTCAAAAATCTTTCAAGACCAATCTATTTTTTGTATGCTTAAAATTCAACCATGTTGTCTAAAGAAATAAATCTCGACGGTGACTTATGTTTTAAAAATGTTGTTATGGGCGCGTATTTAAATACATCATCGCGTTAGATTATAATAAATAAATAATTAACATAATTTAATGCGCACTATGTAGAAAGAGCTTTTTGCAGCGTGTTAAAATCGCGACAAAAATCGTAATATAGATTTGAATAATACAGTTTATTCAGAAATTGAAGGTACTATTGTAAAAGACAATAAACATCCCATTATTGTCTATTCTCTGTCGGAAATCGAATAGAGCGGTAAAATATAAGTTTCTACTTTTTTACGTAGTTTTTGTTGTATTGTGTACTCGTTGTACAACAAATACATGAAAAAAATAATTATAGTCTACCGCCAATTTATTATTATTACCTTTTTTGTGGTGTAATTTCACCCCGCGATTTTTTTTATTTAATTAATTGTTCATTCCTTTGTTCATTCATACTTTATCTGGCCGAAGAAATAAATCTTATATATAAAATTCTCGTGTCACAATGTTCGTTCCCGTACTCCTCCGAAACGGCTTGACCGATTCTCATGAAATTTTGTGAGTATATTGAGTAGGTCTGAGAATCAGCCAACATCTATTTTTCATACCCCTTAGTGATAAGGATTGTCCACCCTTAACATTATTATTTAATTTTTAGAATTTGTTTTAATTTCTTTATTTTTTTTATTATGTCGCATTAAAAATACATACAACCCTAAATTTTTACCCTTTTATCACCAACCCCTATTTTTTAATAGCCATTTTAGTAATTTAATCATTTTTCGGACCGATGTTGTCTACTTGGCTTGAATCAGTATCCCAGTTGTGAATTAATTGAAATGGTAAAGTAAGATGGGAAAACTATATAGATGTCTAAAACTGTATAAGTTAAAATGAATTTTCAATAATAGGTATGGTATAGTTTCAATAATTTTCCGTTAATCAACATAACAATATTTAAATAACATTATAAGGCAAAACCATTAAGCCTAATGCCTATCGATAACATACATTTCGGTCTTATAAAAAAGATAAATTTCCATAATAAGCCCGCTTTATTTCGCTGTAAACGAAATCGTTATTTTTCGAACACTTTAGAACTTTGTGTTGACTCGACCGATGACAATAGAATAAACTAAAAATATTTTGACATTATCTAAATTATTAGATTTTTTTTAAATTTAAAATTTGGGTAAATTGCGCACAGCTGCCTTCCTTGGATATCATAGCCGTTTATATAAAAAATAAATAATAAAATAAAGACCACGCTATAATAAAAGACTCAAATAAAAAAGGAAAAGTTTAAGTATGGGAAATTGAGTAAAATATATCCATTATTTGTTAAAATCATGGGGTACTTATAACAGTTGCTTATCACCAATCACCCTATCATGTATTTATTGTAATTATCAATCCGGTTTATATTTACATAATTTAGTATGCAAAAATTCACACTATTAATTTTATTACATAACGGGTTCTTATTTGAAAAAAATGTGAAAAATTACATCTTTTATAATGGCTTTAATGGACGTGTGAAACCGCTTATTACTTTTCCTTAATCAAGTTGAATGCTTCCTAGCATTATTTTTTAATATTTATAGTTTTCATCTAAACTTATTACTTTACAAATATATTTTTGATATGTTCGTACTTTGTCACCAAAGAACCCAAAATATAATTTTGGTGATAAATGTAGGGGTGTTCTCTTGATATTCTACATTATAATATTAAATTGAAAAACAAGATTTTTCAAAAAAGTTTTTCAATTTAATAAATTTAGTCTTTAGTTCACTATATTACTTGTTATTGCCTGCTCACGTGTTCCCTCTTTTCCACAACTCCGAATCCTTCTTCTGCAGTTTGAAGAATCATTTATTAAGGCCTACAACATTATATCGAGGGGCAGAAGATGTTTATCAGTTGCCAATCTACAATTTCTGGACGGTATCGTGCATACCAACAGGAAAATTAATTCTATGACTTCCTCCTCCCTCCTCATTTGTTGCCGTGCCCAAAAGGGTCCACATTGTACCTTTTTATTAAATGTATAATATAACATGTGTGCAATAAAGATATTGAGTATGTACTAAACTCCGGATGTAATATACCATCCTGTACGTATTCTTTCTTAAATAAGTTCACATAATATGTAAATACTATAATTTAATATATTTTTCTATAAAGGATCTCAATCTGATACATTTCCTGCTATTATAATAGTCGGCTGGTAATTATTGCCATGTTATAGCATTAATGGATCAGGTTTTAAATTTTAAAAATCTAATTACACGTGACACAAACAGGCTATATAAGTGAAGTTTGTTGATTTTGACGACTCACGTGTCTGGACTATCGTTGATTTAATAATTTATAGCAGCAATATACCCCTTGCCTTATTGGGTAGGTAATTAAAATTAAAATTGTAAATCTATATTTTAATTTTGACGCGTTAGCACCTAATTGTAAGTTTTTGGTAAACATTATGGTTTTATGGTTTTGTAATTCTCTCGCGGTTCGCAATTAAATTGATGTGTTTATGATTTCTAGTGACATTTACATTTTTAATTTTTTGTTTATTTTTCAACGGTTTTTATGGAAATATTTTGACGTGTATTTATATATACGAATTTGGTTTTTTATGTTATTTTATATGCAAAAGTGATGCCATTTTTTAAATGTGATCGTCATGAAATAAGATATGCGGAGCTATAAAATAAACGAGTTCATTTTAATTTTTATAAAAAAATAATTGTAACGAAATAGATTAAATAAATATGTAAAACAAAAAAATATTTTTTGAATACACATTATTATTCTTTCAAATTAAAATAAACATAGATTATTATACACGTAGCCTTTGTTTTTGTCAGCGGTTTGTAATCTTTGGAATGGATAGTGGATTGTGTAATTCTAGTTGTTTTTAATTTTATGTAATATTATATCTATTTATTCCCAAATAAATAAAAATAAAATACCTATAGCAGACAAAAATAGTGCACTGTACTCTGATTAGACATATTCAAAAAGCACAAACACATATAAACATTTTACAATTAGAACTTCAGTAAAAGCTTCAGCTTGAATATATTTCATATTAATATTAAAAAAGCACTAAGTATACAAATAAATTGGACATCGCTTCTACAATTCAAAATAAATTAGGTTGTGATTTGTGGCCTAGCTAATGGCGCAGCAGTAGAATCGAAGCAGCTGTCGACCCCAAGCGCGTTTTTCAATGCACCGGACGCGTCCGGACACGTTGCAAAATGAAAACGACTGCAAACCGGTCGCCAAGTAACTTGCACTTGCACTGCACCAAACATATAGATATTTAAATTAATATAAGGCATAGGTCCTACATGTTTGGTACTTGGCGGCCCGCCTTCAATATGTTACGCATATATATTTTGATTTGTTGGCTAGTCAAGTCATTAAGCAAATTAATCAACATGCACGAGTTCTATGAAATAATAATTCTTTTTTTGCTTTGCAGTGGTAGTTATTATTTGTTGGTTTTTAGTGGATTTTTGTTTTGAAGTTGGTTTTTATTTTTTTTGTTAAAAATTTTATTTATTTTTATCTTTTTAGTGTTGATATAAATGAAAAATATTTGGTCCCCACAAGGAATATGTTCTTTCCGATGACAATGAAATCGCTAAAATCGGCTTAAAGCTGCCAAAGATATTGGAGTATTCAAATGTTTATAATTTTTCTCCCCCCCCCCCCCATATTCCCCCCTACCCCTTTTTCCCTCAACCACTATAGCTTAGCTTTAAACTGAACCCAATGCAAAAAGAACTGATATTAAATTTTGAAATCATATTAAATTTTGAGGAGTTCTACTCTCCAGGTCCGAACATAATCATCAGATCTTCATGTTGTATTCCTGGGATCAACCTGTTAATACGTTTTTTCCAAAGAAAAAGAAATCACTAAAATCGGTTAAAAGCTGCCGAAGATATTAGAATTTACGTGTATTTTAATTTTATCACCCACCCCCCCTCACCCCCACCCCTTTTCCCTCTCTCACTGTAACTTAACTTTTCTAATGAACGTAATGCAAAAAGAACCATTGCAATTCTCCTTAATTTTAAGGAGTTCCCCTCTCCGGGTCCGAAGATCTTTACCATATTTTATGGGACCAAACGACAAGCACCAGCTTTCAATCAAAGAAAGAATGATCGAAATTGGTTCACACAGTACAGAGAAACGAGGTAACAAACATAAAAAAATAAAAATAATAATAAAAAAAGCAACATGCAGTCGAATTGAAAACCTCCTCCTTTTTTTGAAGTCGGTTAAAAAACATCTTTATCCTGCTTTTTGAAAGATTTCAATATGGGTTTGATTATAAGATCTACTTCACGAAAATAAAAAAAAATAGATTTTTAAAATGTCAATCTTATAAATATTAATTATAAAAAAAATTGAAAAAATAACTTGTCGCGGTGGCATGCAAGTGGGAAAAACAAATTCTTGTTTATCCCATGAAAGTTTTTAAACAGGACCATCAATGAATAGGTTTTACATTTGTACGAGTACATTTTCTGTATTTATTTGTTTTTGTATCCTCTGTAATTTGCGTGAAGGTCAGGTGATCGGTTCGGCTGATGCCAGTTCTTTTCACTAACTATTAACTAGTACTAGTAAATCAATCTTAATTGGTAAGATTAGTGACTAAGAAACGTCAATTATTCAGCACGCCGGGTCAGGGTCTGACGATTTAAGATAAACAATTGAAGTAAGCAGAAGCAGTAAAACAATCGTGATTATAAATCTATACTAATATATAAAGCTGAAGAGTTTGTTAGTTTGTTACCTCTAATGTCAGGAACTACTGGTTCCAATTGAACTTGTTCGAAACGCAAAAATGTTTTTCAAATTCGAACTAGTAACTCTTGAGATTAACGGGTACAAACAAAAAAACAAGCTCTTCTGCTTCATACATACCGGGTATCTCAAGACTGCTACCGAAAACGAAGCCGGGTGGTAGTTTTAGTGGCTACAAACACAATGCAATTAAAAATTTCGCTTAGAAACGCGAAAATTATTTTTTATGACTTTTTAAATATCGTCATTTTTGGGTGGTAAATCCATAGATTTTGCTAAAATAATAATTTAAACTCTCTTATATCTTAGAGTATTTATAAATTAAAGGGTATACACTATTATTTTAGGAAAAAATGTATTTACCACCAAAATATGGCAATAGGAAAAAAATTACAAAAAAAAAATTGTCGCTTTTTTTTGCAACTTTTTCTGTTGCATTGTGTCTGAAGTCGCTTAAACTACCACCCGGCTTCGTTTTCGGTAGCAGTCTTGATATACCCTGTATATTAAAAAAGTATAGATATAGAATAGTATGAATTGGTTCGCCTGATACAATTTGTATTATTGGTTAAGAGCGTTTACACCTTGCGCGCAAAGTCAACTATAGGTATTTCTTCGTTAATTTCACGCACACATAAGCGACCAAAGCTGTGTGCGTAGAGCTGCCGCGTCGACTCGCTATACAGTCAGCGCAACCAACTTTGATCCGTGCGCTTCCAAATTCTAATATTGAATTGAAATGTAACTTATGATTTATATATTGGTAATATTATATCATAAAAATATTTTATTTGCATTATAAGTAGACAAATATTACTGTGCAAGCAATGGACAATACAAATTTAGGTACTAATCATATTTTCGTTATTATTACATTGTTAAGTTGCATTCAAATCAGTGTTCAATCAGTAGACATTACGGACGTTTATTAATTATTTCGTGTTCGAACACATGAAAAGAGTTAGGGGCCTTACAACCCCTTACAATTACGAAATAAATTTAATTTTATATTACAATACATAACATAATTTACCCTCGGAATTACATCCCATTATATTATCTGAAACATAATTTATACTCACTACAAAATCATTGTAGGTAATAAAAAGAAAAAAATATGTTTTACTACCAATGTACTAAGATGTGGCAATCGCAGTCCGCGCGTGGCTATTTTTACGACGCACGGCAAAAATCGACTGCAGCCAGGCCGGAGCGACGAGTGATACGTCCTCCCTCTAGAAGGCCTTGCGGCGGTCTGATTTGATGCACGGCAGACAGCGTGTTTTATAGTGGTTTTTAATATATATGTAGAAAATATGAAAACTAATTTTATTGAAATATAAAAATGGCAATTTATTGATAAGATGTACTTCTATTATAATATGCAATTGCTATAAAAAATATGTACGATAAGTTGGCGAAAAAAATATGTTCTTGACGAGAGTTTCTGAATAATTTCGCATTGTTTAAATTTTTATTTTTCAGGAACTAAACATAAAAAGATTATTTTTCTCAGCAAAATCCCTCCATAAGGGTCTTATTAGTCGGATAATATTTTTATTTTCATCTTATATTTAGTGATTTCGGATAGCTTAAGCTTCTAAATTGCCACTTAAAGCCTAAATAACGAAACTGGTGTTCAGTAATCCTTATAGTACTCACAAATTATCCATCAATCTATAATGTTTTCCACCAAAATCCCTAGATGACAACCTTTTCTAAAATTAGTACTAATTATTTTTTCTTGAAATTGTTTATTAGTGGCTATTAACACATTTGAAAAGTCCTGTTTTTTAGCCAAAAAGCGCGCAAAGGGTATAAACGCTCTTAATTATGATAACGTTTCTATTTTTAGGTGCGCAATAGGCTATTTGACTAGTTTCTGGAAACCATACCTAATTATGAAGTGGGGTCTATAGACCTTACAAATAAAGGTTATTTTTAATTACTATATCTAAATCATTTAAAAATAAATTTACAAAATACACTGAATAATTACACTGTCAAAACGCTCTGTCGGAGTTTGTAAACATCCGCTCCACAGATTCGTTCGCATATGTCAGTCATTCTCAAATCAACCATAGATCAATAAATCAATCAATCGTCCGAAAGAGTTTTTGTCAAAAAAATTAGAATTATTTTTCTTTCTTCACATTTTATTACATTGGACATGATAATATTATTAATTCACGGGTATAAATGACAAATAACGCGTTTTAAAGGTATTTTTAATATTCAATTTGCAACTATGCCGTTATCAATCCCATTCATTTCCTGTACGTGAGTAGTTCATACTAACGCATGACGTCATAGCCAATCAAAATCGTTTACGATCACGTGGCGCGAACTCAAAATAAATTAAATTAATTGTGGTTTTATCCAAAATATACAATATTTTTAATGTATGATAATGAAATATGTTTTAAAATTAAATTATCTACACGGATGGAAACAAATAAGTCAATATTTTTTATACAGTCAAATAGCCTATTGTAAACCCATAATCAAGAAATAGGAGGAAGTTTTTAGTTGGATATATCAAGTTCCGATTCCCGTATAACTAGTAACTTGTATAAATAAATGTTTTTGGTATAATTCTGACAAGTAATTATAATAATAATAACACCCAACAGTCACATACATAGTCCTGACCCCACACTAAGATCAAGTCTTGTGTCGTGGGTATCAGGAACTACGAGAGACTTTTCGGTCTCACAAGCACCCAGACCCGAAAGAAATATTTGTGGGCCGCACAAACATTTCTCTCGGTGCGGGGATCGAACCCGTAGCCTCTCGTTTCACCGGCGGCGTCTAACCGACTGCGCCACGCAGGCTGTCGTCATTATGACGTCAGCAATCGAAAACCAGTATATTTTTTTACACGTGACAATTCATACATACTTAAAATTGGCATATATAATTACTTTTCTAAGAATGGAAAGTATTCTAAGACATGTAGTTTTATTATCATACTAACGCCCGAATACTCAAACGCCATTGAATTATTATGTTGCCCTTAACCGCACACGGCCCGCTTACCCAGTACATTCAAGCGGGATGTATACTCCATCGGTTTAGGTACTTAACTAAATGTAAACAAACCATAAAAATGGTTATTTAAAATTGCCATTTCTCATTTCTAAATTAATTGAAGGCAAAAAAATGTTTACGTAAATGTAAAACTACATTGCATGTTCAAATTTATTATAACGATTATAATTATGAATGTGTGAGCTTGGAAACAATTAAATTATGTAAGATCATAATTAAATTAACAAAATTAAATTATCCAATTTTATATAATGCAATCTGTCTATAAAAAGACCACAAACATCAGGCATCCAAAACATTTTCATAAAAATTACAAGAAATATTATGCTACAAAACCTGGAAGTACGACTTTACCGTAATGCGACGATTTAAATGAAGGATAATGCCTTAGATTATATACTCGTCTAGATTGAGCAATGTCAACAAACGATGCGCTAAAAGTGTCCTCACTTTCGTTGATATGTGTGAGTACGGGTCGTGTAATTATTGTAATCCAACTGTCAAGGTGTGTGTGTTTAGGGATGCCTACTCCAGATTATTAACTTAACTTTTCCCCATTATTTGATATACAAAATAGGTTAAATAAAATATTTTTTCTTTATTTAAAGTAATCATACTATTAATTATATTTATAACGCATTTTAGTAAAAACAATAAAGATCTAAACCCATCTCCTAGTGTTTGTTTCCGAATAGAATTAACTCTTTGGAGTTATTGCCTGGGCTGTTATCTGATTTCTGTATTTATGTAAAATATAAATCATCATAAGTAAAATATTCGGAACACACAACTGAAGTCATGTGAGGCTACGAATGGTCTTCTTTTCGTTTCCGCTGTGTAATGTCTCTCCAGCAATTTGCTAGTACGGAATCCGTAGGACGTCTAAAAATATTATTAGGACCTTGAATAAGTTCTCGCTGTTTCTTCAAAGATGACAATAGCAGTACCCCGTTTATGAAATTTTGAATGGTACATGCAAGGCAAAGAATTAATAAAATTACTATGAAGTGCATGTCGTCGTGGGTTTCATTAATATCGTGTAGGTAAGTTTTATTTACTCATTAAATAAATAATGCCATTCTTCTTGTTGTTATTCTGATCGAAATATTATGTAATGATATTTGTGTTTTATAGTTTCTCCCAGAGTTTCAACAAATTTTCCTAGTAATAAATTGACAACACTGGCCAATGAAACTCATCTTCAAAATAATGAATTAAAAGTTCATGTTTTCTTCAAATAATAGTGGTTTAACAATAATGTTACCGATAGAAAGTGATATTGGTATTATTATACAGTTTTCCCACACAATTGCGATACAATTCGACAGCACAAACCGGCATAACTAATTATTTTTCGGGAGCACGTTATCCATATGTAGTTCAAATGACACTGACGTACGTGAGAAGCGAGTCTACCAAATTTGGTAGACTTTTTTTGAGCCGCGCGGTGAGGTGTGATGTGTCATCTAGACGAGTATATAATCTAAGGATAATGCGTTAGGTCGGATAATTAAGCATCATCATATGTTTAGTTATTATTTGTTATAAGCTGCTGTTAATTGTTGTTAATACTTGTTACTTGGTTGACTAAGAAAATATTCGTAAATTGAAATGAAATTAAATGAAATGAACTGAAATGAAATGAAATGAAATGAAATGAAATGAAATGAAATGAAATGAAAATTTATTTGCAAGAATGTGGTTACGTAAAGATAACATTTTTGTTCCATGGAGTCTCACAATTTGTCATAGTTGTCGTGCAAATATTTTAAATACGAGTATATAATTGGTTTACATTAATGTTAGCATTATACGTAACAAATAGAAAAAAAAATTGAGCAATTAAAACTTTGTATGTAATCAAATAAAAGTTAAAAGATGTCAATATAATTTTAATAATCATAATTTAGATTTTATTAGCTGTTTAAACGAAAACGAATAATATTATGTCAATGTTAATTTAAATTAATATTTTTATCATTAAAATAATCATTTATGTTGCAATATAACTTATGTAAGGAGTATTTGTGTCAATTTATTTTTAAATCCATTTAATTCGCTTTGTTTTATATAGGTTGTAAATTTTTATGCCCATACAATAAGCATTTTTTATAAAAATATTGCGCCTTTGTAATGGTATATACAATTTATCTTTTAATCTTTTGCTGGACATTGCAATAAAATGTTGAACAACCATGCGTCACGTGTTCTGGTTTGTTTACATTTAGTTAAGTACCTAAACCGATGGAGTATACGTAGTTAAATGCAGCATAATTTTTGAGTCGCGTTTGAGTATTCGGGCGTTAATCGATTTAATTCGGCATCAATAAATGGCATCAGATATTGTTTTACACCTACAGCCGATAAATGCCTCGCAACTGAATTGCAATATGTACATAGGTACGTGCTAAAGAGAACTAAAGGCCGCGCCGGCGCAACGTATTGCCTTGACCGATACTCGAGCCAATGTCAACGACCTGCCTTCACAGTGCCGCGACTTGGCATTAGGTGACATTTCCACGCGTGATTTGCACTAGTATAGGTCTACCAGAATCTCATGGTATTTTGGGAAATTTGAATTTACGCATCGCAACACTGGGGTAATTGGATTTTTCAAATTGACATTATTTTTTTAGTACAACTTTGTAAATAAAGAACATAATGTTTTAAGTAAAAATATATAGGTTATTTAAACATTAAAATTACTTCAAAATTGTACTTTTAGATTAATAGCCAATTAAATAGGCAAATAAGACTTTTTTAGTTTTAAATTATAATATACATACGTGCCTTACGAGTATTTATAATATAGAGGGAGCGGAGGGAGCTAGTACTTTCAAAACGTAGATAAAAATGGTGATATCGAGCCACCAGTTTCGTTTTAATTCTCTCTTTTTATTAATTCTCACTTAATCAAACAACTTTCAACTTCCAAATTATAAGTAGTTTGATTATTAGTCGGTTTTATTTAAATAATTATGAGATTCGATAAATGTTATACGAAAGATGCAACATTGTAAAATAAAAACGCACAATTTTATTTTCAGTCTTCTTTATTTCATTAACACTTTAGTCAGAGCTTACTTCTAAATACTCTTCCTGTACATCTTCTGATGAAGACGATGAAGATAAAGGAATAATAATAAACCGTTCCTTATCTAAAAACTCTGAAAACTCCTGTGAATAGGTATTTAATGCATTACTGTTTAGTTTCAAAAAATGATATCAAAGTATATACGATAAAACACATGCATATATCTAACACTAACCAAAGAAAAAAATGAAGTATCAAAACTATTCACTCACTCACAACTTACTTGTTGAAACGACATCGATTTTAAAATCGACGATTTTGTTTAAATTTGACCAAATTATTCACGGATCTGGCGATAAACTTTGTAAACAATGTGTCGCACTTGTGATTGTAGAACTAATTTGTACATTTCCGCTAAGAAAGGGTAGAAATCTTAAAATATTCACATGGAATGACATAACTCAATTTTTGAATCAGATGTTGACCGATGGTATTGCCACATAAAAATCATTATGTTTTTTTTTAATTTTATGCCATGAGATTCTGGTAGACCTATATGCATATGATATCTATCGGAGACTAGCAAAAAAAAATGTTTGATAAAATCAGTTGATTCATTTAATCATTTTTGATTGGACCGTCGAATCAAATTGTAGATAAGAAATCAAGCGTAACTAATAGTAGCTGATCGTTCTTAATAATACAAACTGGAGTGTAAATGCACTATTGTCAGTGGCGTAACAATAGGGCATAAGGGGTAATAATGGCATAGTGCGTCAAATGCCACGTGCCCCCGGCCTTACGGGCCCCCGGCACGGCAGGGCACACGACAGGGCACTGGTCCGACAGGGTCTCAGGCCATACAGGGCCCCGACTCGATATGGTCTCAGGCTCAAACAAAACAGGGTGTAAGCAGAGAAGAATGTAACATTAATAAGGAAATTAATAAATAATTGGCTACATATTTAACATGACAAACACTTTACATTAATATTTGATATAAATGTTTTGTTTTTGTTTCATTACAGTGTAATCTTAAGCAGAAAACAATAAAATAAGTTTTAATGAATGTTGAGGCAATATTTTCTAAATAAATATAAATATGCCTTCTTCTAGAAACTAAGTGAGACGCAAAAACTTGACTCGACCCTGAACTGGAGAGCTCAGGTAATCTCTGTCTGCCAGAAGGTCACGGGAACTCTTCGTGCGCTCTATAGCCTCAAGAATTTCCTTCCTGTCAAAACCAAAATAATGCTTGTGCAATCCTTGATTTGCCCTTTAATTGACTATGGTGATGTGTGCTATTTTGATCTGAATGCAGAACACCTCAACAAACTTGACCAGCTTCTCAATAACTGCATTCGATTCATTTTTAATCTTCGTAAGTATGACCATGTTTCTTCGTTCCGATCTCAATTAAAATGGTTACCTATTCGCTAGCGTCGCTCGCTACACGCTCTCTCCACGCTTTTCTCTATTCTTACGTCCTCTTCCCCACCTTCTTATTTAACTCCAAATTTCCAGTACTTAGGTAGTAACCATGATAGGAACCTTCGATCAGCTAACAACCTTCTCCTTAAGTGCCCCTCTCATAATTCTGACTTTGTTCACTCTTCCTTCTTTATTCAATCTATCCTACTTTGGAACTCGCTCCCTCTCGAGATTAGGACATCAACGACACGTTTAGGTTTCAATATGAGAGTTTGAAAACTGTTCCTAGACAGATTGGCAGAACTATCATAACATTTTTTAAACATATATATATTATTCTTAGTATATTATATCATTTATTTATGTATATTATATCTTGTATTTATGTATATCATATTTTATATTTGTGTAGGTACTAGTATATGTATTGAGTATATATCCTCGATTTACGTCTCAACCCATTTTTATGCACCTTCTGAATTTATCTCTGCACCACCTGAAGGTTGGCTGTTAGAAAATGCCTTTGGCATTAAGCCCCGCATGTATACTATTTGTATATGAAGTATCAAATAAATAAAATAAAAACTAAAGAGAATGAAGAAGTCTGAAGCAATAAATAAAAAGTTATCTAAGTCAGTATTTTGGAAATGAGCAATTCATTGAAGAAAAAGCGAGTAAACAGAGTCCCATAAATGAGCAAATGGACGAAACTAAAAATTCTATAATAGCAAATCTCGGCGATAGTGAATATTCAGACTTAAAAAAAACCAAGTACTACGAAAAAAAAGTGCTTCCTACCTGTCATTATCTACGATGCTGAGATTTGGACACTCTCAAGTCCCAGTACAACTGGTCCATTAACTATGGTCGCTCAGCGATCTATGGAGCGTGCTATGGTCGCTGTCACTTTGATGGACAAAATTCATAATGAACTTATCCGTCCAAGAACCTAAGTTATAGACAGCAAACAGAATTAGCGTGCAGTGCGCTGGTCACTACTGTCGAAAAATCGATGACCGTTGGAGTAAACGTATTTTTGAGAGGAGACCACGTCTTAGCCAACGCTCTCCAGCTAGGTGGAGTGATGACTTGCAAAAGGTCGCTGCTCGATGCTGGATGTAACAAGCTGACGACACGGTGAAATGGTACAATTTGGAGGATTCCTATGTCCAGCAATGGACAACAAAAGGATGAAAATGAATAAACAAAATATTTGAGTTGAGGGTTATGACGACTGGAAACGAATTATTTATTAATGCAATAGATAGACACGAAATAACGAAAATTCACTTGGATTCATGTCTTTTGTATGAAAAATCCTGGTTACATTGGGCATTAGAAGAAGAGCAACAATCCATATAAGAACAAACACTTTTTGGGGTCAGGAACTTACTATACTCCACGAAGATACCAATTTAGCTTTTCGTGGCCATAGAGATAACGCAGATAGTAGTAGGCCTAAAAGAACTTTTTTGAGTTGTTACTAGCAAAATGGGATCCTTATTTAGAGGAATGGCTTAATAAGTTAATTGGCCAGATAAAATATTTAAGCCCGAAAATACGAAATGAGCTAATTGCTGTTGTGGGCATAAATTTACTCCATTATCTTTGATACAATTCAAGATAAGTTTTTCGGTACCGTGGGCAGAAAGAAATGAAAATAGAAATCCAAAAGCACCCTTTAATCATTATTAGAGAATCCGTTTTAGATTTTATGAAATGATCTATTTTCAAAATCCGATGAGAAATATTCAAAGCCATGTCAATGAAAAAGGATTCCGTACTGTACTGTATCAGCTCATATAAGTCCCGCTGCAGGGCACGGGCCGTATAATCCAGCACGCTGGCTTTGGGTTGGCGGACTTAACGTACCGCAGAAATTCTTACAAATCGCTATGGTAAGCTAGTTTCCTTGGGATGTTTTCCTTCATCGCCATAGTGAGTGGTGATTGACTATAAATACAAGCATGATTCCGAAAAGTCAGAGATTCGATCCCGAGACGACCTTGAAAATGTTGGCGACCGCATCTGGTCCGTTTACAAATAGGCCACTTTAAAAAAAATATTCTTAAAAACGAAATTACAATGTTAAGTTTTTTGTACATGTACGAAGGGCCCCATTTGATGAACTTTGCCACGGGCCCCCGATGGGGTAGTTACGCCACTGACTGTTGTGTTTCAGATTGAAGGACATTGTAGCCAGAGTCCACTGGACACCTTGTCTCAGGATGGCAAGCGCCAGGGGATGCCAAGCATTGCTTTGTAATTCAAAGTGTTGTTTTGCTACTGTTAATGAGCGGTCGTATAGTTAACCCTCAGGTGAACGGCATGCTAGTCTCGTCAATCATTGCAATAAAAAACACTCTCTTACCGGAAATCGATGTGAAGCAACAGCTTGGCTGTTTTGTTCGGTGAATATGATTGCCGGACCGCCAATACCCCTTTCCTTTTCTCCTTTTTAGTTTCCGCTCTTATCCTGATTTGATGGGTCGGCAACACATACGTGATCCAAGCTTCGTGGATGTTCTTGAACCGCATTAACTTGCCATCAGGTGAACTGTTTACTCGTTTGCCGGACCATTCGTATAAAAAAAAACATATTTAACACACCGAAAATGGCGTAACCAATCATTAAAATTACATACTGAATATTCAATTAGTTCCAATTCGCATATCAAAAGTCAAAAGTCATTAAATAACATTCAATGGCTTAGCAACGGATCATTTTGTAATTAGATAGATATTATATTATGAAACAGTTTTTTTTTTGTCATTTGTTTGCATAAATTGGTGTTCCTTTTTATTTTTAATTTTTTTTTATTGCATTGAATGGCGAGACGAGCAAGCCGTTCGCCTGATGGTAAGCGATACGACCGCTCATAAACAGTAGCAACATTCCACTGCGCTCGCCATCCTGAGACATAAGATGTTAAGTCTCAATATGTCCAGTAGTTGCTCTGGCTACAATGTCCTTCAATCCGAAACACAACAGTGCATTTAAGCAGTGTTGTTTCACGGGAGAAATAGACTTTGCGGTGGTACCTACCCAGATGGCCTCTCACATATGAGAGACCTACCACCAGTACATATGAGAGACCTACCACCAGTCTGCCTATATATAATTTGATATTTAACTTTATAATTTTAGAATTTCTGATTAATGTCATGTCTTACTACTATTAATAAGAAATAATTCATTTATACTTCAATATATCTACTTATACTTTTCCACATTAGTATTTTGTGAAAGATTCTAAAATTTGGAATTTACGAATCAGTAACATGTTTTTATGTCTATCCGAGAAATGTCGGATTCCATGAGGAAAAAGTCGACATTTTTGAACATAAAAAATAGCTATGCCTTGGTGCCCATCTCATGCATTTTTATATTTTTGATTATCATAATTATTAAATAAGCAAATACACTCAACAGGATCCCACACTAAGATCGAGTCTGGTATCTATGGTATCAAAAAATTAAGTGAGGCTTTTCGGTCTCACAAACACCCAGAATTAATTATTACATTTTTTTTGTACTCTGGCCGGGCATAGTGACGGCATTGCACCTGATGGTAAGCGCAAATGCCGCCCAGGCAGAGTATCCATTGGCATCGGACGGCAGTCCCATGCCAAACAATTATGCCGGCCTGCTAAGGTGCCTCTTCACACTACGGCGGAAGGACCCAGGATTGTAGGAAGGAGGGAACACGTGAGACGGCAAACAATTCCACAGCCTGACGGTGCGGCACAAAAAAGAATTAGAGAACCGTTTGGTTCGCGCCGAGATGGTGTGAACCGACAAACGCTTAGAGAGGCGACATCCCTGCGGAGTTGTAGCGACTCTAAGTTGCTCGTAACGTCTGCATTATTCACAATGCGGATTGCCCGCCGCTGCAATCCATCCAAGGCATCGAGCAGGTACTGGGCGGATCCATCCCAGAGGTGCGAACAGTACTCCATACCCGGCCGGACCTGCGCTTTATACAAACGATAAAGCTGACCGGGCGTGAAGAACCGACGCACCCTGTTCAGGACTCCAACCCTGCGTGATGTGGCAGATATTACGCCCTCGATGTGATTCCTTGAATTGAGATCACAGCGGATATCCACACCAAGGATACTCAGGTCATTCCGCACTGAGAGGGGAGCACCCTGAAGAGTGGGGAGGGGAGAGAACGGGGATTTTTTGCACGTGAACGCACACACCTGGGTTTTCTTGGCATTTAACTCAACCATATTCCTGGAACCCCATGTAGAAATGAGATCCAAGGTCCGGTTGAGCTCAATGACAAGATCTTCACGTCCCCTCACAGTTGCGACTCGGCAACCCGGAGGCCCACAGTGGTATCGCCCATGAACCAATGCCAAGCGACAACATGTCATTGATATGCAGAATAAACAAGGTGGGCGACAGCACCGAGCCCTGAGGAACTCGGGCATTTACCGACATGAGCACCGAAGCGTGTCCGTCAACGACTACACGTATTCTACGCCCATGCAGAAAGCCGGAAATCCACGAACACAGGTTTCCGGGCAGACAGACATTTGCGTATAATACAGGCAAATGTCAAAATGTGTGTTACAGTAAAAGCTATTCTTACGATAAATGCTAAAATTAACCAACTAGTAATGGTAAAAGTTCGAAACTCATACATGTGTTTTTCGTTTTTTTTTCTTTTTTGGTCCTTGGGCAACCCCAGTTTCATCGGTATGGTAACATGCGTAATGTCTGATATTTACTTAACTGCATAATGTTGGAAATATAAAAAAATATGTGTGTACTTATGTACGCACATAAGAAGTTATATTTCTTTTTTTACAATAGCCTGTCAGTCACCATAAATGTATCTATAATTTTAAATCACACACACCCACACACACACACACACACACACGCATATTTATGATTTTTTTTTTCTTCTCCACTGGTATAAAACACGTGTTATTGATTTATAAATATTCATGAAAGCAATTTGAATATCTGGGGGCACGGCAGTGCCCCTCCAAGTCAAGCTAAAAGCGGCACAGTCGTACCATCCTTTTCTCGAAGCAATTCAGACCATTTTCAACCCCCCATAACTTCGTTGTGGTTAAAGCAAGAAGCCTAAATTTCAGATACCAAGCAGGCATTGTGTAAACACGGCATATTTAAAATTTCATTCAATTTGAACCAGTAGTTTAAGAATTATAACTTGTCAAACTTTCGTAGTTTTGTCACTCACTGACTGACTGATCGATCATCAAATGTCTAAGTCACTTCTAGCAGACATAGAACCTTCAAATTTAGAATATACTTAGTATTTAGTGTCTAAATCAAGGGAAAATTTAAACATTTCATAATTTCTGTCTAGTTTTCTAGATACACCAACTGCGTGAATATCTTTATAATCCCATATAAATGTATAGGATTACAAAGTTACATTTGCAGTTCATGATTCGTTGTACCCGTATTTAATGGAATTATAGTTGTAGATAGGTATCTATATATATGAGGCATAACAGGAGAGGGGTATAGAGAGGGAAAGGGGTGTATTCAGCCCATGAAAGTGTACAACATTCCTCTAGAAAACCATGACGAAGATAAAGTTGCAAATAAATAGACTAAATAGCTCGAAAATATCAATTACCATGAAAGAAAGAACACTAATAATCAAATCTGCTATATTTGTGATAAATTGATACCTACAAAAATAAGAAAAAACCATAAGAGGCTTTAAGAAAAATCGTTATATATATTCTAGAAATAAAAAGTACCGAAAAGGAAAAAAGTAGGACTCTACAAAAAGACGTGAGATCCCATCAAAAACATCCTGTAAAAAAATTCCAAGTCTCACAGCTCAGTTTTTCTACCGCAAAAAGTTGTGAGATCCATGTAATACTAAGTCGATTAATTTATTTAGTCCTTGCTTAAGGGATCTTCTATACAAAATTATTACGCAAGTTATTATCATATCAATATTAAAAATTCTTTACGTTTTAAATAAATAGATCGACATGGCCAGTAGCATTATGCATAAATTGTACGATACATTATGTTTTCATGCGATGGTTTTTGATGGGATATTGACGGCTTTTTATAATAAGGTATGCACGTCCATCGTTAAAAATTAAAATATTTTATTCCAAACGCGCCAAATGAAGCATAACTTCAAATTTTAAAACTTAATATTTCTAACTTTAAATAAATAAATACTCCAACCAGTCACATACATAATACTGACCTCACATTAAGATCAATTAAGTTTTCTGTCGTGGGTATCAGAAACTACGAGAGACTTATCGGTCTCACAAACACCCCAAGACAAATATTTGTGGGTTTCACAAACATTTGTCTCGGTGCGGGGATCGAAACTTCAGCCTCTCGCTTCACAGCCGGTAATCATTAGGTTTTACCTAGAAATCGTAAGATAAGAAATAGTTCGGGCTTTTACAGCGACATATAATGCAAACTTAATGCAACATTTTACCTCGCACATATTACAATTGTAAATTAGCAAAGTCAACCTGTCATGGTTCCTGTTTTGCCTTATAGATAGTAGATACTATCTTTTTCAATCCAAATTCGACAAAATTATTGTATCACAATAAATAATAATTAATAATGGTATAATTACTATGGGCCAGGTTTTTTTACTGACTCGTTAGAATGACAAAATTACCTTTACCTGTTGGTAGCTAGATATTTATGTTGTAAAATGTATGAAAAATATGATATTATGGTAAATAATTTTGGCGATGAGTGATGGAAGAATACAGCGTTCATCCAACTGTATAGGGTGATTTTTTGAAACAGGCTAAATCTGAAACTATGAAGCATGGCGAAAAATGCTAAAAGAGTTTACGATCTTGTTCACGATCTTGATTTTGATGAAGCTGAAAACTGCATACTAAGATTTTTGATAAATCAACACGCCTAGCTAAAAATCGAAGCAGAGGAATTTAAAACAAAATATATTATTAAAATATTCCATAGTTTTGGTAATAAGGATGATATTCTGCGAAGAGATGACTTACAGCAAACTCAAGGAAAGAGGTAATTTTTAGCATTCAATTCATTTTCTGTAACGGCGCCAACCTAGCTTCAAATCTTTTTTATTTCTACATGCATCATATTTACGCAAGATACAGATAAGAAAAGTTCTTATACTTATATTTGTTTAAATCAACAAGACTACGTAATGTTGGTTAATGTTTTAATGTAAACATAATTACTAATACGCAATGTTTTTCTGAAGAGTTGATAAACGGACCTTGTTCTTAATACTCATAAAGTGTGGAAGAAGAATGGTATAAAGCAATGGGAGTTACGAAATAGTTTTTGTAATACATTATTTACGAATGATAATAGATAAATAATATAGGGCCATAATATAGATAAGCTAAGGTGGATCCGTTTTTTTTTGTTTTTTTTTTTTTTTTTTTATTGCAGTGAATGGCGAGACGAGCAAGCCGTTCGCCTGATGTTAAGCGATACGACCGCTCATAAACAGTAGCAACATTCCACTGCGCTCGCTATCCTGAGACATAAGATGTTAAGTCTCAATATGTCCAGTAGTTGCTCTGGCTACAATGTCCTTCAATCCGAAACACAACAGTGCATTTAAGCAGTGTTGTTTCACGGAAGAAATAGACATTGCGGTGGTACCTACCCAGATAGCCTCTCACATATGAGAGACCTACCACCAGTAAATGTTGGTTCAGAATTAAACGGTCATTTTTGTCACCTCCACTAGTGATTTCGTAATTATTCAATTTAAATGATTATTTTTGCATACATTCCGATTACCGAATGATGGCCGAATAAGAATTTTATTTCCTCAAATTATGTACATTTGAACTATGGTTACATTAATACGAATACCCATTTAAATATTGTATTGTCAAATACTGACAAGTATATTTTGATTTCACAAGTTCAATGTCTTTTATAGAATTCATATTGCTTTTAAATTGTCGAAAATATTGCCGTGTGAATACAATGTTGTTAGTTACATTGTATTCGTATAGTAGTTTTAGATTTCTCCAAATGGTGAAATTTACCTAAATAAAAACTCCGGAAACCGAAAACTTTCAAATGATTTTTTTATAGCTTTTCTTTTTAATTCATTTATAAACCTTCAGGTTATACATAAATACACCGAAATTACGCCCTTTTGTCATAGTGCGGGGATCGAACGCGCGGCATCTCGTTTCATAGATGGAATACAACTATACCACGGAGGCTGTCGAACAATCATAATCAATCACAATCATTAAGGATGTATGTTTTCTACAATCCATTCACAAACGTCATGCTATAGGAAAATTTGGATAAGGTGTGACCATATCATATAAGAACGAACCATTTTGACAAAATGCATTGAAATTACGGCAATACAAAAAATATGGAGGTTAACAAATACTTCACTGGCCTTCGCTATGAAGTGCCAGTCATTGAAAACTTTGTAATACTCTAATAAACAGACCTTTCAGTAATCAAGGTAATAATTCAGTTTGTCGAAATAGCGCTTGAAATCAATTGTCGCGAGTTAAGCAATGTTTGATATTATTAAAAAAACAGCTTGACACGGGAGCAATCGTTTGCAGGTTTCTTAATAATAGAACGATGGCGCCACAGAGCTTGAGGCTAGTAAATACACTTGAACGTGTAATTGTTGAAACGAAACCGCACAAGAAAGCCCGTCAATAACGTTAGATGTTCTTTCTTTTTTTAATTTCATGGTTTAAGGCCCATTTACATACAGAGAGTTTCTCGCTTCGAAGATAAAATAGGCGTGACGACAGTATCAAAATATCAAATATTTTATGATGTTAGGGGGAAAAACATATTAGAAGGATTTAAAACGTTGTTTTAGTTTTAATCCAGAATTGGAGATTAACAAGATTTTCAATAAAATAAAAGTATAAAATACAGCAATCGGCCATTTTGACAGAAACGCTAGCCACGACGCATGACGTCACGCCTATGTAAACCTGCCGTAAACATTACCAATTTCTTTAGAAATGTGGAATGTGAAACTTTACCGGAACCACTTATAGACTTTAGAATTCATTTTTATCAAACGAAATATGATTTGTTTCGTTAACTTTCTTCGCTGCGCATAGACACAATGACATATTTACCTAGTGGTGGCGTTATAACGGACGCCATGACACCTACTAGCTTTTTCTGTGCACTATTGAAAGATTATTAGAAAAATGGCTTAAAAATGTGTTAAACCTTTGTTAATTCTTGAAATATAGATTATGTCGTATATAATAAATGTGTATCTATATTATAAAACATGATTTTAAAATAATTCGTCTTGCCTATTGTAAGAATATAAAAAAGAATTTTCGTAAACTCTATGTTTGTGAAGAGGTTTATTTAAGGGTGTAATTTATGTAATCCAAAAACATTACGTGTACGCGGATCACATACTTGCTGCGAGTGGTAGGCATGCGGCTCACAGCAAGCCGACAATTTTAAGGTATTTATTCTGTAACCGTAACGTTGTACGTAAACGTAAGATTAATTACCAAAAACATAATTAATAAGTGGTTCATGAGCTTAAACTGTAACATGTATACATTAGAACCTCGTTACTGTATCATGCTCGAGTGAGTACCAGTTCATTTTCATTGGTGGTAGGTCTCTCATATGTGAAAGGCCCTCTCGGTGGGTACCACCCCAATGCCTATTTCTCCCGCCAAACAGCAGTGTGGATGCACTGTTGTGTTTCGGTTTGAAGGATATCATAGCCAGAGTAACTGGACATATTGAGACTTGACATCGTATGTCTTAGGATAGCGAGCGCAGTGGAATGCCAAGCATGTTTTTTAATTCAAGGTGTTGTTTGGTTTTGCTAGTGTTCATGAGCGGTCGTATCGCTTACCACCAGACTTTCTTACATTAAAGCAGTGGTTAACCTGTAGTACGCGGATCACTGGTGGTCCCTGGAAGCATATCCAGTGCTCCGCGGAGCCATCCTTAAAATATTTTTTGCATGTGTTATAGATTGATAGTAAGACCCTTTATTTATTTACTTTTCGCTACTGTAGGTATTGAACAACCAAACTAGTCAATCATCTAGGTGGTCAGTGGCTTTTTTTATCAAGTTGTCCCTCGTGTCTAAATGATTAAGAGCCAATGTATTATGGTGATAGAACAATTCTTTATTTTGGAGTGGGTAATGCGTTTTAAGCATTTTTAAGGTCACCAAAAAGAAACTGACCTATTGTGTTTTTGGGCTTAACGCGTGTTTGATATCCGATGTCACATACAAACAGATGACTCGTTTGATCTTGGACAAGTCCTGCAAATTTTAAAAGCAAATGTGAAATATGTGCTATTAATGTGCCTTATGCATTTAAATTGTGTTCCAATACTAATATCTACTATATTTTTTATTTTTAATAGTAATCGGATTATGTTTATATCAAATAGTGACCTTTAGAACAAATAATAATGTGGTAATTTATGATGAATGTAGATATTTCATCTAATATCTATTAGAACTTATTTTATATCATTAACAATACTCGTACAGGATTTTTAAATGCCATTCGTGTTGTTAATATTACTGAATTCATAACCATCACCATCTTCGTTGAAGCGATATTTGAATGTCAATAATATTAACTTTGAACGCTTTTCGAGGTTACTTAAACAAAGTTCTTTTTAATTAATTTCAATAAGACGAATAATGTTTGATAATTTATACACGATTCTTTGTCTACATAGTTGAAAGGTTTTAGTTGGTTGTCAATCCACAATACTTTTTTTTTGTTAAGAAGTTGATAGACCTCATATATCCTTGAAAATATCTCTTATAATTATGGCGTGTTCTTAATAAAAGCGCCATTTATAAGAAGAGAGTTTCTTATCGCATGACATAACCGTCATACGAGTAAGATTACCGTGTTCTGATAAATGCTTGCACGTTACAACTTTTTTTATATCCGTGTAAATGGGGCTTTATATAAAAAAAAACTGCAAAGCTGCAACTATTCGAAATAAAATATAGGAAGGAAATTAATCAGCTTTTAAAGGTTATCTGGTAACCTTTCTTTATACACTTAACTATAAACTGCGCAATTTTTTTGTGTCAGCTTTGGACTGGATTGATAACCGACATTTGACAAAAATCACGTCTTCTAAATATGTATGAGGACTAGTTTTGGACACTTTATTTAATCGCCTTCCGGGATTTCAACTTTTGAATCTTTTTCTAATATAGTAGTAGTAGGTACGTTATGAAAATAAAATGTTCAATTAAAATGTAAATCTTAATAACTTACCAACAACTACATTTACTTAAATGATCATAACACACTAAAATAAAATAAAATTCTAAATAAATCAAAATGTTATATGCTAATATTTAGAGTAATACCTAATACCGATAAATAGGCGCAAAGTAAATGGTTTCTTAGATTTACGCGAATAGTTACACATTGAAATAAAACTATTATTTACGGATTTTATCGCGGATTTGGTTTAATTTTTACATTTTTTCATTTTTTGAATTCCCGACGTTTCGATTACTTTACAGCTTTCGTGGTTACGGGGCGAACTGAGGTATTAGTCATCCGCTCAGTGACTGATGCAATTTAACTACCCTTAATTTTGAATTATTAAATTAAAAAGTCAATTTAAATAAGTAATCTGTTTTTGCGTTCCGATCCACGCAGAAGGAGCTCACTGTGTCTTGAGGTCTGGCAGTTGGTCTTTTGGGTTCCCATTTAATTAAGTGTAAAATTGGATCCCATGCTTGTGCAAGCTTCAAGCCATCTTGAAATTTGGATGTTTTTTAATTTCAATAGCCTCGCGAAACATCCTGGGCAGGAAACGGTGTTCTTTCGCGAGGACTTGGGGCTGGTCAAAACGAAGGTAATGCTTGGAGCCTTTTTCTATGTGCTCAGCAACTGCAGACTTCGTTGAGCGTCGATGTTTGACGTCAGCTATATGTTCTTTCACGCGGGTCCCTATGCTTCTTTTGGTTTGACCAATGTAGGAGAGGCCACAGTCGCAGTCTATTTTATATACACCCGGTTCTTGCAAAGCCATATGGCACTTGACAGGTGGTAGAAATTGACTAATCTTCTTGGGCGGCTTGAAGTATGTTTTAATAGAAGCATGCTTCAGGATATAGCCAATCTTGTCCGTGCCACCTTTTATGTATGGCAAGATAACCGGGACCCGTTCAACTGTGGCAGGTTTCACTCGGTTTCTGTGACGGCGGCGTGGAATTTGGAGCTTGTTGTCTCGCAGTACTTGCTTGACGTGTTGCAGCTCAGTCGCCAGGTGTTTCTCGTCACAGATTCCTTGTGCTCTCTGAAACAAAGATTTACCCACGGTAGCTAACTGTTTTGGATGGCGGTGAGAATCACCGTTCAAGTACGGTATGGGTCATTTTCCTATACACAGTATGACTTAAGGGCTGATCAGGATTACGGATTACTAAGACATCTAAGAAAGCAAGAGATTTCTTATTTTCTAACTCCATAGTGAATTGAATTTTATTGTTAATGGAGTTAAGGTGGTTTAAAATGCAGTTACTTGGTTAGATGGTAAAATTGTGAAAGTATCATCTACGTACCGCTTGTAAAATCTTGGTGAGACTGGGGCTGTACTAAGGGCTTTCTCCTCAAAGTCGTCCATGAAAATATCAGCGACTACCGGAGATACAGGTGAGCTCATAGCGACGCCATCCGTTTGTACATAGTATTGATTATTCCACAACATATAGCCAGATGTGAGGCAATGTTTCAGTAAAGAATTAAGAATATGCAGAAGCATATTCTAGTGGAAAGTTGTTCTCTGCTAACTTCTTAGTGACAATTGTGATGCAGTCTTGTACTGATAAGCTTGTAAAAAGTGACTGGACATCAAAACTAACCATTGTCTCATTGTCAGCTAATTGTAGATGTTTAATTTCGCTGACAAATTGGTATGAATCCTTCACAGATGCTCTAGTGTTTCCTCTGAGTGGTGAAAGCACTTTTGCTACGTGCTGAGCCAATCTGTAAGTTGGTGTGTCGATTTGACTCACAATGGGACGTAGTGGAGCATTTACCTTGTGTATTTTTGGCAATCCATACAATTTTGGAGGTTTTGCACACGATGGGATGAGTGATTTAACATTCAGATCAGTTATTTAAATTGACTTTTTAATTTAATAATTTAAAATTAAGGGTAGTTAAATTGTAACAGTCACTGAGCGGAGGATTAATACCTCAGTCCGCCCCGTGACCACGAAAGCGGTAAAGTAATCGAAACGTCGGGAATTCAAAAAATGTAAAAATTAAAGCAAATCCACGATAAAATCCGTAAATAATAGTTTTATTTCAAGGCGCAAAGTAAGTTCAAGATCGCTGATCGATAGTCAGCTGTGGCGTGGCGTGACTCATACATGCGCGCGTCTGTGTATTGACATGTAGTTGCACTTTTAGTGTACTTTTAGTGTAGGGTGATTTAGATAATATGTGTTTTGGGGATATCTTGTATTGATATTGTTGATGGTATGGTTTGTAGTTTTTAATGATAAATCTTGTATATAAAGTTAATTTCGCATACACAATACACTATGAAATTTTCCGGACGATAAGCGATTCCACCCAGTATTTTGGGCCTGTTCATTACCATAGATTATTGCGGGTTGTAAATTCAAGGTGTCTTTTTGAGCAGGTATTGACACTTAACTTAACTGTTCGTTTTTCAAAACGCAAAAGATATGATAGTGTCCAACATTGGTGACACCATTAGTAATGCTGTTGTTCCAAAAAAAAAAACAAACGAAAATTATCTTCAACAAAATTAAATAAAAGAACATATATTTCAAATTCATAATATTGCATTCTGTAGATTCGAAATAAAATAAATATTATTGTTACTAAATAACTCATACCTCGTAATATGTTTTTGTTAAGCGACAGTAGATACGTAGGTCAATATGCAACCGTATTTACATTACGTATTTACGAAAATTATCTAAAATATCTGAGCAGTATGGTGAGTTGCATTAAATAATCTCTTTTATAATATTATTTTTGGTTATACTTACCATATGATATGAACATTTAAGCACCTAGTAAACTTTGAAATCATATGATCATCAGCTAGGATCAAATAATAACAAATATTTTAGTATATTTGGTACACCAAGAGCACAGTATACATAATATTCTTAAGTAAATTTAACAATTGGACTAATACAAGTACACGTGCAAGTAACAGGCGAACACAACATTCGTTTATACATTTGTAAATACGTTTCCATAAGACATACTTAAAAGTTTAATCAAACAAAGCTATGATTTATGTCAGATAACATTTTGTAGTAATTAAAATAACACTCGTCGTAAAATAAATAATTAGCGAGTATTTTATACAAACAAAATACTAGAGACAAACACTTGACAAACGATTATTACGTAATCGACTTCAATAAATATTGTTTAGATTCACAAGCCAGATAGATTAAATATTAATGACCTCAAAATAAACGCAAACCTCTCATTTTTATATTCTGAATCTATGTTGATTCACTTTAAATTATTTCATACAAACGAATGGCGACGAGCCTATCAGTCTCCTGAAGTTAAATGAGACAATTGCTCCTGTATAGTAGCAAAACGAAACAACGCCATGAGTTACAAAGCAATGTTTGGCTTTACCCTGCACTCGCCATCCTGATGATTCGCTCATATGAATATATGAACAAATCTAAACTTAATAAAAAAAGGCAAACAGTGAAAGGTATGTAGCAAATAAAAAAGATACCAGACATTGAGGTCAATGGAACATTAGCTTAACGGAAGATAGAATTGCGATTGAAGAGAGATAAAAGTGCCCAAAGATTTCAAAATATGTCTTCAATAACTTACTGGTGGTAGACCATTGCAATGTCTTTCACCCACAAAACAATAGTGTAAATGCACTGTTTTGTTCCGGTTTAAAGGAAATTGTAGCCAGAGTAACTACCGGACATATTGAGACTTAACATCTTATGTCTCAGGATGGTGGGCGCAGTGGAATGTCAAACATTGCTTCTATTCTGAGCTATGGTATCGCAAGCCATCAGACGAATGGCATTCTCGACTCGCTATTTATAGCAATAAAAAAACTAACCGATTTACCACCACCGATGATGGTGATAGCTATCCAGTTTAAATATTCAACTATTACCTCAATTTAGGAATTGCTGCAACGATAGTAACCTTGGCGAAGACAGAAAACTCCCAGGTGTGGCATGAGGCAATCCGTGACGAAACATATGGATGCTAAATTGTGAAAGCGTCTTCGAGAAAGATGCGGAGACTGTTCATACCTACGAAGAAAGCGGATAGACAAACAAAATATGTACATTCCGTGTTATACGCATACATTATGCAATCGATTTGCATTCATTATTATGATTTAATACAGGTAACATTAACTTAGGACTTAGGATCTTTTTAGCCCGATAGTAGTAACCTTCAGTCTTTCCGAGAATATATGTTTAACAAGTATATTCAATATAAATGGAATGAATACAACTGAGTGTCGAAGTATAAATAGGTTAGGGAATAAGTTTCTTCGCACCTTATACGAAAACTCAAGACATTTTTTCTTCTTATGGCTGAAGAGAGAGAGAGAGAGAGAGAAAATGTGTCAGATTAATATGAAGAAATGACTGCCAAAACTACTTGTTGCGTATTTTTGATCAGAAGTCCCAAAATTTCTACAGCAACGTACAACCTACAAGATGGCAGAAAGTCATAGACAAAATGGCACATATGAGTAACCTACGGTTATGAAATACAAATAAACATTGAAAAATAAATGTCTTGAATTTTCATATAAAATACAAAGAATTTTCGCCAACCTATGTATAGATTAATCATATGATACCGATGAAAGAGAACGTGAATTGTCAAAGTGACACCGTAAATCCGCTGTGAGCTGGTGAAAGTGGCGGAACTACTGTTCTGCCGAGTGCCGACTTTCCATGATCTCGGTATTAGAGATTAGAAAGCATTGCATATGTACTAAAAGGTAGTGCAGTTTCGAATACAAATAATTTCTGATACAGATGTAATTTTATTTGTGTTAAAACTTCTCTAAAGTTTGCTCTTCGTTTCTTTTCAACCATGGCAAATGCATTGCTAAACACGGGTTCTCTCAAGGATTTTAACGGTGGCCTTTTGGAAATAGCTTGCAACTACTGATTTCCGGCAGCCCTAGATAGGTCTATTATAAAAAACGGCTGCTAATATTTTAAGCCAGTAAAATAGGCGCTTCAGGATGGTTATTATACAGAGTTGTGTTACAGATCGTGGTACGGGTATGCTAATCGCAAAAAACTTTTATTGCATTTCTCATGTTACGAAGAAATGCGACGATTATATCATAAAACATGTGTATGCATTTTTTCAAGGTAAATGCTAATAAAACAGCTGATGCTAGAGGTTATTGACCAGCGCGCTGCCATAACAAATTACTGAAATGCAAATTACTTTTCTGTTTACAATTTGTTAGATAAGTTTTAAGTGTCATTGTGGTTTGTTACCTTTTATATCAAAAGTAATAAATCATATTTACTAAGCTATGATTAAGAATTGCTCATTAGTTAATACGAATTAAGGATACAATAAAGACTAAGTTATTACTTAATGATTTAACGGCACAATGTAAAAATAATTTAAAGTTGGAACATGCGTAAGAAACCTCTTCAAAAATAATTACTTTAAATGCTTCAGTCACGGCCAGTTACGACGAACGTAATATAGTAAAAAATAGATCATGCTATTTATGAATCATTTACACATATATTGGTTACCTACTTACGATGCAAACTGTCACGGTTTTGCCATATTTGTGCTCATAGTTTTATAATGACAATCATCTCGAAAGTTCTATATCTTGGCAACAATAAACACCACATCAAATAAAAATTGAGTGTTATTCTTAAAATTGATGACTTCCATGACGTCTTAAAGATTAAAACCAGAAATAAAAAAACGCAATAACTGATTAATTATGTGAATTTATAATCGCCTTTCAGAATGTTCTCTATTCAAAAATGTTATCGGTTCAAAGAAGTTCGGGCCTATAACGGTGTATTTTTTCTGTTTTTTTTTGTTCAACATTCGATCACGCCATGTCAGTAGCATGTCAGTTTGAAATTGGGTTATTTTAAGTGGTTTATAATAGATTGAGTAATAAAAATAATGTAAAGATTTATACCGCATCTTCAAGTGGATTAAGCATTTCATTATTTTATAATTTGTAAAGGAGATCAGTCGATTTGGTCCAACTACGGACAAGAAATTAAGTATGACTAAAAAATCAGGCGTATTTTTTTAGATTCATGTCTCTATTTATTTTTATCCTACACCGTAGGGATCAGATTTTGTGAAAAAAAGGGATATAAAATATTCTACCACTTTTTGCATTGTTTGCAATAATATCAGAATTGACATCTGTCAAATTCATTCAGTGTTTGTCAAATTCTATTCCTTGTGCTTGGTCGCGAAAGGAATGTGCTTTTGTTATGTTAGTTATTTTGAGTTTATTATTTACGACAACTCTTGGCTACTCTAAAAAAGATTATAATTATTATATTCACAAAAATAGCAGAGCTTGCTCTGTGCATCTATGCAATACCTCATTGGATTTTATGACGGAAAGGCTCTATAATATTAATTATATTATTTTAGTTCTAACATGTACAAGACATGTTTACAATTATAAAGTATTCTAAAACATCAATCGATTTTAATGAGATAAATAGTATGCCAGACCACTTAGTGCGTTATTGGTTAGGACTGAACAAAAATACATGTTTTACATTGTATGTTTTGTTTATATTCAGATCTACAGCTCTCAAAATGGCCACAATGCAATAATACATTATTGTAATTGCATTGCAATCAAAAGGACAGTGGGATGCTGTACACATATAATGACTATTATGTGGTACCTTGGTAGGGCTAGATACCAAAATGATATCACACCTCCTGCAAAGCACCTCGACAATGTATTGTTACTACCAGGTACATGAGATATTGTTTAGGAACAAGTTTAATTTCAAAATAGAACTTTTTATTATAAAAATGTGTTTCTTATTATCAATACCAACATTTTTACTGTCATCATTCTCATTTTATAATGACCTACCTACTTTTGAAACGGATATTTCTACCCCCAGAAATGCTTTCTTAATCAACTTTATATCGAAAAGTATTTAACGTGTTTATAATTATGTAATACATTTTACAATATTCATCATCATCATATCAGCCACAGGAAGTCCACTGCTGAACATAGGCCTCCCCCAATGATCTCCACCATGACCTGTTGGAAGCGGCCTGCATCCAGCGACTTCCTGCGACCTTAGTCAGATCGTCCGTCCACCTTGTAGGCGGGCGTCCAACACTTCGCTTGCCTGTACGTGGCCTCCACTCGAGAACCTTTCGGCCCCAACGGCCATCGGTTCTACGAGCTATGTGCCCGGCCCACTGCCACTTTAACTTGCCAATCCTATGGGCTATGTCGGTAACCTTGGTTCTCCTACGGATATCCTCATTTCTGATTCGATCTCATAGGGAAACACCGAGCATAGCCCGCTCCATGGCTCGTTGAGTGACTTTGAGCCTTTTAATGAGGTCCACAGTGAGAGGCCACGTCTCGGTGCCGTATGTCATCACTGGTAACACACAACTATCGAAGACTTTCGATTTTAGGCACTGAGGTATTTTGGACGAGAAGACGTCGCGAAGTTTCCCGAACGCTGCCCAACCGAGTTGGATTCGCCGATTGACCTCTCTCTCGAAGTTGGACCTGCCTAACCGGACCACTTGTCCTAAATAGACATATTCGTCTACAACTTCGGGAGTCGAGCCCCGAACTCCAATGGGGGTGGGCACAACATGGATATTCGACATGATCTTCGTTTTATCCATGTTCATTTTAAGACCCACCTGTTGGGAAACTCGATTAAGGTCTTCGAGCATAGTGCTAAGGTCTTCCAGCGATTCTGCCAAGACTACAATATCGTCGGCAAATCGAAGGTGAGTAATATACTCGCCGTTGATGTTGATGCCGAATCCTTTCTACTGCAAGAGCTTGAAGGCATTTTCCAGCGCGGCAGTGAACAGTTTCGGAGATATGACATCTCCCTGTCTCACGCCTCTCTGTAGTGGAATAGCCTTCGTGCTCTGATCCTGTACTCGGACCGACATGGTGGCGTTGTTGTATATACACCTCAACACTTCGATGTACCGATAGTCTATGTGGCACCGCTGAAGAGACTGTAGCACAGCCCAGGTCTCGATCGAATCAAAGGCTTTCTCATAGTCCACAAACGCTAAACAAAGCGGCAAGTTATACTCCTCGGTTTTTTGTATAACCTGCCGTAGCGTATGAATATGGTCTATGGTACTAAAGCCTTTTCGGAAACCGGCTTGTTCGGGAGGCTAGAAGTCATCAAACCTGCCTTCGAGACGATTTGTGATGACCCTTGAAAACAACTTATAGACATGGCTCAGGAGCGAGATGGGCCTGTAGTTCTTCAGCAAAGTGTTATCACCTTTTTTGAAGAACAGTACCACCACGCTCCTGCTCCATGCCTCCGGCGTTGAGCCCTCGAGGAGAACGGAATTGAAGAGCCTCTGAAGGACTTTCAGTACCGGCGTTCCGCCCGCTCTTTTTTTTTTTATTGCATTGAATGGCGAGACGAGCATGCCGTTCGCCTGATGGTAAGCGATGCGACCGCTCATGAACAGTAGCAAAACCAAACAACACCTTGAATTACAAAGCAATGCTTGGCATTCCACTGCGCTCGCCATCCTGAGACACAAGATGTTAAGTCTCAATATGTCCAGTAGTTACTCTGGCTACAATGTCCTTCAATCCGAAACACAACAGTGCATTGAAACTGCTGTTTGACGGGAGAAATAGACATTGCGGTGGTACCCACCCAGGCAGCCTCTCACATATAAGAGACCTACCACCAGTAAAACCGCTTTCAGAAGCTCTGAAGTGATTCCGTCCTCACCCGGCGCCTTATTGTTTTTAAGTTGTTTGAGGGCCATCTCAATCTCAAACAGGCTGATATCATCGCTAAAGTGTCGGATTAACTCGGCTCTCGGGTCTTCGGCCGAGCTAACAGTAGGTTCGGCAACCGAGGTGTAAAGTTGTCCGTAGAACCTCTCGATCTCCCTTAATACCTCTGCCCTCGTCGATACCACGCGGCCGTCTTCCGTCTTCAGCCTAGACAACTGGCTTTGCCCAATAGACAAGTCTCTTGCAAACACTTTGGAGCCTCCGTTCCGCTCAATTGTCTTCTTAATGCTCACAGTATTGTGAGCACGGACATCGTGTCGCAAGGACTTCCAGATCCGTCTATTGAGCCGCCGATATGCTTCGGCGTCAACGGAAGACTGCAGCGTCAAAGATCGACGTTCGGCCATGAGGTGAAGAGTGTGGATCGAGAGTTTTTGTGGTCTATCTCTACGGCGAGGTCTAAAATACTTAGATCCCACCGTATGGACAGCTTGTACCAAACCGCTGTTTAACTCGTCCACTGCAAGGTTTTCTTTTAGACAATCAAAGCGATTTGTCAACTCGAGTTGAAAGCTCTCGGGGTTTTGGATATGGGCGCGAGTAGGTCGGAGCGTAGACTTCATCAAGCGGCGCCTTTCTAATTGGACGTTGATATTCAATGTGCCCCTAACCATTCGGTGATCACTACCGGTTTTCACCCTGTTGATCACAGAGACATCACTGAACATCCGTCTATTCGTCGTCAAGATGAAATCTATCTCATTTCTCGTAGAACCGTCAGGACTCAACCAGGTCCATTTCCTGTGAGGCGGCTTCTGGAAAAAAGAGTTTATCGCGAAGAGTCCCTCTTTTTCCCTGAGGTTCCGTTGCCCATGTCCAAATTGCCCCACTTTCAACTCTGCATCGCTTCTCTTGCCCAACTTTGCGTTGAAGTCCCCCATAACAACATTGAAGTAGGTTTTGGAAGTATGTATGGCCCGACTAATGTCCTCATACATCTCCTCTACTTCTTCATCTGGGTGTGTCGAGGTCGGCGCGTATACCTGTATGACCTTCAACGAATATCTTTTGGATATTATGAGTATAAGGTATACTACCCTGCTCGACACACTTTCGATGGATACGATGTTGTTGATGAGAGACCTGTGGACCAGAAATCCGACACCTCCTCGGGACTTTTGGTCGTCCCCCGGTAGAAGAGCAGGTTACCAGACTTCAGGGTTATCGTATCCTCCCCGATTCTTCGGACTTCCGATAACCCCAGAATATCCCAGTGTAACCCGCTCAATTCTTCTTCCAGTTCGACAATCTTCTCGTCTGTCCTCAAAGTGCGTATGTTGTGTGTTACCAGGGCCAGTCGTCGTCGGGGGTGGTAGCCGGGGCCAACCCGGGGATTCTTAGCACCCCCTGCCCCACTGTAACCATGGCTGCTACCATCGCCAGGAATAATGGGGCTGCCGGGGACTGGGGGCCTGGTCAATTTTTGTGTCGCCATTGAGGGGTATTTGCCAATACTCGCCACGCTTGGCAGGCGGGTTGGAGAGCGCAGGAGGGGACTCGCGCTGACGACGCTGCTGCCCACCATCAGCGGGGGAAAGGAAATAGGGTTTGTGAGTAGAGGATATAATGGGAAAGGAGAGTATGGCCTGTAGGAGTGGATACTGCAGTCTGTCAGTACTGCAGCATGGAAGGGAATGTTTGTAGTGACTGCAGTAGCTCGGGGGGCCGAGGTCGCGTACTCGTAGCACCTATTCTAGGACAAGCCATGACCACTAGGTAGGAGCACCCCTGACCTAGACCTTTACAATATTATTAAACGAAATTATTTACATAGTTAGAAAATATAAAATATTATCCAAATAAGATATATGTGAAGATAGTAGAATATGGTAGTTTTTGTAAAACTTTAAGATGATATATCTTAAATACCCCATACCGTAGCTCAAAAAGACTATATTATATTTAAAGGATATTCAATCTTTATTATTTAATTCTAGGTCCCATTTGTGTCCGTCAAGTTTTCACTACTAGGTCCAATTTCCTTAGGAAATCGACCGATCTCCTTTATGACTAATTCACGATTATTACTTATATTTTTTTGAAATATGGCTGTTCAGAAACCAATTCATGTCTCAATATCATCTGAGCTCTGTTTCTTTTTTTAGGTACTAACTATATACTTATAACTTTTTTATAAATACACCTCTTTGGGCAATAAGGAAACGTACATTACAGAGACGATTCGCCGTAAGCGGTAGTAACTTGAACTTTTCGATTATGAGAATCAATTAACACCCGACATTGACATCTGTTCTTATTGTTGCATTTATATAGGCATGATTATGTCAATGGTTTTTTAATTGCTGCCAACTTACTCTTTGGGTTCACTTTTTTATTATATCCCTACATTGACAGCATTCAAGGTTCTGTTGGCGTGAAACAAGTACAATTCGATCCGCGTACCGTAACAAATTTTATTGTGATAACTATTTCCTGTATTTTTTATTTCATTTCGCAGTGTCGATGCTAAAATACAAAGAGAAAAATTTGGAAATAATTTCTAAGTCCTTTATGTCATCAATTTTAATTTGAATTTATTTTTGACTCCAAATCAAAAACATTTCATGCGTTTGAAACATTTGTCTAAGGCAACGTAACTCTCAGGTTAATAAATGTATAAATTATATTCAATAGACCCAACATAGCAGTCACATACGTCCTGACCCCACACTAAGATCAAGTCTTGTGTCGTAAAAACTAAGAGACTTTCGATCTCACAAACATGATGAGGTGATACTAAAGGCGGGTACACACTAGCGAGCTGAACTTGTGACTAGGGGGGATACTCTATACTCCGACACGAAGTATAAATAATAAATATTTGTAAAAATCAATAATATCTATGAATCTTAGCATTCACTTCGAACTTAGTCTTAGGTATCTACGATAGGTATATAGGTTATCTACGATACAGGATTCCGATATTTTGTAAAATATTCAGGCATATTCGTAGAGTTTACGTACGACATTCGAAAAATCAACGTTCTGTCGGAGTATAGAGTAGAGTAGTACAGTATCGAGGTTCTAATAAACACGCGTGTTACATAACGGCTTTACAGAAAGGGTACCATGAAATTGTCGGCTTGTTGACATGTTTCGGTTTGGAGGACATACTAGCCGGAGTAACTACTGGACATATTGAGACTTAACATCTTATTTCTCATGATTGTGAATGCAGTGCTACTGTCCATGTGCGGTCGTATCGCCTACCATCAATGACAAAAGGCATGCTCATCTCGTCAAAAAAAAAAAAAACGTTGTGCGAACTACGTATCCACAATGTTTTTGGATTACATACATGTTAATGGTTACGGCTCCCTATTGAGAACTCGGCTTTCATTAAATGCTAGTGAGCACAATTCATAATACTTAGGTCACGGAACTCAAAGACGAAATTATTGCATGTCCGAAAATGGCTACATGATTTTACGGATGACAAAAAATGTAATTATGCACCGATAAAGAATGGGATATTAATTAAAACACCATAAAGCTGTTTTTGTGGTTACTAAACTAGTTTTTAAATTGCTTATGTATGATGCTAAAGTGTATACAACTGTTTTAGGTAGCTTTATTGTTCAAGTTCTATGAAATCTTAGTAGGTAATCTTAGGTAACGGTTTTATTTTAAAATTACAATTCGAATGGTTTCTGCAATTAACGTGAATTTTACAAATTGAAATAAAACTATTAATTACGGAAAACCAAATCAAATCTGCGATAAAATCCGTAAATAATAGTTTTATTTCAATTACAATATGAGTTAGAATTCATAGATCTGCACTTTTGCTGATCCTAAAATATCTTTTTCTATTAACTATTTTTAAATCGGCAAGAGAGTTTATCTTATAAACTCTAAAGACTAGATGGAGTAGAACTTTAAAGCCACACTCCATCTCTACATCATACCATAGGCTATTTGACTAGTTTCTGGAAACCATACCACATTATGAAGTTGGGTCTATAGACCTTAAAAATAAAGGTAATTTTTAATTATGATATCTATATAATTTAAAAATAAATTTGCAAAATACACTGAATAATTACACTGTCAAAACGCTTTGTCGGTCAATATGGCGTCAGTTCGTAAACATCCGTTCTACAGATTTGTTCGCATAAGTTACTCATTCTCAAATCAACCATAGATCAATTAATCAATCAATCGTCCGAATGTGTTTTTGTCAAAAAATATATAGTTCTTTTTCTTTCTTCACATTTTATTACATTGGACATGTTAATTTTATTAATTCACGGGTATAAATGTCAAATAACGCGTTTTAAAGGTATTTTTAATATCTAATTTGTATCTCTGCCGTTATCAATCCCATTCATTTACTGTATGTAAGTAGTTCATACTAATGCATGACGTCATAGCCAATCAAAATCGTTTACGATCACGTGGCGCGAACTCTAAATAAATTAAATTGTAATTCTGGTTTTTAGCCAAAATATACAATAGTTTTAATTTATGATAATGAAATTTCTTTTAAAATTAAATTATCTACACGGATGGAAACAAATAAGTCAATATTTTTTATACAGTCAAATAGCCTATTCTCAATCTCTATTGTCTCTTTATCTAATATCTATGCTGCCAACTCTTGTTTGTATCAGTTGGAGCATTGATTAGTATGGCATAATCTTAAAAGGACCCATGTTTGGCTTTGTGTTCTTTGATAAGGCCGTGGACCGGGACGGCATGGCATCGAAAGTCATTTCTCATGTCGCGACATCATTTAAAACAATGGAATTTATGTTGTATTCCCACTGGATAAGTTTGAATATCCTTTGGTAAAAAATAAAAGCCATTTCGTACCGGCCAGCGCTGGCAATAATACCTTTTAAAGTTTTTGTCAGGGTTCTTATCAGCAAAATTATTTGATACTAGCGGCCCGGCCCAGCTTCGCCCGGGTTCATGTAGATTTCAATATGATTTTAATATGCACGTATTATATACATAAACCTTCCTCTTGAATCACTCTATCTATTAAAACCGCATCAAAATCCGTTGCGTAGTTTTAAAAATTTAAGCATATTAAAACGACCATGAATCACTAAATTAGAAAAAAAATGTCTAATTTCTACAGATTTCTACAGTAATCTAGTACTAAATATAGCTTTCTAGTGAAAAAAGAATTATTAAAATCGGTCCAGCACTTTTTGAGTTTATTCGTTACATACAAAAATACAAATCTTTCTTCTTTATAATATTAGTGTAGATAATGTAATCTTTTATCCTTATGCAATACCTTATAATGATTATAATCTACTTTACACACCCAGGAATAACAATTTTTTATGTGATGCCAAAACAAAAACCAATAAACGAAGATATTCGTATATCAGGTTGTAAATTAATAGTTATTTCACGTGTACATTGAGGATAATAATGTTCTGTTTTGTTGCAGACAGTCGAAATGGATCTGGAGTTTCGAAATTTAACTTACACCGTGCACAGCCGATTGTCTAAAGGTAAGGCTATTTTTATAATTATTTGTTTTATTTCTTTGGGTGGCTCACAACTGTCTATAGCTAACAAACATATATATTACAAATTGTATACAAAAGATAGCCAATTACGAGTTACCGCAGATAGATTTGATACTTTAATGTACCACACCAGTAAAATTAAGTTTGCATAATAGTTGAATAAATTTACGAGAATGTTATGTATTGAATTAAAATAAATTAACGGATTTTATCGCAGATTTGGGAAAAATTTTACATTTTTGACCTTTCGACGTTTCAATTACTTTACAGCTTTCGAAGTTATGGGGCAGACTGAGTGTTTGTTTCAATAAAAATAGTTAACAAGTATATAAAACATAAAAATATATGTATATCGGCAGTCTTATCGCGAACGGGAATGTCTTCCAGACAACCTTTAGATAGGCTCGATTGAATAGAAATATGAGATAACTGGGTAGTCACAAGATAAGAAACAAAGAAAGTATTCAAGTGGTTGTAAGTCTCTCATACATATAGGTATGAGAAGCCGCCTTGGTAGGTACCGTCGCAATGTCTATTTCTCCCGCCAAACAGCACTGTAAATGCACCGTTGTGTTCCGGCTTCAAGGACATTGTAAATGGAATGAAAAGCCAGAGTAACGATTGGATGGATATATTGAGTCTTGACATCTTATGTGTCAGGATAGCGTGCGCAGTAGAATGCCAATCATTGCTTTATAATTAATGTAATTTTTTTGGTTCTCCTGCAGCCTACTGTCCGTCAGCTAACGTCTCGTTTAACTTAAGGCGAATGACATACTAGTCGCGCCATTCATCGCAATAAAAATAGTACTAAAGATAAATAAGCCAATATTTTTGACTTATTTATCTTTATTAGTTCATACTATTATTTAACGAGTATATACCTTATTGAATAAGGTATATTACAATAGAATTGAACCCTTGCCCTTTCTTTCACAGTCGGTGTCTAAGTCAACTGCGCCATTGAGGTTACTAAATATACATAATATGTGGATAAAAGGCTTATAAGTCATATAAGTATCTTCAATTGGCGTGCGGCGAAAATTGGAACTATAAATAAAAATTTAAGTAATATCTAATTAACGTATTGTTTGAGATATGTTTTTTTAGTACAAACACAAGTATTTTTACCCGTAGTTTAAATGAATTAACATTTATGATACAATTTAAACAGAAAAACTGTTCCGAATATTCTGATACCATCATGACAACAACGCTTTTACGCCGGAAGATCATAGACGACCTTTAGGTAATTAATGTGCACGTTTATATCAAATGACTTTATGTAATCATAATAAAAACAGCTGACGCTAGCGGTCAATGACAAGACCGCTGAGTGAAGTTTGTACATTTTCCATTGTCGGTTTATGAAATACTACGAGTAGTGACGCTCCGGGGCTTTGACCGCATTAAAAAATGTTTCCAGGACAAATGTCCTCAGATAAATATCATCCTATAGCCTTTCCCGATAACTGGGCTATCCAATATTAAAACAATTGTTCAATTCGACCTAGCAGTTCCTGAGATTAACGCGCTTGTTAGAAATTTTGTGCGAAAAGGTATATAAAATAATATAAACATGGGTATTTCAATAGATTTATCTATAATTATATTTTTAACCATCTGGGGGCGCGGCCGAGCCCCCTCCAAGTCGAGCTATAGGCCGTAACATCCTTTTCTCGAAGCAATTCAGACCATTTTCAACCCCCTATAACTTCGTTGTGGCTAAAGCATGAAGCCTGAATTTTCAGTTACTAAGCAGGCATTGTATAAACACGGTATATTTAAAATTTCATTCAATTTGAACCAGTAGTTTAAGAATTGTAACTAGTCAAACTTTCGTAATTTTGTCACTCACTGACTGACTGACCGATCATCAAAAGTCTAAGGCACTTCTAGCAGACATAGAACCTTCAAATTTAGAATATAATTAGTGTTTAGTGTCTAAAGTAAGGGAAAATTCAAACATTTCATAATTTGTGTCTAGTTTTCTAGATAGACCAACTGCGTGAATAACTTTGTAATCCCATATAAATGTATAGGATTACAAAGTTACATTTGCAGCTAATGAATCATTGTACCCGTATATAATGTAATAATAGTTGTAGATAGATTATGTATAAATTGCAGCAGCATTATGTATAAATTGTACGATACATTATGTTTTCATGCGATGGCCAAGTCGATCCATTTATTTAAAACGTAAAGAATTTTTAATATTGATATGGTAATAACTAACGTAATAACTTTATATAGAAGGTCCCTTAAGGACTAAATAAATTAATCGACTTGGTATTACATGCATCTCACAACTTTTTGCGGTAGAAAACATGAGCTGCGAGACTTGGATTTTTTTTTACAGGATGTTTTTGATGGGATATAATTTAACATTTATCACTTGACATAATGGTCAATAATTATTATAATGTTACAAAATTATCAATTATATTAAATGTTATTTATATTTATAACAATATGGTTTAATTCAACGACAATCGACAATTACAATGTTACAGAATAATATCATAATATTCTGAGCAATGAGCAACAAAACATCATATTAATAACTTAACTTGCCCATCCTGGTACTCCTCACTGCTCACTCTCAGAGCTTCCGCTCAGTGTAACGACTCACAATCTAAATATGTCTCCTTTCTCAAACTTATGTTGCTACCGGCGAGGATAAGGTCCTTCCTCTGTCGTTGTCACTCGAAAAGTGACGATCCAAGTGAGACAACGCTTTATATTACCGATTCCCCACTACTTGTGAATCATACGATGGGTAGTTTTAATAAAATTTATAAAAATTGTTGCGGTATTTTGTGACAGTATTCTAACACGCTCATACAATCAATCTCTTTAGCTTTATATATTAGTATGGATATATTTATATCTATTTAGATGGAAGTGTGATTGTGTAATGTACTTTCTATTTAAGCTAGTAGGATATATCTCCACGGATCGCGACCACTATAATGATCGTAGGAAACATTCAGATATTATGCTAGAGGCCAGAAGGGACACTGCAAACAAAATATTTATAACAAAAATGAGCGGTTCAGTATCCTTCTGTTGCTGTGTCCGTCACGCCTACGCTGCAACATCACCTTCGCTCTCGCTTCACGGGGTTCCCGTGTACAAGTACAATGCGCAGAAATTTTGTTTTCGGTGTCCACTCTTATAAGTCATAGTGAAAAACTATTCATGTTAGTTCGATCGGCGAGAGATCGTTATTTTGATTGCATTGCGCTTATCACTATGTACTTACACTCCTTACTTACAGGTCGTGCAGGTATAATAATACTAATAGAATTATTTCCTATAACATGTTAATTTATTGGGTATATTATCATTAATGAAACAATAAATATAACTCGTATTATGTTAATAGCGAATGGTAGATGGTTCCCCGTTTCAATTGCTTCTTTTAATGTTGGAACCTACCTTTGATCTTTGGGCTATTGGGACTTCATAGATTCATCATTCATATTGGGACTTCGCGGCTGTCCACCATCCCAAGGTAGTCGATAAGAGATTTCCTCGAGCAATACGACCGCCTTTTATACTACTATGTAATATCATGTATTATTGTGAAGTTTATTTAGTGTATCATAAAGGATATAAATAAATATTTGTTTCGGATTGGGTATTTGTGAGACTGAAAAGTCTTCAGTTTCTGATAATTGCGAGAAAAGACATATCTAATGCGGGAATTGGGTTTTACGCCCGAATACTGGAAAGTTATTCAAATAATATCAAAATCAAAATCAAAATATTCTTTATTCAAATAGTCTTTCACAAGATCTTTTGAATCGTCCATTTCTGCTACCACCGCTTCGGAACGTGTTGTAGCTGTGAAGAAGAAGCGGCGCAAGAAACTCCCTCAGCAACACGAACTCTTCTTTATATAATAAGTTGCTCTTAACAGCGCACGGCCCACTTAGCCAGTACATTTAAGCGGGATTTACGTAGTTAAGCGCAACTTATATATAATTTGCGTTCCAGTATTCGGGCGTAAGTATTTGACTATTGAGTATATTTATTTATTTAAATGCAGATCATATGGCTAGGCCACTGCCTACCGGTAAACTATCACGCGGGATCAATCGAGTTTTAAAACCAGTTCAGATGGCACAACCAGCTCTCCAATATGTGTAAAAAAATAAATATTGACGTCACAAACTTCATCCATGAACTCTGAAAATTATGAGCTAATCTAAAATAGAATAACAGGCTTGGCTTTGACGCCAATACAGGCAGATCTATGTCGTAGTACAAACTAGTCTTGACAAGCCTTGACTTGACTAGATATTGGTAGTAATATCAGGTTTTAAAAACCGTTTTGAGTGAAAGTACTAAATTAAGATTAGATGTATTCCTTTACGTTTTTTAAGTGTTACGAAAGTAAACTCGTTGAAATATTCGTGGCAATAGTGATACCTCTGCCTATTTATAAGGGAATAATGTTAGGGATTAGACTTTAGCTTATATAAATAAATATGTCTAGTAAATTCATTTTACGAGGTCCGTTGTTTAAAATTGACAAGTAATTTAAGAATTTTTGCGCAAGTGAATTATCAAAGTCAATAATCAAGTTAATATTATAATAGGTTGTTGATATTTTTAGCCTTATATTTTGTTTTAATGTTATTAATTGGTGTAACCATACTAATGTAATAATATAATAAATAAATACATGAAAGCTACTGAAAATACTCATACATAAACAAACAATTTCGCCACACAACAAAAGCTATAAGCTTAATGGTAATATGTTGACACTAAACATGCTGCCAGTTGAATGACTATTTTCTAGCTGTCCTGCATCTAAAAAAGTTGTTGAACAAAGTGTGTTCGCTTTAAAAAGTTTTTTTTTATAATTTAAATAAAAGTTTTGTTTTTGGTTTGGCATGTCACTTACGATTCTTATATTCAAACTAGCGGTTGGGCCCGGCTCCGCCCGGGTGCATACACGTTTTAAAATGGCGGTCAAAATGTTTAATTCTGACTATCAGTTTAGAATATCGAAAAACGAACAAAATTTCCTCGTATTTGCTAGAAATATCACTACTGTTTTCCTCCTATAGGTCATAGCGTGATGACATATAGCTTATAGCCTTCCTCGATAAATGGACTACCCAACACTGAAATAATCATTCAAATCGGACCAGTAGTTCCAGAGATTAGCGCGTTCAAACAAACAAACAAACAAACAAACTCTGCAGCTTTATAATATTAGTATAGATAAATGTTGTATACGAATTATAAATAAATAAATAACACCCAACAGTCACATACATAGTCCTGACCCCACACTAAGATCGAGTCTTGTGTCGTGGGTATCAGGAACTTCGAGAGACTTTTCGGTCTCACAAACACCCAGACCCGAAAGAAATATTTGTGGGCCACACAAACATTTCTCTCGGTGCGGGGATCGAACCCGCGGCCTCTCGTTTCACAGGCGGTGTCTAACCGTTAGCGCCACGGAATTGTAAATGCCATCCAGACTACACCTTTAAAAATGCCTTTTATACCTTTTTATACTTGCACAGTAAATAAATGAATTACCTTAGGGTAGGGTTAGCTAGTTGAAGTGGCAGTGGAGCGGCCACATAGCACGAAGAGTGTGCAAGCGCAATGTCGGACGCCCGCCAATAAGGTGAACGGACAACCTGATTAAGGTTGCAGGAAGTTGCTGGATGCCGGTCGCTTCTAACAGGCCGATGTGGATATCATTGAGGGAAGCCTATGTTCAGCAGTGGACTTTCTGTGGCTAAAACGAACGCGAACTGTAAATTAGTATAATATTACCTGGAAAACAATGAGTTGTCTCCATCTCAGATTTTATTTAAATTGGTCAAGCTGCAACTTGCAAAAATTTAATTTATGTTCTCGAGTTCAGGTTCAACTAGTTTTCTACCGGTCGAACTAGAACATGCATTTTATGATACACTAGTTTGCTCTACGATGTAAAGATCTGGTGCTCTTGATTTAATTATTGGATTAACGATGAAGAAAAATTCCGGAATTTTTCTCACTATACAGGGTATATCAAGACTGCTACCGAAAACGAAGCCGGGTGGTAGTTTAAGCGACTTCAGACACAATGCAACAGAAAAAGTTGCAAAAAAAAGCGACAATTTTTTTTTGTAATTTTTTTCCTAATGCCCTATTTTGGTGGTAAATACATTTTTTCCTAAAATAATAGTGTATACCCTTTAATTTATAAATACTCTAAGATATAAGAGAGTTTAAATTATTATTTTAGCAAAAACTATGGATTTACCACCCAAAAATGACGATATTTAAAAAATCATAAAAAATAATTGTCGCGTTTCTATGCGAAATTTTTAATTGCGTTGTATTTGTAGCCACTAAAACTACCACCCGGCTTCGTTTTTGGTAGCAGTCTTGAGATACCCGGTATATTCTACAGAGGCATTTGGAGTACGCACTTAAAAGACTATCAAAAGGAATAGTTTTCACTTGTCAATGTTATACTCTATCTGAACAGCACTTTCCATCTGGTGCATTTTAATGGCATTATTACCCAGGTTAGAAATTCATTGTAACAAAAAAAAAAAAACTTTAAATCTAATTTAGAAATAAGATAGACGAACGGTATCTTGTTTATACGTATGGATAACTGATCACTCGATTTAAAAAACCCAAAAAAATAAAATATGTACAAAGCTGTTGCTATACAAACATACATGCTCAATGCGCACAGCATACAATAATATTTTATAACTCGATCACTTATCACTTAAGTATACCTTACACTCAATTTTAAAATATCTTTCTAGAGGCTGAGTGGTAATGACAGTCATAAACTTGAATCCGCGGTCGAGGCATCGCGCGCTGTGGTCCACTTTCACTAAACGCTTCTGCATTTTTGTTTCTCATCAATGGCTGACTCACTGTAAATAATGGCTTTTTTGTATTGTGTATTTACTTTTTATAAAATTTTAGGGTTCCGTAGATATTAAACAAAATTTATTATTCACGGATTTTTTCGCCTATTCGATTTAATTTTTGTATTTTTTAGCTTCCCGATGTTTCGATCACTTTGCTGGTGGTCACGGGGCGGACTTAACCTCCATGACCACGAAACTTTAAAGCAAAGGCATCTTTAAAGGCAAAGAATTTTTTTTTTTTTTTTTATTGCTGTGAATGGCGAGACGAGCATGCCGTTCGCCTGATGGTAAGCGATACGACCGCTCATGAACAGTAGTAGTACAACCAAACAACACCTTGAGTTACAAAGCAATGCTTGGCATTCCACTGCGCTCGCCATCCTGAGACATAAGATGTTAAGTCTCAATATGTCCAGTAGTTACTCTGGCTACAATGTCCTTCAATCCGAAACACAACAGTGCATTTAAACTGCTGTTTGACGGGAGAAATAGACATTGCGGTGGTACCCACCCAGGCAGCCTTTCACATATGAGATAATTATAAATAATTAATAATATATTTATTGATAATTCTATATTGCTTGTTATGCTTTTCTTGTATTCATCCAAATGTTGTCTGTGAGAAATCACCTAGGACGATACGATGACCAGCTGTAAATTTTATTTGTAAAATATTGTATGCTATTTGTTCTTCTTTGAGTGCAAATAATCATAAAAATTAGAAGTTGTTTAACTTTTTTTTTTATATCATTGAATGGCGAGAAGAGCATGCCGTTCGCCTGATGGTAAGCGATACGACCGCTCATGGACAGTAGCAAAACCAAACAACACCTTGAATTACAAAGCAATGCTTGGCATTCCACTGCGCTCGCCATCCTGAGACAAAAGATGTTAAGTCTCAATATGTCCAGTAGTTACTCTGGCTACAATGTCCTTCAATCCGAAACACAACAGTGCATTTAAACTGCTGTTTGATGGGAGAAATAGACATTGCGGTTGCAACTATATCGATAAATAGAATTCATTTTACACTCTGTAATAAAACTATATTTTAATTTGCATAGATTAAACGAAAAAAATAAAACCGTGTGAAGCGTTACGAACAATAGTCCGTTTTATGCAGAAAAATATTATTAGCATGGTAATTATTGTTCCAACTAGAATTAATAAGTCATAAAACATAGATATTACATAATTTTACAAGATTTTTAAACGGGTTCTTGCTAATGCTTTGTGATGAATAAGTATTGCATAAGCGTAAATATTTTTTGTTATGAGGCAAAAAGTTAACAAATAGCTATAAGTTCAGTCATTTTAGATATCATACTGACAGTTAACTCTCGCCGTGTCGATGATCGAGTCTTGTGTCGTGGATCAGGACCAACGAGAAACTTTTCGGTCTCACATACACCTAGATCTGAGAGATACATATATTTGTGACCCGTACAAACATTACTCTCGGTGCGGGGATCGATCCCGCAGCCCCTTTTTTTCAAAGGCGGCGTTTAACCGACTGCCTCACGCGGGTTTCAAATGTGAGAGACTCGATGTTTACGAACCCAAATTGCCGAATTTCGGAATCGATCTTTAGTTTTTTAGAATCATGATCATTTATCGATAAAGGTAGTAAGAAAGTGGATACAATTACGGACCATTAGGTAGGAAAAACACGAAGGTACTAATAATTATGGTAATGTTTGCATTCAAACGTACATTGTCAATGTGTCATATCAGAGCATTAAAATCTCAACCCTTTGTATGCAAATGACTCATTCTATGACAATAATAAGCGCACATCCGGCAAAATTATTAGCTCGTCTAAATAGATGATAACACGATGTCACTTCGATATTTATAGTTTTAGTGGGGCTAAATTAGGTAAATATATTTTACGTATATATGATATTTAGGTGAAAATGTGTGAGTTAAAAGCGCTCGAGTAAAGTACAAAACGACGGATGACAGGTCCAGCGTCGACGGGAGAGCAAAATCGTATTTGATATATTTGGAACTAGCTGTACCCGCAACTTCGTCCGCGTGGAATTCAACAAAAACTTTATTTTTCTAAAATAAAATATTTTTTCTAAAATAAATGTAGCCTAAGTTACTTCTTATTATATCAGCTACCTGACAATAAAAGTCCCGTCAAAATCAGTCCAGCCATTTCAGAGATTAGCCGGAACAAACAGACAGACAGACAAACAAAAAAAATTCTAAGATCATTTTCGTTATACGTATCGTGTATATAACGATATGTACTTGGTATTTTTTTTTATTTTCACTTTACAAACAGACACTTCAATTTTATTTATGTATATGTATAGATGTATAGATTATACCAGGTGTGTTTAGACTCCAACCCAAAACAAAGCTAGGTTGTAGTTTTAGTAAGTTCAGATACAATGAGACAATTTTTTTTTTGGTATTTTTAAGCTATTGTCGAGTGTGGGTGACATACATACAGGGTTGATACCGGGTATCTCAAGACTGCTACCGAAAACGAAGCCGGGTGGTAGTTTTAGTGACTCCAGACACATTGCAACAGAATATATTGAAAAAAAAAACGACGATTATTTTTTTTGTATTTTTTTCCTATGCTCGTATTTGGATGGTATATTTATTTTTTTCCTAAAATAATAGTGTATACCCTTTTATTTATAAGGACTCTAAGGTATAAAAGAGTTTAAATTATTATTTTAGCAAAAACGATGGACCACCCAAAAATTACGATATTTGCGAAAATTTTATTTACATTGTGTTTGCACTCACTAAAACTACCACCCGGCTTCGTTTTCGGTAGCAGTCTTGATATACCCAGTATACATAGTTTTCATAAAATAATAAAGAACACGCTGTATTTTAAAAGAAGCTGTGATATGTAGGTACGCTAGCGTTGAAAATATTATTTTACTTCTTATTTTAACTCTTTTTTCTTTGTTTGTATTTTGTATAAAAACTTATTATTAAAGCTACGCATTATTATAGGATGGGAAACCAAAAATAAACTACAAATGCAGGGCACAGACACAATAACAATTATTCATATGCTACAAAGATATATAGTTAATAGAGTTATGTGATTTCGCATCGTTCATTGTGAGTTGTGTTAATTTGCTATTTTATATCGATTGATTAATTGCGTTTGTCTATTGATACAGGTGCCACGTAGGAAATAATGATTTATTTATTGTTTGACAGCCTCTGTCGCGAAGTTGGTTAAGCGCCGACTGTGAAACGAGAGGCAGGTTCGGTTCACGCACCGAGACAAATGTTTGTGAGACTTACAGGTATTTGTCTATGGTCTGGGTGTTTGTGGGATTAATAAGTCTCGTAGTTTCTGATACCCAAGAACAGAAGACTTAATTTATCTTAATGTGGTGTCAAGACTATGTATGCGACTATTGGTTATACTTATATATTTAAATCTTGAAATATTAAGTTTTAATATTTGAAGTTATGCTTCATTTGGTGCGTTTGGAATAACATATTTTAATTTAAATTACCACATTAGTGAAGTTTGGCGTACAGCGTCCGAACATTCGAAGTTCTTATCGTTATTATAGAGTACCTCCCTGCATTGCTAAGGTTAGAGTACAATCTACTTAGTTTTACACGTGTGCATAAAATTCCTATTAAAAAATAATCCTGCTAGAATAACAACACAAAACCAGTATATCATAACTCACCGTGAGTTATGCAACAAATAAAAACTAACTTCGAGTGTCATTAATCAAAAACATAATGATTTATCAGTAACACTGAATCATATTAAATATATTTTTTTTTGCTGTAAACAAAAACTTGCAAATGAATAAAATGAAACGTTCGCTTTATTATTGAGTTATTGATGGGAGTGTGAGTTATTGATGTGTGTTACCAGTGATGACATACGGCACCGAGACGTGGCCTCTCACTATGGGCCTTATTAGGAAGCTCAAAGTCACTCAACGAGCCATGGAGCGGGCTATGCTCGGAGTTTCCCTACGAGATCGAATCAGAAATGAGGAGATCCGTAGGAGAACCAAGGTTACCGACATAGCCCATAGGATTGGCAAGTTGAAGTGGCAATGGGCCGGGCACATAGCTCGTAGAACCGATGGCCGTTGGGGCCGAAAGGTTCTCGAGTGGAGGCCACGTACAGGCAAGCGAAATGTCGGACGCCCGCCTACAAGGTGGACGGACGATCTGACTAAGGTCGCAGGAAGTCGCTGGATGCAGGCCGCTTCCAACAGGTCATTGTGGAGATCCTTGGGGGAGGCCTATGTTCAGCAGTGGACTTCCTGTGGCTGATATGATGATGATGATGATGATTGATGGGAGGGATTAATTCCTATGATTGTGATAATATGTTTTAATTCACACTGTTTTTGTTTAATTTTCGTGCTAATATTAATGGTTTACGGAAGATATGCTAATTATGAGGAAATTATATTAGTATTTTTTTGTTTCACCACCATATTTTGCGACAATACTACGCCCAGAGAACAGTGGTTCAAATCGCATCTTTGCCTCCCCTCTTGAGGATACTATAAGCTTGAGTTGATACGTGTATGAAATCACTGATTAACAATAAAGGTGTAAAATATATTTCAACGGCACACAATAGCCTTGATCTGTTGCGTAGGTAGTCAGCTGTAGTTACCTGTAAGTATTTTATTGTATTATGAACCATGGTAATTTCCAGTGGAAACGCAAGTTTAATTCGGATCACGATGCGTTCGTTCATAATATCAAGAAATTCGATCATACCAGGAACGTAATGATGTGTTTTGATAGCTCCCGAATGAATCATTATTTTCTGACGATTGAGAAATGAAGCTTAGGATTCCACGTCCAATAATATTTAATTAAAAAGGAAATAATCTAGCTGACATTTCTGCAGTGTAAAAAAAAGAAATGTTAGTTGTATTGTGACAGCCTCCGTGGCGCAGTTGGTTAGACGCCGCCTGTGAAATGAGAGGCCGCGGGTTCGATCCCTGCACCGAAAGAAATGTTTGTGCGGCCCACAAATATTTTCTTCCGGGTCTGGTTGTTTGTGAGACCGAAAAGTCTCTCGTAGTTCCTGATACCCACGACACAAGACTCGATCTCAGGTCTATGTATGTGACTTTTGGGTGTTATTTATTTATTTATATTTATTGTGTCTGTAATCACTAAAACTACCACCCGGCTTCGTTTTCGGACGCAGTCTTGATATAACCTGTATTGTGCATACCACGACTATCAATGCAATAATTGCATATTGAAGATCACAGTCGTATTAAATATTTATTTAATTGTACCAGGGCTAATCAATTTTCTGTGTAGGTCAGTGATATGATGAGTATGTGAAAGATAAGAGAACATTACATTAGGTCACAACTCACAACTGAACACGACTCAACCACGCTATATTTTATCATTGTTTTGTGTTTTAAGTAATTTTGGTGCATTTGTTCAGAATGTTGACTCTTAGTTCAACAGTTGTATGAAGCTCTCGGCATGTAAATTGTACTCTGTGGTGTTGAATGTCAAACGGTGGGCCGTGGGTTGGATTCTCGCTTCAAAATTTTTGTGCACTATTCTTTAACGTGTTTTAGATATTCTTGTGACGGCTCAATTTAGAGAGTATAGTTATTAGTTCTATCCTATCGATAACAGGATGAACGAGTTTGGCCCAGACTACACTTGTTGGCCATATAGTGTGTAGAGAGAACTGGTTGGCCTAGGTGAAACTAGTTCATCCTAAAATCAGGTTTTACCGGTAAAAGATATAAAATTCGTTACATTTCGATATTTTGTCTCGTAATTAATTATTTGCATGCCATTATGTTTTGAAGGCCAAAAGGAATTTGGCGTAACCGGTATAAAGATAGTATAAAGTATAATAATTTAAAAAATTGAGACAAGTTGATAAAGATATCGACCAAGGTGAAGTTTTTAGCTGTTCTAGACTATTATAGAACCAAAATAAAAAAATTAAATATGCATAGATATAAGTTATGAAACCTACTATTTTTAGAAGCGCTTTCAAAATAGTCGTGATAGTTGAAGATAGTTACCTTTTGATATTTAATATTTATTTTTATATAAATGGGTCACGTTATTTCATTATTTAAAGAAAAAGACTTTAATTGTCTGGAGGTGGGCGTTGCTAGCTGCGACACAGTTATGTCTTTAACTACTGCAGCTAGCAACATACTATTGTACTCAGGGCTTGTAAAGTTCTTTTGTTTTGAATAAATTATTATTATTATAAAAAAAAAAATATGTCCTAGAGAGCTGTTCCAATATTCATCTGTGTGACATTCGCGATTGTAAATATATCCCAGAACACAGTAGGTATTCGTAATTGTAATAGACATATATTTTTTTTTTCTTTTTTTTTTCTGCGTGGGTAGTTGAAATATAGTGTCAAAAATTTTTGCTCCATATATTTTTTATTATATTCATTGTATATAAGTACTTTTCTACAATATTATATGTGGAATTTATATAACTAAACTGAGTACCTGCCGGTGTTAATTAAGTTTTTTCCTATCGCCTGTCCTTTCTACACTTCACTTCACTTATTCACTACACTATAATTTTGTGGAATACATCACCAAATTATGGAATCGGTGTTGAAAGCGTCTCTTGATGAGATGAAGGAGGACTTTCATAAACGGATGGCTGCATTTGAGAATGACCTCCTGAAATCTTCCACCGTGAGTACGGGTTCTTCTGACTTGGCCGCTGAATTTGCAACCTACAGGGCTTTCGTGACCCAGGCGCTAAATCTCCTTCAGCAGCAGATTGAAGCTTTGACCAACACTATGGACACCATGGAAATGCAGAGGCGTCGGAAAATGCTGCTCATCCACGGCGTAGCTGAAGTTGCCGATGAAAACCCTGTGCAGCTGGTTGTCGACATTGCCAAGCAGCACCTTGGTATTGCTGATTTTAAGGCCACTGATCTGCAGCGCTGTCATAGGTTGGGTCGACCATCTTCATCGAAGAAGCCGAGACCTTTGATTGTTAAGTTCCAGGACGTCGCTATCAAGGATGAAGTCTGGTTCAGCAAAATTAAGTTAAAAGGTTCTGGTGTGACTCTGTCCGAATTTCTCACAAAACGACGACACGACATTTTTATGGCAGCTCGCGACAAGTTTGGCGTGAGTAACGCGTGGACTCGGGACGGCAACGTTTACATTGTCAGCGCTGGAATCAGGCATCGCATAGTGTCGCTTGGTCTTCTGGATAAGATCAACGTAGACACACCTGCTAAGCCAACTCCAACCAAGAAGGCCATAGCTGTGCCAAAGACCAGGCGGGCTGCGACTGCCAAGAAGTAGTGTATGTTTTGTTCGTTGTGTTTGTCCAATCCAGGTAAACCTCTTAGTCATATATGTTATATTGTATTCCGTTTAATGTTATTGTAATTTTTTTTTTCTACGTCTTATTTTGTTGGCTGCCTTGTTATCATTTTGTTATTTTTCCACCCGCTTAGAAAAACATCATAACCTCAAATTTTTAAGTATCATAGTCAGTTTTGACATTTACTGCAGTGTCCTTTCGTTCTGAAATTATCTGATGTAAGTTTGTTTGAAATATTTTTTGTCTATTTTATGTTGTTTACCTGGACTTCCTTGTCTGTAGAACTTCTTTATTTCCCTATAGTATTTGTTAACATCTTCTTATAAATTTGTGACCCATTTAACATATTGTATTTCATAATTTATTTATTTTTTACTTTTTTTTTATTGTTAATTAGTGAATAAGTTTCATTAATAGTTTTTTGCGTTTTGTTATTACAACCGGCAGATGGATATGTATTTTTTTTTCTTTTTTTTTTTAACTGCTATTTTTTTTTTGCTTTTTCTTCATTTTTCTTAATTTTGGTTTAAGATTTTAATATTTATTTATATTTATTTTACATTTATTTTCAATTTCACTAATGTCTGTGCTCAACTTTAGTAGCGACAATTCAGACAGTGAAGAGTTCTTTTCTGCCTGTAGTGACGACAGCTTTGTCAGTGTTCCTTCACTTGCCGACTCTCTCTCTTGCCAGTTCTCTGACGTCCCTAGGAACTTCAATGTGGTCCATCTCAATGCCCAGAGTATTCCGGCCCATTTCCCCGATATGCTGACTAGTTTTGACTGTACTCATATACATGCTATCCTTGTTTCAGAATCTTGGTTGAAACCATGTCTCTCATCCGCAGCTTACTCCCTTCCTGGATTCCACCTCATCAGAAATGATCGCACAGCACGAGGCGGTGGTGGTGTTGCAATTTATCTCCGATCTCAGTTTCGGTATACCGTTGTAAGTGCATCCCCACAACCTCCACCAATAAATGCTGGCGAACACCTCTTCCTAGAGATGGAATTCTCACTTAAGAAACTTTTACTCGGTGTGTACTATTGTCCTTCTCTTCGCGTCGACTTCTTTTCTTCTTTCGAAATCATTCTTGAAAATCTTGTCCCATTGTACAGTCAGACCATAATCATGGGTGATTTCAATACCTGTATCCTCAAGAACGATCGTCGTTCTACCTCCTTTCTAAATACTATCCAATCCTGTAACCTTTCTACTCTTCCTCTCTCCGCCACTCATCATTCTCCTAACAACACTCCTTCTCTTCTTGACCTAATCATTGTTTCCTCTCCAAACTTAGTTGCCAAACATGGACAATGCTCCGCTGATGCCTTTTCCTGTCATGATCTGTTATACCTTTCTTATTGCGTCCGTCCTCCCAAATCCCTTCCTAAAGTCCTAATGCAACGGAATTTTCGGGGTATGAATCTTGATGATCTTCGTAGGGATGCCGACAGCATTGACTGGAGCTCGATTCTTCTTTCAGACTGTGTTGACACTAAACTGCGTACCTTCAATCAAAAGTTGTCTGACCTTTTTGACAGACATGCGCCTGTTAGGCCAATTAAGGTAAAGCACCAACCCTCACCTTGGCTCACTGCTGACATCAAGGCATTACTAACAAAAAAAGCGTCGGCCAAAAGTAAATATAATCGTCGTCCAATTGAATCGAACTGGCTGAAGTATGTAGCTATTCGGAATCACTGCAGTAAGGTGTGTAGAAATGCTCAACGCCGATACATTCACAAGTCAGTCGAAAACAGTGACCCAGCCAAAGTCTGGAAATTTCTAAAATCACTGGGAGTGGGCAAATCACCACAAGATTCTATTCCCCAATCTATAGATTAAAACTCCTTAAACCGTCACTTCTCTTCTCCATCCTACTTTGATGGGATGACTAAAAATAACACCATTAAGCATCTTTCTACCCTTAACACTCCCACTTGTTCTACCTTTGTTTTCAAACAATTCGCCACTTGTGATGTTAAGAAGACTATTACTCTTTTGTCATCTAATGCTATGGGTAGCGATAATGTTAGTCGTAACATGATTCTCTATGTCTTGGACGAAACCCTACCTATAATTTCCCACATCTTAAACTACTCCATCTCCACTGGGATCTTTCCAACTGCTTGGAAGGAAGCCCACATTATCCCTCTTCCCAAGAAATCCAATGCATCTCTGCCTTCCGAATTTCGTCCTATTTCCATACTTCCTTTCCTTTCCAAAGTCCTAGAACGTTTAATCCATTCCCAACTTAATGATTTCCTCTCCAAGAATAACCTCTTAAATCCTCTCCAATCTGGGTTTCGTCCAGGGCATAGTACGACCACCACTTTGACCCATATCACAGATGATATAAGATCCGGCATGGAGGACGGCAAGCTGACAGTCTTAGCTTTGCTAGACTTCAGTAATGCCTTTAATACCGTGGACTACGACGTATTACTTTCCATGCTACGTTCTCTTAACATATCTCCAATGGCTGTTGATTGGTTTCGTAGTTACCTGTATGGACGCCGGCAACGCATCCGTGTGGAGGATAGATTTTCCTCTTGGTGCCCCGTAGCTGCTGGCGTTCCTCAGGGCGGCGTGCTATCTCCTCTTCTCTTCGCTGTTTTTATTAACTCAATAACCAACTTTTTACGCTCCTCCTACCACCTCTACGCAGATGATCTCCAAATATATACTCAGGCACCCGTGGACAAGATGGTCGATGCAATTGCTTATATCAATACAGATATTCAACACATCTGTGATTGGAGTAGAGCTCATGGTTTGAAGATCAATCCCTTGAAAACACAAGTCATTGTTGTCGGTAGCCCTAGGATGATCTCGAAGCTGGATTGGAATCAACTCCCCAGTGTTTATTGTAATGGGTTAACCATCCCTTACAGTGACACCGTCCGCAATTTGGGCTTACTTATTGATAAGTCACTTACTTGGGGTCCTCAGCTTCGTGAAATAAGCCGTAAGCTGTTCGTTTCAGCTAAGTCCCTGCGAAGATTACGCAACTTTCTACCCGTTACCACGAAGATTACGCTTGCGCAAACCCTCCTTCTCCCCATCCTTGATTATGCCGATGTCAGCTATCTAGATCTCACCGAAGACCAACTAAATAAACTTGAGCGTCTTCAAAATTTCTGCATAAGATTCATATTTGGTCTTCGCAAATATGACCATGTTTCTGAGTTTCGTGCTAAGCTCAAGTGGTTACCTATACGGCTTCGTCGGAATACTCACATTCTCTGTCTTCTTTACAATATTTTGTTCAATCCTCTCACACCATCTTATCTTAAAGAACGATTTATTTTTCTTCATGACTCACATTTGAGGTCCTTGAGGTCGTCCGAGAATCTTAGGCTGAGAATGCCTGTGCACACCACGACATTTATGGACAAGTCTTTTACTGTCAAAGCAGTTCGATTGTGGAACGCGCTTCCTGTTGTGGTGAGACAGGCGCAATCGCTGTCTTCATTCAAGAGGCAAATCAAAGAACATTACCTCTATCTCTCTAAATAAACAGATTTTAGTAGATAATATTATTTCCTACTTCTAATTAATTTTAAATTTGTATTTATTATATATTTATATATGTATATGTTTGTAGTATTATATATGTATGTATTTATGCTTTTTATTATGTATGTATGTATGTTATTTTGGTGTATTTTTATGTTTAGATTATATATATAGATAGTATGAGTTTTATCTAGTTTCCTCACGTTTAATTATTTATTTTACACTGCCCACTCTTTTTCCTTCTTTTAAATCCATCCCATGGTTGTCTGTAAGACATTGCTTTAAGCGATAAGACCGCCATTTGTACTTTTTATATTTTTTTGTTTCTGTATGTTGTATTTTTTTTATGTGTACAATAAAGATTTAAAATAAATAAATAAATAAATATATAAACTCACACCTTTTTCCCAGCAGGGGTAGGCAGAGGTGTAAACAGGACACCCACGTTTTGCTCGTATTTTACGTCCCATGATGTGACAGATGGCGAACCTATCCCCATATGAGACACAAATTCCTGAGTGGAATTATTAAAAGCAATTAGTGTCATTATCTTATCGCTTTATAGTCAAATTATAGTGCATATCAGAAGGACGCAACCATATTATGAGTAATATCAAAGGCACTTAAAATTCTTAAACAAATCTACTATTCTAAATTCAGTACAAATTTTAACTTCACCGAATGTATGATACATCATTGGTCATTTCATTGTGTTTATTTTTCTTTTGGTAATTACATTATTATTATTATTGGCCGTTGTGGCCGCAAGGGTCTAGAGTGGAGGCCACGTACAGGCAAGCGAAATGTCGGACGCCCGCCAACAAGGTGGATGGACAATCTGGCTAAAGTCGCTGTATGCAGGCTCTTCCAACAGGTCAATATGGAGATCCTTGGAGGCCTATGTTCAGCAGTGGACTTCTTGTGGCTGAGATGATGATGAATTACATTATAAATTATAAATAATCTATACACACAAGGGTCCCTCGGATAGTCCTAGTTTAACAGGAGGTTATCAAACTTTGTGTAGTGGATCACCCCAAACAAATGTTCGTGGGTAACATAGACATTCCTCTTAGTAGAAATATCAAATCACAAACCTTTGAAATTTCATTTATAACCGGCTAAAAAAATGTCACGTGGTTTGTGTGGCTGATAAAGTCGGTTCTAACCTCTTTAGTCCAGAATCATAAAGTTACGACACAAAAAATATTTTCAGCGAATTGCAATAATTCTCTGGTGATACTGGTGGTAGGTCTCTCATATGTGAAAGTCTGCCTGGGTGGGTACCACCGCAATGTCTATTTCTCACGTCAAACAGCAGTTTAAATACACTGTTGTGTTTCGGATTGAAGGACATTGTAGCCAGAGTAACTACTGGACATATTGAGACTTAACATCTTATGTCTCAGGATGGCGAGCGCAGTGGAATGCCAAGCATTGCTTTGTAACTCAAGGTGTTGTTTGGTTGTACTACTGTTCATGAGCGGTCGTATCGCTTATCATCAGGTGAACGGCATGCTCGTCTCGCAATTCACTGCAACAAAAAAAAAAAAAGATAATTTTGAACACATTATCACTTATAGCATAATTAGAAAACTTACAGCTTTGTGGTTCGTTGGACATGAGTTTTCCGATCGATAACCACAATTTCTGCTTGTCTTGCAACAACAATAAGACATGTAGACTTATATAAATATGAGTTTCATGTTATTGACGAAATTGATACGGGCCGTTAAATATATTTGATACATCAAAAATAAAAAAACAAGCTTGCCTAAAATGATACCTATTTTTTGCATCGTATATTTTTTATACGTTTGTTTACGTGTCAATAATAATAGACAATAATTTTATTATTGGCGCATTTATAGCAGCAACAAATGACAAATTAAATTGTTACAACATAATACCTTCGTTGCGATTATTTTATCTTCATAATTGCTGTCAAGCAGCTATTTAGTGATGTCTTGACAAATGCGTATATTAATTTATTTTATTTTAAAATGTATGCGGCCGCACCGAAGTAAAAAGTAGACGCTTTTCACTTGGCAAACTTATTATGAGCAGACACAATACCGCCGGAAAAGTATGTGGGTGCTGGAGGATAAGTAAAGGTGTAAAAACATCAACAGGAAGAATAAGATCTGATAACTTAAGCAAGTTTAATGGTCATTCACTTCGGTTTAGTCAATGTAATCTACTGAATACCATCTTTTTGTTCATTTTCAAATCTCATGCCTCATTGAGACTCTGTTCTGTATTTAGCAATGCATTTGTAATAGTTTTCTGTATTATTGACTTATTTTTTTAACAAAAAATTGGGTCGATGCCCTCCTGTCCTTTCCAAAATACAAAAACTTCTTATAATTTATTGTTTTGGGCGATATGTCTCACAGGTCACTCTGAATGACGTAATATTTATAAAATATTAGTTTTTATGATGGTAATATTATACACATATGTGTTCTGTAAATAGCCATTTTAAACATAGTTTAAGTCATTCCATCATAAAATTATATTGCATTTTGGAATATTGAGATGTTAAGTCTCAATATGTCCAGTGGTTAATCTGGCTACAATGTCCTTCAAAAAAGAACACCACAGTGTATTTACACTGCTGTTTAGCGGGAGAAGTAAACATTGCGGTGGTATTAGTTCTGAATACGAGTGTTAGTCGCATAGTACTAATAAAAACTGTCTACTATTATCAATCATGCATCTTCAATTCATGTAGTATTGGAGACCCAAAACTCTATCGCCATATAAATGACATGGAGAATTGAAGATTTACCTTGGTTGGACTTTAACAATATTCTTATAATTTACTACCACAAGCTTTTTATATAAATCTTACCCTGCCAGAGAAGACTTTTATATCTAAAATAGGCGTTGAAAAATTAAATTAAATGCACCATTCGTTGAAATATGGGACAGGGCAGAAAAACTAGGACGTATAAATATTAATTCATACCAGGATTAAACCCGCTTCCAAATATTTGCATAGTACATATCGGACGCATCGCATTAAACGGATCGTGATATTCTTTTTATAGGAATTCATAAAAGTGCGACCCGGATCGCACGAATCTTCCCGTTGGCAATGCCAATGCCGATGCTCTGGGGAGCAATCCAATCAAATCCGATCGCTGCTGATACTGGGGACGCATCGTAAAAAATAATCCGTTTAATGCGATGCGCCCGATACGTACGATGCGAATATGTGGACGCCTGCGTTAAAAGCCTTCTTGACTTTACGACAGTCGTCAATCACAGTTATAGAGCATTTATTGTAACTGTTTATTAATTTATAAACAAAAGATAAATTAATTCTAACGCGTAGAGGAAAATTTATTGCGTTATTGTTATTGCGCATTAACGCACATTATCGGGAAATGTTAGTCATAATCTTTTAATTGTGCAAGAGAATAGGAACTATGTTTGTTTTCATTTTATTTTACTCTTTAAGCTATAAAACTATATTTCAAAGTTGTTTGTGACGCATTTTTTTACTGTATCAACCCATATACGTCCCACTGCAGGGCACGGGCCTATTCTACAATCGAGAGTACGATTGAGAGTGGTTAGGCCATATAATCCATCACGCTGGCCTAGTGCGGGTTGGCGGACTTACATACCATAAAAATTCTTTATAAATCGCTGTGATATGCAGGTTTCATCACGATGCTTTCCTTCACAGTTTTAGTGCGTGGTGATTGACTATTAATATACACATGACTCCGAAAAGTCAGAGGTGTGCCCTGGGATTCGAACCTGCGACCACCGTGAACATGTGGGCAGCCGCGTCTAATCCGTTTACCAACAGGCCACCACGCACTTTTTTCTAATGATCTTTTATCAATGTAATTGATAAAAGATAATCATTATCATCATTATTTTTTTACTAATGATCTTTTATGTTTTAATCTTTTATCTTTTATGTTTTTTTACAATGTGTTTAAATGTTTTCTCAGTCAAACCTTTAATTGCTTATCTTACTCGAGTATAACTTTGATAAAAATCCAAAATAAACGATCTAATTTAAAAACGCTCCTACCCAATCAAGAAATATACAGGGTATATCAAGACTGCTACCGAAAACGAAGCCGGGTGGTAGTTTAAGCGACTTCAGACACAATGCAACAGAAAAAGTTGCAAAAAAAATCGACAATTTTTTTTTGTTATTTTTTTTCTACGGCCATATTTGGGTGGTAAATACATTTTTTCCTAAAATAATAGTATATACCCTTTTATTTATAAATACTCTAAGGTATAAAAGAGTTTAAATTATTATTTAAGCAAAAACTATGGATTTACCACCCAAAAATAACGATATTTAAAAAATCATAAAAAAAAAATGTCGCGTTTCTAGGCGAAATTTTTAATTGCATTGTGTTTGTAGCCACTAAAACTACCACCCGGCTTCGTTTTCGGTAGCAGTCTTGAGATACCCGGTATATAAAATATACGCAATAATATAATATAATATAATATAATATAATAATTCTTGGCATCAATAATATAAATCCAGAACAATAAGCGATTCTTGATATCCTTAGCCCATTTAGTTTGAGTGACATACATAAGTGCTTTACAGACGCCGTATTGCCCTAGGTCGAATATGACGGGCTAGACAAACGCACTTCAAACCAAGACACAATAATTGATCATTTATGTTTATCATTCCGTTCGATCTCAGAATTCTTAGTATTCCACTTCAGATTTCATTTTGTAGAATGTATGTCATTATAAAGTATAATAGTTTGTTTAATACAATAACTTGCCTACGATTACCTCATAAATTATTTGTCAAACACGCAACGATTAACATGTTTGACCTGCCTTATCTTGCTTGTTGGGCTAAATTGATTATTTACAGCGAGAATATGGACATATATACACATATATCTAATGTATGAGTGCTTAAAATTAACAAGTTATAACAAAATTTGTTAAGTCTATGGCTATATAATTATCATTTTTATTCAAGAAACTACAAATTGATTTCAGTTAAAGTACAGGCTAGCTACTTGTCACTTTTATTCAGGAAACTACAAATTTTCGTTAATGTGCAACCTTGGGCAGTAAATTTAACAACGTTTTTGAGAAGTCTAATGTGCAATTAGTTGTCCATTTTAATTTTTCAGTACTTATGGCCGTTTTATCGTAAAAGTAAAAGATTTTCCAAAGTGGTAGAGCCACGCTGTTGTCAGTGATCAATCATCACTCGGCATGAATGGGCATCGACGTGAAGCAACATTTTTGCTATCGCATTTAAATCGGTGAGTGAGATTGCCGGATGCCCAATAATTTCTTCTTCTATATCCTTTATACTTACCGCTCTCACGATATAATAGGCTAGTAAAACATCTGCACCAACAAAGTGAATGTTCACAAAAATAAATTTAAACCTGCTATGACGACGACCCCAAAAAAAGTTTAATTGTATAAAATCTTTTATGAGGAAATCTGGTAGTTGCTTGCAGTTCAGTATCAATGTTTCCTTGCCAATACAAGTTTAGTTCAACGAATCCAAGGGCACTCTCTGTCAGGGTGAAGGGAAACCTGATTAACACTCGTATAACCCGATCTACATAAGTACCGGCTATTTATATCAACATCTTGCTTTTTTCTTTGTACAATACACCTGATTACCATCTACACTATACAATTCTTGTAGGTAGCTACGGGGGTCGAAGATTATTTTCGAAATGACGCAAGCACGTAAGAACAATAATTGTATTATTTTTGTGTGTACAAAAAAAAAGGCTGTGTCCGGAAAATACAAAAAATAATGTTACCAGACCGTGAAACGTGATTTTAAAATCAAAAAATAATAAGTGTTATTGGATTTTTCTATTTCTTATCCGTCCGGAGGCAGGATGCCAGGTGTCCGATAAGACGATAGCAGCGGCGTGCACAGGATTATGACACTGGGTAAGCGGCGGAGAACTCGGTCACAAAAACTTTTTCTTTTATAGTTTTTTAGCATAGCCGCAGCCACGCGACGGATCTCTAAGTCAGAAACCATGCCAACATAACAAGTCTTAGATGTAGGTACTACTATTCATGTCCATCTTCTACGGCAACGCAGACAAAACAGCGATCGATCATCGCGGCGGAAGAAATTCTAATAAGTAAAATAAAAAAGCTCACCTAGCAGCTTCAATTTTCACATATTCAAGGTTCCGGTTACTTGAGATTACTATATCCCGATGTAAATAAACGCAAGATTTCGGCCACCTCATTCATTCATTTGATAAACATACATTTTTAACACAAACCTCACAATCAAATAACATTTGAAAAAAATAAACAAACACACTAGTAAAAGCAAATGACTACAATTAATATCGAAACTTAGTAATAAACTGTTAAATGTACAAACTTTCAAAAGTTGAAATGAAAAATCTTTTAAGAAATCTATTTTTTTTACAAACATACTACTATAAAATAGTAAACAATGCAAAAACACATGAAAAAAGCAAATGGCCCCCGCGAAACACAAAACATTTCTGCTATTTAAACAAATAAAACCTTACTAACCAAAAATGCATAATGTGCATAGGTGATTTATTAGATTTCGGCCTATTAATTTTACTTGGATTATAGGCAACGAACATTCACGATTACTCCCGACAACTGCCGAACTTCCGAGGCCTGCCGCAGGAGTCGCGGCTTTCTATACTCATGGGTGTGTGCGTTTGCGACCGTGCACGGACACCAAAATTACTACACACATGCAAACAAATGTCATGCGGGACGCGACGGCATGACTTGGTTGATTAGGTACATTATTTTGCTTTGCAGCGCCGCTTGCTTTTCGCGTGGCAAATATAATGTTTGCGTGATTGCAAATAGGTGCTAATTATAAAATATTAGGAGTTTTTAAGGTATTATATTTTGTTTATTCATTTATCCTTACTAATATTATAAAGGTGAAAGTTTGTATGTATGTATGGATGTTTGTTACTCTTTCATGAAAAAACGGCTCAACAGATTTTGATGAAATTTGGTATAGTGATAGCTGACACCCTGGATTAACACATAGGCTACTTTTTATCCCGAAAAATGTAGTGTTCCCGTGGGATGAGTCAGGAAACCAAATATACATATTTTCTACTCTTTCAAATTCAAATTGTTGGCACGGGATGTCCTCTCCTACGGAAGGGAAATACAGTCGACGGCACGCGGGAAATATAGTTAGTAGACACGCGAAATAATATGTTCTTGATGTGGATTGGACTCAAAATCTATCTGCACCCGGGCGAAGCCGGGCCCGACAGCTAGTTTACTATAAATTAAAGTCATCTAAAACGTACGAACGTTATAATAAAATATCTGTGAATGGCAAGTAAAGCACTGCATTTCTGCCTACAAGGAACGCACGCCCCTGGACGATAGGCTCGCTCCCACATCGTAGGACGGAACATGCGAGGCGAAACGTGGGTGTCTTGTTAACACCTCTGCTTACCCCTTCTGGGAAAAAGGAGTGAGTTTTTGTGTGTATGTGAAAAATATACTAGTTTAATTTCTTGATCCAGATTCAACACATGCCAGATTTTTAAACAATAATGTATATCCCAACATAGTGTACCCAGTAATATTGAACAAAGCAATGGACTTCGTTGGTGGATGCGTCATGCGATATCAATGTTTGAATTCTACTTTGTCACTGTTTTCCTGTAATTACACATATTGTTTTGTTTATAATTAGAAATAGAACAGATGATATAGGAAAATGCCTACGGTTGCATTCCAGTTTCAGATTGTTAATTATTTACGTTGTACTGTACTGTATCAGCCTATACCGGGTATCTCAAGACTGCTACCGAAAACGAAGCCGGGTGGTAGTTTTAGTGGCTACAAACACAATGCAATTAAAAATTTCGCATAGAAACGCGACAATTATTTTTTATGATTTTTTAAATATCGTCATTTTTGGGTGGTAAATCCATAGTTTTTGCTAAAATAATAATTTAAACTCTCTTATATCTTAGAGTATTTATAAATTAAAGGGTATACACTATTATTTTAGGAAAAAATGTATTTACCACCAAAATATGGCAATAGGAAAAAAAATACAAAAAAAAAATTGACGTTTTTTTTTGCAACTTTTTCTGTTGCATTGTGTCTGAAGTCGCTTAAACTACCACCCGGCTTCGTTTTCGGTAGCAGTCTTGATATACCCTACATCCCACTGCATGGCACGGGTTTCTTCTACAGTCGAGAGTACGGTTGAGAGTGGTGCCATATAGACCACTCCGGTGGCCTAATGCGGGGTGGCGGACTTTACATAGAAATTCTTACAAATCGCTATGGCATGCACGTTTCCTCACGATGTTTTCCTTCATCGTTAAAGTGCGTGGTGATTGACTATCAATAAACACATGATTTCAAAAAGTCAGAGGTGTGCCCTGGGATTCGAACCCGCGACCACCTTGAAAATGTTGGCTGCCGCGTCTGGTCCATTTACCACCAGGCCACCACGCACTTCCCTATAAGACATTTAAATTGTTGTAAATATTGCCTACACTAAAATCCGTAAATGAAAACACTAGTAATAAATTAGTTGGCTAAAATGATACCTATTTTTTGCATCGTATATTTTTTATACTTTTGTGTTAATTATAATAGTCAATAATTTTATTATTCGCGCGTTTATAGCAGCAGTTTATACAAACTCCGTAAAGTCAGAGGTGTGCCCTGGGTTTCGAGCCCGCGGCCACCATGAACGTGTTGGCAGCTGCGCCTGGTCCGTTTTCTAGCAGGCCACCACGCACTCCACATAAATATATACTGATCAATAATATTAAAACCACTTAGAATTCATTAAATTCGTAATAGGCTTTACTTTATTTAAGCTCTAACTCGTGTATTATTTAAACATAATTTACTTCGCATTTAAATAGGTAAATATAGCAAAACGAGAACTTTTTGTGCCAGTCCTTTTTCTTATAATATACTTTAAGGCTTAATATATTTAATCTACCTAATTTATGTTCAAAACAAGAACAAAAAATATTCTTGCATGCGGACACGCTAGGTATAGTTGCAAATCCATTAAAGACATCTGTACTACTGCAGGGCACGGGCATCGTCTACAATCGAGAGTACGATTGAGAGTGGTTTGGCCATATAGTCCACACATAGTATAGACACATAGCAAGCTAAAAACCTTTTTTATGGCACGACAAATGACTTCCCTTCATGTTGTATTGAAGAAAGAAGCCTAGCCAGTGGCCAGAAAAATATTTTTCGCAGGTCGAAATCCTTACACCCCTTCTATGAATATGAATGTACATATTGTGATCCCAAAATACGACACATTTGCATGCGCCAGTATGCAGTGTTTAACACATTTACACAATACTATTCGAGAAACCACCATAAAAGGTTCACGTAGGTCGAATCCGACGAATTAGATGAAGTTAATACCGAGTTTATAAATTCAGTACTGGAGGCCTGCTCATAAGCATTAATATTTGTAACAGTTATAATATGGTATTGAAAAAAGGTCCGTTCCGCTCTGCATAGTGGACGCTTAGCATTAGATTGCACATTTTTCGCGACCCGTAATTCTAGAATAATCACTTCCGATAAATGCATCCATTTTTCGACCTTCATTATTTGTATTAGAGCACAGTAATGGAAAATAAGGAAGCTTGGTGCAAAATGACGACCATGAACATTCACTACTAAGGAATCAATTATCTGAGATGCTTTGACAAGCTGTAATTATAATGAAAACAAGAAGATAGGTGTATTGGGCATCCGGAAATCGCAATTACCGAAAGAAATGAAGCTGCCACTTCACGTCAATCTCTGTTAAGACATGGTTAAGACAGTGGTACCGCCCGAACGAGCCTCGGAGTTACTCTATACTCCGACACGCAATTAGAATGTTTGACGTTTATGTATAAGATAAAAGTTTCCACTTCTAAAAATCGTTACTATTATCTATGAAAATTATCATTCACTTCGAACTTGTCTCGGGTCATTTTGTAAAGTATATAGGCATATTCTTATAGTTTTATATAGTATCTGACAACAGCGTGGCTCTACCATTTCCAACTTTAGTTGAACTACTATTCCATGTTATGTTATAATTCACTTGGGAAAAATCGTTTCATAATTTTCATTTTCTTCTTTACTTTTAGATGACAGTGAATGTGCTTACTTTTAAATTATGTGCATAAATAAATGAATGTAACTGGACTGTTCTTTACAAATAAATTAACCGTAATAAATATACTATTACTATCTTAATAGAAGTCAAATCATGAATCCGATTTAAAATTCATGAAGTGTAAATGAATTAGACAAGATAAATTATTAGATTGGATTATCTAGGAATAAATTATCAATATAAAATGTTTATCATACCTGCAATTAATATTATTAGACTATAATTAAATGATTTCAAGACTTCGGTTGAGGACAGATTGTATATCTGGATTTCCATATTCATATTTTCTTAGAACTCTATTGTTTTATCGCGGTATACAAGAACAAACAGAGTCAATTTGATTTTACTTTGCTTTGTGTAAATTAAAATATAAAACGACACATATTATTAATGTTAAATTAATTCTGAACTAAATAAATTGATACAATGTCTTTACAAACCATCAAAAGCACTACAATAAACATAATTTTTAAAAAGGCATTTTTTTAATATATTTCAAAACGAAAACCATTCGACATCGTTCCTGGGGCAAAAGAGCCCACAATACTGGAAGCATTTCGTCTTTGGATGGCGATGGCTATCCTTATAAACGGCACATTATGTTTGTATTTTTAAAGTGGTAGAACCACGCTTTGGTCAGTCATGACTCGGCATGTATGCGCAGGCTTGTTCGGGGTGGTACCGCTGTCTCACAGGAGATCGGCGTGATGCGATAGCTTCGCAGTTGCGTTTTGTTCGGCGAGTTAGATTGCCAAATTCCCAATACCCCTTTTCTTTCTCTATCCTTTTACTTTCCTGCTCCCCTCCCGATTTGATGGGCTGGCGATATCCATAATCCCCGCTTTGTGGCTGGTCACACGAGCGGCAGTGATCACTCACCATCAGACCTGTTTAACTCGTTTGAGGGACCTTTTGTATAGACAAAAAATAAATGTATGTGTGCTGAGTTAAACAGCAAATTAGCATTTCAACGGTTAATGATATAAATGGTTAACATAATCCTATGTACATTGGCCGTAAAATATTCACTGTTACGATCGAAAAAAATTAAGATCGTTATTTCGGAAGTAGCTAGTTTTTTTGTCTTCTTTTGAACAGACTAGAGTACGACAAATTCTGAAATTGTCTTATAAAAAACTGACCTAACAACTTCTTAAGTAACTATTTTTTTGTCCCATTTTATAATAGAGTGCGATTAGTGGGGTTACTCTACGATTGAAATGAAATGAAATGAAAATAATTTATTGAATCCATTAAAATGTTCAATAAGGCTTTAATATGACTGGGAACTTTGTTGTAAAAGTGTATACAGTAACCCTTAAAAGATTTGCTGATCTTGTGGAGTCTGGTCTTAAGAGTAGCTAGATTATTCTTATTCCTAGTATTTTTGTTGTGAATATCGCTAATCTTAAGAAAACTTTCTTTATTTCTATGGACATAAATTAAATTTTCAAAAATATATTGTGATGCTACTGTCATTATATTTATCTCTTCAAACTTTTCTCTAAGAGAATATCTGGACCCTAGCGAATAAATTGACCTTATAGCTCGCTTTTGGAGAATAAAGATGGTATTAATGTCAGCAGCACCACCCCACAGTAAAATTCCATAACTCATCAGACTATGAAAGTAGGCAAAATATACCAATCGAGCTGTATCAACATCAGTCAATTGGCGAATCTTACCACCGCAAAGACTGCGGCGCTCAGCTTTTTAGTTAGAACGACTATGTGAGAACCCCATTGAAGTTTGGGATCTAATGTAATTCCTAGAGATTCGAAGCGAAGTTCGGACTTCGTACGTTAAACTGTACGAATGTGGTGCTCCACCAAATGTTTGGATCCTCTGTTGTACGACGCGACGTAACCATTTAATATGTAAAGTGAATGATAAGTAACATTGACAATTGAATTGATATTTAGAAGTGGACAACTTGTACGTTAGATTGGTTCAAACGTCGAACGTTCGAACATTTGTATCATAGAGAAGCCCCATAGGTCCGCTCAGGGCCCTACTCTGAAAATCCGAAACGAAATTCGAATCTTCGGACGATCGAAGTTTATGACGATACGAATGTACTGGCGCCCCCTGATTGTTCCAATCTACATAACAGCATCGGTTATCTGTACAACTTTACCGTTAGGATCGAGTCGGCTTATCCAAATGGAGTTTAAATTGCTTTAGCTTTCTTGACGTGGTACACGTTTTGTTATCGAATGCAAAATGTGGGTAATAAAAAGATGCATGCCATTAAACATCGGTATAAAATTATATTATTTTTATGGCAACGTGACTAAACATGATTATAAGTGGAATGCTTTCCTGGCAGAATAATATAGGTGAGATATGAAAATTTAATAAATCCGAATGTGACATATTAAGGTTTTGGTCGAGTTTTACGCCTTTTTATAGAGCCTTGCTATTTTTAAAAATAACCCACACTAGAACAGCTTTTTTTAACTAGCTTGAAATAGAGTCAGCACCATATTTAAGGTATGTTAATATGATTACTAGAAATATTTACCATTTACAGTTTTAATGTTTACATATACTTGACATTGAGTCAATATTGAGTGATCTTCAGTAGTGTTTACATAGCGGTCGTGGTTCACTAATAATAAAGATGATTTAGTTCTATCTTTAAATGCAAATCTGTTATTTATATATCTTGTCTAGTAATGTATTTCTTATACTTCTGGGCGTAAATCTTTGTACACATTTGAGAAGGTAAAGCCAGTTCATGCTGTTACTTTTTTTACGTATGATGATCTAAATGTTGACTTTCTTTGCTGTTTTAATTTTTATGAAATCTTGTGTCCGTACAGTTTATTTAGACACGGATGATGAAACAAGAGGGCGCAGTTTCGATCACATACTAAGACAAAAATGTTTGAGATCACTTATCTATCACACGTAAGACTGGAAACATACTACTGAAACGCCACCCCACCCGACGCGACGCGACGCGTGTTATGACAAATCACACATCGTAGTGTGGTTCTGGTCATAGAAAATACTACGATTTGATTTGTCTTAACGTGTGTCACGTCGGGTGGCGTTTCAGTGGTATGTTTCCACCCATGGTTTAGACTTTCGCGTCTGTTTTGAAGAAGAGAAATCTGTCGTAGTTTCTAAAATTTTAACACATTGTTTTCTTATATTTTAACAGAACACTTGTATGATAATGTGGGATCACATTTTTTTTAAATATTGGTTGTGTTTTCCTTACCAGTTCGAAGACTGAAAACCAAGAAACTAAGTTTGGAGCTTCGACGTTATAAGATTATTATCTGGACCACAATGTACTCTTTTTATAGCATCGTGAAAATACGAGTACAATGTATTGCACTTTTATAACTCCATAATAACCCCATAAAGAGTCCACTTATGAAGCCGTAAAATAATGGTAATTACGATGACGTTTGTTTTCACACCTACATAAAAATATCAAGTGATATTCTTAAAGATGAAGACAGAAGTAGAATTTTACATTACGCATATGTTAATATGCAGTAGACTAAACTTACTCCAAACTTGTAATGTGTACAAATTGAATTGTTAAGTCTAGAGTGCTCTACCAATGGATTTAAAGTATGTATTAAACGTATACTGAAATGTAAAACATGATTATAACACGATTTTATATGTATGTATGTAACAGAATCAAGCAAGTCGATATTCGAGCTGCAAATAAAAATTGTCGGATTGATACTTAATTCTTAATTACTAATTTATTTATGCACACACTTATTTAATCACTTATTTTTTACTATTTCACATAAATGTCCACTTTTATTTTCTTCTCTTACGATCCTACGATTCTATGATTTTTCTTTGTCCGGAAGAGGTAGCTCATAGCGATAAGACCGCCAATTGTTTACTTATTTGTAAGGTCTCTCTATGCCTTATTTTTTTCTGTGCCCCAAGCAGGAACATTTGGCTCTATAGTATAGTAATCGTAAAAGTAAAATTTTGTATGGGAATTTGAACAGCGCCATTGTGAGCGTATTTGGAACTAAATTATGGCAGCGGGAAACGTTTACGACACTATAGTATGGTAATCGTATAGTCTAGCGATAGTTTTACTATACAAATGAAGTGGTAGCAGGAATAATTTTTGACGTATAGTATCGTTGTAGTAATAGTATAGTAATCGTTGTCACGATACTATTACTATACGATACTTCAAAATGTTCCTGCTTGGGGTACTGTACTTTGTGGTGTTCAATAAAGTGTTGTGTATCTGTACATATTTATAAATAAAATAAGCACGTTATTTCATCATCTTCAGTCACTATAAGTCGACCGTTAGAAATAGATATTGCGCAAGGTTCTTCATAGCAAAATGCCTCGAGTGACTACCTGCTACTTTTGTTAGGCCATTTGTCCACATTTTCAGTGGACCATTACCATAGACTAATGGGCCCGGCTCGAATTTTTAAGTTCGGTCTCGGCTCGTCGGCTCTATTCCTATTGGATATACCATGATATATAACCTATAGCTTTCCTCGATGAACGAGCTATCCAGGAGTAGATTATTTTAAAATCGAATCAGTAGTTTCTGAGATCACCGCGTTTAAGCAAGCAAACAAAAACTTCAGCTTTTTACTTATTAATCTTAGAGTATTTATATATAGAGGGAGCGCTGTCGTATATTCGCGTCTTGAAAACGTAGATATTTTCTTGGTCGTAATGTTGGTAGCGCCACTACATTAGTAAAAATTTAATTAATTATTTAGCAATATATTGCTATTAATTTCTTTGATAAACGAAATTATATTTAGCTATTATCCTTTAAAAACGAGTTTGAGTGAAATTAAATAGGCCTAAACTACTTATTTTTATTATTTTTTTTCAAATAATTTATGTATGTTGCACAACCTGTTCAAATATTAGCCAATAGGAGGGCAGAAAAAGGTGGCCCGGCACCACCATTTTTATCTACGTTTTTGAAGTACCAGCGCTCCCTCTATATATATATATATATATATATATATATATATATACTCTAAGTTATTAATCTAGATACATATGATGTCCTTGCAATGTGTCCAGAGGAGAATTAAGTACAAATAATTGAGAAAGTTTACATCTTCGATGATTCGAACTGTGAATGCCATTATGATCAAAAATGTATCCATTTATATGTTAAGTAGGTAGGTAGCACTCGCGAGAAACTTTCTCCTGTGTCTTGATGGTTAAATATTGAATGATAATAAAAATCTTATAGTGAAAAACTTACTCAGTTCAGAATTTAAAATCATAATAATATAATTTGGCAGCCTCCGTGGCGCAGTTGATTAGACGCCGACTATGAATGAAGAGGCCGCGAAAATTTCTAATATTTCTGTGCTCCACAGTTAGTTGTTTTGGATTTGGGTGTTGGTGAGACCAAAAAGTCTCTCGTAGATACTGATATCCACGACACAAGACTTGATCTTAGTGTATGTAACTGTTGGATGTATTTATTTTAACAACATGACAAATATTAACGAATATTTTTGTAATATAACGTGGATTAATTGTCAACTGCTATTTTCTTTGAAATTCCCTACTCTTATTAAGATGCACTGCAATGCCCTGTCATCTTTAAAAAATAACTAATATCAAGAATTTTGCAAAACGAAACAACTGATAAACATAATAATCGTTTGTATGTGTATACAATGCGGCCTCGTTTCGTATCGCGTTATCAAGTGCAGGAATCAACATTAACCATTTATGACGTTCAGCAATGTATGGCATATGCGTCGATGCATGAAGAGTGTATCACCGGTTTTACGAGTGTATTCGTTTTATTTTAAAATAACTACACGGTAAAACAGCTACAATTTATTCATTTTTATTCTTTACTAGCGATCTGGCCCGGCTGCGTCCGGGTGCACATATTTCTTGAGTCCAGTCCATATGAACAACATATTATTTGGCGTACTTTTTTGATTCAAACTAAATGTGTCTGCCGTTGACTATACTGGTTTTCCCGTCCCGTTTCGTCACGTTATATCCCTTTTTGTCCCGTCTCTTTCCGTCTGTCCCGTAGCACCAATTAAAATTTGAAAGAGTAGCAAATATGTATTTGAAGTCCTGACTCATTCCACAGGAACATTTTGATGGGTTAAATAGGATACTATTTATGTCTTAATTCAGAGTGTCAGTTAGTTTCATTCCCTTCAAAATTGGTCCAGCGGTTTGAGCGTGAAGAGGTAACAAATTCATAAACTTTTGTGTTAGTAGTTTTGTATTAGTAGCAAGTAGAATATACAATCTTGACAAACGGAGTGGAGGACCCCGATGTTAATTCTATTTATGCCTATGTCCCGCTGTAGAGTATGGACCTCCTGAACAATCGAGATTACGATTAAGATGGGTTAGGCCATATAGTTCACCACGCTGATCTAGTGGACGGACTTTACATACCATTTTTTTTTTAATTTACTTATCGCTATAGCATGCAGATTTCCAGAGTCATAGTGCGTGGTGATTGACTATCAATACACAAATGATTCTGAAAATTCAGACTTTTGTCCTGGGATTTATACCCGCTACCACCGTGGACATGTTGGCAGCCGCGTCTGGTCCGTTACCAACAACACGCATTTCTCCATCGGGTCACCACGCACTTCTTCATATTCTAATTATAGAAGAGATAATACATTATCAGCGATTATATACTGATAGTATTTGATAAACTTTGTTTTATCACGATGAAACTAACTAAAACTCGGATTTAGATATCTTAATTTTTATTATTTTGACGCAATTTCAGTAAATTATATAATATTTTAAATATTTGCAGTTAACACCAAAGAGCGCATGCGTGGTAAAATTATTTTCTGTTACACGCACGTGTTGAGCAAATAAAATGCAGATGATTCATGAACATCTGGTATTATTTGCGTATTTGTTATGGATAAATATGATGCACAGTACTAATCAATAGCGCAGCTGTCGCGAACATAAAAAATGGACTATGGACAGTGCGTTGAATGGAACGTAATCTTAAAGCTGCGGGCCATGGATGTAATATAAAAACAGGACTGCGCACTAACAAAATAGTGACATCCTGAAATAAGACATATGCATGTTGCATAAGGTTTATTTTACTATGGTAAAAGACATGGAGGAAAAACGATCTGAGGTTGGAGGTTGCGTCCCTTGTCATTTGCTAGCCAGATCAAAAAAAATTTTTCGCTGTTAGATTATTTTACATTCGCCACAAGGTAATTAATTCGATAAAAAAATAAACATAGAATATCTATAGTAACAAATAGAAAAATATTGTTATTTAATTTCATTTATGGGTCCATAAACGAATACATGACACAAAAATGGAATGTTAATACATGATAGGAGAATTCGTAATTATAACTCTGGCCACTTGATAATATGTCATGGATTATACGCAATGTCACAGGTGTACAATTTTAAAGTATTTTCGATATTTATTAACGGAAAATGATTAAAAAGTATTGTAAAATTATTTGTATAAGTGAATAGTATAGTGATTGTTGTATATCGATTCAAAGGTGAGTGGTTTCATGAGATTTACCATTTTTGTTTACTTACATCCGCTACGGTGACCATAATAAAACCCGCCATATAACTTTTTTTCGATCGACAATTAACAATTCAGCTGAATTATTGAATAACTTTTAATCTGCTTGAATATTAAAAGCAGTTCTATTTTATTTACAATTTTATTATTAAATTAATGTTTAATTTATACACGTTAATTTGCATCCAACTATGTTTTAAGTGAAAATAAACATGATAAAAGTTATACCTACTAATACAATTGATCATGAATGAAGTCTAACTAAAAGGGTTTATATTTTGCAATAGATTTTTTTACTGAGTGATGTAAGGTTTCGGTACGGACGTATTACACTATCAGGTCCACTATGTGCTACATTTTCACGCCTAAGCCAGTGAACCGATTTTGATAAAATTTGATACAGACATAGATTAGACCTTGGGAAAAGGGCACAAGGTTACCGTTTGTTATGTAGACAATGCTTGAAGAGGTTAAACAAAGGGATGGCAGTATGTATGGAAAAATCTAGCGTGTTCAAGATACAGATGTCAAACTTTACTCATTTTTAGACATAAATAACTGCACACTTGGTTTTCTTAACGTTAGCCATAAAGTGGTTAAAATAAGGGTTGAAATGTTCCAAGAAAAATCTAAAACGCTGCAGTTATAGAAACCTTATTACAAATGAAAAATAATGGCGTGAATAATATTAAAAAAATATCATTATAGGGTAAAAATAAGGGATGAAATATTATATGTAAAATCAAAACCGCTAAAGCTATTGATGACAAAAAAATATGTGTAAATATCACTAATGATATCTTAATGACCTTTTGTTTGAACACTTTAAATTCAGTAACATATTGAAATTAGTGGCTGTCATTTTAAACTCTTTTGTTATTGATCCGATTGGTCTGAACAATCGATATCTGAACCACCCCTTACTCGACAAATTTAAATTGAGAGTCAGAATTGATAATTATCGCCACCATTCTAAACTTTATTGTTAATGATTCGATTAAGATAGGGCTATCCGTTAGGGATGAGACGGTGGGACAGCTACGTTGATGTTAGGTACTACAAGAGTTGGTATGAATAATAACATGTATCTGGTATGAAGTAGGCTAGGGACGCTCCTATCTAGTGGTCATGGCTTCTCCTAAAATAGCTCGAGCTACTGCTGTTACTACCAACTTTTCCTTCCGTGACTGCAGTATCCACCCCTACAGGCCATACTTTCCTTTCCAATAACATCTTCTACCCGCTTACCCTATTTCCTTTCCCCGGTTGAAGACAGACAAGAGCGTCATCAACGCGAGTACTCTCCTGCGCTCGTGAACCCGCCTGCCAATCGTGGCTAGTATTGGCATAAACCCCTTATGGTTGTTAAAACCAGAACCAGGCCTCCAGTCTCCGGCAGCCCCACTATTCCTAGTTATGGTAGCGGCTACGGTAACGGTGGGGCAGAAGATGCTAAGAATCTCCGGATTGACCCCGGCTACTATCCCCGACGACGACTGGTCCTAGTAACACACTACATACGCACTTTGAAGATAGACGAGAAGATTGTTAACTGAATTTTGCTGTTAATAAAGATTTATTATTATTATTTTCATTTTTGATTTCAACTATAAAAAGTATACGTATAAAACGATGATTTTGAACTTTTTTGCTAGGTCAAAATGGTCCAATATTTTGATTTGGTCAAATTTTTTTTTTACACGCTTAGACAATATCACGTTTGTTACCCCAAAAACAAAATGCTTCATTCGACGTATTAGTGTTAGAACTGAATTATTTATTATATTAGCCAATTTGATTAAATTTCCTCTTTTTTTTCCCAAATATTATGGTCAACCTATAGAAACGGGACACAAAGCCTCCATTCAAACACTCTCGCTCGGCTCGTTTTTCCGATCACAGTGCGCAGTCCTGTTTATATATTACGTCCATGCTGCGGGCTTAGTGATAAGCGATTTACTATTTACTATTGATTACCAATAATTTTAACCAGTTGAGAGTTGATCATCAAGAGGTCAATCGAAGATATTAAAACTAAAAATCGAATTACATTACACTCAAATTCAAAAACAAACAAACTATTTAACGACAGAATATTTGATTCAGGTTGATATTTTTCGAATACTAATAGTAAAACAACAACTGTATTGGTTAATACGCCGAGAACCGAGAAACTAACCAAATATATAGGTATAAAATTTATAATTCACATGCTGATACATGTATTACAAAAATTGTGAGTAGGTAAATTGTGACGACTGATATACAATTTGCCGAGTTTATTTCCGTTCTAACATGTGATTGGAGTGATCCTATCGCCATGCCAGATGCACAATGTATAAGATTCGCACTAAGTTTACTTCATCCGCTTCATGAAACATCATGCTATTATCGCCAAGAGTTTATAATTGTTCCATTGTGTGTTGATCTATGTCATGTGAAATTAATTATTTATAAGTATTGCGTCATAGCTCGAAATCGTATGAATTTACGTTGATGGTTCTTGGACCTGCATTCTTTAAAATCATGAATATTTTAAAATTTTATAATAATGATCAATGGACTATTTTGGACCGAATTGATGGTGAATTTGATGAAAATGTAATGATTATGTGAAAAAATATTATATTACTACAATACAATTTGTGTTTGCCACAATCTTCTATGCAAATTTCTTAATGCTCAAAATTACTTAGCTTCTGACTCTTCAAAGAAAAGTATATGACGGCTATTGTTGACGACGCACGCCTACAGCTGGTCCTTCGAGCCGGATCGTTCGCCGCACTCAAGATGCCAGTCACTAGAAGCACGAAGGGCGCTCCATCAAGCCTTCCAGCAGCGACGACCACCACGACCCCGACGACCGGCGCGACCACGGCGCCCCGAGTTGAAGGCACGTCGGGATCTACGGTCACCACGACGTGGTCACATGGGACCACAACCACTGCAACAACCGCTACAGAAACTCCTCGCGCACCCGGACAACGTGAAGACGTACCGGCTGCGACGGTTCGAAGAGGACGCTCGACGCGGTCAAGTAACAAGAGGAAGGAGCTGGAAGCGAGGGCAGAAGTTGCGCGCCTCGAGCATGAGGCGGCGCAAGCAGCGGCAGCGGCCGCTCGAGCGCGACTCGAATTACTTCGAGTCGAAGAAGACGACGACGACTCGTCTACGGGTACAGGTGAGGATCCAGTCAAAGAAGACGCCGTGTCGAAGTGGGTGCAAGCCACTACAACGGCGCCCGTGAAAGAATACGAGGTCGAAGCTGTCACCGAAGAGACCAAGCCCAGCGACGCACCGAAGAGCGACGCATGCGGTTTGGCAGAAGCAATAGTGAAGGCCATCAACGCAGCTCCGCGGGCCGGGACGTCGGCTCCGGCGTTCCTGCACGAACTACCGCCGTTCGACGGTACATCGGGAGAATGGATCGCCTTCAACACAGTTTATGAAGACACAGCCTCGTTTTTCAGTCGGCCACAGAACATGGCCCGACTGCGGAAGGCCATCAGGGGGATGGCCAGGGATGCGGTGAAGAGCGTCCTGTACTCCGACTGTACACCAGAAGAAGTCATGGAAGCCTTGCGCCGCAGATTCGGGAGACCAGACGCCTTGGTCTTAGGCGAGTTGGAAAAATTAAAGAGCTTGCCAAGAATCAATGAAAACGCGCGCGACGTGTGTATCTTCGCGAGCCAAGTGAACAACACCGTTGCAGCGATCCGGGGCTTGAAGAAGCCACAGTATCTCCATTCGCCGGAGATTATGAAGAGCATAGTGGACAAGATGCCTGCGGTGATTCGGTACCGATGGTACGACTTCGCCGCGGACACAGAAGAGGAGGCGCCCGAACTCATCTCGATGATGAGGTTCTTGAATAGGGAGGCCGACAGATGCAGTCCGTATGCGGTACAAGAGGTGGTCCGACCACGGGCTCCTGCGCGACAAGCCGCGCACGTCTCCGTGGATCACCACGAAGAAAGAGTAGTGAAGACGATTTGCTCACACTGCAACGGCGATCACCGGATGCTGGACTGCCAAGATTTTGGAAGAGCAGCGGTCAAAGACAGGTGGGACTCAGTGAAGAGGAGCCGCCTTTGCTTCAAGTGCCTTCAAGGGAGGCACAGGAAAGAAGACTGTCGAAGGCCGCCGTGCAGGAAATGCAAGCGCGCGCACCACATACTGCTTCACGAGGAGCGGAGCCCGGTGCACCGAGAAGAGGCAGTGGAAGAAGCGGCCAAAGAAGTGGCAAACAACGTGCGCCTTCCTGTGAACGCGACGGTGGGAGCGAGAGCATTCCTCAAGATGGTCCCGGTGATCATACACGGGCCCAAAGGAACAAAGAAGATAATGGCTCTACTGGACGAAGGGTCGACAGTTACCCTTCTCGACTCTGCAGTCGCGGAAGAGGTTGGACTCAGTGGACCGCGCGAGAGCCTCACTCTGGAGACCGTCGGAGGCAAGATAGTCTCGAAGAAGGACTCCATGAAGCTGGACGTGCAGCTGAAGGGCGCGCACCAGAAGAAGATGAGGTTGCTGAAGGGCGTGAGAACGATAGACGATATCAGTCTCACGCCCCAGAGACTCGACCGAAAGAGGCTGCGGGAATGCGCGCACCTCAAGAAAATAGCGGAACAGCTGTACTACGAAGAAGAGTCTCCAAGGTTGCTAATAGGCCAGGACAACTGGGAGCTGATAGTGTCCAGAAGCACCAGAAAAGGTAGAAAGAATCAGCCAGTGGCATCCTACACTCTGCTGGGATGGGTGCTCCACGGTTTGGACGGGAGAAGCGCGCAGGCCGTGCGCTTCGGAAGATGCGCTCACGTCTCCTCTCGAGAGGACGATTTAGAGGCGCTGGTTAAGGAGCACTTCGCCGTGGAATCGCTCGGTGTGCAACCAAGGAGACCGACGACAGACGCAGATGCCAGAGCCCTAGCACAGCTGGAGGAGTCCACCAGGCGAACGCCGAGCGGGCGTTACGAGGTTGGGCTTCTCTGGAAGAAGGCGGACAAGGTGTTGCCGGCGAACTACAAGTCGGCCGAGAACAGATTGAAGTCCATAGAAAAGAAGCTTGACAAGGACCAGGACTTGAAGAAAGAGTATCAGCGTCAGATACAAAACCTGCTAGACAACGGGTACGCCGAGGAAGCGGGACCAGCAACGGGCAAGAGAGTGTGGTACCTGCCGCAATTTATGGTCGCGCACCCGACCAAGGGAAAGAAGAGGCTAGTGTTCGACGCGGCTGCAAAATGCGAAGGGGAGAGTCTCAACGACGCGCTTCTACCCGGACCGGATCTGCTACAGTCGCTGTTCGGCGTGCTACTAAGGTTCCGACAGCGTCCTGTCGCGGTGGTAGCGGACATAAAGGAAATGTTCCTACAGATAAAAGTAAGGAACGAAGATCGCGACAGCCTTCGTTTCTTGTGGAGGCAAGACAAGAGGGACGGGCCGCCGAAAGAGTTCCGAATGAGCTCGTTGGTCTTCGGCACCGCCTGTTCACCGAGCGCCGCGATCTACGTCAAGAATAGAAACGCGGCCGAATTCAAGAAGAAGTATCCGGAGGCAGCTGCAGCGGTGGAGAAGAACCACTATATGGATGATTATCTGCAGAGCTTCTATAGCGAAGAAGAAGCCATCCGGACGGCAAAGGAGGTGGACATGATCCACCGCGCCGCGAGCTTCCACTTAAGAAGCTGGGCGTCGAACAGACCAGGTGTGCTGGCTGCACTTGGCCAGCACTCGAAGGACGGCGAGGTGGAGCTGGGCTCCAAAGAAGAAGGTGCGCTGGGGCTCCGATGGTTCCCGGCGGAAGATTGCTTGGGCTTCCGAGCGCGCCCAGCGAGTGCAATCTACGAAGGAGCGACGCCGACAAAGCGACAAGTTACGAGCGTGGTCATGTCAACCTTTGACCCACTAGGATTGGCAGCTCCGATCCTCATACAGGGAAAAAGGCTGATTCAAGACATATGGAGAAGCGGCGTCGGGTGGGACGAGCGCATCGGAGCCGAAGAAGAGCAGCAATGGAGAACGTACATAGACAACCTGCGCCTGCTGCAAGACCTGCGGTTGCCGCGGTGCATCACGCGCACCGCACACGAGGGGGAGCTCCACGTGTTTACCGACGCCAGCGAAGTGGCCTACGCGTGCGCGGTGTATTGGAGGCAGTGGACGGAACAGGACAAGGGTGACGTCACGCTACTCGCCGGCAAGGCGAGAGTCACGCCGCTGAAGCCCGTATCCGTGCCGCGATTGGAGCTGCAAGCCGCGCTGCTGGGGACCCGCATGGCACAGTCCGTCAAGGAGGAGCTCGACTTAGTGGCCACCAGGACCACGTACTGGACGGACTCGAGCACGGTCCTCGCTTGGATCAAGAGCGATCCGCGAACATTCAAGCCATTCGTCGCTCACAGATTGGCCGAGATCGAGGACACAACGAAACCACAACAATGGCGCTGGGTGCCCACGAAGGAGAATCCAGCCGACGACGCGACACGGAAAGTTCCGAAGAATTTCGGCGCGGACCACAGATGGTTCAAGGGTCCGGCTTTCCTGCGCGAGGCCGAAAATAAGTGGCCTCACGCCCGTCAGTTCAAAGCTCAACGAACAGGGGAAGAGAAAGAGACGCAAACAACGACCGCCGTTAGAGAAAAAGCGAGTAAGTTCGCGACGCCGTCACCGGAAAGATTCTCGCGGTGGACCAGATTGGTAAGGGCCACCGCGAGGGTGTTGTTGTTCGTGCGACTGTGTCAAAAGAACGCGGTTGGCGCCGTGAACAGGACGGAGCAAGACCCCGCCTGGAAGCCGTATCAGAAGAAAGGAGCGGCAGAAAAGAAGACCACCGTTCGGGAGCGAATGAGCAGGAACCTGCTGCCGCTCGATCCGGACGTGATACGCGAGGCAGAGAGGCTGCTGCTGAAGAGGAGCCAAGAAGAAGAATTCGAAGAGGATATTGATCGCATTCGCAGCGGGAAGCCGCTACACAAGGGTAGCAGGCTGAGAGGGCTGGCGGTCAACATAGGAGACGATGGGCTCATAAGGATGCACGGGCGCATAGATGCGGCCACCGGCGTCACCAAGGATTACAAGAGGCCCATCGTGCTCGGCGGTAGTCACCGCGTAACGAAACTGTTAATACAGCATTTTCACGAACTGTTACAGCACGGAAACCACGCGACTGTCCTGAACGAGCTGCGGCAGAGATTCTGGGTGCTAGGATTGCGCTCAGCGGTGCGCCACGTCGCGCGCCAGTGCCAGTGGTGCAGAGTGCGACGGGGTCAGCCGCAGGAACCGCCGACGGGAGACTTGCCTCCAGAACGACTACAACACGGGGCCCCACCGTTCACCCATGCGGCGGTGGACTATTTCGGGCCCATGACCGTCACCGTCGGGCGGCGTCACGAGAAGAGGTGGGGCGCACTGTTCACGTGCATGACAACGAGGGCCGTGCATGTGGAACTGGCCGCGTCCCTGTCGGCAGATTCAATGATATTGGCCCTGAGAAGAATGGCGGCAAGGAGAGGGATGCCGGTCACTATCTATAGTGATAACGGCACGAACTTTGTGGGCGCAAATAAGGAGTTACAGGAGGCGGCGGAAGGCCTGAAAAACGAAGCGTTGGCGACGGCGGCCGAGGAAATGGGCGTGCGGTGGAAGTTTATTCCGCCTGGCGCGCCCCACATGGGAGGAGCATGGGAGCGTCTGGTTCGCTCCATCAAGGCGGCGCTGGCGGCAACGCTACGGGAGCGGTGCCCGAAAGAAGAGGTTCTGCACACGCTGGTTGCGGAGGCAGAACACATCGTGAACTCGAGGCCTCTAGTGGAGGCAGACGACCCGGCACAAGAAGCCCTAACGCCCAACCATTTTTTAATAGGCAGGTCGTGCGGAGCTCGTCGACTAGGAGTGTTCGCCGACGAAGACGCGACGAGCAAGAAGACTTGGAGGGTGGCGCAGCGGCTCACCGACCACTTTTGGAGTCGGTGGGTGAAGGAATACCTCCCCACTCTCCTGCCGAGAAGAATCGCCGGGCGGTCAGGCGACGGGCGCGATCTGCAGTGCGGGGACACGGTCCTCATAGTGGACTCCGCACTGCCGCGCTGTGTGTGGCCCAGAGGCCAAATCATCGCGGCGCACCGGGGACCCGACGGAAGAATAAGAATCGTCGAGGTGCGGACGGCGAACGGCGTGCTGCGGCGACCGAGCACCAAGGCGGTGCTCCTCGTCCCGGCGGCAGCAGCGGCGGCGTCGTCCGACGAAGAAGAAGGTGCTGCGCACGAGGGGGAGAATGTTGACGACGCACGCCTACAGCTATATTTGAGGCAATCGATGCGTATCTTACAAAAGCAACAATCTAGATCATAAATAAAAAAAATCTAAGGATTCGTTAAATATATGTGAAAGAGGCATACAAAGTAGCGTAACACAAATTAATATAAATTTATTTATGTGTAAAAAAATGTAAAAAAAAAATGCTTTATTGTACACCAAGAAGAAATACAAAATACTTAAAAAAACTAGACATGGTTAGACATGGTTACAATAGGCGGCCTTATCGCTAGCTGCGATCTCTTCCAGGCAACCTTTGGATGGACTGGATTATTGCGATATTCTAATATGGGGTAGTGCAAATAGTGAGCGAAAATAAATAAATAAATAATAATTGATGTACATGCTATAGTATATTAATTTACATACATAATATAAATTATACATACATACATACATTCTAATATACATATATTGATGTAACTGCAATGAAGACATAAGTAAAGAGGAGCAAAAAATTAAAATATAACAGGATAATATGTTACTGCAGTGACAAATAATGTATCTTAACAAGTCTTTTAAAACTTGGTAGTGACTTAGCTTGCCTGATAGACAAAATGCTAATTCGTTCCACAAGCGAGCAGCATGAACTGTAAAAAGACTTGTCGAGAAATGACGTGCTGTGCTTGGGAATCTCTAGTATTAAATTCTCTGTTGATCTAAGAGTTCGTGCATGAGTTTGACCTAGGAAATTAAAACGGTTTTTAAAATAATGGGGGCTGGAAGGAAAAATAAATCTAAGATTAAAATAAAAAAAACGCTTCTTCTTATAAGCCGGTAGCAAAACTACAATAAGCACTTACAGGATTTGATGGTAACAATTAAAATTAAATATTAATTGCCATAACATTGAAAGTCGCTGTCTCTTATGTCTATAAACATAGCAACATAGCCTGAACTAGAGCCGTGAACTATGAGTCATTCGAGGGGAGTCGCGAAGTTGCACACCTTTTTGTAAATATACACGACTTTCGTGTACCGTTACCATAGATAATTACATTAGATAGTAGATACATTGATAATATCACATAGGTACTATAGACGAGCATGCGACGTAACTAATGATAAGTAATATGTCTGCGAAATAGCTTCAATAAATGAGTGAACACGCGCAAAGCTTTTCTTATTTTATTTTATTTTTAAAGTCTTACCCCACAATAAGATCGAGTCTTGTGGAGTGTGTATTAGAAATTTCAATAGACTTTTCAGCGTCACAAACACCCTGTTATGATTCTTACTTTTGAATTAAGAGCGTTTATACCTTCCGCGCGCTTTTTGGTTTAAAAAACAGGACTTTTCAAACGAGTTAATAGCCACCAATAAACAACTTAAAGGAAAAATAATTAGTACTAATTTTAGAAAAGGTTGTCATCTAGGGATTTTGGAGGAAAACATTATAGATTGATGGATAATTTGTGAGTACTATAAGGATTACTGAACACAAGTTTCGTTATTTAGGCTTTAAATGGCAATTTAGAAGCTTAAGATATCCGAAATCACTAAATATAAGATGAAAATAAAAATATTACCAGACTAATGAGACCCTTATGGAGGGATTTTGCTGAGAAAAATATCTTTTTGTGTTTAGTTCCTGAAAAATAAAAATTTAAACAATGCGAAATTATTCAGAAACTCTCGTCAAGAACATATTTTTTTTCACCAACTTATCGTACATATTTTTTTATAGCAATTGCATATTATAATAGAAAAACATCTTATCAATAAATTACAATTTTTATATTTCAACAAAATTAGTTTTCATGTTTTCTACAAATATTTTAAAAACCACTATAAAACACGCTGTCCGACGTGCCTCAAATCAGACCGCCGCGCCGCAAGGCCTTCTAGAGGGAGGACGTATCGCTCGTCGCTCCGGTCTGGCTGCAGTCGATTTTTGCCGTGCATAGTAAAAATAGCCACACTCGGACTGCGATTGCCAAATCTTAGTACTTTGGTAGCAATTTTTTTTTATTACCTACAATGATTTTGTAGTGAGTGTAAATTATGTTTCAGGTAATATAATGGGATGTAATTCCGAGGCTAAATTATGATATGTATTATAATATAAAATTAAATTTATTTCGTAATTGTAAGGGGTTGTAAGGCCCCTAACTCTATTCATGTGTTCGAACACGAAATGATTAATAAAACGTCCGTAGGGTCTACTGATTGAACACTGTGCAACTTAACAATGTAATAATAACGAAAATATTATTAGTATCTAAATTTGTAATGTTCATTGCTTGCACAGTAATATTTGTCTACTTATAATGCAAATAAAATATTTTTATCATAAGTTACATTTCAATTGAATATTAGAATTTTGAAGCGCACGGATCAAAGTTGGTTGCGCTGACTGTATAGCGAGCCGACGCGACGCGGCAGCTCTACGCACACAGCTTTGGTCGCTTATGTGTGAGTGAAATTAACGAAGAAATACCTATAGTTGACATTGCGCGCAAGGTGTAAACGCTCTTAAACCAGGACATTATTTTAATGCCGAATGTATCACAAATACCTTGCCACTTTCAATTTTTTCCAATGTAATTCGCCAACATCCCAACACCTTCAGTTACTTTCAATTTTACAATGCTGTACGTATGCACCGGCTTCCTCTACAATCGAGAGTACGACTGAAAGTGGTTAGGCCATACAGGTTATATCAAGACTGCTACCGAAAACGAAGCCGGGTGGTAGTTTAAGCGACTTCAGACACAATGCAACAGAAAAAGTTGCAAAAAAAAAGCGACATTTTTTTTTTGTTATTTTTTTCCTATTACCATATTTAGGTGGTAAATACATTTTTTCCTAAAATAATAGTGTATACCCTTTTATTTATAAATAATCTAAGGTATAAAAGTGTTTAAATTATTATTTTAGCAAAAACTATGGATTTACCACCCAAAAATTACGATATTTAAAAAATCATAAAAAATAATTGTCGCGTTTCTTTGCGAAATTTTTAGTTGCATTGTGTTTGTAGTCACTAAAACTACCACCCGGCTTCGTTTTCGGTAGCAGTCTTGAGATACCCGGTATAGTCCACCACGCTGGCCTAGTCCGGGTGAGCAGACTTTATATACCATAGACATTCTTACAATTCGCTATGGTTTGCAGGTTTCCTCACGATGTTTTCCTTCACCGTCATAGTGTTAGTAAGATTTTTTTATGCTCACAAACAATGGATGTTGCTATGCTGTTTTCTGCGTAATTTATATACTTATTTATTATTGATTCTTGTCATATTCTTCTTCATTTAAGATATCTGTTTTGAGTCGTAGTGTGGGGTCCGGAATCCGGATTATTATTGTTAATAGTATTCAAAGAACATATCATCCGTGAATAAAAATCTTAAATTCTAAGAAATTTAACAATCCATTTATTTTAGTTATACTGTTTCCATTCGTTTATTTTATTTTTGACAGTTCACGCCTATAAAGTACGACATTACAGTAGAACAATATTTTGAAATAAAAGTAGATACTTTCTTGACGGGTAACGCCCACTTAGAGTTGTGCCATTCGTAACGAATGACCACAGATAACAAAAACGATTTTGAATAGAATCAATCAATCGGAATCATTTGAAATAAAATTACATTAAAATGCTAATGAAAACAGTTAAACGTAATATAGTACCCAATATTAGGATCGAATGTATTTGCTGCAAATTAATTAATATGAATAAAGGTATACGTATTGAAGTGACTTTTAATAAGAGTTTAATTTAAAATAATTACAATGATTACAACGAAAATAAATGTTTAGTACCTACTTGTAATAAACAGTTAAACCATGTTGGAATTCATAGTACTTTAAGGATTAAATAATTAAAACAACTAAAAGGTAATTTGTTAATATTTTTATTTATAAACAATCGTCTGTTTCGTCGGAATCGGCGTCGTCGTCACTCGTATCCCCAGTAACACTAATTATTAATGAGTGCATGGGTAAGTTGTCAAATGCGACATCGCGATCCCAATCAGACATTATTTCTTTCTTCGTCTTATCTACGACACTCGCCCGGTTATGAGGCGTCACATTTTCACACGCATTTTTAAGCAACTCCAGCATTTTGTTTGCGGTGAAAGGAGGAGTTGTATTTATTCTCGCAGCATATCCTTTCACTTGCGCCCATATTAGCTCTATGGCATTATACTGGCAATGATATGGAGGAATTCTAAGGACGGTGTGCCCATGTTCTGCAGCCATTTCATCTATAACGTATCGTTTAGGCTGCTTCCTCATTTTTAATATTTTAAGTAACTCTACTTTTAATAGGGACTCGTCCACCTCCTCGCCATTGTTACGGAGCCAGTTTATTATTTCATTTTTTTTACTGGCTTGCGTTGGTATTTTGTTAATTTGCCGAGAGTGATAGGACGCATTATCTATAAATATTGTTGATGGCTGTTCGAGTGACAATAACATTTCCCGAAACCATTTTTCATATACTTCGGAATTCATTTCTTCGTGGTAATCCCCTGTTTTCTTTGATTTAAAAGCTAACATAGCATCTTGCACAAATCCTTTTGCGGTTCCTGCATGACAAATTATAATTCTTTCACCTTTTCCCATTGGCACTGCGGTCGAGGAGCTAGCAGTGTTGTCAGTCCAAGTTTTTGATACCGTGTGATTCGCATTGAGCCAAGTTTCATCGGTGAAAACAACATTCGACCAGTCTTCTATTTTTTTAGCTTGTCTTAAAAATTCGCATCGATACAAAGCAACATCATTGCGTTCCATCAATATTTTTTCTTTTGTCACATTTTTTGTATTGGAATCCAATCCTATTCAATACCTTCGCCAAAGAAGACTTTTGACCACGAAACAAGCCACTAGTTTTCAGAGATTGTACTAGGTTATGTAAAGTAGGAATCTCTTTTCTTTGGTAATAATCGTATATATGACGACGAATAGCATCACCATCAAAACTGTCAATTGCTGCCACTTTAAAGGGCTGACGTTTTTTCTTAGATGTAGATGGCTTGTTTTGTTCCATGCCACTACTGCCGTAGCCTTCTTTAATTATTTTTGAAACTGTTGGAGCAGTAATACCTAATGCTGCTGAAACACGGTCTCTGATTTGAGTCACTGGTATAAGAGGTCCACCATTACGGCTTTCCCTTTCAAAGTACTCATGAAGTCGCAACACAAACTCCCTTGTTTGTCCTTTAAGCACCTTTCCTTTAGGCATTTTGAAAGTGATGAAGGCAGGTACGATGTTCTCAATTCAACCAAATGTAGGAATTCACGGGTAAAACAATACGGAGGAATATAAATACTCAACTCGACGTATGAAAAATGTGAATTAAAATTCAGCGAACGGAAAACATTGTGAAAAAAAAAAAAAAAAAACAAAAAACAAGTGGAAATCATTGGGGGAGGCCTATGTTCAGCAGTGGACTTCCTTTGGCTGATGGATGGATGATGGATGAACGGAAAACACTAGCACGGGCGCGGGCGTCTCGTTGTGAGTGACCACAAAATGGCGGCGCGCGTCACCTGTCTGCCCAGTGTTGCCGTTTCACAATTTGTTTTTAACAACATTACTATTGCCGACGGAAGTGATAAGAATATTAACTTAACATGAGTAAATGGTTTATTTTAATATAATTATTAAATCAAGTAACTTAAATATCCCTGAAGTTTTATAAAACAATGCATGGAGCAAAAAATAAAATATGTATTAAATCGATTAAAACTTGTTCAAAAATAAAATCGTTTGTTATAAAAAATTGATTCGATAACGCATCAGGCCATCACTATTTGATTCAGTACTCGATGTGTCAAAAATAAAATAAACGAATGGAAACAGTATAATATCATTTTTTATTACTGTTTATTTTTATTACACAAATTAACAACACGTTATGCAACTCAATTAATGGAGATATTTAAAATGCTGTCTGTGTAACTCTCGTTTTTATAATACTTAGGTATTTAATTAATTTTGTGTCTGGGATTATAGCTTTTATGTTTATTATGACACAAATTTACGACTGTTTGAAAGAGAACATTTTAGCGACGTTACCAACGATATAATTGTTTCAGTTATACATATATGTATTTTTATCTCTATAGTGGTTCTAACGAGAATTAAATAGAATGACGCATTTCATGAAAAAGAGTTCATGTAGGTAGGTTTCCGGTCGTAAAATCCATCATAAGCAACATTTTAATTTTAGGGCGCTTTTGTGATATACTTATTATGTATTTAGGATCATATGAATTATTATTATTTGTTTTACTAAGAGTTAAACAGGTATATTACCTCGCAAAAAGACTTTTACAGCCGGAGAAGCTAACTGTAAGAGCCCTTTCACACGGCAACCTTCCGTTTTTTGCATGTATAGTTTTTTGCAGGAAACTGTTTAGTAGTGCATGTGCTGCAATACTAGCAGTCACACGATTATGCTGTTAGCTGGATACTGCAAAAAACGAAATGTTGCCGTGTGAAAGAGGTGTAAGGCACCACGGATCAAATCATTACATTATAACCCATTATAATTATATAACAGGTCCCAACCTGTTATGTGAGCTGTTTGTTATACGGGATTCCAGTAATAGATATGGTAAACACGTTGGAAAGCACGGAAGTTCTTCCTAGTCTCTATAAGGTCCATGTAGTATATAACTCCAGATGATATTTGCATACTATCCAGCACGGTTTTTACGCTCATTCTGCCAAAGACTACACTTCCAAAGTATATGTAGCGCTGGCCGCGGACTGTTCATATTCGCAATTAGGTGTTGAACATGGGCACGCTACTGAGTAGCCGGATTAGGCTATACTTGGTTTTATTTTGTGGTGGATATTTTTTGACTAAAGAGAGCGAAGGGGAAATAATCCAGACCCGGAATAAATATGTATAAACTAGTAACTATTTTGCAAACGCTTATCTGCAATCTGTCGCTTAATATTTTAATTTATATTGTATGTGATATTTTGAATGTATAATGTCATGAATAAAATATTTATATCATAATGCGGTTGATTAATATCTATCGTTGTTTCAGTTCCGCGTAAAATGGTCATCAAAGGCGTGGATGGAAAATTTGCGTGCGGCAAGTTGGTTGCGATTATGGGGCCATCTGGAGCCGGGAAGAGCTCGCTTCTTAATGTCATATCGGGATACAGGTAAATATTATTATTTATGAAATTGATATTAAATATGAAATTACACTATTATATTGAAACCAACTATGTACATATGTTTGATGTTCATACGAGTATGATAGTTTACTCATTTTTTAATACCGTCAAAACTGATGATATTATAATACGATACTATAAGTGTAAACATATCGTAACATCTTATTGTAACCTACATCCCACAATGACAATATTTGATATGATTTGATTCTGACTCAGATACTTATACTTCTCTAACCTGTTTAAAATACGCGGTTCCTATTTTTTTGCAGTTGTAACGATTGTCATTGATTGTGACTTAGATGCTTAAACTTGACAGCCTCTGTGGCGCAGGCGGTAAGACGCCGCCTGTGAAACGAGAGGCCGCGGGTTCGATCCCCGCACCGAGAGAAATGTTTGTGCGGCCCATAAATATTTCTCTCGGGTCTGGGTGTTTGTGAGACCGAAAAGTCTCTCGTAGTTCCTGATACCCACGACACAAGACTCGATCTTGATGTGGGGTCAGGACTATGTATGTGACTGTTGGGTGTTTTTTATTTAAGTATTTATTTAAACTACTCTAACCTGTTTAAAATGTTCGATTTCTAATTTCTTGCAGTTGTAAATATTTTAGAGCCAATTTCTCCTTGTCACATGATATCTCAACAAACTCCCATATTTATCATAGATCAGCCGGAGTAACCGGAGAGCTTCTGGTCAACGGTCAGCCGCGAAACGAGCACATGTTCCAGCGGTCCTCGTGCTACATAACCCAGGAAGATCTTCTACAGCCGTTCCTGACGGTGCGGGAGGCGATGGACGTGGCCTCCAAGCTGAAGCTGCCCAAGGGAAACAAGACTCCTTCAGAGGAAATACTCCAGGAGTTGGGCCTTTTGGAGCATCAGAACACTAGGACTGACCTTTTGTCAGGTGGACAGAAGAAAAGGTATACTTATGTTTTGGTGATATTGGGGATACACTTGTTTTGTTATTGTAATTTGCGAAAATGTCATTTAGTTCAGTCAATATGTAAGGAATAATTAATTGCCCTCCGAATAAAGACCTACCCTTATTTAACATAATGAATCGTTAGGGGGACATGTCAAGAGGTCACGGAAAAATTAAAAAGATCGCGCTGTTTTTGAGAAATTCAAAAATGAGTAAAAAAAAATTGAATTGCTTTTTTCTTGGAAACTATTTATATTAGGAAAAAGTTTTTTAAATAAAAAATGTAGAGGGCATTGCGACCTACATTTTTTGTCATTGGAGTGACGTCATCCGACTTGAAATAATGTGATGCAAAACACATAAATTCACCTATAATTCAAATTTTTTGATAACAAAATCAGAAAACAATTACTTCTATTTCATTTGAATTAAAAAAAAAGATAAAAACTGAATGGCATGAGTACTGTGCAACGGCACGGTACATAATATACAATTTGTACACTTCGACAAGTTCCAGCTCGAAAACGGTAAGTTTTATAAAAATTTTGTTTAAATAAAAGTTGCAGCTAATTTTGTGACGAACAATTTGCTAATTTACATTGTTATAAAAAATATTTTTTCCTATCGAAAATAGCGTTGGAACACTTTTTTGATCCATTAGCGCTCTCTACTCTTTGTATTTCAAGTCGGATGACGTCACTCCAACGACAAAAAACGTAGTTCACAATGCCATTTTTTACTAAAAATTTTTTTCCTAAAACCAATAGTTTCCAAGAAAAAAGCGTTTAATTTTTTTTTATTCATTTATGAATTTCTCAAAATCAGCAAACAGCGCGACCTTTCTAATTTTTCTGTGACCTCTTGACATGCCCTCCTAGCGATTCATTATGTTTAATAACGGTAGGTCTTTATTCGGAGGGCAATTTACATATTGACTGAACTAATTTCGGATTTATAAAGTCAATTTGAGTTATCATGTGAAATTATTTAGTGGAACTTATTATACATATCATTTCTTCTAGTTAAAATTATTGTAAATTTATTAAATTCGCTTGAATAAGTGTAATTCTTAAAGTACTCAATAATAAAGGTAATATATTTCCTAATAGATAAAGTCTTTTAGCTACTCGTATATCTTTAATTGGCTATGTAAACTTAATACATAATACAATACACAATCTAATACAGTAGTACCTAAGTGTGGGATTCAGCAAATAAATTAAACAATTCTCACACTGCAATTATAGTCCGCAATTTGTGCAATCATTCTAAGGTTAAAATTGACACAATCTTTATAAAAGATCAGTTGAAAAAGCAACGTCCATGGTTACTTTAATATCCAAAAAAAAGGAGCGTTCTACGTCGAAGGATATTTTTATATCCATAGCGACATATTTCATAAAACCGACATCCATCCACAAATTGCGTGTACTTTTTGCGTGTTTAAGTTGTGTAGTCGATAACTGACGAAATACTTTATAATAACAATCACGAGATGGTAGTGTAACAAGCCTCGACGAATAAAAACGAACGTTTATCTCGGGACCATCGCGACAAAATTATGAAGAAAGCTGTTTTGTTTCGATTTATTTAACTAGTTAGGATTAATGAAACATAATGATCCATGCATCGTTTTAAAGGAAAAAAAGTCTAGTTTATTGTTTAATTGATAAAATATATAATAATTTTTCGTTGTGATGTAAATATAATTTAAATGTTATGTTTTCTCCAAATTCAATATTTACACCTATTTTTAATACGTTAAATAAAATTTTCAGATCTTACAAAAGATATAGATTTAATCTATAGTCTTCTAGCAATTTTTTGTAGTATTTGTCTTTACTCTAGGTATTATAGATAATAAGCTATAAAGGTTTTTTGTTACAACCAAAATCCCAAATCAGCGCCACGCGTAGCCGGACGGACAACGGTATAATAGGTATTTGGTCGGGACGTGTGAGTGGATAAGAAAATGTAATTTGTGTGGTGTAAAATTAATTTTAAACAGCAAATGCTTTTACAGGTTATCAATAGCTTTAGAATTGGTGAACAACCCGCCTGTCTTCTTCTTGGACGAGCCCACCAGTGGGTTGGACACAGTGGCCACCACACAGTGTGTCAAGTTGTTACACCAGCTGGCACGACAGGGGAGAACTGTGGTCTGCACCATACACCAACCCGCTGCGTCGCTATTGGAGTTGTTTGACCAGGTTTGTACGATTATATCTTCATCATGATGTTCAACCCGTATTTACTCAATGCAAAGAATTAAAAGCAAAGTCTCCTTAATTTTTCCCCTTATTTATCTGGGCATTTCTATCTTAGGCTGTCATAAGAGATAAGATTTCATAATTGTTGGGAAAGTGACTACAGTAGATATGGATGCATGCAATCTAAATAGTACTGGTGGTAGGTTTCTCATTTGTGAGAGGCCGTCTGAGTAGGAACCACCGCAATGACTATATCTAGTCTGCCGTAATGTGGCCTATTTTCCGAAAATGCATTGACATGTGATTCATTGCTTTTTTTTAAAAAAGATTCCGACGATTTGTAAACTTCTTCCTTTTTGAAGTAGATTATTTGTCTGGTATAATTCAGTGATCAAATTACAACTAGATATTACCTGTATTCAATGACCGTGAGAAACTATAATCGCCATTTAACATTGAGACGAACATGGGACAAGTTTGATTACAAAAAATAAGATAAAAAAAATACAATTATAAATTTTAGTGGACATTATAACATGTTTTTGTCATAATCATGTTTGGAAGCTGTTTGATAATCTAAATGATTTTAGTTTAATAAATAGATTAGATCATGTTATAGGGCATAATTATAGCTCAAAAGTTAAATATTTATTAATGCGGCACAATAATTATGCAAATTTTATCATTTATCCCCAAACTATCGCTTCAATACTATAATTTAAAGTAATATGAATTTCAATTATAATCCTTTGAAAATGTGCCCCTTTAAGAGTACACAATAATGATCTTGTGGTTTTTTTGCATGACTTCGTTTTTTAAGCAAATAGTAATTTGACACCGCAGGCAAACTATATATATCTAAATTTTTCCTCTTAATAGTAAATGACCGATGGTGGAGTAAAAATGGATCAAACTATGATCAATGGATTGATTTAATTCCTGGATCGATCTCTTAGCCATTTGGACTCTTTATTAATTTGAGCAATATTTAAAAGGAATTACTATCCTTACATGAAACATTTTCTTCTAAAATACCTTTAGACCTGCATTAGTTAAGCTCTTGACGCTCTTGGCTTACTTTCACTCCTTTGGATTAGGACTGAAAAGTCATTTACAACTATTTATGGATGGCAACAGCGATTCATTGTAATCAGATGTGGTGAACTTATTGGAAATAAAAGAATTCTAGGAACTAGAAGAAGAAGATTCGTCAATCGTTTATATCGAGATATCGGGGCGACAAATGTTCTCAGTCAGGGCCGCGTTGGATCCGGCAGTAAGCCTAAACATACGGGACGTATCGGAAATACTTATGGTCGTTGTCTTAAGTTGGACCCAAAACAAGCCCACTGAGTCTTAGTCGCTGGATATACTCAGGACTGGGTCGCGTCGCGTAGTTCCAGTGGTAGTGTAAGCCCACTGAGTTTGTTTCGCCGGGTCTTCTCAGGAAGGGCCGCGTTGGATCCGGTGGTAACTATAAACCGCTACGCACCGTTGTAATATTTATGGTCCACAAATAATATAATTTAATTTGACTAACGTAAATAATGTATTTCTTTGACAAATAAATTACTATAAAGTAAAAACTAATACTTTAAATAAAATATGAATAAAAACTAAATAAATTAAAAAAACTAATCATAAATTATAAATAAAAATAAAATTAATTTAAAAATAAATAAAATTAATAAATAAATTGATAAAAGCAAGAAATTAAAATAAGTAATAATAAGCATAGGAAATATATTGTAAATAGAGATTAAGTTCTATGTGTATTGACTTGTCATAAGAGCTCCTTAATTGCCTACGTGATCAATAAATACATTTCATTTCATTTCATTTCATTTCCTTCTTTATAGGATTTTTTTCGGATCTGGTTGTTTGTGAGATCGAAAAATCTCTTAGTTTCTGATACCCGTGACACAAGTATTGTGTCTGTAATATATGTAACTGTTGGATCATCATCATCAGCCCGATGCAGACGAACGCTGGACATAGCCTCAAGACACACCACAGAGCCTAGTCTGCTGCTTTATGCATCCAGTCCCTGCTGGTACTCTTGTTCAAGCCATCCCGCCATATGGCCAGAGGCCGTCCCACGCTACGTTTACCAAGATGCGTTCACTCCAGAACACGCTTACTCCAGCGCTTATCTGTTCTGCGACACATGTGGCCAGCTGAAATGTTACATACATACATAAACTCACGCCTTGTTCCCAGAAGGGGTAGGCAGAGGTGCGAGGGCACCCACATTTCGCCTTGTATGTTCCGTCCCACAATGTGATAGGTGGTGAGCCTATCGCCATATCGGGCACAAATTCCTGACTCTGGGCTGATACTGAATAGAAAAATCCAATATCACTTTGCCCAACCCGGGATTCGAACCCGAGGCCTCAGCTTTATAATCGTACCGTAGTACAACTACGCCACCGAGGCAGCTGAAATGTTGGATATAATTATTTATTTATTTACAATAGTATTGCATTTATGAATAAATAAAGTGTACCGATAATTTGTAGATTAGCGTTGGAACTGGTTTGAGCCTGTGTTGTTCCGTGATTTTCCTGGTTTCCAGAGTAGGCTTATTGTTTTTGTATGTCTCTTTTTTTATTTTAGGCTGCTATTGGCTATAATGAATTTGTCTCTATTAAATTCTTTAGTTTTTAAACATTATCGTGTTTTAGGTGGGTGTGGACCCGTATGCGTCTTACGGTCGATTTTGCAACCACTACCTCAAAGGACTTGAAGTATCTTAGGGAAATAAATAAATAATTATCTAAATTTAATAGTCACGAACTAGCCAAAAACTAGTTGAAGTGATTTTGTTTATCCGACCTACACATATGGCAATATTATGTAATCAATGGTATTGTTACAGTTTTTATCTCAATAAAAAAATTGCACGTTCATTATATCGGCATTCAGTGTTTCCATGCTTTTTCTACACCATACAAGCACATTTTTCGTACATCTTGAAAAATTTTAAGACATTTTTGTTGCCTTTACAACTTTTTGAATTAAAATTTTTTTTTCAGGATACGTAAGCCTTTATTAATGCGCAAATATTATGAAATTTCAAATGATTTCAAATCATCGATATTTATAAATACTAAAAACAGCCAAGGACAGAAAAAAACGATTTGCTTCCGGGTGCAGCATATCTTCATATTTTAAATTGCATGAACTAGGGACAACCCGAGACTGGGGGTGGTAGGAATCATTATCCCAAAAACGGTGCTTAAATGTAGACACCATATATATTTCTTTCTTCATTAAGATAAATTGAAATATCTATGAACATGATTATGAATTAATTTTCATTGTAAAAATATATTGTCTCTTAGGCCAACGTAAGTCATTAATATTCGAACGTGCAAAGCATTTGCTTTATTTGCTGATCTCAAATATAAATTATCGTTGGGTATCATTCGTAGACAGGTATATCACTAAAAGTAGTAAATATATTGTGGTATGTTAATAACGTGACCATTTATTTTTTGCGCCAGAGCGGGACATCTGTGGAATTAAATAATAATAAAGTTTTTGTGTTTTACAAATTTTTATCAATTAGAAGATAGAATAACATAAAATAATAATTATAGTCGTATTTGTCGGCTGAATAAATTGTTTCAAAACATCAGGTCTAGTTTTTAGATAAGTGTGCAACTCAGTATATTTATTTATATTTATTTTCGTAATCAAAAAAGCTTTAATTACTGCGACACTTGCCTGTATTTTTTCATTTGTCCATATTTTGTTTATGTGAGAAAAACTCTCGATAGATGCGTTACTTCCAGACAGACACATAACGTATCTACTCAAAAATTGTGGAAATGTTTGTTAAATCAAGACTGTTTGTACGAAAGTGCTGGAATAATACGACCCCACGGTTTTCAGTAGTATTTTGGTAAAGAATTTGGGCGGGAAATACATTTTAAATTATCGTTTGTTGTGTTTGCGAAAGCGGGACTATTTCGGCCTTGCTGGGGACACCGGGACAAACTTCCTGAAAGCGGGACTGTCCCGCCTAAAGCGGGACGTATGGTCACGGTTAGGTATGTACCAACTTTATGAAAAGTGTTTAATCCTCTTGGCTCAATTACTATATTTGCTTATAATGTTTAAACAAAACTACTATTAATGCGTAGTTAAAAAGGTGTACGGATTTTTAAAAGAAGGACATAATTATGGTTAGTAAAATTTAGAAAAAAAAAAGACGTGTGGCACTCGGAGACTGCCGCGGTAAAGCTATGGCATAGCATTTTTTATCAACTTATGTATTTATAATTATTTATTTATTTTATTTATGCAGTATTTTTGTCCTTTGTTTTTCTTTGATATTAATTGTACAGATATTCACTGTTGTACGTGCGAGCTTCGTAGAGTCGTACCATGAAGTAAATACAAAGAGGAGGTGCCCTAACGCCGAAACTCTAAGCAGGCATGAGTCACCAGATTGCGGGGCGAAGAGGGGGATTACGCATGCGCAGTAACGCCGATACAACCAATGCCACCTAGAGGCGAGTTGCTGAACTAAAGAGACAAGCGTGATATTTCAAAAAATAAGACATTATGAAATGTTCATTATGATACCTATCGAAGCTGAAGTGATTGCAAATGAACTTCCTGAATACATTATCATATTATTAATACAATATTGTTAAGTGTAATCGTTTGTATTTGATTGCATATTTCTTTATGCCTACTTACAATGCGTGTGGAAATAATTATCTGCTGGGTTTTAAGTTTTTCGCAATTAATTCACTGTAAATACCGGGTATCTCAAGACTGCTACCGAAAACGAAGCCGGGTGGTAGTTTTAGTGGCTACAAACACATGCAATTAAAAATTTCGCATAGAAACGCGACAATTAGTTTTTATGATTTTTTAAATATCGTCATTTTTGGGTGGTAAATCCATAGTTTTTGCTAAAATAATAATTTAAACTCTCTTATATCTTAGAGTATTTATAAATTAAAGGGTATACACTATTATTTTAGGAAAAAATGTATTTACCACCAAAATATGGCAATAGGAAAAAAATTACAAAAAAAAATTGTCGCTTTTTTTTGCAACTTTTTCTGTTGCATTGTGTCTGAAGTCGCTTAAACTACCACCCGGCTTCGTTTTCGGTAGCAGTCTTGATATACCCTGTATATCGTTGAAATTAAATAATAAAAAAATAATTAATTGAAGATAATATTAATATAATTTATATAATTATTAATCTTAATATAATTACTAATATGATTAATATCATCATCATCATATCAGCCACAGGAAGTCCACTGCTGAACATAGGCCTTCCCCAATGATCTCCACAATGACCTGTTGGAAGCGGCCTGCATCCAGCGACTTCCTGCGACCTTAGTCAGATCGTCCGTCCACCTTGTAGGCGGGCGTCCGACACTTCGCTTGTCTGTACGTGGCCTCCACTCGAGAACCTTTCGGCCCCAACGACCATCGGTTCTACGAGCTATGTGCCCGGCCCACTGCCACTTCAACTTGCTAATCCTATAGGCTATGTCGGTAACCTTGGTTCTCCTACGGATCTCCTCATTTCTGATTCGATCTCGTAGGGAAACACCGAGCATAGCCCGCTCGTTGAGTGACTATGATATATGATTAATATGAATATAATTAATTAAATATAAAAATATAATAATTACATTTATGGACACTTGAAAAATACTATCTATAAAAGAATAATAAATAATATATACCTAATATAATAATAATAAAATATAATGTATACCTTAGTATAGCGTGGCGACCCGTCGCCACGGCAAGCGTCGCCACGCCAACAATTCGGTTTACAAGTGAGCCTATAGATGTTTCACATCAATAATGGTGTCTTAGGTTTACGCGAATGCTATACAGTTCGCCCCGTGACCACGAAAGCTGTAAAGTAATTGAAACGTGAAGAAGTTAATAAATGTAAATATTTAATCAAATCCCCCATAAAATCCGTAAATAATAGTTTGATTTCAAAGTAAATTATAATAAAAATGATCTCAATGTCCGAGGAATGTGTTTATCTGCAATAGGTTAATGGATTTTTTATTTTGACATGCTTTTGTCTCTCACATGTGCAAATACTGACGGAAAATCAATAAAATAATAGCTTTACTACCGTTTCCATCCAAGCAATATGCATAGAATGTACATCGAAGCACACCAACAATGTTGTTAATACAAGTTTAGGTAATATTTCTTATCTACTAATGGATTTAATATTTTGTACATATTCACGATCAAATCAATCAGGAGGTTTCATTATTATTCAAAAATCCTTCACAAAAAATTGTCACAAATGCATAGGAATTGGGATTAGATAGACGCTGAACAGTATTGAGAGTTAAGAACATAACATCATTTAAGAATGCGGTTATAAGGAGGTTGCGTCTCAAAATTTTCCAACAGGTCGATATTGAGATTCTAGGGGAAGGCCTATGTTCAGCCGTGGACTCGACGTGGCTGGAGAGAGAGACAGCAAGACAGAGACAGAAACAGAGACAGAACAGAGACAGAAACAGAGACAGAAACAGAGAGAACTTTCCATAAATTGGACTTGTGGGTAGTTTCCTACTCGTCTGTAGTGAAAAAATTACCGTCCAAGAAATAGAACCAGGCAAATTAACTAGATATAATCAACTTGGGTTTATGTATACCAATACTCATAAACATAATTATGCAGTAAACAATACAAATTATTACAATATAGTCATAATAATAACGTGCACGTTATTTCGTGTCGACACCTGTGTAATTATTATTGTAATAATTTCTCATAGAGCACAGTTTGATTGTACTAATAATTATATAGGATCAGTAGCTTTGATTTGTTAGATATTTTATCTACCGATTGCCTCGATGGCACAGTTGTACTACGGTATGATTGCAAATCTGTGGTCTCGGTTTCGAGTCCCGGGTCGGGTAAAGTGATATTGAATTTTACATTATCAGCCCGAAGTCAGGAATTTGTGCCTGTATAATGATACGCTCGCCCCTTTGTGTGATCCACCGGGTATTTTGGGTCCCCTAGGTCTTGTGACATCTCAAAGTCTCTCGTAGTTTCTGATACCCACGACATAACACTCGATCTTAGCGGGGGTCAAGACGTAAGTATGTGGCTGTTGGGTGTATATTTTTTTATATATACAAAAGCATGAAAAGCAGAATGTCTGCTGATCAACGGCTCATACGAATTCACAAGAACTTTAAAAAGTCTTAATCGCTGTCTTTGGAATCATCTTTATCAAAACTACGATCACAATTAATGATTAAATACTTTATCAACGTATCCTAGAATACGTTTTATTTATTTTTTCAATAATAGTTAACCTACGATCTCATCTGTGAGAGTATATTAATCGTCTGCTTACTGGTAAAAAGTAATAAATGCAGTCAGTGCCAATTCGAGTAAATGAGTTTTTAAAGTTTGAGTTGTAATTTGATCTATTTCAAATTCATTAATTAAAAAACTGTTAAAGCAAAAAGTAGGGCTAACTACCCCTCTTTTGAGATTTACTTTTAATTAATATTTGGTATTAATAAAAATTGAATAAAATTAAATTTAGGTCAAAGAAGGGCTGCATTTAACATGTTTTACCAGAACTTATCAAAGGTGTTATATCTTCTAAATTCAATGATTTTAAAAGCTTATTTTATTTTTGTGTGATGACTTATTGTACTTTACATCAATTCTTTAAGTGGAAATATTTTTTTTGACCAAATTCGCTGGAATAGTGATATTTTTGATACATTTAACCTATTTTACTTGTAAACTTTTAGTCGTGCGTGCCACTTATTATTTATTATAAACATCATACAAAGGTGATTAATTAAATAAAAAGAAATTAACTTTAAATAGGTAATCTATTAAACGATAATTTAAACAATTTTTAATAATCAGTCATTTGTATTTCTTCATCATCATCATTATCTCAGCTACAGAAAGTCCACTGCTGAACATAGGCCTCCCCCAAGGGTCTCCACACCGACCTCTTGGAAGCGGCCTGCATCTAGCGACTTCCTGCAACTTTAGCCAGATCGTCCGTCCACCTTGTAGGCGGACGTCCGACATTTCGCTTGCCTGTATGTTGCCTCCACTATGGAACCTTTCGGCCCCAACGGCCGTCGGTTCTATGCGCCATGTGTCCGGCCCACTGCGACTACAACTTACAACCAGACAACTTGTCCCAAATAGACGTATTCGTCCACAACTCCGAGTGTAGGGTTTCCAACCGCAATCGAGGTGGACACGACATGGATATACGACATGATCTTCGTCTTGTCCATGTTCATTTTAAGACCCACTTTTTGAGCAACTTCATGGAGGTCCTTGAGCATATGGCGCAGGATTCCAGCGATTTCGCCAAGACTACGATGTCGTCGACAAATCGAAGGTGACTGATATACTCGCCATTGATGTTAATGCCGAATCCGAATGCCGAATAGCGCAGCAGTGAACATTTTCGGAGATATTATATCTCCATGTCTCACGACTCTCTGTAGTAGGGAATAGCATTCGTAATCTGATTTTGTACTCGGACTGACATGGTGGCGTTTTTGTACAAACACTTCAACACTTCGATATACCTATAATCAATGTAGCACCGTTGAAGAGACTGCAGCACATCCCAAATCTCTATCAAATCGAAGGCTTTCTCATAGTCTACAAACGCTAAGCAAAGTGGCAAATTATACTCCTCGAATTTTTATGTAACTTGCCGGAGCGAATGAATGTGGTCTATGGTGCTGTAGCCTTTTCAGAAACCAGCTTGTTCGGGAGGCTGGAAGTTATCAAATCTGTATTACAAACGAATTGTGATGACCCTTGAAAACACCTTATAGACATGGCTTAGGAGTGAGATGGGCCTGTAATTCTTCAAGAAGCTGTTATCACTCTTTTTGAAGCACAGTACCACCTCACCTCTGCTCCATGCCTCTGACGTTGTGCCCTCAAGCAGGACGGAATCAAAGAGCCTCCGAAGGCCTTGCAGTATCAGCGTTCCACCCGCTTTCGGAAGCTCTGCTGTAATTCGGTCCTCGCTCTGTAGTGTCGGATCAACTCGGCTCTCGGACAGCAGTTTTGTATTTCTTATCACGTAATTATGGCAATCAAACATCGATCCTTAATAAACAAAAATCAATAAATACAATGGAATAAATAACTTTAATATACATTTATAATAATAAATGCGTTTAAGACCTTGTCACAACACAAAGTAAAAAACTTTAACCGTATTTATTGTTTTTTACCTGTTAAAATTGAAATGCATTTAAGCTATAAGAATATTTATTATGTTTTACTTGTATATTTTTTCCAAAATGTAAGAAGTTATCACTTTTACAAACTTATTATCTCAGAAGATATTCGACTTTGCTTTTATTGGGTTTTACCAGTAGATAGAGAATAAAAAATTCCATATAACTGCATTTTTAACTCGATTTTGTAAAAAAATGCATTTATCTTGTTTTACCAGTAAGCAGACGATTTATAAACATAGTCATAAAAACATTTTATGTTCCAATAACAATTTATCACTTGTACCAATTACATAACATCAAAATATTTAATATTGTCGGCGATAAAAAAGATAAGTTCGTGACAAATGAGACGAGACTTCGTGCAATTCTAAATTGTTTCTTTGTGGTTTACCTGCTTCAGTATTTCCATAATGAGTGTAATTATCCATTGTTGCTTTGTAATTTCTTTTGCATCGTTTCTCATTGTTTCTGTAAGATGATGTACTGGTGGTTGGTCTCTCAAATATGACAAGCTGTCTGATTAGGTCTAAACTGAAATGTCAAAGAGCAGTGTAAATGCACTATGGTTCCGGTTTGAAGAACTTTGTAGCCAGAGTAACTACTGGACATATTGAGACCTAACACCTTATGGCTTAGGATGGCGAGCGCAGTGGAATGCCAAGCATTACTTTGTAATTCGTGGTATTGTTTGATTTTGCTACTGTATATGAGCGCTCGTATCGGTTACCATCAGGCGAAAAGCATACTCGTCTCAACTTTCATTGCTATAAAAAATATTGAATCTCTTCTTCCGACAAAACACTGCGCAATCCACGAAAGAATCCACGGAGCTACCATATTTTTCTGTGTGATATTACAAAATACCTTCACTCGCGTTTTATATTTTCTGCTAGTTGCACTTATTTCAAATTTATTATTATTATGATATATCCTTATCTTATGGGAGACGAATTGTCTGTATGACTTGTAAACGGAAACTGAACGAAATATTACCAACACCAATCATTTCTTGCGATTTTTTTAAATGTTCTTTGTCAGGTTCATTTAGGAATATTATTCCTTCAGTGACGTGGTAATATATTTTAAACTATTAGAAAATGATTATCTTATTTCTTTGATTTATCGTATAACCTGTGATAAATCTAATTAGAATAATAAGATGTAATTTTTACATAAGTCTGTTGACAATTTATAATTCATATTTTTAAATATGATGCATTTGATATTTGACATTTTTTACAAAAAAATATTTTGCGATTTCTGTAACGTGCGATTAGCATATTAATTAATTAAACTCTTAATTTGAACTATATATTGTATGCTACTAAAGGTTCACATCCGAAATACTTAATAAGGTTTGTTTTATTTATATTAAAATATAATTTTAGTAATTAAATTGTGATTCAGCCAATTGTAGACAATTGGAACTAGAAAATAAAACAGTGAGGACATGAGAACTAATTTTGGTGTAGGAATTTTAATCTTCTGTTTTAACTATCAAGTGATCGTCACTCAATTCACACACACAATTTCAATTCATCATCCTTAAACTTTTAATGCGAATGGTGATAAGTTCGATGAAATCCTTGTTTATCCATCGGCGATAGACAACCATCTCCCGACATCCTAAAAAAGATAAAGCCATTATCTGGATTTATATGTATTTTTTTGTTCCAGGTGTATATAATTGCAGACGGCCAATGCATATATCAAGGAGACACTGCAGCTATGGTCCCTTACCTACAGAGCGTTGGCTTACCCTGCCCGAGACATCATAACCCTGCAGATTTTAGTAAGTGGACATCTGTATCTGTATCTGTATCAGCCCATATACGTCCCACTGCAGGGCACGGGCCTACTCTACAATCGTAAGTACGATTGAGAGTGGTTAGGCCATATAGTCCACCACGCTGGCCTAGTGCGGGTTGGCGGACTTACATACCATAGAAATTCTTATAAATCGCTATGGTATGCAGGTTTCCTCACGATGTTTTCCTTCACCGTTTTAGTGCGTGAGAGTGCGTGGTGGCCTGTTGGTAAACGGACTAGACGCGGCTGCCAACATGTTCACGATGGTCGCGGGTTCGAATCCCAGGGCACACCTCTGACTTTTCGGAGTCATGTGTGTATTGATAGTCAAGTGGACATATTTTATTGAAATTATATAATTCTACAGAATTATTATTTAGAACGGTTACCTACCATTTGATATCATAATCCCATTCGTTCAAATATCGACTTATCCGGTTAGATATTTAGAATTTAAAATTATGTAACACCCTTTCCAAAACAATGGTCTGGTAAATTACACAGGTCTGCGATGAAAAAGTTTTTTAAATAAATTCATCGCAAACATGTAGATATTGGTCTGTATATAGTAAATTTATACTTTGTTATAAGGTATCACGTCACATTTTTTTTTGCATATAAAAATTTAGTTCGTAAAATCGGTAAATTCCGTTTTTTTACATACTTGATTCCAGGATCTATATTTTTATTCTATACTCTATGACCATTTTAATCTATTGTTACTAACCTGTAGTACTAGGAAATATTGCCATTTCCTAATAATATAACCACTTTGTTATTTTTGAAGCCTTAGCATGCTCTACATTTCTGCTATTGCTAATTACCCTCCACCAGAATTTGTAAACATAAAAACTGACCGTATATTATAACCATTTATAACAACTAAAATTATACACACAAAATTGATTGTTTGGTGTCTTCTTTAAATGGGTTCGTAAAAAACTCACTCTTTCATAGACTACACGAAATCTAATAAAAATGTTAGCCGGTCGGCTTTGTGAATTACTATTGCAAATCGCAAAATTTTGCTCATTTATATTACTTGTGAAATGTTATTACCAACATCACCTGATATTTGTGATTGCCATTGCTATTTTTATTCCTACACTACTACTCGTAACATGTCTTTCTTCCTGTAAGAAAAGTAACAAAAAAAGTTTTATGTACTTTATGGTTTAAACCGTGAAAAAAACGTGTAATAAAAATATTGTTTTATTAAATCTGTAACTATGGCCCCTTGGAAGAACTTAATGATGACCTTAGATTACATAAGAATGCTGCAGAAATTCTCGATTCTCAACGAAAGGAAAAGAATTTATTAGATTATGATACATATTGATATTAAAATTGATATAAGGCATAGGTCCTACATATTTGGTACTTGGAGGCCCGCCTTCAGTGTATTACGCAAATATTTCGATTTTTTGGTTAGTCAAGTCAATAAGCAAATTAATCAGCGGGTACAAGTACAATAAAATAAATGTTATTTTTTGCTTTGCAGTGGTATTTTCATTGTTATTTTTTACTTTTTAGTAGTGTAAGTTTTAAACTCGGTTTTTATTCGTATTGAGGTACTATATCATATAAATATAATAAATGTGACGTGATATGTATAGTATGAATACCGTTTTCTATTACTTTTAAGACAATTAAAAAAATATTAATGACTTAACAAAAAAAATTATCAATTTTTTTTTCGCAGACCTGTGTTATGATTGAAAATTGTAACTATATTAAACCTTATACTAAAATGCGTAGTTAAAATGTATTTGAATCAGGTAGGTAAACAAGTGTAATTAAGAATAATTTGTCGTCTTATTCTAAAAGATCATGCAGACGTATATATATTTTTTTTTTACTGGTGGTAGGTCTCTCATATGTGAGAGGCTACCTGGGTGGGTACCACCGCAATGTCTATTTCTCCCGTCAAACAGCAGTTTAAATGCACTGTTGTGTTTCGGATTGAAGGACATTGTAGCCAGAGTAACTACTGGACATATTGAGACTTAACATCTTGTGTCTCAGGATGGCGAGCGCAGTGGAATGCCAAGCATTGCTTTGTAAATCAAGGTGTTGTTTGGTTTTGCTACTGCCAAGCATTGCTTTGTAAATCAAGGTGTTGTTTGGTTCATGAGCGGTCGCATCGCATACCATCAGGCGAACGGCATGCTCGTCTCGCCATTATCACAAAATCTATAATTATAGTTTGCTTTGTAGATAATTATTTAACGTGTATTCTCTTCATCATCATTGCGTATGGCATTTATCCTGCGTGGATCAAATTTCTATGTCTAGGTTTTTGAGCCAGCTTGCTGCATTAGGAGTGTATTTATGAAGTTCCGAGATTCCACCGGGGAAACAGCGAAGTGGGCATTCGTTTACGACATGAGGCAGGGTCTAGTCGGGTGCTCCGCAGTCGCATTGTGGTGACTCCCTTAGACCCCATTTATGCAGGTGGTGGTTATTTTTCCCGTGGTTAGACCGGAATCTGTAGCCTTACCATGAGCTCCTCATACGACGCAATTTAGGACCTATTCTGAACCGCTTCGCGTTATCGTACCATGTACATTATTAAGCCGATCAAATTACGTTATCGCCTAAACTGAATAGCAAATCGTTCGCAACTCGCGTTTTCATTCATTCAATTCGCACCATGACTAAACTTCAAGACCTTAACTGAGTCGCATATCTGTCAAAACTTGCGATTCAATAAAAGTTCCTTTATTTACTACCGAAACTGAATAGTTTCTGAATAAATGATTTATTTCATGTTTATTTCAGTAAAATTAATTCATGACGAAGGTAGGTAACGTTCAATAGCGGTTTTTGAATTATATTTCTGAGTCATGTGCATTGTATTAGCAGAATTTATATTATTTAATATTTTAGACGTCGCATAATGAACTTATGAACAGCTATTACAAAGCAATGCTTGGCATTCCATTGCGCTTGTCATCCTGAGACATAAGACGCTACTCAGGCTACAATGTCCTTCAGTTCGAAACACAACAGTGTATTTACACTGCTGTTTGGCGGGAGAAAAGACATTGTGGTGGTAGCTACCCAGGCGGCCTCTCACATATGAGAGACCATTAGACCAGTAATAAGTGATGTTCAAAGTAATATTTAAGTAAATTAATAAAACAAAAAGAATTCAAAATCACTTTAGCTTAATAATCAAAACACCCGCGTTTTGAGAATGTTACAATCTTGAATTTCATATAAACATAATGCTAGAGAAACGTTCATAAGTATGACACGCACTTCTAAAGGTTGATACGCATGTACATATTGTAATCAATTAAACATAATGTAAATTGATATAACGTCAGCTAAAATACTAATTTAATGTCAATCTGCAACATTCACATTTAAAAGAGCGTTTACACCTTGCGCGCAAAGTCAACTATAGGTATTTCTTCGTTAATTTCACGCACACATAAGCGACCAAAGCTGTGTGCGTTGAGCTGCCGCGTCGGCTCGCTATACAGTCAGCTCAAGCAACTTTGATCCGTGCGCTTCAAAATTCTAATATTCAATTGAAATGTAACTTATGATTTATATATTGGTAATATTATATCATAAAAATATTTTATTTGCATTATAAGTAGACAAATATTACTGTGCAAGCAATGAACAATACAAATTTAGATACTTATCATATTTTCGTTATTATTATACTGGGTGGAATCGCTTATCGTCACGAAAAAAATTGTGCATGGCAAGTACATGATTTAGAACACTTTGGCATACTTATTTTAATTTTTTTATGTTTTTGTTTATGTAGTGTAAAATTAATTTACCACTACTAGTTACTAATTTAGAATAAGTTATTCATAAAACAACGTTGTTTAGAGAAAGATGCCATAAATGAAAAAAATCTTCATAAATACACATTATTGTTACCCTACTTTATACAATATGAATTCGAGTAGAAACTTCTAAATCTAAGTAATAAAATCCTTTGATCGCGCCGCCCTCACCGCCGCGCCGCGCCGCCGCAAGCGCAAGTACAAAGCGTGCCGCCGCCGCGCCGCCCGCTCCCGCGCCGCCGACACCTTCCAGGGATCTTGCCACTTCCTCAGTCGTGCGAAATTCGGTACCGAGTGACGTTGTACGAAATTATTTTGGTTATTGGTTAGTTTCTTGCGGTCAAAATGAGTGATTACACGAACAGTGAGTATGTGACAATAATGACATGTTATGTTCGATCCAATAAAAAGTTGGGTCATGCAAGAAGGATGTACAGATACAGAACATCTGCAGTCTTTGCGTAGGAATGGTATCATAAATGATGAATCCACGAGTTCCCAGCACAAGAACTATTTTAACGACTTATCCGAGGCTACTCGATCATGGTAAGTTCAGACTTCCTAATCATGCAAGAATCCGTGACCTTCGACAGCGAAGTCGTCTATTCTCGACATTATTAAAACGTTTAAATAAAAACATATGCAGCTTTTTCTAAGATAGTAGGTACGTTATGAAAATAATAATGTAAATCTTAACAACTTACCTACAACTACATTTACTTAAATGATCCTAACACACTAAAATTCTAAATAAATCAAAATGTCATATGGTAATATTTAGAGTAATAATACCGATAAATAGGCGCAAAGTAAGGTCAAGGTCTCTGCGCGACAGTCAGCTGTTGTGTGGCATGACTCATACACTCGCGCGCCTGAGTATTGACATGTCGTCGTTGCACTTTTAAGGGTAGGGTGATTTAGATAATATGTGTTTTGGAGATATCTTGTACTGATGTTGTTTATGGGGTAGTTTGTAGTTTTTAATGATAAATCTCGTATATAACGTTAATTTCACATACACAATACACTATTAAATTTTCCGGACGATAAGCGATTCCACCCAGTATATAATTACAACTTAACAATAAGTTGCATTCAAATCAGTGTTCAATCAGTAGACCCTACGGACGTTTTATTAATCATTTCGTGTTCCAACACATGAATAGAGTTAGGGGCCTTACAATTACGAAATATATTTAATTTTATATTACAATACATAACATAATTTAGCTTCGGAATTACGTCCCATTATATTATCTGAAACATAATTTATATTCACTACAAAATCATTGTAGGTAATAAAAAACCGGGAGTGCCGGCAGAAGTGAAAACTTGATTATTAACGTTGAGCATGTTTGATATTTTGGAATGGTTAGGGAATAATTTTGCACCAATTGCTTTATCAGTATAAAAGTACTATCATTTATGTGGTAGAATACAATATTCATTTATTGCGCTATCGTACACAAACATGACAATTTATATTACATTAAAAATTTAACACTTTAAAACTATTACAATTATTTTACATTAAAAAGTTTTTCTCTCCGAAAAATTAACTTTCATCCATAATTTCAACGACTTTTTCACCATCATCATTACCAGAACTATCATCGCCAATCTCTAAAACTGATACGATAGGTTTATGGTAGCTGAAGTAAGAAACGAACAGTTTTGATTCGAACCTATTTAAATGTCTAATAAAGACCGCATCAATAGTAGTTTTGTATTTCGTTGTGCTAAGATTGCGATCATTCGACATAGTTAAACCAAATTCATTATTTAAAAATTCAATTAATAGTTGATTTTTGTCGTCTGCGAAGTTTATGTTGAAATCTCCACTCAAAATCATTGGCAATTCATCAAAGCTTTATAAACTGACAGCTGTCTACTCTCCATCTGTCCTACGCTTTTTCGATCAGGTCACGTGTCCTGACGCGAGTTTAAGATTTTATACCCATTACAGAAAAAGTGCTCAACGCCGCTAAAGAAGTTTTCACTTCAATAATTAAATATTTTACTACCAAAGTACTAAGATGTGGCAATCGCAGTCCGCGCGTGGCTATTTTTACTACGCACGGCAAAAATCGACTGCAGCCAGGCCGCAGCGATGAGCGATACGTCCTTCCTCTAGAAGGCCTTACGGCGCGGCGGTCTGATTTGATGCAGGTCGGACAGCGTGTTTTATAGTGGTTTTTAAAATATTTGTAGAAAACATGAAAACTAATTTTGTTGAAATATAAAAATGGTAATTTATTGATAAGATGTTCTTCTATTATAATATGCAATTGCTATAAAAAAATATGTACGATAAGTTCGTGAAAAACAAATATGTTCTTGACGAGAGTTTCTGAATAATTTCGCATTGTTTAAATTTTTATTTTTAAGGAACTAAACACAAAAAGATTATTTTTTTCAGCAAAATCCCTCCATAAGGGTCTTATTAGTCTGATAATATTTTTATTTTCATCTTATATTTGGTGATTTCGGATATTTTAAGCTGCTAAATTGCCATTTAAAGCCTAAATAACGAAACTTGTGTTCAGTAATCCTTATAGTACTCACAAATTATCCATCAATCTATAATGTTTTCCACCAAAATCCCTAGATGACAACCTTTTCTAAAGTTAGTACTAATTATTTTTCCTTTAAATTGTTTATTGGTGGTTATTAACTCGTTTGAAAAGTTCTGTTTTTAAGCCAGAAAGCGCGCGGAATGTATAAACGCTCTTAAGGTAATCTTTGCCAAATCTAATACAACGTACAATAATACAAATTATCAATCGTAAAAATGATCGTAATTTTTTCACGATTGAGTTTCAGAACGCTGCTAACAAGTCAGGTGAGAAACAAAAAAATGCATAGCACTGTCTCTTGCTAGCTTTACGGATCATAGACTTTTGCGTTCATTCATTTGGTTAACTTGCGACTCACTTGCTATTCAGTATAAACATGGTCATGGTACGAAACAAAATGATCACCTAAATTGAATTGCATCGGAATTGAATCGCTAAAACAACGGTCATGGTAAGGCTGCCGTTCAGCCTTGTCCATGTCTTGCGTTCCGCATCGAAACCAGGCAGCTTCTTGGTGGGGTCAGATACAAGATTCGTATTGGTGTTTTTAAAATGGCATCATTCTGAACGCCAGGCTTCGTTTAGGTCAAACTTATTTTTGATCCTCTCGTACGTCCAAATTGGGAATCTTGAACCTAAACGAGAAATAGGGAGCTCGTCCAATGTTTCCCTGATGGGCATGGGCTTCGGGCGGTTCGGCGGACTGGACACACTTCTCCCATTCATTAGCCGCTGCCTACGCAGCTTGCGTGTTGCAATTTGCGATAGTACAGGAAGCCATGGAATCGGGGTTGATTTTATTACTCCCGATATTAGGCGCATGACTTCGTTCAGCTGTGTGTCGATCTTCTTTGTGTGAGCGCTGCGGTACCATACGGGTGCACAGTACTCTGCAGTCGAGTACACTAACGCTAGGGCGGATGTACGAAGAACTGCAGCTGAAGCTCCCCAGCTTGTGCCTGCCATTCTACGGATGATGTTGATCCTCGTTTTCACCTTCTGTTTGACGTTTTCAATATGCGGCTTGAAAGTTAGTGAGCGATCAAGTGTAAGGCCGAGGTATTTTGGGGTAAAATTGTGCTTCACTGTTTCGCCACAGAAGGTTACTTGAAGTTTTCTTTTAGCCAGGCAGTTGGTGAGATGGAAAGATGAGACCTCAGTCTTGGTCGGGTACGTAAACGGGGACGTAAACGCCATCGTGTGTAGTAGTCCCACATAGTCTTCAAGTCCTCGGTCAGTGCCAGTTCTCCCTGTTCGAAGCTCCTTGACTGGTAAGCTAATGCTAGATCGTCTGCATAAGCGAATTTATTGAATCTCGTGGTTGGCATATCACGGATGTATATATTAAAAAGGAGTGGTGCTAGGACTGAACCCCGTGGAAATCCATTTTTGACAAGATGATAGCGACTGCTTTTTTCGCCTAAATGGACCTTAAAATGGCGAGGGCTGAGGAGAGTTTTAATGAGACGGAGCATTTTGGTACAGGGGATGATTACGCTGATTTTACTAAGCAGACCATCTATCCACACAGTGTCGTAGGCTGCACTTAGATCAACAAAGGCTACTCAAGTTTTGAGCCCACGTTGATAACCAACTTCGATGTATGAAGATAGGGCCAGGACTTGTTCGGTGCAACTTCTGCTTGCCCTGAAGCCAGCTTGCTCTGGTGGAATAACGTCGTCGACTGCAGGATAGATTATACTATACTATATATACTATACTATATTCTTTCCAGGAGTTTGTATGTGACTGAAAGTAGTGAGAGGGGCCGGTAACTGGAAGCCTCGTTTGTTGATTTTCCTGGCTTCAGCATGGCAATAACTTATTTATTTATTTAAAATATGTACATCAACAGCAAACACATAAATAGCATTACAGATATATAAGGCAAAGCATATTAAATCACTGATATGAATGCCAATTAAAGACGTACACAACATTCATAACTTGAGACTGTTTGAAAGCGCTAGGAACGATGCTTGTTTCTCGGATGATATTGAAAAACTGGAGCAGCCACCGTTTGGCCACTTTTCCAAGATGGAGAAGGACGGAGAAGGAAAGATTCAGGGTGAATTTCATCGGGCCCCGCGGCTTTATTGGTTTTCTATAAATTTGAGTGAAGTATCCAGCTCGACAGGGGAGAATGGTTTGCTGAAGAAATCGTCAGTATCTGCGGTGTTAAAAAAATTTAACAGTTTGCTGCGAGTAACTTTAGCGAACGGTTTGTCTGTTTTGAAACTCTTCGTCAGATCTTGCATCCGTTTGGCAATTTCATTTGGGTTTATAGATGATGACTGTTTGTGGTATTGTGGGACACTGCCTAGTTTTCGTAGCACATTCCAGCTCCTTCTACTAGAGTGAGTAAAGTCCATGCTCTTGACACACGATTTCCATTTATCTTTCCGAAATGCATTTAATGACGCTAGTAGCTTATGGGCAGATTCGGGATCTTTCGTAGAGGTGAATTCTTCGTAGAGCTCCTCAGTCTCGGTCGTCCAGCCCGGCGTGTACTCTTTGCGGTAGCCTCTCGGGATAGTGCGTTTGGCGGTTGCTATTATTGCTCGTACAAACCGGTTATAGTTTTCGACCGATGGCTGGATAAACCTTACGGTTGCGTCTAATTTTGCTGAAAAGGTGGTCCAGTCAGATTTGGCAAAGTTCCAGCGAGGCCTGGGAGTGGACTTTAACGTGGGATTTCAATTCCGATGGAGATAAGTGCTGGTCTATGTTGACTCCTTGGGAAACCATTGAGGATGGACCTGGACTAGAAGCATACAACCTATGGCGTCTTCCGATGCAAAACACAAATCTGGGTTTGTTTCAGATTTCCACCTCCCAGATCTAAGCGAACGACGTCCCTTCGGGTCGAAAACTAGGTGGATGTTATTCATTTTGGACCACGCTAATAGTTCGTCTCCATTCTTGTCTGATTTGGCATATCCCCACCCCGTATGGTGACAATTGAAGTCTCCCAAAAACAATACAGGATGCAAGACGGTAGGTAAAGTAAAACTAGTTATTTGTGTTGCATGGGGTTTATACACGGAGACTAGGTTTAATGAGCCAATCTGTGCAACTATTATTTCTATGTTGTTTGTGTCGGACACTTGTGAAACGGTACAGTCAGTAAGCGAACATTTCTTGTAGATAGCGGAGCCGTATATGGATGATAGAGTGTAGCCCAGAAATTCAAATCCTTCAATATGGGCTCGCCGAGGCAGGTCACTTTCCTGGTTAATGTGGTGTTCTTGGACGCATATAACATCAACCTTTTGTTCGTGCGCTAATCTGGCTTGGTATTTGCACTTAGATTGGGATGAGCCTTCCACGTTTATATGCATGATACGGATTGAGGGACCGATAGTTCGGGGTGTTACGCTCTGGTTTTTGTCGGAGTTATTTGTCTGGTAGCACTGAAGAGAGCTGTTTGCAGTTGAGTCCTGAAAAAGACTGTTTAGATCCATGATGATATCGCAGGAAAAGCACCGGGAGATTCACGAGGAACAGTCCGGTGAGCCAGAGGTCAAGAACGTTTAGCCGGTTAGGAACCGTTGCCCAGGGTGGACCACGAGGTGGTAGTTCTAGACCAATTCTCATCCCAATATTCTCTTGCTTTTTCTTTTGACCCTATGGTTACAAATTATACCCATGACAATATTTCAAAAATAATTTCATAAAAATATTTTTTATTGTCGTTTTATATACATACAATATAACATTTTGTGTATGAGTGAAGATTTATTACTGAGATTTTTGGAATCGAATTTAAATACTTTTTGGGAAACGTTAAGTTATGGAAATGTTTAATTCAGACTATTTTTATGTGTTCAGTTATATAATTATTCCCTATTATCGATTCCTGTTCGAATATTATGTAAGCCATAGATCATAACATACATTTTAAAGCTATTAAATTAAATGGAATAAATTGCTGATGAAAAAATACTTCGTACAAATAATTTACATAAAGCTGCAGGCCGGGCTCTGTGTACCTTGGGAGAGGCTTGTGTCCAGCAGTGGACTGCATCGGGCTGATGATGATGATGATGATGATGACAAATATAAATATTTATAAATTGTGACATAAAACTTTGTATATTTCGTAATAATTACAGTTTTATTTAAGACTCAGTGTTTTCATTAGAATTTACAAAATATTTGATTCAAAATCTTTACAGTCATAGAAATCACCGAAAATCCTGAAAATATTAAGCTACTTTCACAAGAAATACAACAGGGCAAATTGTACAAAACAGCAAAAATTGAAGAATCTTACAGAGAACCTATCAATCACATGGAACTCAAAGTTTGCTACCAAGGTGAAGAAGACGCACAGGAGACAGAAATTATGCTGACAAATGAGAACTGCATTTACAAAGTACAGCAATACAACAACTCCAGTGCCTCTGTAAGTTCGCTGTCGAGTCAACCCTCGCAAGTGAACTCTTCGATGACCTGGATGAAGGTTCAGAAGTCGTCGGACTCATTGGCGTATGCAACTTCGAGCTGCCAACAGTTTTCAGTGCTGTTGAAGAGAATGTTGTTGCAGATATCGAGGAATCGGCAAGGTTAGCTGTCGTAGATTTATTAAAATTCTTTTTTGTTACTTTTATTGAATTGACCGAATTAAAATTAAGTGAACTAAACTGTGCTGCAACTGGCTACTACATAGTGCATACGATTTAAAGATTTTTATTTGCAATATCCGCCGTTACTTTTTAAATCGGGCACAGAAATGCTCTTCAAGTCTAAAAGCAAAGTCAGGGAAAGACATCTACATAATCCAATATCTCCAACTTTGATGCGAAATTGATATAGGTGGAAAGATAGGTAGAAAATTTCTTCTTCTCATAATCACGCTGAACTGATTTGGAGGTGGCGAGGAAGGTCTACAAAAAATGATTTCGATCTTGTTTTTTACCTAAAAAGTTAATAGTTTACTGAAATTTTCTAAATTTAACAATTTTTAGTCTCCACGATTCTTCGAACCCGTATAATCCTTGTCGGGTTCAGGCCTGTAATGCGTTTTATTTTGTTCCGCAGGTCTCTGGATACAACTGACGCATCACATAATGTGTGGGCTGCTCATAGGAATATGTTTCTTCAACATGGCGAATGATGGAGCCCAGATGTTCAATCATTTGAAGTTGTGCGTCGGTCTAGTTATATTCTTCGCTTATACTCAAATTATGATTCCTGTCTTAGTCTGTAAGTATATCTGCATTATTAAATGTTAGATATGTTTATCTCTTAGGTGATGATATAGTTGAATATCATTAACATATAAACAAGATAACAAAAAAAAAACATTACACACCTATTCAAAAGTATTAGCAGCAATCAAATATTAATTGGCAATATTTTATGGTAGTTTTAGCTACATCACGAAACAAATTGAATACCAAAAAGTTTTGAATTAATACTGTTTTTTTACTTTTTGGGCTTTTTTTTCTGCTCAAATATTTATCGAGTCCAGAATAATACAAACATAATATTTCAATATCCCATATACTTAAGTCTAGTTACTTTAGTAAAAGTTAACGGATGAGTGAAACATTAAATTCTTCGCACAAGTGACGAACCATGACATGCATATTTCAAAATTATTGTACATTTTTTGCAACCGATGGTTATATTAATACATTTTCAATAACTTTTTGCTTAACTCGCGTCAATATTTAAATATTTTTCAATCATCATACTAACAGAATAGTTGAATATGGTTAATCTGTTTTGTTTTTATAGTCATATTATGTCTAGATTTCTGGTCTCATGATTCAGGAAATTGTTATAGGAAATTAGTCAGTAAATACAGAAATAGATTGGTAATATTTTTTTTCTTGTCATTATCACTGATACTGAGCTGTAGGAGACAACATTTCATTACGACAGTAGACAAGGTTCAATGAAGAATTAATGCTTTTCTCGCAAAACTTGCAACAAGGTAGCTAGCTGGTCTTTAAAATACATATCAAATCTTCATTTAACGGAATCATTTTTGTATTATCAACATACTGATTTTTTTTCGAGTGTCTTTTATGAATTGCATATAAAATCGTTTCATTGATTCTGATTGTGGAAAAGTGACCTTTCTTTAGCTATATTATTTATTATTTTGTTGCTTTTATCGCTAGTTGTAAGATTTCCCAAAATAAATAGGATATTTTCAATACTTTCACCGACGATTAGTCCATATTTTAAATGAACAAGTACTCAACGGGTTGTGTTGGAGTCTTCTTTACCTACAACATAATGTTTTCAGATCCTCAAGAAGTGAAACTAGTTAAGAAAGAGCACTTCAACTGCTGGTACGGGCTGACTGCGTACTACGCGGCGCTGACAGTCTCCAAGCTTCCAGTACAAGTCACCCTGAACGTGCTGTTCTCAACCATCGTCTACTTCATGGCTGGCATTCCGTTTGACGTTGCCAGGTTCCTCGTCTTCTGCCTTGTTGGGAACATCGTGTCTCTCGCGTCTGAGGGCATGGGACTCGCCATTGGATCTATATTTAATGTTACGGTAAGGAGAATTTGTTTAAAGGAATATTTTGATACTGTGCCTGATAATGAACAAAGAAAATTCATCACAATAAACAGCAATACTGGTCTTGAACCTTTTGAAGCGTAACATAAGGTCGAAAATTTATCTGTTAGTTTTGCCAAGACGAACACGAATAATGGTTTTGGTTTATAAAGGACACTATGATAATGATCACTTTTGAAGTCAGTCCCTAGTAACTAAACGTAGTTTGTCGCCCGATTATTCACAATTTGGAATCAATTGCAAATTTCATCAGGACTGATTGTTGTGGCAATATAAAAAGCTTCCAATGATTAATAGATCATTACTATTATCACGACCGAATTCTAATACAGCTATCTTCCCAAGAAGATTTATGGTAGAACATGTATCTTGAAGATCAAATGATGTCATTCTTGAAAATTGGGTCATTTCATTAATGTGCTAGCCAGATTCTTACATCACCAAAATGTAGTTTTTGATGAGTCTAATTCCACGAACTATTGCCAAATTTATCGCGACTTATAAAAAGATTTCCATAAAGTAACAAAAAACCAATAGGCGGATTCGCTACACCTAACAGTCTTAATGAGCAATTCATTACTTTTTCATGTAATCTCCATGACTTAACATATAAATATAATAAATCCGCCTTCAATTAGTTTCTTACGAGAGCTTTGTAATAGCGTAATTTTTTTATAAGTATGATGCTGGAATATCTACGTTCGCATAATAGGCTTGTGAATGTCTTATTGATGAGTTCAAATGGCAGGATGGTTCATAAGTCCATCACGCAGTTACAGCGTGCAGATTTTTTGTATTCAGCTTCATCTTTAGTAACAATAAGCTTAATTCTGAACATATGCCTAAGGTCCACATTGATTTTATGAAAGGTGTATATTCAGTAATTAAGAGCGTATACACCTTGCGCGCAAAGTCAACTATAGGTATTTCTTCGTTAATTTCACGCACACATAAGCGACCAAAGCTGTGTGCGTAGAGCTGCCGCGTCGGCTCGCTATACAATCGGCTCAAACAACTTTGATCCGTGCGCTTCAAATATTCAATTGAAATGTAACTGTAATATAATATCATAGACAAATATTACTGTGCAAGCAAAGAATAATACAAATTTAGATACTAATCATATTTTCGTTATTATTACATTGTTAAGTTGCATTCAAATCAGTGTTCAATCAGTAGACACTACGGACGTTTTATTAATCATTTCGTGTTCGAACACATAAATAGTGTTAGGGGCCTTACAACCCCTTACAGTTACGAAATATATTTAATTTTATATTACAATACATAACATAATTTAGCCTCGGAATTACATCCCATTATATTACCTGAAACATAATTTATACTCACTACAAAATCATTGTAGGTAATAAAAATAATTAAATACTTTACTACCAAAGTACTAAGATGTGGTAATCGCAGTCCGCGCGTGGCTATTTTTACTACGTACGGCGAAAATCGACTGCAGCTAGGCCAGAGCGACGAGCGATACGTCCTCCCTCTAGAAGGCCTTGCGGCGGTCTGATTTGATCCACGTCGGACAGCGTGTTTTATAGTGGTTTTTAAAATATTTGTAGAAAACATAAAAACTAATTTTGTTGAAATATAAAAATGGTAATTTATTGATAAGATGTTCTTCTATTATAATATGCAATTGCTATAAAAAAATATGTACGATAAGTTGGTGAAAAAAAATATGTTCTTGACGAGAGTTTCTGAATAATTTCGCATTGTTTAAATTTTTATTTTTTAGGAACTAAACACAAAAAGATTATTTTTCTCAGCAAAATCCCTCCATAAGGGTCTTATTAGTCTGATAATATTTTTATTTTCATCTTATATTTAGTGGTTTCGGATATCTTAAGCTTCTAAATTGCCATTTAAAGCCTAAATAACGAAACTTGTGTTCAGTAATCCTTATAGTACTCACAAATTATCCATCAATCTATAATGTTTTCCACCAAAATCCCTAGATGACAACCTTTTCTAAAATTAGTTATAATTATTTTTCCTTTAAATTGTTTATTGGTGGCTATTAACTCATTTGAAAAGTCCTGTTTTTAAGCCAAAAAGCGCGTGCAAGGTATAAACGCTCTTAATAGAAATTATTATAAATTTATTTAGTCATAAAGTATTAGGAACGTTACAATTTAAACAGACTATCCAACGGCCGAAGCTGCCTGTCTGCTCGAAACCGAATAAAACAGCCTAGCAACAAGAAATATGTACATTCATTACCAAGTTATCATGCGTTCTATGCGTGATGGCCAACTAAGAAGTACATAAATATCTATGTAAATATAACTATATTTTCCCCGTTAGTAATTTGAACTCTGTAAGAACTGTTGGGCAAAAATATTTTTTTAACACGCTTTTATTAGCTTCACCTGTATGTTTGTATGTATGTAACCGACTCCTTGGAGCTCGATTTTGCCCTACTTAGAACGATCAGATTTATAATTCAAACTTTGCATACTTATCCAGGACCGATGACAACGCAATAATTTAAAAAGTATATGACATTATCTTATCCAGAAACGTAAAAACATTTATTTTTTAAATTAGAATTTGGTAATTTGCGCGCAGCTGTCTTTCTTTGATAAGACAGCCGTAGATAATGTTTTAGTGCAAGCAATTAAATTATAGTTTAAAAAACTAAAAAAACACGCTTTTATGAAGTACACACTAAAAAGTAAAAAATAATTGATAATGAGATATGAAAGAGTGTTTTTTTTCGTTGTTTTAACTATAATTTAATTTGCCCTAAAAATCATTAATATTCTGTAACTGCGCGACACATGTATGGTGTAATCAGTATTTCCGTGAGAATTACTTCTGCGTTACTTAAGATTTTTTTATTGCCTATTCGTAATTTAGAAGTAATTGCGTATGCAAGGTTAACGTAGATAGGCAATACCACAAATTGTTTGCAAAAAAGACGACAAGAATTTTGCTCATAGCAAACAGGGAGGCGCAGAAAATTTTGCCTACAATCGATGACAATACGATTTGATAATTTTCCTTCGTCTTGATAAACTGTGTATCATGTTGTAATTGAAATAAATATACCTATGCTTCATTATGTTCCAGAAATTGTGTTAATTCATATTGATTGTTGTAGCCCAATTACAACTCTCAAAATTTAAAATAATTCTGGCATCTCTAGCAATTAATTGAAATCCAAGCGTGACCGCTTTTGAACTCCATACAATAATTTACTTTCAAATTGACTTAAACACGCTTTTGAATTAACTTGAACTCCTTATTAATCGGAAACATTGTACTATTGAAAGTAGCTTGTATAGAAATGTATGCAACTAATTCTTTAATCAAGATTGTCAATACCACAGCACCGGATCGATAATGGATGATAAAAGTACGGGGCCAAGGCTAATGACATGAAAAGAAAGAGGCTTATTTCCATTCGCGATGCTATAAAGACTGATGCTGATGTTTGTACTTTTTAACATTAATCATTCTCAATTTCAGAACGGATGCGCCATCGGACCAGCAGCGATCGCGCCTTTCCTCGGCCTCGGGGTTTACGGGTTCGACTTCGCCCATGAAATCCCTCTCCTAATGAACATAGTCATGAAAACTTCCTTCATCCGGTGCGGGATCGTCGCCATGGTACTCACCATGTTCGGCTTCAATCGGAAGCAACTTGAGTGCAAGGAGGTTTATTGCCATTTCTCGAAGCCCGACGTCCTTCTCAAATACCTGGATGTCGACACCAGTTCGGTTTGGCTAGAAATTTTAACGTTGCTTGGACTTTTGTTCGTATTTAGGTCCGCGTGTTATATTGGTCTGAGATGGCGGTTCGCTACGTGATTAATCATTCGCTACTTAGAAAAAACTGAAGGTTTAATTGCGTTTTAAAAGTATGCGTTTTTGGTCTTAGATTCTTGCTTTTTGACTTACCTCTTTATTCATATCCTTTTATTTAAATGAATATCAACGTTCTGCATTTCCATTGTCATTTTTACATATATATACTGGATATCTCAAGACTGCTACCGAAAACGAAGCCGGGTGGTAGTTTCAGTGGCTACAAACACAATGCAACTAAAAATTTCGCATAGAAACGCGACAATTATTTTTTATGATTTTTTAAATATCGTCATTTTTGGGTGGTAAATCCATAGTTTTTGCTAAAATAAGAATTTAAACTCTTTTATACCTTAGAGTATTTATAAATAAAAGGGTATACACTATTATTTTAAGAAAAAATGTATTTACCACCCAAATATGGCCATAGGAAAAAAATAACAAAAAAAATTGTCGCTTTTTTTTGCAACTTTTTCTGTTGCATTGTGTCTGAAGTCGCCTAAACTACCACCCGGCTTCGTTTTCGGTAGCAGTCTTGATATACCCGGTATATATATTTTGAAACAGAATCTTTTAAATTGGCCATCAATGTTGAAGATATTATTTGCAAAATGGGATCGATTTTACGTACAAGACCAATTAAAACCGTAAAAATCTTCATAACATTAAAACCATAACATAAGTGGGCGACAATTTTAAATAAGAATGTTGGAAGACAGAAACATTCGAAGATATCATATCATATCATTGGTATTGTGTCAAACTTCACGTAGCGCTCCGCTATGCCAAAGATAGGAAGTGGCGCACCATAGTCGGAACAAAGATCCATGTTCAGTGGATCTGTATTGAAGAAAACCGATGCCAATAAGAAGTGTCACAAACAATACATAAGCTTAAACTTAAGGGTATTATAATAACAAGCTAGGATCAAAACGTATCATACAATTGCTAGACAAATCTTACTGTGTGAGATCTGCGTAGTATATATGTTATGGGCCAAGTGATTAATGCGGGCAGTATTCATAATGCCCGGGCAGTTTGAATATTGACAAGCCATATCGGGCCAAGTGATTAATTACAATCTAAACTCACCTATTTATCACATTGCCCAGGCATAAATTAGAAAGGTTGAATTGATCTGCTTATGTTTAGTTGTTTTTTAACGTCCGAAACATTATCTTTAGAAGAAAATTAGTGTACCCACTTTATGGATCAGTTAGGTCGACTGTGCCCAAAACCGACTCGGAACACCCCGACTTCACGTTGTCTTTTGGATACCGACCCTAGAGTGTATATAAAAAGCTGGAGGCGCGGAGGGAGAGCAACCCCCGCCCGCTGTAACGAAGGATAGGCAACCGTGCGAGCCGTAGCGGCTGAGGCTGGCAGCAAGCCGAAGCTGCGGAGGTGAGTATGGGCGCCCATCTTTTGTTACGTAAGGGCGAAGGGGCTGAACTTCCCGTAGCGCCGGAGACGATGCGGAAGCTTATTTGTATTGACAAGTGTTTGAAGGGTTAGGTTGCTATAATAGATATTTCTCAGGAATAGTGCGTTACCTTTTCATGGGAGTGGACCAGGGGAGGTGCGATACTCCCCCTCCCCCTCCACTCCTCCCAACCCGCCCCCTCGTGCTGCCCTATTCTAAATTCTACCACTTCGGCTCATTGTTTTGATTTTGATTCGCTTTACATCACTCTGCCCAATAGGCACTTGGCATTATTCATAATGTCCGGGCAATGTGATAAATTGATTGGTTATAATCACATTGCCCGCTCTTATTGGGCATTATTCATATTGCCCGGGCATTATGAATAATGCCGGATTAATCACTTGGCCCATAACATATATACCACTTGTGATATGAAAACATTTAAACTAGTACAAAGTATAACAATGCATGTGATACTTATAGTGTAAGGTTTAAATTATTTTTAAGGTATGGTAATATTAAAGGCTGATATCATTATTACAGTGTTATGTGCAGATGTATCAATATAGCTCAAAATACAGTGCAAATTAATTGGACTTATTGGTCTTATGTTGATATGTATAAAATAATCAAATATTAGGCTAAAGAGTTATATTTAGTTTGTATCAAAATAAAGTAAACGGCATTTGGAAATATTAAATGTGTATAACTTTTGATGGTGTATGTATTTACAGTGGATTGTATTGGAATTTGAACTGGCCCTGTTTTCTATATATTAAAAATAGTTTTTAATTTAAGATATAACACTTATTTCTCGAAAAAAATTGCCTGGTGCTTACAATAAATTATTATTAGAAATAAGTGTGACGTCACAACAGGTGGATAAGGTATTTCTTGGAGGCATCCCCTACATGACATCTCAAAATTGATATTACATGCTAAAGTTTTATCTAATGCTTAATATAGAAGTGACTTGATAAAAAATATGTTTTTAGAAGAATGATATATCACTAATTTAACGCCATTTCTGAGACATTTACGGAATCACCTAAAAACATTAATGTCCGATTAAATAAAGTCATGTTTAGATTTATTTGCGGTTTGCAAAGAATATAAGTTTTTGACTATGTGGGTTTAATACTGACCATGTGTATGTGTATTAAGATAAAAATGAATAAATATTTGTGATCTGTTGCATGTGTCTTACATTGGCTTTATTTTAATAAAATCTATTTTATATACACACGGGTGCAAAAAAATCGACCCAAACTTTAAACTGTCGTTGTAACGTCTCTGACAAAAAAAAACCTAAATACCATTTGTTTAACTTTCCGCGATCCTGTCGTAGTTTGAAGCCATGGATCTACGTGTGTTTGAAAATGAACTAAATAATAATTAATAAATTATCCTAACCTTACCCCTGCCGCTGGACTGTAATATATAATTCCACCGCTCCGCCTTTATTTTCCGCAAATACACCGCAATTCTTTATTTCCGCAACAACTTTTGTTCACTCTTGTTTTTTCATCATTTTGACACTTCGACACACACTTTTTTTCTCTTTTTTAATTATTTAGACCAAGAAGTTCCGCTTAGCGGCGAAGTGTCCCCGACCCCATAAATACAAGACGCTAAAATATTATATACTACATATAATATATTATATTATAAAATTGTATGTAGTGTGTAACACAGCGACAATAAAAAATATTTAACATCCCCCCGCCCGAGAAAGGCTGTAATGCCTTTATCCACAAATAATTATAAGATAAATATTAAACTAAAAAGTTTTCCCCGAAAAATAAAAAATAAAAAACAAAAAACCGTTTTAATCCAATGGTAATCTTGCAACTTTTACAACCGGCCTTAGTAAATTTCCGCCAAGAGTTTTCAGTCGCACTGACCTAACAATCCCATCCTTCCCTGGAAGAAGTTCAATTACCCTCCCAAGCTTCCATTTCAGAGCAGAAAGATTATCTTCTTTAATTAAAACTAGCTCCCCTATCTTGGGTGGATCTGTAACTGTGGTCCATTTATTTCGATTCTGAAGGCAATGCAGGTACCGGTCACTCCATAGTCTCCAGAATCTTTGACCTATTGCCTGGACTAAACTAAATCGGCTTAAATGTGTGTCAGGCACATCTCCAAGACCATATTCAGGCACAGAAAGCAAAGACCGCCCAATTAAAAAATGAGCCGGCGTAAGCACTTCGAGGTCCTGAGGATCATTTGAACATGGACACAATGGCCGAGAGTTGAGTACCGCTTCAACCTTGGTGAACACTGTTACCAGCTCCTCATAAGTTAGTACCTGACTTCCGATAATACGCGTTAGTAATGACTTAGCCGATTTTACCGCCGCTTCAAATAAACCCCCAAAATGAGGTGCCCCTGGAACGTTGAATAGCCAAGTGATACCGCTCTTGGCCGCAACGTTTGTCAAGTTGTCCTTAACTTCACCATTCCGCAAATATTTAGAAACTTCGTTAAGGTGTTTATTTGTTCCAATATAATTCGTGCCGTTATCAGACCGAATCACACTCGGAAGCCCACGCCTAGCAGTAAACCGCGTTAATGCCGCTAAAAATGCTTCTGTCGTTAAGTCACTTACGACTTCTAAATGTACTGCCTTAGTCGCCGAACAGACGAACACGCATAGGTAAGCCTTCAAAATCTTAGCATTTCTAAGGCGTGAGGATTTTATAGAAAAAGGACCCGCAAAATCTGTTTGCACCGTGTGAAATACACCAATAGCGTTTACTCTATCATAAGACAACGGTGCCATCAAAGGCTCTACGGTTCGAGGCTTAGTCCTAAAGCATGACATACATTTGAATATTCGGCTCCGAATGGCCTGCCGAGCAGAAAGGATCCAATAATCTTTTTGCAAAATAGCCTGAAGGGCTGTTGCTCCGATATGACAATGCACCGGATGTGCATGATCAATAATTAATATAGTAAGAGGATGTCCTTTTGGCAAAATAACCGGATGTTTCACCTGAAACGGAAGTGTTGAATTGTCAAGACGACCACCGACTCTAAGCAAACCCGAATTATCTAAAAAAGGCATCAAACGACGCAATCTTCCAGAGCACGGTTTATTTTGTTTTAATAAATCTATATCTATGGCAAATTCCTGATTTTGCACCAACGCAACGAGGTGATCCATCGCAGACTTGCGTTCTTGAGCCTGCAAAACTCCTATTTTTTTATTAGATTTTTGCCTAACTGTTATTAATAAATCTTAAACAGTACGCTACAACCGACTGTAGCATAATTAATGAACTATACCGATTAAAAATGGGATCTGGTGTCAAAGTTCCCATATGAACATTGACTAACGTTTTCCGAATTCCAGGTAAATCATTAACTCGCTTAAACCTATCCTCGGGCCACATGGATTCCTCATCCTTTAGCCAATGAGGTTCCCACCACAAAGTGCACCTGATCAAATCTGACGCCCGACATCCGCGACTAGCAATATCCGCAGGGTTCATTTCAGACGATACATGTCTCCATTTGAGATTTAAACCGCAATTCATAATTTGAGAAACCCGGTTACCCTCAAAAGTTTGCAAAATGTAAGGAGGTGTTTGCAACCACGATAAAACAATGCTACTATCCGTCCAACAATACATTTCATTTATTTTAACCAGATCCTTAATAGATTCTACTGCGTATTTTATAAGTCGCGTCAAAAGACACGCGCCTAGCAATTCTAATTTTGGAACTGTTATCTTTATCTTTGAAGGAGCAACTCGCGATTTACCCATTAACAACGATATTTTTACCCTACCATTTCCATCTACGGCCCTCAAATATATTGCCGCACTGTATCCGGTTTCAGACGCATCCGAAAAACCGTGCAAAGAACAACTTCTAATTCCGCATAATACAAATCGATTTATATAAATATTCTCAATCATGGACAAGTCTGAAACAATATTGGCCCATTCTGACACCACATCGGTTGGTGGAGTTTCATCCCATGACAAATTCAATCTCCAAAGCCGTTGCATTAGAAGCTTTCCTTGGAATATGACAGGTGCAATCCAACCCAAGGGGTCAAATGTTCTTGCTAATGTCGATAGAATTAAACGCTTAGTACATTTATCATAATCTGTCAATTTGCAATGATATGAAAAACAATCCCGCCTGGGATCCCACTCTATCCCCAAAATGTTATAAAATCCAGGTCCATCGGCTTTGTCAAAAGTGCGTGGCTTCTCTAAGTCTTCAGTTGCTATACCTTCCAAAAGACTCTCAGTATTCGACACCCATTTGCTCAACTCGAAACCGCCGGAAAGGAGCAAATCTGTCAGATCTTCCTTCAACTGATTTGCTTCGGCTACCGTATCTGCCCCACCCAATATATCATCCATAAAAACAGAATATCTTAATAAGTTAGCCGCCGCCAGTTATTTTTCCTCTTCACTATCTGCCAACTGGCGCAAGGTTCTAATTGCCAAATAAGGACTGGATTTCATACCATAAGTCACCGTATTTAACGTATATAAAAGTAAAGGTTGTGTCGGTGACTCTCTCCAAAATATAAGCTGATATTTTCGGTCATCTTCATGGATTACAATTTGCCTAAACATCATTCTAATGTCAGTGGTAAACACAAATTCAAACATCCGAAATCGACAAATAATTTTCATTATGTCCTGTTGCAACTTTGGTCCCGCATGTAAAGTATCATTCAATGACAAACCCGAAGTTGTCTCGCAGCTAGCGTCAAAGACCACACGAATTTTTTCGGAACCGCTCTTAAAAATACCATGATGAGGTATTAAATATCCCCTTCCGTCAGCATAGTCGTCTGGATTATGATCACAGAGAGACATGTGCCCCAGTCAGTCTTTCATAATCCCGCATGAATTCAATATATTTTTCTCGAAGAGCTGCATTTGATACTAATCTCTTTTCCATAGCAACAAACTGCTTTTTGGCTATTATAACCGAATCGCCCAACTCGGATTTATTATTCAAAAAAGGCAAACGTACTGTATATCTACCAGTCCGATTATCCCGCTGAATAGATTTCAGAAACCCCCTTTCACACGCCTCATCCTTCGGATTTACCAAAGGCACTTCCGGTATATTTTCGACATCCCAGAACCGTTCCACGATTTGCTCTATAGTGGCATGAGCCGCAAAAAGAGTGCGCAATGAACAATTCTCATTCCGTGGCGATTCATGGGTAACCGGACCCATTAATACATATCCAAATATTGTATTCATAGCACTTGGTAAATAATCATTAACCTTTTCGCAGCCGCCAATTAATATTTCTCCCATAAGATCCGCACCGATAAGTATATCAATAGGTCGACTTACATAAAATTGAATTGATTGATTGATCTGCTAAACAAATCCCCCTATACCATTCTGCTATATGAGGTGATAATGACTGGGTCGGCAAACAATGCGTAATACTATTCAAAATAATTGCTGTAGAAACCAGCCGAGGCCGTGTTGAAAATTTGGGACACACAACTAAGTTTACCATTCCCCTGCATTGGGTAATTGGTTTCCCCCCTAGGCCTGTAACCGAAACAGTATTGGACTTAAACCGTTTAAGTCCTAATCTGTTAGCACAACTATCAGTTATAAACGTGCTCTGACTACCCCCGTCTAACAGCGCGCGAACTTCATGATATTCCCCACAACGATCCATTACGCGCACTACCGCCGTCGCTAGTAGCACTGTCCGCTGACAAATAACCGAATCATTAGCATTATTACAAGATGCTAAAACCGCACTGCTTTCCTCTCTCTTTGTCACTGGTGCTTCCGCTGCACCAGACTGACTCGAACCCGAATGGTGAATACAAGGTCCGCCGCCCGCAGATAGCCCTCGCGAAATCTTTTCAGGTGTAGTCGGCAATAAATCAAAATGAATTAAGAAATGATGCTTCGTAGACTTGCATTTATAACATGACCAATCCGTTGGACATTTATTAATATGATGCTCGCCTAGACACCTAAAACAACGCTGTAACTCTACGACCCGCTCTTTCCGCTGGCGTGGATTCAACGCTAAAAATCTCTCACATTTTGACAAATAATGATTCCCCCGTTTACAGAATTTACATGCTACTTGACCGCTCACAGTAGTTGCGTGGTGTACTCTTGAATTTTGCATGGCACTTCTCCCAATGTGACCTTCTCCGCTAGATTCTAAAATCCTAACTTCATTCTCCAAAAAGAAATAAGGTCGCTAAAGTCTGGCAACTCTTTATCACCCAACTTAGCCTCAAACTGCTTTTTTAGGTCACTATCCAATTTTTGGTAATTAATATAAAATAATAAATAAGACGATGCCGCTACAGGGAACTTCATTTTTTCTAAAGCCATTGTATTTTCAAATAAGTTATTAAGAAAGGATTTTAATGAAGTTAAATTTTTGTTTACACGGGCTACTCTAAGCAAATTATGTAGTAATTTGTCTGCTAATAATCTTTTATTAGCATAACGCGTTTTCAATAGATCCACCGCTATCGAATAATTGGCATCAGTAATAGATAAATGCTGAGTAAGCAGCTTCGGCACCCCAGAGAGTGACCCAACTAAATAATACAGTTTTTCAGTGTTAGATAATGTAGGGTCGCTAACAACTAGAGACTCAAATAAATCCATAAAAGATGCAAATTCCTCTATTTTTCCCGAAAACACTGGTAACTGAACCCTCGTCAAAAGAGCCCGTTTGCCCATTACCTTATCCGAGGATAGTTTCCCGCAAGCAGGCAACCGACTTTCACCCGTTGCAGACAACTCAAGGTGCTTACGCTTTATGTCATAATATTTTTGATTATACAGGGTGGACAAGAAAACGGCGCACCTGCCAAATACATTATAGTATATGGTGAAGGAATCTTAATTAAGACGGATTTGTATGGCGCTAGCGAATATTAAGAAAGATGCCGAGAAAAAAAAAACTAACGTTACACATGCTACCCCTTAACATGTTAAGCTAAAGTGATTGAACCTTACAACTGAACGGTAGACATTCAACAATAAATAAGCAGAGCTCATTATTTACTTATAAGTCGATTGTGTACATCACGCTCAGGGTACATAAAAAAGATATTAAATTAATACTGCCAACAGTCACATACATGGGTACTAACCCCACACTAAGATACAAATCTTGTGTCGCGGGTATTAGAAAAATAATTATGGTTCACGGAAATTATTTGTCTCGGGGCGGGAACCGAACCCGCGGTCTCTCATTTCACAGGCGGTTCTTACCAACTGCGCCACGGAGGCCGTCGGTGACTCATATGGGCTGGTTAGTTGTCATTAATGACCACCAAAATAGTTAACTGACCTTGTAATGTAGACCGTAATGACCTTGATAGGCAAAGCTGGAAGCGCAGGATCCGCCAAAACCCGCACGAAAACACTGTCACGGTTTGGTAGCACAAATCACTTTTCTTTTACATTTCACATAACACAAGTTACATCAAAAGCTATCAAATTGGGTAATGTTCAAAGCATAGTGAAATTAATAAAATTTACTCAAAATAACTGAAAACGAATTTACAATAATATGCACACGACTAATACATGCACACGCGATCGCAATCCGAATTCAACTAATAAAAAATAAATTATTATTTTGATTCTTGAAAGATAAAGGCCTGTTCACATTAGATACAAAGCTTTCCTATTTGAGTTCAAAATAATTCATCTGAACAATTAGTATTACTACTGTATCAGACCATATACGTGCCACTGCAGGGCACGGGGTCTCCAGTGCAGTAAATTAGTAGTTAGTGTTTATTGATTTCACTAATTTTATCTCAAATAAGTCTCATATGCAAATTCTATGCTATAATGGTAGATGACATTTCTCTAGGTATAAGAACTTAGAAGAAATTTTATCACTCTAAAGTAACATTATTTTCAAAACACATTAAAGTAATGGTAAATACAATAATAAGCAAAAGTAAATAGGCAATTTGTAATTGACTGGATCGGCTGATGACATATTTAAATAACATTATAAGCTCTTGAACAAGTATCAGTATCAGTCCAATAAGATCTTTTTTTTAACGTAACTTTTATATCGGAGTACTTAATCCAATTAAGTTATATCAAGTGTGTAGTGTGAACACACCTCAAGATGTCGGTCTTCTTTTGCAAAATGCTAAAAGTTACCGACAAAGAAATTGCCGCCTTTCGGCACGCACTCACAAACGGCGGCGGCGACCTCAAAGGAAGAATAATCGAGCCGCGTTGGATCCGACAAAGTACACTATGACCGGCGGCTTCCTTTGACTAATAGGGCCGAATTGGGCCATCATTTTAAAAATATTATTTTTTATTAATCAGTGTCATCAGATTATTTTTTCAATGAATCTAAATTATTTAGAAAATTTAAATGTTATGTAGGTATTACCAAAACTTTTCTAATTATAATTAAATTCGCAATCTTACATGATTTAAGCGATGACCAGTGTGATTTCTTGGTATCTTTCAGTTTGGATTTGTGACACTAAGGAAAATAATGACAAACAAAATAGTCAATCCATTCACGATGCAACTGCACCTAAAGTTATTATGTTGTTAATTTATTGACGCTTAAATCTAAGTACGTCCCTGTTTAACTGATTGATTTATTTGAAATGAAACAAAAAATATCCTTTTTTGAAGTTAGAGAAGGATAAATATACAGCTAAGAGTTCATGACCTTACTCATGTGTAAACAGCTGTTAAAGCGAAGTTTAAAAAAGTTTTGATGCTGTTAAAAATGGTTTTCGTGGTATATTTCGTTAACCGTTCAATTAACGACGAAACGAAAAAATACATATGTGTTTAAATCTTGTTCTTCATCCATTCCAACTGATTTTATGCGAAAAAGTGGTGATTAAACTTAAAACTTTAAACGGTCATAACTTCAAAACGGATAGGTATTTTCCAAATATTATTTTTTTATTACGATATTAATATTATGCCCTTGTACCCAACTGAGCAAGTGCGCCATTTATTTGCGCTCCCTGTATGTCACATATCTTTGTAACAGTTCCTCTAACCCATCGTCTTCATCCAAACTCGCCTGGAGTTCTACATGAGAAGCAGTAAATTGAGCATATATATTTTCCAAATCCCCATATCTAACCGCAAACTCGTTTCTTTCTACCTCAGAATTGAGACCTGACTGCGCAAGGTCATACAATTTGTCTAAAGACAATAAAGCTATATCATATTTCACCTTCAACAGTCTTAGTTGAGTTTTAGGAGCCATTTCTAGTAGGTATTAATTAAACAATAAAATTACACTGTTGAAAACTCTCAAGAAATAAAATTGAAGCAATATGAACGCAAAACACCCGCAATAAATTTCCGAAAATAATACCGCATAAACAAATTCGCTATGTGTAATGTGTCATATAAATAAATAAGGGGATACTAAGAATATATATGTGTAGCCCTACCGAAATATAATGTTGTTGTGTTACTCTGTATAGTGTATGAATTGCACAATGAACGCCTATCCGCTGAGCGTCTATTGTACAATATAAGCACATTAGCCAATACTTTTATCCGCCAAAGTATTGACTATGTTTAAGAAAAACCGCCCGCTTTTGTATGTTGTAGACCAAACTCAAAACCACGACAGGACCCCCCCTCCGATATAAAAAATATCCGCGCTCGAAATGGACCAAAAAAAAGTGTTTAACTTTCCGCGATCCTGTCGTAGTTTGAAGCCATGGATCTACGTGTGTTTGAAAATGAACTAAATAATAATTAATAAATTATCCTAACCTTACCCCTGCCGCTGGACTGTAATATATAATTCCGCCGCTCCGCCTTTATTTTCCGCAAATACACCGCAATTCTTTATTTCCGCAACAACTTTTGTTCACTCTTGTTTTTTCATCATTTTGACACTTCGACACACACTTTTTTTCTCTTTTTTAATTATTTAGACCAAAAAGTTCCGCTTAGCGGCGAAGTTTCCCCGACCCCATAAATACAAGACGCTAAAATATTATATACTACATATAATATATTATATTATATTATAAAATTGTATGTAGTGTGTAACACATAGCGAAAATAAAAAATATTTAACACCATTGTTTATCCTAAATTCTTTAAATCCTAGGTCTTAGCTTTTAAATGAGCCTAGGTTTAATAGAATTAATGGTTTGGTTCACTACTAAACATCAGCTTTAGTTTTAAGTAGCGGAAAAATACTAAAATGACAAGCGAAAAATAAAAAAAAGGAAATAAGTTGATGTCAGTTTTTTTTTAAATTAATTACAAATGAAACATTATCAATATTTAATGTTACCCCCCTTGCCCTAATTACAGCTTGCAATCGGCTTTTCATTGTTTTAATTAGCTTAACAACGTTATTCTGTGGTATAGCTTCCCAGTCCTCCGAAAGTGCAGCTTTAAGCTCGTCTTTGGTTGCTGGGATAGGATTTCTAGTTCGAACTTCCCTTTTGAGTTGATCCCACAAATGTTCAATACGATTTAAGTCCGGGCTAGGCGCTGGCCAGCCCATAATATTAATTTGCACTGCTTGTAGGTATTGTCGTACGCAGGTTGCTGTGTGAGGACGGGCATTGTCGTACATTAGAATAAAGTTTTCGCTAATAAATCCTGTGTAAAGAACAATATACTCTCCCAAAATTTCTTCAATATATTGTTCTGCAGTCAGACCTCTTTGCCGTCCCCCAGTTTCTACAAAAACCAACTAGGTTTTCCCTTCGATTGAAATGCCACCCCACACCATACAAGATCCTCCCTCAAAAGCACCATTTTACATTATGAATTTTAAATTAGTTTTAATATATTAATAAAATGACAATAGTAGCAACTAGCAATGTTACGCGGATGGGGTAACAAATCAATATATTCGTGAAAGTGTTCGTTAGGAGGCAATAGCGGCATGCCGTCGATTTAGATCCATTTTTGTAAAGTTTGCTGATACTTTTTGCTGGCTGGTCCGCGATACGACTAATATTATACTAATTATGGACAAGAGCTTTTCAGACACTACTGTGCTTGGAGTATCGTGCTGACAGAAATAATGAAGGGGGCAAGGGCTATGAGTTGTAAGGGTTGGGAGTTTCGACTGAAGAGTCGGATATTGATTTAATGTACTAAGGATTTGCGGAACTTAAGCTACAGCTTACGTGTCGAAAGTGTGACGACTAACTTAGTCATTACGGTGTAAGCGTATTTCCAATGAATCATTGGGCCGATCCCGGCGGCACTGCAATGCCGGGCCGACCCGTGACGGGAATGGAGCGAGCCCCGAACATCCCGTCGGTTTACAAAAATCAGTTTAATATACTGGTCCCTCAATGAGGGAACTTTCAGATATTAAGCTGAAAAGAACAGATAAAAGTATTTATTTAAAAAGAACCACTTCCCAGACAGCCGGGTTACAATTTGGCGGATTGCCTGCGACGAACTTAAAATATTAATTACAAATATATATTCTATTTCTAGTTACATGTATTTTATGAGAACTGAGAATAAAAATTTCAATTACAATTAATTGAACTTAAAGTTAGATCAAAAAGAAAAAAAAAACTATAAAATTAAAAGGAAATAATAATGTATATTCGGCAATTCCGTACCGTTATGATTAGTGTTTGCATCCTTATTTGCCTATTCATCCCTTTTATCCCGCATAGCTAGTATTTTCCATGCCAATGCCTCCCGCTACCCATTTCTTCCAGTCAGTCTTCATCCTACTTCCAAACACGACGGTTGTCTTATTAATATTATTCGTAATTTTATTTTTTAAAAAGGCTCAGCCCCGAAGGCTCCTAACATTTGGTGGCAGCGGTAAAGGGATCTTTTTCGCGATCCCCGGAAAACGTCTCCCTCTTCTAAGCCCGTGATTCCCTGTGCGAACTCGCGAAGTGAATTCAAGTGAAGAATTCAGTGATACGAGTACCAGTGAAGTTTCTAATACGTCATACCAGTAGTGCAGTGCCGCAGTGTGAAAATCTGCCTGTTGCCTAGTATAGCCCTGAGCCCACTACTGCACAGTTCATCCTGCTCGTCCTGCATCCAGACTTTGTCTCAGCCCAGTCAGAGAGCAGCCGCCGACACTAAACGTCATCGTCGTCATCAACGAATCCTTGACCAACATCCTCTGGAACAGTCAACAAGTGCTTGTCCGTTCTACGTCATCCAGCTATCTTATCGTGCCCGGATATGTTATTTATTATCGCTCTGCTCACTTTTAACAAGTAAGTGATTCTTGGCCACTGTTCTCAAACTTTGTTCTGTGTACCCATACTTTGTTCTATAATATAATAACCGATTTATTCTGTGTAAAAGATCATGGCAGAAAGTAGGTCACAAAGCCCAAAGCTGGAGGCTCAAAAACCTGAAATAACAGTTACTGACACAGAGGACGATAACTTTTGTATCCCTGGTCCCGCTACTAGATCGAAAAAAAGAAATGCAGCGATAGTACCCAGAACAGAGTTAGACCTATCAATTTTGCTCAAATTTATAAAATCATTCGATGGCTCTAGGGAAACTTTAAACTCATTCCTGGTAAATTGTAACAATGCATATGAACTAGCTTCCGAACCACAAAAAGACATTTTGTTTAAGTACATTCTTTGCCAACTGCAAGGCAAGGCACAAACCGCTTGCTCCGTAAAGGAGTTCACCAATTGGCAGCAGTTAAAAGAATTCCTCAAAACGCAGTTTAGCGAGAGGAAACACTACGCCCATCTGCTCACAGACCTGCAAGAATGCAGACAGCAAAATAATGAAACCGTGAGCCAGTACGCTCTAAGGATAGAGACATGCCTTTCACAGCTCCTTACCGAAATTTCTATTTCCCATGGACACAAGAGTAGAGAAATGATAGGACGCACAGCAGCAATGGAGGAACTAGCCCTCCACCAGTTCCAAATGGGACTAATCACTCGCATTTCTAACATTGTCCGGTGCAAGTCTCCTAAAACTTTAAATGAGGCTGTCAACATTGCCATCTCCGAAGAAAAAATTCAACAATACCTTTATAAACAAAATTCTTCCGGATCACGACCGAATTCCCAAAAGTCAACCCGCAGTATTCGCGCCGTGACCAGGGTCAACCGTCGACCTCTGGTTCCTTTCAGCCCAAGCCGTTCCCTAATAGGCCTAACAACAACGCGGGTAATACTTCCTCTACCCCGATCTGCAGATACTGCAAAGCGCCAGGCCATACCATCGAACAGTGTCGCAAAAGACAATATAATAATAACCGCTTTAAAATAGACCAGAATCCACAGTCGAGAACACCTCAGCGCAGGTTCCACATTGCCGACATTCCTGATGACAGCCCGGCCGAAGTAGCCGAAGGTTACGATACCGTCGATGCCAGTACAAAAAACGAATAGATGTCTCGTCCCGGTGTCGTACGGGACCTCGCAATCCAAAAACGACACCTCAAGCCCATCTTCTAAATCCGAACCGATTCCGCTACATGGAATCAGTCAATCTACTATTTCCAAGTCTCTTCAGTCATCGTTACATGATGACTCACCCACTGAATCCGAGCAGAACTTGCTCAATGTCACTGAATCTAAATCTCAACTAATGCAAATATTTGAAATCACTAATAACCCTGCAATGACACTTCGCCTCATGTACGCGTCGAATCCTCAGTGTCGGACATTCCCCTTACCTTACTGGTCGATTCAGGGTCATCAGTAAGCCTGCTGAAATATTCCTGTCTGCAAAGGCACCCAAAACTAAAGAATGAAAAAATTAAGCTAAAAGGCATATCAGAAGAATTAGTCCAAACCCAAGGCCATTTCCAGTTAAATAACGACTATCTCAATCTGCAATAACTCACCAGTTTCATGTCATTGACGAAATTCATCTTCCGTATGACGGAATCATAGGTTCCGACATGCTTAACTCTCATAACTGCAATATTGACTATACCACAACTCGCTTCACATCGGTAGGTCGTCCCTAAAGTTATATTTTCATGACCCTGCATACTTGATTCCTCCAAGGACAGTCTATTATCGAGTGCTCAGTCAGTAACCCGGAAGTAAAAGTAGGATTAATCCTCGACCAGAAAATCTCCGACACCCTGTTGATTGCGAACAGCATAGTCAGCGTAAAAGAAATAATAGAATAAACATATCCGTAGTAAATACCTCCGAAGAACCTGTGAAACTGAAATCCGATCTTAACCTGAAACTTACCCCGATCGATACATCTGACCTTGAACCATACCCTAAGAACCTGTCTGTGAACCACGTGAACTTTACAACCAACAGCGTTACGCGAAATAAAGAAGTACTCAAACAACTACGCGTCTCTCACTTGAACGAAGAAGAAAAGGACGCTTTATGCAGCTTTGTTCAGAATTTTCTGATATCTTCCATCTACCTGGTGAAAAACTATCCTACACTAATGCTTTAAAGCATGATATAAAGACTACAAACTGATACTCCCATCCACACAAAGACCTATCGATTCCCAGAAACTCACAAAACTGAAGTCCGGAACCAAGTCAATAAGATGCTCGAACAGAATATTATCGAACCATCCGACTCCCCATGGTCATCTCCGATATGGGTGGTTCCAAAAAAACTTGATGCATCTAACGTCCAAAAATGGCGAGTTGTCATTGATTACAGGAAGCTCAATGACGTCACAATTGGCGATACCTATCCAATACCACAAATCACAGAAATTCTAGACCAACTTGGCAACAGCAAATATTTTTCAACATTAGACCTCGCTTCCGGTTTCCATCAGATCTTGCTTAATGAAACCGATAAGGCCAAAACTGCTTTCACTGTCCCAGAAGGACACTTCCAATTCCTGAGAATGCCTTTCGGATTAAAAAATGCACCCTCCACATTTCAGAGGCTTATGAATTCAGCCTTATCCGGCCTCCAAGGCATTCGATGCTTTGTCTATCTTGACGACATCGTCTGCTACGCCTACGATCTCCATTCCCATATTTCAAATCTCAGATCTATTTTCCAAAGAATCCGTGACTTCAATTTAAAGCTTCAACCAGACAATGTGAGTTTCTCCGTCGCGAAGTGTGCTACCTCGGACATGTGATAACAGAGCAAGGAGGTTAAACCTAATCCAGAAAAGATTAAGGCAGTCACCGAGTTCCCAGTACCAAATCTGCAAAAGACATTAAATCATTCCTTGGCCTTGTTTTCTTATTATCGTCGCTTCATCCCCGATTTCTCAAAACCGCCAAAGCTCTAACCAGCCTCTTGAAAAAGGAAACAGTCTTCAAATGGGAGAACCAGCAACAACTAGCATTCGATACCCTGAAACATAAATTGACAAACTGCACCACTGCTCATCTACCCCGACTTCACGAAACCCTTTATATTGACCTGCGATGCATCCAATTATGCCGTAGCCGCTGTTCTTCTCAAGGACAACTCGGTAAAGATCAACCCATAGCCTACGCATCTCGCACCCTGAACAAGAGCGAAACTAATTACAGCACAACCGAAAAGGAATTACTAGCCATCCTTTACGGTTGCAAGACTTTCCGACCCTATCTCTACGGAAATAAATTCCTAATTGTTACTGACCACAGGCCATTGAAGTGGCTCTTCAACCATAAGGACACCCAGCAGTAAGCTTCAACGTTGGCGATTGAAACTCGAAGAATTCGAATATGAAATTGTTTACCGCAAGGGCAAATTGAATTCTGCAGCTGATGCTCTTTCCCGATATCCCGTAAATCCTATCCTCCCTGAAAATAAAGGCAACCTTAACCCAAACCCCGTAGTGACACTCCTTTGGACTCTGATGCCGAAGCAGCAGAATCCCCACTTCCAGTAGTTCCTCAAGAGACTCTCGACGAAATGCTACGCACAACCTTCAGCCCAGTAGATGATGCTATTCTCGACTTCAGCCCTTTGAGTCTCCCTACTCCCGCAGAACCTTACTTACCTGAAAAATCTTCCTGCTATTCCACCTCCTCCTATTCAGACGAATGTTCCTCCAACACCCAATGCAGCTACTGTACCTGCAAATCCTCCTGTTGTCGCGACTCCTCCCCACTCTTGTAGACCCGCAACCTTCGACCAGCTGGCAAAATCCCGATACCTTACCTTCTCCTATTTCTGCATACCGCGATCCAGGAACTCCTTCTCCAGTACCTGAAAACCTAGCCCCCGTCAGATGAAACCTATAGTAGATTTCTAAAATCGGCAACGAAGATTTACAACACACATATTACAGAACATAACGAAGATCTACTAAAAGGAGCACAGAAGTTAATAATAGTACCTACTTCGATAGACATGGATGAATCCATGCCCTACGTTGAAGAAATCCTCGGCAATTGTCCCAGTTCTGACCTCGCTGAATTTCTGAAAATGGAAAGAAGCTTGCATACATTTATACCCTGACTATAAATAATAAAACCTACCGTTTTCTTATTCACTAAAGTGACACCATTTCGACGACGCACTCGTATCCCGATATATTCAAAAGCTTAAAATACACTCGAGACGAAATAATATGTCATACCCCAGCATCAACGAAATAAGTATATCCGACTTTAAGAATCCCTTTGACAAACACTCCTTCGCAAGAATTTACAATATGTTGGCCTACCTATTCGATGGGACCACATAAAATCCATATATACCACAACCATATTATATATCCTTCACCTAGTGAAATCCCTAAAATTCTGAAAGAAAATCACGACATCCCTATTGCTGGACACTTAGGCTACTGCTAGAATGCTTAGTCGCATTAAAGAAAGATACTCATGGAAGAACATGCGCCACCGATGTGGAAGATTATATCAAGAAATGCCAGTCGTGCCAGACCAATAAAGCTTTACGTAGAATAAACAGAGCACCGATGGTCATAACATCCACCTCCACATCTCCATTGAGAGATTGGCCCTTGACATTGTAGGCCACCTGCCAGAATCTGGCACAGCTAAACTCAAGTATATCCTGGACTATGCAAGACGATCTGACTAAATTCTCCCTAGCGTATCCTCTTCGCAGTAATACAGCAGCTGAAGCAAGTGATTGCCTCTCCATTTCATATCGCTGTTTGGAATCCCAAAACACATTCTCACTGATCAAGGAACGAACTTTACAGCGGATCTCTTCAAGAAAACGTGTTGATTTCCTCAAGATCAAAACAAACTGTGGTAATCGCCTTATCACCCGCAGACCCAGGGAGCACTAGAAAGATCACATTCCACCTTGAAGGAATACTTGAAGTCATAGTAAATGAAAACCAAGATAATTGGCCTCAGTAGGTATACACATCTATGTTGGCATATAATACTGCGTACACTAACCACGCACTACTCCCCATACGAGCTACTATTTGGCATAAGCATCACATTCCAGACTCAGTATATAATGACAAACTCTAATACCACATACCCCGAATTATGTGAAAACTCCTGCAACACCGCTTAAAACATGCACGTGATAAAGCCTTAGAATACATGCATAAATCTAAAGAGACCTCTAAAGGATACTATGACACAAGGACTCGCCCTATAGAATATAGAGGTAGGTGACATTTTCTATTAAAGAAACCATCTTAGGATGCGTTAAGGCCTATCACCTGTGGAATGGCCAGTACAAAGTTGTCCACAAATACATGGCCAATCACACTTTATCCCTGCTTTATAAATAGACGTCACCGTAAAGAACACCACTACGACGAGGATCAAACATGGGAAATTAGACGACGCATCCCATATAAAATATCCCAATCCGTATTAAGAAATAAGATTAGACAACATGTACAGATGGTAAATGTAAAAGCGGAAAGTAGTACGTTCAGAATCAGCTACTGAACCCGATTCAACATTTTATTTCGGTAGTTTCTTTTTTTTCAAAAATAATTAGTTAAGCCAAGTTAAAATTACCGACACTCTTCGTTAGTACTCCGAACAAACGAAATTTGAAAAAGTAACTCCAGCCCACATAAGATCATTTTAAACGACGCACCTAAACGAATACTCTAATAAACTAAATAATGAACAAAAAATGCCGTTAGTTGCGATAGTCAAAAGTTTATGTAAGCAATCTATCATTAATCAACGCACACCACGATAGCCTCAATAAACGTAATAAGCTACCAATAATTAAATAACTATCATATTCTCTTTACGCACATGTTAACTCAACTAGATAGAGCAGGCAATGCAGCTATTGTTTAAGCAAATTTGAGCCATCCGACAAACGACGGCGCGCGCGGCGGTATAGGGATAGCGCCGCGAAAACGAAAAAAATACTCCCGGTCTTTGCAAGGCGGGCGATACAATCCGCGCCAATACATGCACTTAATATGAAACAAATTAATGTAACAAAAATCAAATATGAAAGAAACAACAAATAGGTATTCTATAAAAATACTGTCGGGGAACGTTTAAAATGGTGGATCTAAATTCGGCTTGGCATTTTGCTACACTGTATGCGGAATTCCCGGTGTGGTCAGATATCCCGTTATTGCAAATCCTAAATGGGCACCGAAATCGTGAAAAACAATCTAGTCGTGCACCCGCCAGTTATCTGTGTTTACGTGTGTTTTTAAGGGTAAGGTAGATATTTCGATAACTTTCGCGCCCGATGTCTTTTTCGGTATTCGAATATTCAATACACGAAATGGTGAGAAAACTTGGCCGGTGTGGTGAAATGTATCATTGGCATGTCTGAACGTTTATCGCGATGCTGAGGCGGGAGCGCTGAGATAGGTCGCGGCGAAACTGTGAAATGGCCTCCTAGGTCACCTGACGACTGGACGTTCTTGAATTTTTTGTGGGAGCGTAATAAATCTCTGGTTACTTCAGTGAAAGTATAATGTGGAGGATAAAGGATGAGGAGGTAATGTGGAGCAAATCCAAAAGTGAAGTTTTACATAATTACGTGAACAATTACGCAAATGTGCATCAAGGTATCAAGGTGGGGACTGTCGAACATATTTTAAAAAGAAATCGCCTCATGAGGCATGTATAACACGTATAAGTTAATTTTGTGGTATTTGTTGTGTGTGTGATTAGTTGTGATTCCCAATCTAGTATTAGTTGTTAGATATTGCGTATCTTATAATCTGATTCAATATAATGCAAAAAATGGAAGCCCGGTCATGCCCGCCTAGGAAATAAGTTTAGGGGAAGTGATTAATAATATTTTATAGCCGTTCATGCAAAAATATGGTATCTGTGGGTCGTACGCTTAGATATAGTAATTAATATTCATTTATAGTTAAAACACAAATGTTTGCTTACAGATTAAATGAAATAATAATTTGTTTACCAAACCACCCATAATCAGTTACGTACGTAATTTTAATTTGTATTTCGTGTATGGTCAGCTGTTTATGCCGGCGCGGCGCGGCCGCAGGCGTCGGAGACCGGCTTAGGTACTCGTGTGAATGTGTCTTGTGTACATTGCGTGCCGTGTATGTCCGGCTGAGGTGGGGTAGTAGTACACTCTTATTTGAAAACTCGTAAGGTGACCAGTTAAGTACATAAATTGGTATAACTAATTCAGACAATAAAAGATTTTTTGTAATTAGATGTACCGCTTCAACTAAACTATGATTGCATATATATTTAACGTTGGGGTAGTTGAGGTTGT